>CM049844.1:20037253-20652253 GCA_027422415.1 Schizothorax lantsangensis | reverse complement strand
ACCAAGAAACAAACAACGCAAATCACATCTGACCATGAAAAACCACGCAAACACCTCACAGAAAACACACAGCACCTGAGACCGGGGCTGTGGACGATATATATATACACACACACTTTGGTTGCTTTGGGCTAATAAGCTCATCAAGTTCACTCATGCATTTTAACATGATAAACACTGATGAAAAATACACACGTTTGAAATGAGGCAGGCCTCAACTCTAATCTCCTTAGTGATTTTTCTCTTCGACTGCTGGCTTGATATATTTAAAATGCATATTAAAGTGGGTGGAGCTCATGTTGGTTAAATCTAGCCAATGAAAATGCAGAAAGTCTGAAACCTACCAGTACAATGACAGCAGCGGGACCGACAAAAGCATAGAGCAGCCCTCCTTCCAGAGACAACCAACAACTGAAATTGAGAGAAAGAAAGAGATATAAACGCTGCAAATTACAAGAGAGAGTTGAGACATTGTTGGCTTCAGAAAAAAGAAGGGGGTTGGTAAGAAAGAAACTGAAAATAAATTGTTTATTTTTGCAGTTTTCATTAACCTTTAATCATTTTTTTCACACAAATAAAGATTAAATTTAAAAAAAGAAGAAAAATAAATTAAGTCTACTTGGATTCTAAACAAATTTATTCCCTAAATTAAGAAACCTTTTCATCTTACTACTTGGTTACTGGAAATATCATATTGTTAAAGTGCTTTCATTGCAGAGACCAAATAAAAGACAAATAAAGATATTGCATGTTAAAGTTCTACACAAACATGCAGCTTTACAAAAGCTGGAAGGTCATACTTTAGATGAGCACTATTAATCATGATTTTAATGGAGCTATTTCAACATTTGCCAATGTTCTGGTCAAGTGCAATCAAACAGATTTCAATTTAGTTTGTATTCTGAAGTCCTTGTGAAATGTCCGCTACGAAAACGATCATATACGTATGCACTCAATCATGCATTCGCATGTGGAAGACTGTAGAGAAGAGTGCCTGTGAAGTAAGCAGGCTGTTACTGAGCCCGGTGGTGAGGTTATCTGAGGCTGCTGACTTCTTGGCAGTGTTTCCAAAATGTGTCCTTTGGTTTGAGGGGAATCCATGTGTCAGACATATCCAATTAAAGCGCTCAAAGGCCACCATTGTTTTCAACTTTTGTCTCTGATTAGTCAGGGAGCTCCCTGGTTTAAATCAATTGCTTAGCAGTGCAGTAAAGACAGAAACCATTATATGCAGAGCAGCAGAAAATGGTCACCACTTTGTGGGAATCCATAGGAATAGACGAAGAACAGGACTCTCTGACTCAAGATTCTTGCTGAAGAATTTCTTTCAAAGTAAAAGGTCAACATTAGTCAGAATACACTCACAAAAACACCACATTTTATGTGCTTGTCTGTGCATCAAAATGCAGCTCTAAAGATAAAAACAGCTGGCATCATATCAGTTGGTAAAACCTTGGCTATTTTCAGACTTTGATTTGGATTGCAAATATATAATTTGGTCACACTTCAACATGTCACACTTTGGTCCAATTCAACTTTTGCCTCAAAAAAAAAAAACTCCTGATTTACTGCTTATTAATATTTGATATGGTAGTTGTTAAGTTTAGATATTGGGTAAGATTAGGGATGTACAATATGGTCATGCAGAATATGTGCTTTATAAGTACTAATAAACAGCCAATATGTTAATAATAGGCATGCTAATAAACAACTATTTAATAGTGATAATTGGTCCCTGTACTTAATTGTTACCTATTATTTGTTCACTGGTCTCTTGACATGAACACAACTTAGGATATTTTGATTGAAAAAAAATGTAGATATCAAATCATCATTCTTAAGGCACGTTCACACCAAGCACGATGACTATAAAGATAATGATACAGATACAGTTCTAAAAATCATTCCCAATATTAAAGAAAAGCAGAGTTCAAACCACAGCTATAACAATAACATGGGCAGTTGTGGCCTGGTGGTTAGAGAGTTGGGCTTGTAACCTGAAGGTCGCTGGTTTGATTCTCGCACCGCCAGGAATTGAAGGTGGGGATTGTGAATGAACAGCACTCTCTCCACCTTCAATACCATGACTGAGGTGCCCTTGAACAAGGCACCGAACCCCCAATTGCTCCCCGGGCGCTGGAGCAATGGCTGCCCACTGCTCTGGGTGTATGTTCACAGTGTGTGTGTGTGTGTTCACTACTCACTGCTGTGTGTGCACTTGGATGTGTTAAATGCAGAGCACCAATTTCAAGTATAGTATGGGTCACCATAATTGACAATACATCACATTAAATTAAAAAAAAAAATTTAATTAAAAATAAATGCACAGAGAAACGATATCATTGGAATCCCTTCCAGAACGAATTTTTTTCCAGCTGATGAATGATAAAATCATTGACACCCAATCAGAATCAATCCTTCTATCATGAGCTCGAGAATTTAAAGCGGCAGACAAGTGTGCGCTTAGAATAAACAGACTATATCGTCCACTGGTGTGGTCGCTAATATCGTTATCTTTATAGTTATTGGTCTTGGTGTGAATGGGGCTTTAGAATTGTGAAACTCTATGTACTGGAATGAAATGTGTCATATATATTGCAATAAATGTCAAATGTGCATTTTCCAAATGCTAGTAGTTTCAGTTTCACTTCAAATATTTTTTAGGCTTGTAGCTTGTACTAAATGTTTATAACGAATGCCACTATTATTTACGTTTGTTTTATACTGATATAAATACGTATAAAATATGTATATGTATAAAACTTTATGTATAAAAAACTAATATGTATAAAACTTTATGTATTTTAGGTGTACTGTAGGTACTCCTGTATTCGTTTTAACATCCAAAGATCACTGAGACTTGATGTACTGTAACCATCAAAATAGCACCAGAACAATGTTTTAATGTAAGATAAATGTATTCCTTGTGAGACTGTGCTGCATCAGTGTTACTTACTAACTTGGCGTGCCGTAACCTCTGGCCCGAGTAAAACCCACAGATACAGCGACCACAAGGGCTGGAAGACCTGCAAGATAAAGCTCATGATGAGGAAAAATAAAACTCAGCCCACTGAAATCAAAAAGTTTGTTTAATTGCTTAACTCATTATTATTTTAAATGCAAAATGTGGTGTCAAAATTAATTATTTACTGATAAAGAAAACTGTATTGAAATTCTGAAAACCTTTTTTTTAACAATTTAAATATTGACATGCAGTGAAAGCAAAGAGATTTTATACATCTAGTCTGCATGAGACAATTGCCCACCACATATAATAACAGAGGACACGCACTGCTAAAAGGAAAATTATGAACAGAAAATGCGACCTAGAATTTTTCCATTTTTTCAGAACCATTAATGGCAAATGGCCAGAGGCTGGAGGGGAAGTTAGCTGAAGTAATCTCCTCTCACATTGGTGACTTTCTGTAGCTTGTGCCCTTTTCATGGACAAATGCTCCCTGTGTGCAGCAGTGCCCTCCCAGACCCCAGATATGCTACTTTAGCAGAGAGCAATTCCCATGGTCTCTGTGTATGTGTCTTTTTTCATGAGGCCGAAGTGTAGCAGTGTAAACGTTCCCGTCTGTGTTCTCTAAAAGTACTCCACAGGGCAAGTACACAGAGCACACACTGTGACCCTCTTATAGAAACACTGTGAATGCTAGCTGGAACCAAAAAGCTTTTATTTCGTACAGTATAATGCCATTAAATGCGCATTACTGTGTTTTGCCTCATGTGTTAGCTTTCAAATGTATATATTTAAAATGTTTCAGTTCAGAAATCCAAGGGCACAAAGTGTAAAATAACATTTTATGATACATACAATTTATTTGAATTAAGAAACTGAAAGGGGTATTTTAAATACAACTTCACCTTACTACTTATGGCTTCAGAAAAAAGTCAGAGCTTCCCATTTTATAAATAAGATATACAAAAATATCACAAAACTAACTTTAAAAAAACATGCAATTGTAAATATTAACATGTCTTGGAATAGTAAAAATGTATATTTGTTATAAATAAAAATAAATAACTAAATAAAAAATAAATCAATAAAATCACAAAAGCTTCATAAACAACAACAATAATGAATGAATGAAGGAAAATTCAATATTTATATTTATAATAATATAATAATTATATATAATATTATATAATTATATAATATTTTAAATTTATTTTTTATAATTGTATTTTCTTTGCAAATAATCTATATCATATAAATGTTCATGCATTTATCAGGTTATGAAAATGCAATCCTTATATTTATAACTTATTTAGTTATTTTTTATAATTGTATATAATTATTTTCTTTGCAAGAATCTATATAATATTAAATGTTCATGAGTTCATGAATATAATCCCCCCCCCCGTATGTATTAAAAAAAATTAAATAAAAAAGGACTGCATTTTACTATTTAGTATATAGTAGTAAACACTATCATAGCTAAAGTTTCCCATCTCGAGACTGAGGAAAGTGTACTTATTGGTCCTTGTTTACACTGACGTGTACAGTGACCTTTACTTTGTAGAATCCCATCCTCCCTCTCCTCCTGGTGTGTGTGAGGGCTTCCTAGCCTCTCCTGCTGGTGTCATCCCTATTGTGTTTGCCATCACAGTCAGGGAGGCCAGCTTTACTCATGTGCTAATTAGACCTATCCATTCTTCTCGCTCTATGTCTGTGTGCCACGTCCACACATAATGAGCTCTCCTCTGAAATATTCATGTAATTAACAATGCTCTGATTAACTCTGGAAATTAAAGGCAATTAGAAAAACTCCGGGTTTAGAGAACAGGATTGAAAGACCTGGGAAGGGAGAGGATAAACGGGATCCAAATGCGGCTCTGGAGGAAGCAGCACACAATGAAGAAACATGAGTTTGCTCTAGATTCAAGCTGTGATCGTTTCATACTGTAACCTGTGGGGGGGGGGGGGGGGGGGTCAAAGGTTGGATAGGTTGAATAGTCAGTTGGCTTCTTCTGGTCGATTCCGTAACCGTACTACACTATCTGGGCAAAATAATGTTTCTTCACGGATGGCTGTTCAAAACTAGCTGTATATTGTACTGATTTCTTTTTCAAGCAGCAAAAAACAACACTGAGACACAAACAGAAATCTTATAAATATAAAATCTTTATAAATATAGAATATATCTTGCAGCAGACAGGGTATAATGTAGGGAAACAAAAACAAAAAAAGAAAAAATCTGTCACTGGTGAAACACACACACACACACACACACACACACACACGTTCCACTGATTGTATTTATTTATTTATTCATTCATTCATTCATTTTGCTGTAAGCTCTAACAAAGAGTCCAGTCACATGACATTTTGGGATTTGGGTTAGGTAAATAAATAAATAAATAAATAAATAGGGCAGGCAGAGGTAATATGTAGTCCTTGATGAAAACAGGAATATTTATATATGTTAAAGATTAAAAATTTAAATGCAATAATTCTATTTTTATTTATTGGGAAACTGTAATATTCAATGTTCATGAATATTATATAATCCATTTTCACAATCAATCAATCAATCAATCTTGAAATGTATACAAATTTATTTATTTTTAACATTTTAATTAAGTAATTAATTCATTTATTTATTTATGACTTCATTTATTTAACCATAGGTGTTGCATATTCATATTTTACTGTTTTATTTATTTATTATTATTATTATTATTTTATTGATTGATTGTATTTATTTATTTATTATTTTGTTTATTTATTTATTTTTACATATATTAGGCTTTTAGCTTTGTGGATAAGAACAACCAGATATAAGACTCAAAACAATAGGGAGAAGAAATAACACAAGCTGGATTCGAATTTAGGTCGCCCATGCAATCACTTCCATCTAACCTTGTACACAACCAGCCAGAGCACATCTATGACAATATCCACATTCCACAATTTGAGTAACACGATTAATACTTTTTGGACATCCTAGTTAGAAATCCATCTACTATCACTTCCCTGTGGGCGGCAATGCTATTCTACAATATCTGCAAAGGGCATCTATGAATTAATGGAAGTGATAGTGGATCAATAAGTTACAAAACAAGTATGTGTGTGCTGCAGCAAGTGCTTGAATATCCTTTCAGATCCCGCCTGTGTTAAGATGGTGACACACAATGCATTTCTTATCAACGATCAGACATCTACGTCTTGTAATACAGAAGTAACATTGAGCTCATGTGGCATGCTTATGGTGTGTCATTGGGCTCCACTGAAGCAAACTGACATTGCAGACAATCTGATGTGACTGAATTGATAAGAGTTGGCATGTTATACTCATATGGATGAAAAACTGAAGCTGAAGCACTACAATAACATTGCTTTTGACCTTCAGTGTTAGTTTCTGGTGTGTGTGCGGGTGTCCTACCCCAGCCCAGGCACAGGAAACGCTTGCGAATGAGGCGGGACCTCATCTTGCCAACCACAGCCAGGTAGGACTGCCATGCCTCTGTCAGTACCCAGCAGAAAGAGGCCAGAAAGAAGAAGTGCAAAAAGGCAGCAGTCACAGTGCACAGTCCCTGGAGACAAAAGAAGGAAGAAGAAATAAATAGGGAGTAAGAAAGGATGAAAAAGATGCGAGAGAAAGCACAGGAAGCAAGAAGAGGTGAAAATGGTTTTCTGCTGTTTGTGATTGAAGCCAAGAGGGATAGAGTGATTGAGAAAGAGAAGTGTGAACGAGCCGTGGACATTAATGAAAGTCCATTTGGAGAGAAACTGACTCAGTTCCACTATGGTGTGAAAATGAGCTCTAACGACGCATCCTGTCCTCGTAGACACTACTTAAAAAGTGAAAATGGGTTGGTAACAGGTTGAATACTTTCTAAGGAAAAATGGCAGGCTGGAATTAAAGAAAAGTATGATTTAAGTAAGTGTTGAACGCAAATGAGAAACAGTAAGCAGAGTATCTCGCTGAGGTTTTATACAATAATGAGGTGCATATTCTAATGCTAAACACCGGGCTCAGCAAATGACCCAGGAAATGAGAAGGATTTCATACCATTCATGGTTTCCGAAATTAGGCTTATCTGTACTTTCTTAAACTAATGCCGAATATGAGAATTTAGTGAAATATTAAGCCTAGATCGAGGGGGAAGGGGTCCTCCAAGCAGGTTTCTTTGTAGCTCTGAGCGACAGGTTCAATTTGAATGGCAGCTCTTATTTCTCAGGTGCCTCTGTAGTCTATCTTACACTCTCTCAGTGTGACTGTCACGGCTGGCACAAAGCTGACCCTCCAGCGCCTTCCACGCATCTGTCTGCTACACACGCCTGCCTGACTTTCTCAAATTCTATCATGGCCACTTACATAATGTCATGACAGGCTGGAGAGAGAACAAACACCAGATACCTGTACCACAGACAGACTACTATCTTTAGGGAGTTTGGGATCCAAGGTTAAGTGACATTCAGAACTCAGTTTTAAATGAGTTTTAAAGAGTGTATTTTGCATTCCAATATAAAGTAACACTTTATTTTACAGTGTCCTCGTTACATATTACGTGTACTTACTACTATAATAACAATACATTATGCATAATTACGCAGTTGTGCACAAAATTCAATAATGAATTCAAAAGTAGTGTATTGTGCACTTTTTTCATTTAAATACTGCTATATGAACAAATGTGCAATAATATTTGGTTTGCAAACACTTTAAATAAATAAGGTGTTTTTTTACAGCAGTATTCCTTTTACATAGTAGCAGTTAAAATATTTATTGTAAATCTCAACTTATAACATTAATGTAATCAAATTAAATATAAACCAAAGTTTTTTTGCCACTCCCAGGGCATTAACTTTTTTATAGAAAATATTTTATAATTTGTTATAGAAAACCAAGTTATGCTCAGAGTCCAGAGCCTCGATCATAACATTATAACAGGCACCACCTGAACTATAGCGGGACCCAACACAACAGAGTGTGGCATGGGACAACACTTGATGGGCGAGTGTGTGCGGGTAGAGACTAGTGTGTGCGGGATGCGGGAGAATAAGGGTGTATTCACACTAGGCCTTTTGAACCGCGCCCGGAGTGATCGCTCCGGTTCGTTTAGCCGTCCCTGGCTCGGTTGCAAGAGGTGGGCCAGAGCGCGGTTCAGTTACGTGTACACATGTAGTGTGAGAGCTAACCGCGCTGGAGCTTGGAACTTCTGATACGTGCAGCATGATTGCATATATACATATTGTGAGAGGGCCGTGTGTCACCACGCCCCAAATGACTCAAAATAATAAACCACAAAGTAAAAAAAAACCAAAAAAAACGATGCACTCCACTGTGCTGAGTGAGAGCGCTAATGCTGTCTTCACATGCTATCGGAAACTTCCTGTTTCCCACTTATGAAGTCATGATTACGAGCACGTTGGATACTTTTCTGTTAAAAATAACAGTGAACAGTGGTTTGTGAATGTTGATGCTTACGCCCGTTTCACACCACAAGCGTGAAAGCGGCGCTTGAGCAGCGTGTCAGCGTAACTACAGCGTTGCTGCAGCTGCAAACTCGTGAGAGTATTCACACCGGAAGCGTGTGTAGAGCGCGACGGCCGCAGCGGCTCCAAAGCAAAAAACATTAAATTCTGCCGTGAATCAGCTCTAGAAGTTCGTCATATTTTCTGCCTTTTTTTTCAGTACACCATACTTGCACCCAAACTGAATAATTAAAAACACGTTTATATCTTCTGTAGCCTACATATTTTGGATTCTTAATTTTCTTTTGACAACAATTCTTGCTAAACACACTAGACATGCGTATTCTGTGCATTTTATGCTTGTTCTGTGCGTTTATAGCAGTTTTTGTGTGAAATCATATTTATTTTGTCCATCAAAAGTGTGCTGTCACTTTATTTGAGCGTGAGCAGCGCAGCAAAAATAGACTGGGCGCCGAAACGATCACTGCAGCGCTGCTCACGCGATGCTCCTGCTTGACGATCACGCGCTGCTCCTGCTCCCAGTGTGAATACACTCAATTGAAAAAATACGTGCTGCTCACGCGCCGCTCACGCTTGCGGTGTGAAACGGGCGTTAGCCTAAATAATTTTATCGGGAGCGTTCATGTGAGCGCTGCTGCAGTCTTCGGCTCTTAGGCCCTCCACAAATGCTCTCATTGGTTGAGAAGCGTGATGACGCCCATCCCAAGCCAGTACTGATCAACATCCCACCCCTCCTGTGACCCATGGTTTGTCTGTACATTTGTGGTCAGAATTATTGGCACCCTTGGTAAATATGATCAAAGAAGGCTGTGAAAATGTATCTGCATTGTTAATCCTTTTGATCTTTTATTTAAAAAATTCACAAAAATCTAACCTTCATTGGAGAATGAGAATTTAAAAGGGGAGGAAATATCAGTATGAAATAAATGTTTTTCTCTAATACACATTGGCCACAATTAACGGCACCCTTTTATTCAATACTTTTTGAGACCTCCATTTGCCAATTTAACAGCTCTAAATTTTCTCCTATAATGCCTGAAGAGGTTAGAGAACACCTGACAAGAGATCAGACACCATTCCTTCATCCAGAATCACTCCAGACGCTTTAGATTACCAGCTCCATGTTGGTGCTTCTTCTCTTCAGTTCACCTCACTCATTTTCTACAGGGTTCAGGTCAGAGGACTGGAATGGCCATAGCAGAAGCTTGGTTTTGTGCCCAGTGACCCATTTTTGTGTTGTTTTTGAGGTTTGTGTTTGGATTATTGTTCGGTTGGAAGATCCAAACATGGCCCATTATAAGATGTCTAACAGAGTCAGTCACTTGTTGATTTTGTATCTGTTGGTATTTGATAGAATCCATGATGCCATGTATCTAAACAAGATGTCCAGGACCTCTAGCAGAAATATAGGCCCACAACATTAAAAATACAGCAGTATATTTCATTGTACACATGGGGTACTTTTTATCCCTGTGTGCACCAAGCCCATCTTGAGTGTTTGCTGTTAACAAGCTATTTTTTTTTGTTTCATCTGACCATAGAAGCCAGTAAACATTTGAAGTTCCAGTCGTGTCTGACAACTTAATATGCTCGAGATTGTTTTTGGATGAGTGAGGAGAATTCTTCTTGAAATCCTCCCGAACAACATGTGGTGATGCAGGGGCTCTTTGACAATTTATTTTTAAGGTTTTCTGACCCCAAAACTCAACCTTTCTCTACAATTCTCCAGCTGTGGTCTTTGAAGAGTCTTTGGCCACTCAAATTCTCCTCCTCACCGTGCATTAGGACAATATAGACACATGTCCTCTTCCAGGCAGATTCATAACATTTTCTGTTGATTGGAAATTCTTAATTATCGCCCTGATGGTGGAAATGGGAATTTGAATTCAGAGCCAGTGAGCAATGGGCTTTCATAATAATAATGGTTTTGTGGTCCTGGGTCAAACATGAAGGCAGCAAGATGGGAACCCAAATGTTGTTCTTTCTCAGCTCTTTCTCTCAAACACATGAGATAAACACATATGTGCACACATACTAACCTTACTGAGAGTTTGGGACTGCCCCACCAGTATCAGCACATTGGAGGCCATTATGGACAGGCAGAAGTTCAGCAAGATGATGGACCTCTCTGAACGAATGTACCTAAGACCCAAAGAAAAACAGGAAAATCACATGCTGACAACTTTAACAGCAACTTTGTGTTGCTATTATGCCATGTTTATGACATAAAATGTGTGGGATCCATTTATCAAAATCCATTTATCATTTTTTCACTTCATTGAACACTGACAACTAGAGCAGCATCCCAGATGACCTACAGATGAACTCCAAAACAGCTTCTTACACAGAAGCACCGGTGAGCAAAATGTCCTCATCCGCTATCTGAGCTCTGGCCAGATCTGCTCAAGAGGAAAATGACAGTGTCCCCTGGATCAATAGTCTGAGTGATAGAGGAGGCCCGTGATAAGCTCTCTGATGGGGTGGTAGATGCACTAATCTTGGACAGAGGAAATACCTTCCCACCTGCTACTCGGGAATTATGGTATGGGGGTAACTATAGTTTGGATCCAAATTATCAATTAAACCAAATCTAACAACCTTAAAAATTAATGAATAATGAATGTATTTCATTGCATTATGCAGAAAAATATAATATAATGTAATATAATATAATATAATTATTTATTTAACTGCCCCATAATTAGCTACAAAGCTAAATATAATATAATATAATGTAAATAATTTACAAACAAACTCTTTAACCAAAACATTTCACACATAAACATTTTTGTGGCTTCCTCTTTTGTTTTGGAAAGAGATTATTACTTTTATTCAGCAAAGACACATTACGTTGATCAATGGTGACAGTAAAGACTGTAGTACTGTTATCAGATAATAATAATAATAATAATAATAAATGTTATTTTCATAAAAATATCCTGTAAAAAAAGTATCAATGTTTCCACAAATCTATTAATCAGCACAACTGTTTTCAACTGATAATAACAAGTAATGTTTCTTGAGTACTAAATCAGCATTTTAAAATGATTTCTGAAATATTATGTGACAAATATTTTATATTATTTATATAATATATAGACAGTGTAGTGAAAAAAATGTCTAGCATCATTTGGGAAAATTCAGAGTCACACTTCTGAGGAGATAAATACTTGACTAAGCACTTGACTTTGTGTTGGCTTTTTTCTGGACACGGTGTTAGCTGATCATGTGACTGACCTAAGCCATCTGCCACACTGAGCTGTTAGCAACCATGCTAGCCTTCACTAGCACTCTCCACATAATCCTGTCCTGCCACAAGCGGCTCCCGCCATCCCTCATTTGTTCCCAATTATTGCTAATTGCAGTTTTGGCCCACTCTAAATCTACCCCATGCCAGCTGCTCTATCCCAGCCCGGGCAACCCCACGTGGGAAGCTACAGTCTGAAAAATGAATCTTTTAGGGTGTAAGTGTACCTGTGAGAGCATAGCACTGGGAAGTAAACAAGGGGAAAAGAGCAAAAATAGCACAGTCATTTCCTATTATCATCAGAGGACAGCAGAACCTGGAAGCTACATTCAAAAAGGCTCCTCTGTAGGTCTGTTTTGTGTTGCTGGCTGTGGGTTGAACTCACCTCCAAAAGGCAGCGTAGATGAGCAGCAGAATGAGTAGAGCCGTACAGGATATGCCACAGCCCACCATGAGGGGCACAGACGGCATACTGGAGGGCCCCATACCCTGGAAAGAGATCAATGGAGAGAAGGAAGATTACTGTGAGATGTTTATGGTAAAGATACAGTCAGTTGGTCATTAATGCAAAATAAACCTGAAGGGTAAGAGTAGGGTCTCGATTTAGCCAGAAGGAGTTTATTTTGTGATAATGACCTGGTAACATTATAATGACCTGATAACTACCCTGCTATTTACATGGCTAATTACCAAATGAATAAATACATTAGAATAAAATATTGGAACTGGTACAGTTTCACAACAAATAGTTTGCTTAGGACAACATTCAACTATAAAAAATATACAATGTATAAATTTTATGCTCCACTTCAGTTGCTAACCGAGACAAGCTTTACACAGCATGATTTTCAGTACTGATATTTTGGATATGTGTGACATTGCAAAAGAGTAAATATTATAATATACACTACTAATTAATATATGCACTATTGTTTAAAAGTTCAAAAGTAAGCCAATTAATGATTTTATTCAGCAAGGATGCACTTAATTTGTTCAACAGTGTCAGTAGACACAAAATATTTAGCTGCTGAAAGCAGAGTTCAGATATTACATTGTTCATCAAATAATCTTAATAAAAAAAATAAAAAAAACGCTTCCAAAAACATTAAGCAGCACAATAGTTTTCAACAGTGATTTCAACAGCACCAAATAAGCATATTACAAAGATTTCTAAAGGACCATATATGACACTGAAGACTGACACTTCAGCTTTGCCATCATAAAACAAAACAAAACAAAACATAAAACATTATTTTAAATAGTAATATTTCACATTATTACTGTTTGTTTCCTTATTTAAAAAACAGCCTCTGTAATCAGAAGAACCCCCCCCCCCCCCCCCCCAAAAAAAAAAAAAAAAAAAAAAAGACCTATACAGGAAAAAGCTACTGACCCTAAACTTTTAAAAACTAGTGTGTATGCGTGCGTGTGCGTGTGTGTGTGTGTGTGTGTGTGTGTGTGTGTATGCAGAAATGTATGTCAAAACTGCAGAGAGAGAAATTAGACACTGTAAACACTTGACATTCAGCTGCAGGTTGGCTGAAGGATAAAAAGTGCAGGGGGAAAAAATACAGAGGGGCAGTAGGGAGAGGATTACATTCTGTTCAGGTTAAAGCTAAAGGCCAAGGGTCTTCTTTCTGAATAGCCTCATGCTACCCTATCTACTTTTATACTCCTGGTTCATTTTCTCTGCTTCCCATCTGGTCAAAGCTGGATTCTCTTCTTAAAGTGGGCATTCTATCCCCATCAGCCCTTTAACACTTGCGACCCCTTTGCCCCAGTTTATTAAGCATCTCTGCCGAAAGAGGGGTTACTACGGGTGAACACATTCCTCATGTTTCTGGATTAACCCTCCTACTCAGCCCTACCACCAATAATTGTGGGCAGATCTGTGTAACCTGTGATAAATGTTCAGTTCAGGGTTAAATTTAATGTCATGCACAAGTGCAACATGCAAATGCGAAGAAGTCTAAAATACACAAAATAAAACAAAATAAAGTAAAATATCAATGTCATTCAGAATGATGGCGTTAAATGTGGTGCTGTAATCAATAAAGAACAAGAACATTTTGACATTAGTCTGTTGAGTCAGTGCAGCATGAAGATCCCAAGAAATTGCCTTTTCACTGGACGTGTTACATTGTTATGTGAACTACATGGGGTCGAATCACTCAGACTGCATCGTGTTAATGTGCCCTATCACCAGCTCTTCACAGCACATCATTATGGTGGAACAGTCTGTAATCATTATACAGGTCACAGTATTTTTCTTTGAACTACAACCCCAAATCACAGTATGGAAAACGCAAATAATGTCATGCACAAGTGCAACATGCAAATGCGAAGAAGTCTCCAAAAAAATACACTAGTAATGAGTTAAATTGGTTAAATAAAATAAAACAAAATAAAGTAAAATATCAATGTCATTCAGCTTTCAAAGAAAGATAGGAAGAGATTTGGATATTTCACCTTCAACAGTGCATAACATAATTAAAAGATTCAAGGAATCTGGAGGAATTTCAGTGCGTAAAGGACAAGGGCGCAAGCCTAAGATCAACAACCGTGGATCCCTCAGGCGGCACTGCATCAAGAATCATCATTCATCTATAAGCGATATCACCACATGGGCTCAGGACTACTTTGGCAAACCTTTGTCAAGTACCACAATATGTAGTTACATCCACAAATGCCAGTTAAAACTGTACTGTTGTAAAGCCCTATGTTAACAGTGTCCAGAAGTGCCGTCGACTTCTCTGGGCTCGGAGGCATCTGGGATAGACCATCACACAGTGGAAACGTGTACTGTGGTCAGATGAATCAGTATTTCAGGTATTTATTGGGAGGAATGGACGCCGTGTGCTCCGGACCAAAGAAGAAAAGGATCATCCAGACTGTTACCAACAACAAGTCCAAAAGCCAGGGTCTGTCATGGTATGGGGTTGTGTCAGTGCCCTTGGCAAAGGTAACTTGCACTTCTGTGATGGCACCATTAATGCTGAAAAGTACATAGAGATTTTGGAGCACAATATGCTGCCTTCAAGAAGACCAGGGGCGTCCATGTATATTTCAACAAGACAATGCAAAACCACATTCTGCACACATTAGAAAGTCCTGACTGCGGAGGAAGAGGGTACGGGTACTTGACTGGCCTGCCTGCAGTCCCGACCTGTCTCCAATAGAGAATGTGTGGTGCATTTTGAAGTGCAAAATGCGACAACGAAGACCCCGTACTGTTGCCCACCTTAAGACTTGTTTGCAGTTAGAATGGGACAAAATTACACCTGAAACACTTCATCACTTTGTGTCTTCAGTCCCTAAACGTCTTTTAAGTGTTGTGAAAAGGAATGGCAACATTACAGAGTGGTAAATGCTTTACTGTCCCAACTTTTTTTTGGAATGTGTTGCAGGTCTGAATGACAGGAAAGGATGTATATTTACAAATGACATGAAGTTGACCAGACAAAACATTAAATATTTTGTGTTCATATTGTCTGCAATGAAATACAAGTCAAAGTAAATTTAGAAATCACTTTTTTCTTTTTTTTATTTGCGTTTTCCATACTGTCCCAACTTTTTCTGATTTGGGGTTGTAGAAAAATATCAGAATCATAGAGGTGTAAGAAATCCCTACTGCTTTCAGTTGTCTGTTTTTATGACTATACCACAAACTGTAGTACACAAAGATTAGGAAAATTGTGTTAATTTTTTATGTTATTACTCCTGATAGACTACTCCTGAAGGTCATACCTAGGCCAAAAAGTAAATCTTTTTGGAATTTTATGTGCTGCTTTTGGGTGATAATAATAATTCTGTGGAAATCTGTAGAGCTTTTTACCATCTGCTGGTTGGCATGATTAAAGTCTTCTGCATTCAGGGACACAGCATCAGGGTAGGTACTTCATCGCTCTTAATATTAGTTCACAAAATGTGTTTTCTTGATCCGAATGGGCAGAACATTTATTTAACAGTGAGATATTTCAAGATAGGACAACAAATCACTTCAGAACGTGCTTTAATCAGGACACTGGGAATTTACAGTTAAACATGCACTTTTTTTTGGTTATATTTTCTATTCTGTGGAAATTCGCAAAGCTTATTTAGTGGGCGCAGATTCTATGTCAGCCTACCTTTTAAAATCTGTCAATTTTAAAAGACTATTGGTGACTAATGTTCATCTCTGGGATGAAAGTTTATTGATGTGATTCACAATCCACTGACTGTCAATTCAATTCAATTATCATTGTAAACAAATTATTTAATTTATTACACAGAACTATGGAATCTTATGTTCACTGCAGAATAAAAACATAAAAAAAGACAGTTTCAACTTTTTCTGTGGCAGAAAAAAAAAATTCTGAGGAAAAAAAAAGAATTGTGAGATGAAGACTGAGAATTCTGAGGGAAATAAGCTTAAAACTCATAACTCTGAGATTTGTGAGATATAAAATCACAATTATGAGAAAAGTTTTAATATTTAAAAAAATATTCTTCCAAACTGGAAAAAAAGCTTCCAAACTGAACAGTGATTCAATAAAGCAGCTTTTTAAATACATTCTTCAAGACGATTAAGATAAAACAAATAGAGAAAATAGCATCCTAATTGAATCACTAACACGTGTAGTTCACTGACTCAGAGCAGTCCCACACCACTTCATCTACTCCTGCATCCAGTGTTCCTGTGGACACATTCTTCCTCTTCAGGTTCTTGGAATAGGAAGCACAGGCAGATGATCTGTCTGGCAGTCAGCTGTGATAGTGGTGTGGCAGTAATCAAGAGCATTCTTACAAGGCGGGAGGCATGCTGGTAATATTTCTGAAGAACTGTCTGCAGGTTGGCATGATTAAAGTTTCCTGCAATCAGGGATGCAGCATCAGGGTGGGTACTTCCATTGCTGTTAAAGGGACAGTTCACTCAAAAATTAACATTCTGTCATAATTTGCTGATGCCGTTCCAAACCTATATGACTGACTATCTTTCTGTGGAACATAAAAGAAGATATTTTGATAAAATGTCTCAGTGTGTCAGTGGTAACCAAAACTGAATGGTTACAACATCTGTCAATGATGACAGAATTTTCATTTTAGAGTGAACTTACTGATCTGTTTGGAGCAGACTATAGATTGCATACATAATGCCAAATGAAAATCCTGTATAAATGCTGTTATTTAACAGTGAGATTCCATGTTGGAACGACAACAAAATCAGAAAACCAGAAGCTTAACATGAGACATATGCCAACTTTCAATCCGTGTGATCCGTCAAGCTGCACAGCTTCAGTTGTATTAGGGGTCAGCTAGGTCTTGTTGAGACAGAATCTAGCAATACGTGATGTCCAGCTAAAGGCTTAACCTCTCTGTCAGTTTGTACATCTCATTCTTCACAGACTTCATGCTGAACAGAAGGACTCTCACAAATGGAGTCAAGAATAGGCCACCACGATAATTCTTTCAAACTAGACAGTATAAATCCTATACATACAGTGGGGTTCAAAAGTCTGAGATCACTAGTGAAAAAGCTTCACAGTTAACTAATAAAATGGAAATAAACAAATGCATTTAAAAACAACAACAACAACAAAAAACATTTAAAATAAAAATGTATCCAACCTTGAAGGGATAGTTCACCCAAAAATAAAGCTCCGAAGAGCAAGGACATGTTTTTTATATATATATAACTCCGATTGTATTAATCTGAAAAAAAAAGAAAGTTTTATACACCTATAGGATGACATGAGGGTGAGTAAATCATGGGGTAATTTTCATTTTTGGGTAAACTACCCCTTTAACCGGACACACATACAGTCACAGAAAGCTGTGTGTACTATCTAGTAAATATCAACTGCTTGATTACAGAATCTAGACTATATTATAATCCAGTGATATTTATTAAAGAAATGTATGTACATATAGCATGATCTACTTTACCTGCGTATATACACTATACTCAAGTAAGGCAATATGTACTTCATTATATAGCCAATCTCTTCTGCATGATTGTTTACAGTGAATGTTTATCACACAGCTCTATATATGTAAATATATATGTATGTATTTATATACAGTATGTATGTATATGTAATTATGTATGTATATATGTATGCATATATATATATATATATATATATATATATATATATATATATATATATATATATATACATATATACAGTGGTGTGAAAAAGTTTTTGCCTGTTTCTGGCAAAAAAGTTTCTGGTTTTATTTTTTTTATTTGCATATTTGAAACATTTGAATGATTCAGATCATCAAACAAATTTTAATATTACACAAAGATAACCCGAGTAAATACAAAATGCAGTTTTGAAATAATGATTTCATAAGCTGTCGAAAAACCTGCCTGGCCCTACAAGAAAAAAAATAATTGCCCCCTAAATCTAATAACTGGTTGTGCCACCCTTTGTAGCAACAACTGCAATCAAGCATTTGTGATAACTGGCAATGAGTCTTTCACATCGCTGTGGAGGAATTTTGGCCCACTCTTCTTTGTGCAGAATTCATGGTTCCATCAATTATGGCAAGTCGTACAGGTCCTGAAGCTGCAAAGCAGCCCCAGACCATCACACTACCATCACCATGTTTGACTGTTGGTATGATGTTCTTTTTATGAAATGCTGTGTTGGTTTTATGCCAGATGTAACGGGACACACACCTTCCAAAAAGTTAAACTTTTGTCTCATCAGTCCACAGAAAATTTGCCCAAAAGTCTTGGGGATAATCAAGATATTTGTTGGCAAATGTGAGACGAGCCTTTGTGTTCTTTTTGGTCAGCAACGGCTTTTGCCTTTGAACTCTCCCATGGATGCCGTTTTTGCCCAGTCTCTGTCTTATTGTTGAATCATGAACACTGAAGTTAATTGAGGCAAGTGTGGCCCGCAGTTCTTTAGATGTTGTTATGGGTTCTTTTATGACCACCTGGATGAGTTATCGTTGCGCTCTTGGAGTAATTTTGGTAGGCCAGCCACTCCTGGGAAGGTTCACCTATTTTTAGGTTTTAAGGTTTTCTATAGTGAAAACCCTCTCTTTATGTAGCCTTACTATTAAAACACAAATATTTTGATTTTCAGTCAGGCCTTACTAGAATCAGCTCTTCTCTGTGACTAAAACACTTGACATGATGGATTTAAAAAGCCATGGCAGAGACTCAAATAAATAACATTGAATGTTCTTTAGGCGAGCCTGTGAAATGGCCACAGCTTTGCGTTTATAAAGCTTGCAGATGTTTAGAACAAGCTGAGAATTGGCTTGAATATGAAGTCCTCATTCATGCACTTACAGCTCAATTGGCCTCCTGGTGTGGACCGGTCAGGCTTCCACACAAAGCATTTATGACTAAACAGCCTTTGTGAACAAAGATCCCTAAAGCTTGTGTGTGGGCTGTGGCAGTGGCCTTCCAACAGAGCATACTGTGTGTATCTATGTGTGCACATCTGTTCTCTGTAAACCTGTGAGAGTGTTTGTGGGCAAAGGAAAGGCAGGCAAGGGAAAAAGAGGCGATAAAACAGCTTAGAGAGAGGGAGAGAGCTCAGAGCGGGTGGAGGAATAGCAGTGTTTTACTGAAACGTGCAGGTGCAGGTGTAACAGGTGGCATTGGGAGAGGTGCTGCCAACCTTCACTCTCATCTTTTGCTTAGCCTATTGTCCCTGGCATATTAATTGCCAACATTATGCCTCTGTCGGCTTTGGTTTGGCAATTTCAACCATTTTAGTATGCCAGCAGCCTGAAAAATGACTATAGATGTTGTCTTTCTCACAGAAATGTCATTGGCAGAGTAGATGGGAGGATTGCTCCTAATGTGAAACTGAAAACACTGAAGCGCTAGGGGTGTATGTACAGAATATCAGCCTCTGTGAGAATACAGCACAACAGCTGGGTGTTGAGAGCAAAAATCACATTCATTTTCTCTACAGAGAAGGCTCAAAAGTTTTTGTCCGATGGTAAACTACCATTCAAAAGTTTGGGGTTGGTAAGATTTAAAAAAAAAAAAAATTATATCAAAATACAGAAAAAAAAAAAAAAACTGAATGTAATTTATCTTTGATGGCAAAGCTGAATTTTCAGCAGCCTCTTCCAGTCTTCAGTGTCACATGACCCTTCTGAAATCATTGTAATATGGTGATTTGATGCTCAAAAATGCTGTTAACATGTTTGCTAAAACTGTGATGATTTATTATAATTATTTGATGAATAGAAAGTTCAAAATAACAATTTATATGAAATAGAAATATTTGTAGCATCATAAATGTCTTTACTATCACCAGTACCGCCGCTCCCTATATGCAGAGTAAGCAGTTTGTTTAGGGCACCAACTCATGGGGGGGCACCATCCCAGTTGCTCAAAAAATAAAACGTGATGTGCCATTCCCTCACCCGCGCTCGCAACCACTTGCGGCTCATGTTTGCGGCTGAATGCAGATGATCATAATTGATGGACAACAATGCCCATGAAAAGACATCAGCAGTCCGGCGCCGAAAAAAAAAAAAAAAAGATGAAAACGAAGTCCGCACGTCACTTTCAGGTAGGCTACATTCATAATCAAAGAAGTATTAAGATAATATATATATACATCTGTGGTTATAAAAACAGACCAAAGCCAACAACAGCCTTTAAAATGACTAAAATGCATTATATAAAAACAATGAGGCAACAAGGCTGAAAAATCAATAGAACCATCACAGAAAATTCTAACACCATCACAAATGAATCACAAATAGATCACAAATACCATTACAAACCATCAACTTTTAACCATTAAAAAAATGGTTTTCTGTAGTATGTTTTGGGATATATTCCATTAGGATTTATTGGTTTTAACAAGCCACCAATAGAAGGTGACCAATTACCAGTAGAGACCCACAGGGTCCATTACAGTTTCCATTAAAACCAATACAAGTTCCATTAGAACCAGTAAAACCATTACAAATTTTGTGATGGTGTCTATTGTTATTTTTCAACATTACATGTTATAAAAGCTTGTAAAGGGAGCCAAAGGCCTGGTAATTGCTGCTGTTATACTTACAGGACGATCATATCCTTGTTTAATAGGCTATTGACCAAACATTTCATTCAAATATCCACTTAATCTTTATTTTTTGACCATCTTTTTTGCTATAGATGACACAGCCTCTATAATTTCTTCAACAAAAAACATGTGGACATCACAACCCTTACAAAAATTAACCATGGTTTTCGTGGTAAAACTGCTTTTTTAAACTTCCATAATATTTGAGGGAGGGGGCACAACAATAAAATCCTGCTTAGGGCACCTATTTGGCCAGCAGCGGCCCTGACTATCACATTTGATCAATTTTATTTTTGCTAAATAAAAGCTTTTAAAAAAAAAAAAAATATTAAAAAATAAAATAAAATTAAAAAAAAAAAAAAAAAAAACATAAATCTTACCAACCCCAGTATTGTATGTGAAATTGCTATGCATCAGTGTGATTGCAACTTTTTTTTAAAATCATGTTTAATAGCCAAAATCCCAGTAAAAATGAACTCCCTACACTCTCAAGCTGTTTATATATTCAGAAATATTCATATATTTTGCAATAATGTTCAAATATATATTTTTTTATAATCAAAATCAATATTTTCACATTTTACCATTGTTTTTCATGAGATTATGAAAAATTCAATTTTCACATTTGGATTTTTATGTGTCATATCAAAGTTTGTATCACTGTGATTCATCTCAGAACTGGCTGGTTTTGTTCATGGCTCTGAACTCTTTATTGAAGAAAAATGATTTAGAAAAATACTTTGGTAACCAAGGCTGCTGAAATTGTATGAGTTCACTGTAGCGCTCCATAAAAATGAGTGAAACAGAAAGAGAGAGAAAAAATTATCCTTTCTTTGGCAACTTTAATTTGGCCTAATTTCCAATTCACCACCACATCTCCAACAGATGTGAATGCTACACAACATGAGGTGACTACAGCATAAAAAACAACCAAAACTAATGAATGGAAAGGAAGAGTCTCATGTACAAAAGAGATACGGAGAAAAATAGTAACTTTTTTTAAACGCACTGAAGAAAAAAATGTATTATTGCTCTATACTGGATTACTAAGGATGAGAAACTGCCCCAAGTATATAGCAACAGCATGAGTCAATCTACACTAACATTTATAATGTTAAAAAATATTTTTATTTAAAATAAATGCTGTTTGTTTAACTTTCTATTCAACAAAGAATCCTGAAAAAAATACCACAAAAATATTAAGCAGCACAAATTTTTTCAGCATTGATAATAATAAGAAATGTTTCTTGAGCACCAAATCAGCATTTTAGAATGATTTCAGAAGAATCATGTGACAATGAAAACTAGAGTAATTGCTGATGAAAATTCAGCTTTGTATTCACAGGAATAAAATGTATAAATGTAAAATATTTTAACAAAGAAAAAAATATTAATACTATTTCACAACATTACTGTTTTTACAGTAATATTAATTGTGATGGTCCCTCAACAGATATTCTACTGATTATAAGTAACTATGATGTGAACAGATTTTACTAACCTTAATCCTAATCTAACAGTCCATACTAATATTCTACTAATAATATAATTAGAGTTAGTGGACATGTCTTTGCAAAGTCAACAGAAAGCCTAAAGGAGACCATCAAAATAAAGTGTAACCTTTAATTTAATTTCAGACAAACAGAAAATAAAGTGGCTGGACTATTTATCAACTGCAATCATATAAGATGCTAGGCTTCTTTGTTCATTTCATTTTGATTGAGTTTTATCACATCACAACATGTCACATTTAAATATAGTAATAGTTCAATCAGATAATTTACTCAAGGCACTAAACATCAATCAAATGCTTCTCCGTGATACTCACACACAAGAAATCATCCTCCTTCTTCCATTTGAGCCACATACACATCTTTTTTAGGAATGCACCGAAATGAAAATTCTTGGCCGAAGCCGAGCAAAATGAAACACTGGGCCGAAGGCCGAATACCGAACATGGTTTTTCACATTTTTTCCCCATATATTTTGCCAATTTTTGGCAAAATTGCATAAATTAAATAGCCAAAATGTGCTTTTTGCTGTTTTGTCTAGCTTTTCAAAGAAAAAAAATCAATTACAAAACAACAATTTAAAAATATTTACACTGAACATTTTTTACAATTCTAGCAGACACTATACCAGCAAAGCACAATTTAACTTAACATTAGTAAGTTAGTGAAATCATTTTTGGCCATTTTTGAGACCCCCTTCTTGAATCAGTCATGTATTTACTGTACAAATAAATGCAGCCTTGCTGAGCAGGAGAGACTTATTTTAAAGCATTAGAAATTATTACAGATCCCAATTTTAACACTATGTGTAGGTGTTATAATAAATGTATTAATAGAGCTATTGTAATTATTATTATCATTATTATTGTCTTACTTTTCTTATTTTATTTTAAAAATGCATAAAAATGTTACTGAGCAGCTGACGAGTAACACTGTTTCAGCGCAGACTTTGAACCCTGGCTAACAAGCAGATAGCACCGCGAGCTCATGCAGTGCTGTTTGAATACATGCAATGTGTGCATGTATTAGAAAACATAACATTCTGCAGTTTATTTACCAATTGTTTAAGGCCATTTTGCGATTGCAATCATCATACAGTAACCAGCAACAACCACCCTTCTTCTCATCGAAGACATGCGATGCACTGCTAAGCAGTCTCTTGTGCACTATTAAATGTTTCCACACTGCTGACATGTTTGCTGCATTAGTGCGTGCCTCTATTTTATTGTCACCTCATTGTTCAGTGCAATTTATTCTGTCTTTTCGCTTATTCGGCCGAACACTGAAATGTGCATCCCTAATCTTTTTAAATCTAAACTGGTCCTACTTGTCTCTCAAATGCTCACTTTCAATCTGACTCCATCATTCTGGTGATATGGGGTGAGATTTAATCACAAATGTCACCCATTGAGGGGTTATATGATCATCTGCCATGTCCACAGAGAACCTGCTGAGGTGGAACCTGTTCCCATTCATGGACCTGCAGCCCTAATCGGCCATACCATAAGACTTGTCCTAAAAAAGCATATGCCACAGCTCCCATTGGCTCTGAGAGCCATGGACGGCACACAAATTACATAGGGAATTACAGGCCGTCTATCCCAGCACACCCTAGGGCAGAGTGAAGCTCCTCATCAAATAGGAGCCATGTCTATTTTCAGCCAAGGCACTTTAACCTACTTCTCCAGCCTCACGCACTGCACAGCCACCATTTATCCCTGATCTCTCCTCTTCCCGTTCCTTCTCGCTCCGCAATAACTCATTATGACAATAAGAAATGCACTTAGCGGAACCAGGGAGCGAGGACAAGGGAAAACAAAAAAAACCTAACACGAACTTAGTCAGACTTGGCATTAATCAAACAGTTAAAACTCTCCGAGGCGTATCGTTCCCTCATCTAAGACCTTCGAGACAAAACCTCGATCCACTGTTTGGATGCTTGCCGCAATGATCCACCTGATTCGCCCAGTACATATCCACGTAAGGAGAGACCGAGTGCCATTTTAGCACATGCTAACGCTATCCTTCAAGTTCCCTGGACACTTGTTATCTTTGAAGTTGGGAGAGAATCGTAGAGTGGCGGAACTGTTTGTCAGGGAGTCTAAAGCCCAAAACAGGACGCTGATCAATCATCAGCCTCCAAACCTACCAGGAGTTTCCCAAACCAGGATGACCCAAGAGCTTGCTTGGGTGTCGCTAAGTGGTTAGCACTGCATTATACGAAGATTTGCTGTAGAATAAAGCGGTTTACATCCTGTAATTGGGAATTAAATGAACATGCCAGAAGGGACAGTTCTCCTAACAAAAATGAGCTGGGATGTGTATCGCCCAGGAGAGCAGATATGCTTATTACTGTGTGGGGACTTACACTAGGCAGTGTGCTAATGAGAAACATGGCTAGCGTCTTAGCAATTGTGCCAGTGTCACAGCGTAGACTGAGCATTTCACTGCAAGAGACTGCACATTTATTAGCATTTACCTCTTTGGTGCTGTTGGCAAAACTCCTCATGTTTTAGTTCATTCATCTCTTTGGAGTCTAATGGTTAAAAAGCTGGGCTGGTAATCAAAAGGTTGAGGGTTCAAATCTTGTAGTAATTAATTAGTGGTCATATTCATTAATATCTTGTACAAGATGAACCAGCATTATACTAATGTAACACAGAACTAGATTTGAATTTCCTAAAGGAACTACCAATACTGGCAGCAGAAGACTGTTTTAGTTTTAGTTGAAATATAGATGAAATAAAATAAAATAAAATATAATATAATACTAGATGGAAAATTTTAAATATTGTCTTGGCATCTACCTGAAATAAGTTTAAGTTGAAGCACTACAGTTATTAATTGTAAATAAATAAAAACTAAATGTTAAATAAAAATAAATTGAATCTAAATAATATTACAAAATTGCTAAACATTAAGCTAAAATGAAAACTAAACTGGAATATATAAAAGCTATTTGAAAATATTAATAAAAAATAACTATATTAAAAATACTAAAAGAACACTGCTTCTTTGCAGTGTGACAGTGAAAGATGACCAGTTAATATTTAGTATGCAAATAATTGCAGGATAGAAGACCAATTTAAATTCAAAATGCAAATACAAAGACGATTCAAATTTGAATGGTGAACATTCTAATAATGTACATCAAAGGGAATTTTTCACATTTTAATTTTATATTTCTTAAAGTTCATAAAAACCAAAAATAACTACAGCACACCTAAGGCTGAAGTTGTCTGCAAAAGATAGTTGGAATAGAGTCTGCATGTTAAACGGTTTGAGCTGAATTAATTGCAGAAAATTGCAGAAAAAAAATGTTTGAGGAACATCAATAAAGTTCTGCCTTGCAAATACTGTAAAAACTGTTTCAACAGACTCTGCTGTTTCAGTGACATTAGCTGACCTTTAGAGCTATTTTACATTTTTTTTAAGGACCGTACACCAAAAAAAGACACTTTGCAATTCAAATAGCCCTGCATGCCTTCTTTGACAATATGTGCAAAAGAACAAAACATAGATAGGGTGAGATATACAAGACCCTATGAAAACCATGCATCTACCACACCTGAACAGCCTTACAAATCACAGTGTCTTACAGGACGGTTAAAGTTACACCACGGATAGCCTGCAGACATAATGTTTATCTCGACAATATACGTATTTATCTGTGTTTCTGTTTGTCTGTATACAGGGGTAAGAAGATTGGTCAACAAGCCTGAGGCAGATTGCAGTGCTACAGAGATTCCCTGATACCGAGAGAAAGACCTCTGTCCTTCATCCAACCAGACAGTGAGAATCTTAGTATGCAGGGCAGGTAGGCCTACTTGTTCAAAATGGTCGCATGCGTGTGTCTGTGCTAAAGTGGGTAATAACACCGGATTTTAGCGTGCTCCGTCATGTGTGTTTTTGTCTGCGCTTGAGTGCCTCTAGTTTAATCCTGTGTGACGATTAATCAGTTGCATGGGAAAACTGACAGGCGACAAATTGTTATGGCCTAAAGAAGCCGCTATCTTATCTGTGCCAACAACTCCCATCATCCATCACTGAGTAACTGATCAGCACAGAGTTATTATGCATACTATGAGGCTAGCACGATAACCATAGGAAGCCTTTGAGCTCGTAGTCACTGCATATAAGAAAAGAGGCACTGGCATAAATAAAAGCTCTGTTTTAAATAAAACGGACCTCTAACCTTGGTAAATAGCAGCGTTTCGATCTTTAGGAAAGACTGCAGGGGATAAACAGGATCAGTGGGTGATAGCAGCTATACTAAAGATGGCCTATAATGACAGAAGCTTATGCCAATTTCCACCCTCTCTCTCCTCTCGATTAAACATGAAGGCTAATCCATCCGTGTATCTCTGTCTTATTTGCTATTAAACATTTTATATTTCCCTCTTCCTCCATATAGTCTTGAGGACAGGGGCTAGAACAGTCACGGTATCTTAATTATGTCTCACGATAAGATACCCACTAAACTATCGCAAAACCAAAAAGTACCTTGATACCACTCATTTTGTTTGGATGGCTCAGGATTGCTATGTTTAAACATGTTTATTTTTGACGGTTTACACACACACACACACACACACACACACAATAATGACAACAACAACAACAACAACAACAATAATAATAATAATAATAACAATAATAATGGGCTGTTATTGTTTTGTGTTTATTCCTGACAGGTTATACAAACAATAACAACAACAACAACAACAACAACAACAATAATATCACAAAATGCTATTATTATAATATTAACATATTATTATTATTATTATTATTATTATTATTTTATTGGGTTTCAGTTGATTGGAATGTTCTTTAGTTGTATTTATTCTTGATCAACAACAACAACAACAACAACAACAACAACAATAATAATAATAATCTTACACAAATTGGTCACACTTTATTTTAAGGTCCAAATCTCGCTATTAACAACCCATTAACTATGACTTTTGCCTCAATAAACTCCTAATTTGCTGATTATTAATAATTAGTAAGGTACTTGTTTAGGTAAGTTGTTAAGTTTAGGTATTGGGTAGGATTAGGGATGTAGAATATGGTCATGCAGAATATGTGCTTTATAAGTACTAATAAACAGCTACTATGTTAATAATAGGCATGCTAATAAGCAACTAGTAATAGTGAGAATGTGTCCCTATACTAAAGTGTAACCCAAAAACTATGTTCAGTACTATTCTTCACTTTCACACATCATTTCAGTGTTCACAGGAAACTGAAGGAAGACCTTGTTCTGCCAAAACTCTCATCTGAAATAAAGTTAAGTCTTTGTTAAAAAAAAAAAAAAAAAAAACCTTAAGACGGCATCTTTTAAGGCAAGTTTATGCTATTGTATCATGTTAAAAAGTATGACACTTAGGATTTTCACTCTCTGTTCCTCTTCCTGGTACTGTGTACCGGTATACCATGCAACACGATCAGGGGCTAAAGTGTAGCATCACATCACACAATGACTATATTTGCTCTCTTCCAGAGACTCTAACACTGATTCACAAGTCACTCACACCACAGTCTCTCAACAAAACGCCAAAACATCCCTTTAACAAGTTCCTAAGACAGTATAATTGAAATGCAGTTTATATCACGTCTGACTCTCCTCTAGTTCTCAACTACAAAGCCCAAGAGCAGACTTGATCTGTAATACTGAGAAGATACCAGAGCCTTGGGAGGGCAGAGAGCTCAGAGCAAAACAAGATGAATGTGTTCAGACCACTGGATATCTGTCAGAGCAGCTGTTGTACTTCACAGGGCCCTATTCAGGACTTTTCAGATTCAAAAAAGGAAGAAAACAAATTAGCTCTGTTCCTGAAAGTGAGCTGTTTTGATGTCTACATAGGCAGAATCCTGCCTTTTAACCAAAAGAGAACCTCAAATATGACTGATTTGAAACATCAGTATGATCACTCAAACTGCACACAAGTAGCTATCCTTACGAGAAGTGCAAAATATACTTGATTAACAGTAGAATTTGTGGTTAGCATGTTGCTAATGACAATGCGGTAAAGCAAAACAAGCACACATACATACAGGACCTAAATTAGATTTTCTATTAACACCTTTTAGAACTGAATAAAAACATTTCCCTCAAAGTATCCGCAAGGCATTCTGGCATTGTGTGAAAAATCGATGGTTTTGCCAAATAGAGGTGTCTTAGAAGCGATCACAGTTTTAAAAACTACATTTTTATACTTTTGCATTTAAAGTGCATTTATAAGGCCTAAAAATGCCACCTAGATAGACAGCACACTAGATTTTGGAACACAGCAACAGTGTCTGGTTTAAGGATGTTTTTTTACAGTGTTAAGCTGCTGGAGAACATTCAAATCTCTGATGGAGATATGATGACCCATGCTGAGCCAGGCTAATGGGTGGAGACTGTTTGCTAATAGTGTCGTTTTCTCTGCACTTCCAAATGTCACCAGGCACTCCTGCAAAAGCCAATAGCCAGGTGCTGACATCATAATGAGGGACAAAAATTGATAAATGTCGATTAGGAAGCATTGACCTACAGCTTTAGTTCTGGGTGACAGATATGAGCCGTCAATTATAATTGTATTTCTGCTTGTCACTCTTCTATTCTCTGAGGAAGCAACGTATTCAGAAATGGCACAGCATATTTTAAGAACAGTGACTTGCAAAATGTATGACATGCATTTTAGAAAACTTTACAACAGAAAACCATTATAAAATGAATAAGCATAATAAAAGAATTTGGTAGTACAATGTAAAGTGATCATCACATATGGACAATCCACAACATTAAATGGTGCAGGCTTAAAAGGATGGCGTGACTATGTTTATGTCTTTCTTTCTACACTATATTTTGACATTTTTCAAAATACATTTCTCAAAAAAGAAAAAAGTCACAGGTTTATATATGTATGTGTATATATATGGCATATAGCAAAGATGCAATAAATTGATCGAAAGTGACAGTAAAGATGTATAGTTTTACAAGATTTTTATACTTTGTTTTTTTCTTTTTTTTTATCTGTGTGCATAAATAAATAAATAAAAACAGCACAAATGTTTACATTTATTTCACTGCAGCATTGCCAAGAAAACTGGGTTGGTGTACTTTTCTAGCTATCTGGCAACTATTTATACTCACCAAGGCTGCATTTATTTGAGCAAAAATACAAATAATAATAATAATAATAATAATATGAAATACTTTTTCAAGTTAAATAACCCATTTTTTTCCTATTTCAATATTTTTTAATAATGTAATTTATTCCTGTGATGGCAAAGATGCATTTTCAGTATCACATGATCCTTCCGTAATCTTTTTAATATGTTGATTTGGTGCTCAAGAAACTCCTTATTATCAACAAAACAGTTGTGCTACCAAATGTTTTTGTGGCAACTTGTGGAAATACCTTTTTTTCAGGACTCTTTAATGAACATAAAGTAAATGTATTTACTGTCACTTTTGATCAACAGCTCTTTATATCTTCATATCATCGAAATAATACCTTGTATTTATAAAGTGCTTTTCTCATACCCAAAGCACTAGACACACTTTAGTCTTCTATATTCTATTAGTAAACATGACTTCTGACTTTAAAATGTTCTGTCCTCCACTTTTCCCTCTTTTTATTTTAGTATTCCTTTTAGCTCTGCAGTTTTTAGACCTGGCATTGCATCCACCTTGCCTCCCTGTACCCAAATTTCAATGCCCCTGCCTGTGCAGTACTGTGCCTGATGGGCAGCACTGCTCTCTCTCTCTCTGCATGTGTGTGTCTGCCTAGCACGCTGTCTTTTGTCGGTGTCAGTGGTGATGGCAGCCAGCAGCGTGTGGTCCAGCTCCTGTGTGACTGTGACTGGCCTCTGGCTCTACTCTCTCCGCCCCGCATTGCTCATTCCTCAGGGCTATTCTCCATCTCCCAGCATCCCCTTCGCCTGCCATGCATATCAATCACTTTAATGGGGGTACTTTCGGACGAAAAAACACTCGGCTAAACTAAACTGGGTCAGCATCCTTTCATTGGTGACGCAGTTGAGGGGAGGGGAGGAAGGAAACGGGAAAACAGTTGAGAGAGACAGAGAGATAAATATGTAGATAGAGACATGGACAGATATTTATATATATATAGAGAGAGAGAGAGAGAGAGAGAGAAAGAGAGATGTTAAGGACACATAGTCCTAGAACAGCGAGGTCTGAGCAGCTGATGGGCCTCTCACTTCCATTAAGTGAAAAGAGGGCAGAGGGTCAATATAACAAACGGCAGCATGAGTCATTAACCTGGATAGCTAAAAGCCACATCACAGATACAACGCTTAGTGTCTAGTCCTCTCAGAGTTGACACATATCTACTCAGAACAGACTCCAAACATTAGTTTGTACTAAAATAAATAGGATGAACATAATAAACAAAAGCTAAAGAGGCTAAGCTGTTTACTACTATTCATGTTTAGGAACATGTCAAAGCAATAGTTATATTAGCATGGTTTTTAATTTTCATTTTTTGCTATTGGTGGCAGAATAAAAAAATCTAATATCCACAAAAAAATTGCCAGCCATGAAATTATATTTTAGACCGTTTTGGTCTAAAATAATAATGCCATTTTGAAAAAGGCATGATTAACTATATAGTGCTTTTCACAATACTGTCACTGTGTCACTCAAAGCAAGATATGCGTATATGACTCAAACACACACACACAAATTATACTTGACAAAAAAGTTGTGAAATCGTGATTTTTGTTCCTCATATTAATATGTCAGGGGTGTAATCTAAGGAATTTTCTACATTTGTCATCAAGGCTGCATTTATTTGATGAAAAATACAGTGAAAACAGCAATAACAATGTATGAAAATTTTAAATAACTGTTTTGTATTTTAATACATTAATAAAACATAATTTATTCCTGTGAAGGAAAACCTGAATTTTCAGCATCATTGCTCCAGTCTTCAGTGTCACATGATCCTTCAGAAATCATTACAATAGGCTGATTTAGAGCTCAAGTAACATTTCTTATTCTTATTTCCAGTGTTGAAAACCGTTATATTGTCATGGTGCACACACGAGGGAGGAACAGGAACACGCAGACGAGGATATAAACTCAAATAACAGTATTTAATCACATCAAGGCAGGACAAGGCAGGACAAGGCAGGACTCAGAGACAGGATACACCAGGAAGTAACGAGTAGACCAGACAAAATCAAACTGAACAGACAGGACTATAAATACACAGGTAAATCATAGATAATTAGAGAAACATGGCTGGACAATGATTAACTCATAATGACACTTAACGAGGAGAGGAAACAAACCAAATATGGACACATGAGGCGGGAACACATGACGCACACAACAGAACCATGACATATATAGCCTAATATCTATGTGGAAACCGTGATGCATTTTTTCAGTATACTTTAGGATGAATAGAAGGTTCAAAAGAACAGCATTTATTTCCAAATATAATTTTTTGTAACATTATTAAATGTTGATATTGTCACTTTTGATCAATTTAATTGATCCTTGATGAATATATGTATACAGTATATAAGCATATACCATTTATCTTGCTTATTACGTTATTTTGTCATTATTTACTATATCCAGCAAAGTAAACCAAAAGATTGAAGGGTGATTCTCACAGAACTGTATTTTCTGCAAGCTTATTTCATGATAAATTTAGATATCTTTTAAAAAAAAGGACACATGGGAGACTCCAAAAGGACACCAATGAACCAAATAATATAAGAAGTTCATATAACTGATACATTTGTGCACACTGACTAAACACCGAAACATACACATGACAAATCAAAACATTATCCTGAATGTGTGTGGAAACAACGTGAATGTACTGAAATGTGTCTGTGCACACGCGTACGTACGACTCCTGTATGTTACCACAATCGTCTTTATCTTGATTGCAATCCTCAACCATCAAAACTCAAATATCAAAAGAAGTTGGTTTGCTTTATCCAGCCGAGAAAACGTAGTTTGCATATCATACAGTGGTGGGATGTTTTAACGTTACGTTCAGTCTGTATGTCACAATGCGAGACGCGTGAGTGAGCTCTCGTGCTCTTCAGAAACAATCACAGAGCTTGTGTTTTAAAGCAAAACACACTGGAATTAATAATTCACTGAAAACGCAACCTGAGTATCTATTCTCTCCGCCATCTATTATGTAATCAGCCTGGTTTTCTTTACATTAGCCCTGTTTTGGACTGATTACTTGAATGGATTCGCTTGCTGGATCAATGGACTGAAAACTTTCCTGGAGTTTAGTGGCTTAAAATGATCTGATTGCAAACAGAGAAGCGAAATCGGGGAAAAAAAAGGAAAAACAACAACATTGCTGTGCATCAGTGCTTTTATACTATACCTGGGAGAAATCCCAAGCTAGACAAACCCTGACGCATAATGCATACCATGATATATTAAACACCTGGTCCACCATCTGCTTCCATACGATACCCTCACACTATGGAGGCAAGTTCACATCGAATGTCACAGCAACAGCGCAGACGGTCACAATGTTATGCCCCTACCTTTAAGAAATCTTTACAACAAAATAATTACCCAAGAACACATAGTTTCTGATCTTTCTTTAGCTGCAACATCTAGCATATGTGGAACAGACGGGATACTGACCTTCTAGAGAGCAACCAAACACTTCAAACAATGTTCGACAACAATATTCTCTATGTATGGCAGCATATGTTATGCATAAGACAAATTTCACCAAGGTCTCAGTCGGCTAGGCCCCGTCCCGAGCAGATGCTGAGGGGGGAAGTGTGGTGTGGAAAGGTAAAGATAGCACTCACCGGTTCTTTAGCTTTCTGCGCTAACACTGCAAAGGTGGACAGCTTGCTGCACAGACATTTGGTGTGGGAGACTGCCGGCGATGGGAGCGTTTGGCAGCTCTCTGCGTCCCAGTTTTCTTCGCCAGCCTCTCTGTTGATAGGGTATAACGACAACACACACAATCACACACAGAAAAAAGAATGAATTAATTGGGTCATTCCATGATAGAGAACAGGAGAGACCGTAGTGAGTTGTACAGTGCCATGAGAACTAGTCGATGACAACCCCACTCCAAATGCTCTCAGCCACAACGGCCCTCAAGTCCACTGGCCTTGCTTTTATAATGGGCCGTCCTCTCTATTCATCTAGTCTTTCTGCAAATATCTGCTTGTCATAAACACTTTTAGGGCCTCATGGCTGTCATATGTGCCTTCCATCATCCTCTTACTCAAAGTGTTCTCAATATGTCCTCAAAATGTCTAGCAGGTGCACTCCAATTCCCATCGCTTACCTTTTACACTTTATTTCTGCCTGTCTCTGAACTGTAATTATAATTATGTGATTGTTAAATCCTTCTTTCATTTATCCATTAACAAGTCATCTTTAGTATACCTATATTTACACTACCATTCAAAAGGTTGGGGTCAATAAGTTATTACTTTTATTAAGGAAGGACCCATACAATTAATCAAGAGTGATGGTAAAGACATTTATACTGTTATAAAATATTCCTATTTCAAATAAATGCTGTTCTATTCATCAAAGAATCCTAAATAAAATGTATCAAAACTATTAAGCAGCACAACAGTTTTTTCAGCATTGATACTAATATCATGTGACAGGGACGGGAGTAATGGCTAAATACTAAAACAAACTACATTTCAAAATATATTACAATAGAAAACAGCTATTTTAAACTGTAATAATATTTTACAATGCTTTTACTGTATTTCTCTTAAAGTAAATGCATTCTTCTTTAATAATAATTTTACCCACCCCAAACATTTAAACGGTAGTGTATATATGCACATATTTATGTCATCTGTTTCAAACGCTTTATTTATGTATTTATATATTTTGTATGTACAAGCTGCCAATGTGAGCATGTGAACTTAACATACTCCCACATACGCACATCTTAAGTTCAGAGAATAAATAATGGGAATGGAGGAGGGGGAGTTTTAAAACATTTGTTAAATGTAAACTGTAAAGCTTCATGTTGATCCTCAGATTAAATGTACTGCTGAGGCCAGATGGTCGGACTAAGAGGAACTTCTAATTATGGATTCAGCAAATAGTGTATGACAAAAAGCACAACTGATTAAATATGTGTAACATTCTGTTTCCAAAGCTGAAAATTCAAGTTCAAAGCCTAGTCAAGTCAGATAAGTGTTGAGTCATTTTTTCCAGCAGTAAGGGTAGTGCTGTGCTCTTTGCTAGTAACCAAAAAATGGTCCATGAATCATCACCACTGTGCCCTTGAGCAAGACACCTACTTAAGTCAACATGAAATCAAAATTCAGAAATTTCTCGTGAGCAATTCATCACTTCATGCTGTTCCACAGGAGAAAACACTTTAGCAAATGGCAATTTCGTCATGTTGACTTTACAAAGTTACAATGAATGAATCTTTCAAGTGAACAATGAATAAGTGAATTTCATCTACTTCCAAGCAATGATTTGTATTAATAGCCTTTTCAGTTCACTGAGGTCTCTCTTTTGTATTTGACCCCTTTGGAGACTTCAAATTCTGACTATAGTATATCCAAATAGCCTTACTGAATCTAAATGAGCTTGGCTAGGACAATACCATGTATATATCAATACACATTGATGTTGCGAATACATCTGAAACATACCTGAGGACACAGAGTGAGTTTCTGGAGGAAAGGTGCACAATGGTCCTTAACATGAGATGTGCTTTATATTAAGAGTACAGTTTAAAGCAACCTGTCAAATTTGAGACCAGTTTTCTTCAGAGCATAATTTACATTTTTATGGTTGTATCCTTATTTGTAAATTCACACGAGTAATTCCATTTTGCACAAAGGGTCTCTGTTAAACTTCACAGACTTCAATGAATGAGCGCAGATGTGCATTTGCACATTAAACAGACAGAGCACAGTAGAACGGATAGCGCAATAATTAAATAGTTTGCATTCAATAGTGGAAGTACTTAAAATCTCTATAAACTACAGTACAGCTGCAGCAGTATTGATAGACTTTTTGAAGTTAAAGACAAAGCCATCATTTCTTCAATAACCAGGAAGATGAATAAAGAAAAAAGAAGCTATTTGTTTTTTCGCCTCGGTGTATGAAAACAATACCAAACCAAGGGTATGTACCGAAACAGTCATTTTTGTGTACAATTACATCCCTAGTAAACATAGAAGAGGTGGTACATTATTAAAATGCATTTATTTTTATCCTGGTACTTTTATTTTATGGAGTAAAATAAGCAGGTATATTAAATTAATATCTTAAATTCTGAGTTTATGAGTCTGTAAAGTCTACTCAAGCGGCAAAAATAGAGATAAAACCCAACATCAACTTTTAATTACAAGAATAAATAAATTAGGACAGAAATTCCCAAGATTAATTAAAAAAGGTATGTATAAATAAATTGTTATTTCCTGTAATTATTCATGACTATATTCATTACTATTTTATGTTCCCTCAAGGTCAAAATTGTTTAATCAAACATTTTAAGACAAATTCACTAAATAGTTGCATCACTTTTGTGTGCAATATTTATGTTTAGAACTCTGCATCTCAAGCCAGATTTCAGTTTAAGTCAATGTAATTTTTTTCAATGCAAACTTTCTATGCAAATTAGGCTTGATTTAGATTGAGCTATATTCACTTTTAATTTGCCTGGCACAATTAACACTATACTATTCCCGCCTGTGGAATTTTGCTTAAAAGAGGCGTTTGTGTACATTTTCAAGCCGTCATGCCAGCAGTGATTCATCAAATGATGATCAAATTATGGAGAGGCGCATTATAATCAGGCATTTATCCAGGCTTGTGATTTAGGTTGCAATTTCAATATTTTAAAGTGTCAATTATGGCCTCTAGATCACAGTGCAGTGATGCTGGACAGGTCTAGTAAAGTATGCCAGATTGCAGTGGTCAGCTGCATGTTTCACAATCTAGTCTCACAACTGCATGATGGGAACTGCACCATGCAAATTTCATTGGGCTTAGGCTAATCAATAAGAAAACAATGCTTTAAGTGTGAGCAATTCATGCCTAATGCAAGGCTTTTGTGAAATCGCAGTGAAACCTACGCAGAACCAATACAAGAGCACATCTGCATTGTCTACATTTTCTCTCTCTCTCTCTCTCATAAACATGCATCATTATTTTCTTCAAACACATATGCTCCCACAGCTAGTGCTCAATAAATAAAAACCTATTTAATGCAATGTAAGTGCAATCTTTATCTAGCCTTGATCTGCAGATTGACACTTCAGAGGCAACTGATCTGAGGCGACTCCCAGTCAAAGTCTCTCTGACGCCAACAGAAACAAAGATGAGCCAACAGACATGTGAATGGAATTCTGGGGTATTTCTAGTCAGGCTAGGATCAAGCACAGAGCATCAGGTGCAAACCTCCCGGGGATATTAATCAACAGCAGGTGAACAGGAGCAGGTGAGATAAGAGATACGGGGCTTTGTGAAAGATCATCTAAAACATTGTTTGGCAGGCGAGACAGATACTTTGCTTAGATCAGAAAGCATCCAATTACTGAGCTCTCAGAATGAGACAGGTACGCTGTCCGGACCACATCATTTACCACCCTTCGGGACATTATCTTTTATACAAGATTATACCTGCTGGAAAGATGCTGTTTTGAATGCTGGTTGCCAGTATGGAATGATGGTATCTTGGTATCCACATTAGGCTTCCTAATTTAATTTGAAGTACTAGGCCTAAGTAAATACCATACTTAGGGGCGGACTTACCCATTAGGCAAAGGTAGGCGACTGCCTTGGGCCCCCAAAAGCCAAGGGCCCCCTAAAATGCTTTTCATATACGAGATGCGCATTAAGCGCGGACACATGAACAGTTGCTGTTTATAGTGTTTATTACCACGACAACCGTCTGCGTGTCCGAATTGAACGTGCTTTTTGTGTATCCTGCTTGTTGTAGAAAATTAAAATATTATGCTGACTGCCGCACGAGCGCGAGGTCTCTCTTTCCCAGCGCGCACACACCTCTCTCTCTGCGTCTGATCTGTTCAGTGAGCGGCTGAAAGGAGCTGCGATTTCAGTTAAAACACAGATATGTTGCTTCTCTAATTTTACATGCAAGTATAGCCGAAATCACAGCACAGCTATTGTCTTTATTTTATGTGTAGCGTATTTGATTTAATCATATGACGGCTGGATTATAAATCAGGATTTTTGTGCAGATTAACATCTTGGATGAGAAAGCTGGTTATGTAGTCTTAATGGGTCGCGTTTCAATAACCATTTCATATTCATTCTGTTGTCTGACAACAGAAACAGTAAAATATACCAATGAATACAGTGTTATTGAGAATTTAGCATCATCAAAATACAGTATGTGGCACAGAGAGGCAAACAAATGTAATAAATAATAAATGTACATTTTGCATGGTCAGAAGAAGTGTGTTGCCATGTCCTGCGAAAATGTAAACAGGTTTGTGTAAGTAAATTGCTCAGTGCAAAGAACGAGAAGTAATAGGAACCTGGTATTTCTGTTCTCTTTTTTCATGTGTCTAATAGACATGAACAAGTTCTTTGAAAAACATCTATGACCTTTGAAACATGTCTACTCTTCATGCTCTATATTAACTATGGTTTCACTAATAATAAACATATATTGCATAAACATATGATTAGAGTATCAAAAACTTGAAAAGTATTAATTTAAGTACATAGAACAGATAAAAATGTGCAATTAAGTTGTGATTATTCAATTAACGCATGCAATTAATCGTGATTAAAATAATCGATTGACAGCCAAGTTAAAATGAATCAAATTAAATGTAGGCATGCTGGTAACTCATCAGCGGACTTTCCTCGTCAATATAGGCTATATTTTTTTACACTTTTCTCATTCTCACTAATTCAAGTTTTTATATGAATGAACCTCTGAAGGTAACCGATTGTCTTCAGAAAAGTCTCGATGGCATTTTCATTTTACCTGATAAAGTATAATTTATGAGCTGAGCGCTGCTTTGTTTACAGCCATTACCGGGGAAACCGCTATATTTCTGATGTTCCAAAAGCACCTCATACTGGCAGAGAATGAATGTGCATTTTCAATAATCCAGTCTGCAGTTTTTGTTCAGAGCTTCAGACCAATACGAAAATACCACCCAAATAAACCTGTTTTAAATAATATAAAAATGTATACTTCTGACTCATCCCTTTTCTTAAAAAAATGGTTTAACGGTTCAATTGTGAGGTTTATCATTTTAAAATTTATTTTGTTTTTTGTTAAAACTTGTATCTCAACGGTAAATCAATTGCTATATCGTGGTCTACTACATGAAAGAATAAAAGTGTCTGCTAAATGAATAAATGTTAATGAAAGAATACCTATTATAACATGTACATGAAACATGTACAACCCCAAATCAGAAAAAGTTGGGACAGTATGGAAAACGCAAATAAAAAAAGAAAGTAATGATTTCTAAATTTATTTTGACTTGTATTTCATTGCAGACAATATGAACACAAAATATTTCATGTTTTGTCTGGTCAACTTCATGTCATTTGTAAATATACAGCCTTTCCTGTCATTCAGACCTGCAACACATTAGTTGGGACAGGAGCAATTTAGGGCTAGTAATGAGGTAAATTGGTTAAATAATGATGTGATTTGAAACAGTTGATGTCAACAGGTGATTGTAATTATGATTTGGTACAAAAGCAGCATCCAAGAAAGGTCTAGTCCTTTAGGAGGAAAGATGGGCCGAGGATCGCCAGTTTGCCAACAAATACGTGAGAAAATTATTGAAATGTTTAAAAACAATGTTCCTCAAAGAAAGATAGGAAGAGAATATTTCACCTTCAACAGTGCATAACATAATTGTTCAAGGAATCTGGAGGAATTTCAGTGCGTAAAGGACAAGGGCGCAAGCCTAAGCTGAACAACCGTGATCTCCGATCCCTCAGGCGGCACTGCATCAAGAATCGTCATTCATCTATAAGCGATATCACCACATGGGCTCAGGACTACTTTGGCAAACCTTTGTCAAGTACCACAATATGTAGTTACATCCACAAATGCCAGTTAAAACTGTACTGTGCCAAAAGGAAGCCCTAAGTTAACAGTGTCCAGAAGCGCCGTCGACTTCTCTGGGCTCGGAGGCATCTGGGATGGACCATCACACAGTGGAAACGTGTACTGTGGTCAGATGAATCAGTATTTCAGGTATTTTTTGGGAGGAATGGACGCCGTGTGCTCCGGACCAAAGAAGAAAAGGATCATCCAGACTGTTACCAGCAACAAGTCCAAAAGCCAGGGTCTGTCATGGTATGGGGTTGTGTCAGTGCCCTTGACAAAGGTAACTTGCACTTCTGTGATGGCACCATTAATGCTGAAAAGTACATAGAGATTTTGGAGCACAATATGCTGCCTTCAAGAAGACATATTTTCCAGGGACGTCCATGCATATTTCAACAAGACAATGCAAAACCACATTCTGCACACATTACAAAGTCCTGGCTGCGGAGGAGGAACGGGTACTTGACTGGCCTGCCTGCAGTCCCAACCTGTCTCCAATAGAGAATGTGTGGCGCATTTTGAAGCGTGCGACAACGAATCGTACTGTTGCCCACCTTAAGACTTGTTTGCAGGAAGAATGGACAAAATTACACCTGAAACACTTCATCACTTGGTGTCTTCAGTCCCTAAACGTCTTTTAAGTGTTGTGAAAAGGAATGGCAACATTACAAAGTGGTAAATGCTTTACTGTCCCAACTTTTTTTGGAATGTGTTGCAAGTCTGAATGACAGGAAAATGTATATTTACAAATGACATGAATGACCAGACAAAACATGAATATTTTGTGTTCATATTGTCTGCAATATACAAGTCAAAGTAAATTTAGAAATCACTACTTTCATGAAAAATGTAGAAACATTGGACTCAGCCAGGCGCGGACTGGCCATTGGGAGCACCGGGACATTTCCCGGTGGCCTGGCGGCTGATTTGGCCCGCGGCTTTTTTGTTTTTTTTATTTATTTTTTTATTTTTTTTTTTCACCTTCCCAGTGTGCCATTGTTCAGCAGCAAGCATCGACAAAAAAAGGAACCTCAAGGTTGATCTAGGTAAATGTGTGCAAATGTATAATGGCCCCATTCCTATAATTGCCTGGGGCCCCCAATTCACTAAATCCGCCCCTGACCATACTATATAAATATGTTAACCAATTCAGTTAACCAATTCAGTCCACACAACTGGGGAACATTTTTTTTTTTTATAAAAAATTAACACAAATTTATGTACAGTAAATTCACTGAAAGCATACATAACTCCTTACAAAATATTTAAAATTAAACTGCAGTCAGATTTGAACTCAAACTAATCCACACAACTGCCATACAGTCATCATTACTGAGAATTGATTGGTCTGTTAACCCAAGTTTATGTCTTCTTAATGATATATATATATATATGAAGAAGACAATATACTGGTTTACACCACACATATATATATATCATGTGAGTGTACAACGGCGCGAGTCGGTGGGGCCAGGCCTTATTGAAGTGTTTTTTACTGAATGTACGTGATTATTTAAAGGAGTGATTGATTGAACTTTTAGATGTTGAGTATGTGTCTGCTGTTTTGTTTTGTTTTATTTTGGATATTATGTTGTGTTGTTTGTAAAAAAAATTTTGTTTATATAAAAAAATAACACAAATTCCATAAATATTCAGTCAGGCAAATGGTCATGTTACAAATGTTATGAATGAGGCATGTTCACACAGAAGGTCAACCTTTATTTAATAAACTGTACCATAAAAAAAAAAAAAAAAAAAAAGACTTTAAAAGTACAGTCATATTAGAAAACTTTCTGTGAAATTTGTGGGCAAAAAGCAGCTTTCTGTTGGTCAACATGGCAAATTCGCAAAAGCAACTTGAACCTGATGCAAAATCTGTGTGGGGAAATTTTTCATCCTCACAAGAAAGTCCAGATTGCATGGATTCCTATTAAAATGACTTGATGAAAATTTACCAAACCTTAAGGTTTGTGTCTGCACATACTGTATAAAAAAAAAAAGTGTCATTTTTAAAAAAAAAAAACAGCCCTGACAATTATACAGTAAAAAGTGGGACTTTCCCCAGTCAACCTTATATCAACATACCATGGGGCTTTAGACTCTGAGATCATCAATGAACCACATCTTCACCAAAAAGATCATGCCGGTACCACAAACCAAATTTCAGCAGGCTTAATTCCAAAAAATAAATAAATTAATAAATAATAAAAAAATTCAATAAAATAAAAATTGCAAAAATCCAACACAATTCTATTCACAATTAAATTCCCACTCAAGGGTAACCTCCATAGCCATTCCTATGCTTCAAATAGCATCGAAGAAAAAAAAAAAAAAAAAAAAAAAAAACCCTGTGTACACAGATCTGGCTCTTTACAATATTAGCCAGCATGGTAAACAAACTCTGTGAACCTTTTCATTTCTCCCTATGGTTTGATGTGTTCTCTCAGTAACTTAGGCATTTCACTCTTACGCTGCCACCCTGCCGTACACACAAAAGCAAACATACATGCTGAAAGCAAGGGCAAAGAGGGTAACATATGGAGAATGAAATGCCACAGCAGTCATTTTTCACCCTTTGGTATGTGAGTGCGGCTCCATTATTTAATTAGCACATGCTGTGATAGGTTTAATGAACCAGCAGTGCGCTCCCTTCCTCATCAATGGCCCGGCCCATATTTGTGTTTAGGTCTCTGATTAAATGACCAGATCTGCCATGACAGTAGTCTGGGGGGATCAGATTACAGTATAGACCAAATTGACTTTGTCCCCTTTTGTTTCATCCTTGTAGTATTCACTACAAGATGAGATGCCTCAAACCACTGGATGAAAATATGAGATAAACGCTGGTAAAAGAGATCAAGCTGTGGTGGATTACAGCAGCCGTCGTCTTGACAAAGGATGGCAGTTAAGTTGGACTCGCGTCTACCGTGAAGGCTGAAAATATGCCTTAAACAAACAAATTAAACGTGGATTCTGACAGCTAATCCATGTGAGGAACAGTTTTATTTCAGGAAGGCAATTAATTCTAATCTGGTTATAGGCACCTGCATTATGAGCTAAATATGCCCTATATGATTACAGTGAAAGGGTGTTCAGAGAAGAATTATGGGAGTGTTAAAAATTAATGCAGAGGATAAAATGCTGAAAACAGGGGAAAAACACTGTGAGAAAGAAAAATGAGAAAGTGATCTGAAAGGGAGGAAGTGAGAGAGAACAAGACTGATAATTAGCTCTGGTAGTATAAAGGAAAGGAAATATTACATTACAAGCGGAATACTCTCAATCTGGCATATCCTTTTCACTATACAACAGAAGAATTTTCTGGAACTTAGTACAAGCAAGACCATTCATAACCAATGTTAGTGATATATTTAGAGAAGTTCTGATAAATTTAGGAAAGAAAGGGAGCTGGTTGGGGGAGCAAGTGTAGTTCTCTAGGCACAAACCTCAGTCTGATATTCTGAAAAAAACAAATGCATGATTTTGAGTGTTATATAGCTTTTATCTGATAGTTCAATAAACAATAATTTATTTCTGAGAAACTTGCACTTTAGACACAATATTGCCAGGTCATGTTTTTGCACTGCAAATGAAAATAGTTACAAAGCCACAACAGCACCAAACAACACACAGTAGTTATGTTTCATTTCTGAATGTATTTCTCAATGACTCACTCATTAAGATGGTCACTTGTGCCGTTCCTGAATGAATCAGCGTGTTTGAACGAAATGTCTGAATAGACGAATCCATGACTCACTAAATCTAAATTTATGAATGAATCAGCACAAAACGGTTGAATGAATCAATCTTATAAGCAACTTGTCGCCACCTACTGGCGTAATAATGTAACCTGCAGAAAAAGTCATTAAAAAAAATCTCCACCACTAATAAACACACTAACAGTCTGTCTGGAATGCACAACAAAGAGTTCAGCAAAAATACTAATTATTTTTTTTTTTTTTTTTTTTTTTTGCACAGTAAGCTTATAATATATAATTTTGGAGACTTTTATTGAAGTCTTCTGCTTCTACGAATTTCCTCCCGAGACTTCCAAAGTCTGCAAATCAAAAGTCAGAGATTTCTCATTAAATTCTTCTAAGATCAAAGCATCTGGACTACGCTATCCACATTGATTGAATAGCCATGTACTAGTACTGCATGTCAAACAAATTCTAATTTGCCCAAGGGATTTTAGGAGAAACATCTGAGACAACATTGGAAACTTACACATACCTGCAAACTAAAACTATCTCTGAGCAATCTTTATTTTTTTTAATTTGGGCATGTTGCCTCAGATCTGAAATACTGCAGAAACCGAAGCACTGAAAGTAAAGTTTTCACCCAAGTATGAAAGATTATGTCCTTGTCCTCAGAAGTAGAAACACACACAATGCTTTTGATTCAGTAATGTAATCATGTCGGAATGCATGGAAAGTGCTTGTTATTGGCCTTTCACCTTTGCTTTCCTGGCCATAATTGTTAAGCTTCTTTAAAGAGATCAGCCTTCCTCTCAGTGCTCTGATGGGAATGATTCCAGGCAGGTTAGCAATGCGTGCGACTAGCGGCCCTGTGCAACTGGTGTCACAGCTTCATGAAACAACATCCAAGACGTAATTATCTGAAGTAATGACCACACAAGAGTGTTAAGAACATTGCTCCTTCATGATCTGACCAAATAATAAGTGGAGAACTAAAATTAGCCCATGACATCAAACGAATGAAGATGTAGCCCATTAAACCAGAGCAAGAACTTCACATTCAACTAAAGCAAGCCACAGAAATCTCAGCAGATCTTACTTCATTGATGTTTTCATCTTTTTAAATGCCACAGTTTCCATATGAAGAGTTGTCAAGAGAGAAATCTTGACAATCAGATTCAAGCAAACTGTCAACGATGTTCTTTATATTTGATATACTAATGCATTCATTAATATAATACTCACAGGGAGGATGGGAACATGTGATTTACATGATTAAAAACAGACGATGGATGATTGACTTTTACACCATTCAGTCCAACAAAAGCTTTGATATACAAACAATCCCTTCTATTGGACATGATCATCTCACTAGACTGCTTTTTAACTGTTGTCATTAGTAAAAAAGCATTAAATATGTATGTACTCACCACAGTGGTGTAGTCTAACTCCACACAGATGCTATATGTAAGCAGACAGACGCTTGCTGAGACTCAATCTGCTGGTGTTTCGATTGACACACTAACACTGTCCCCTGCCCTGGGAGCCACTCCCCCAACACACACACACACACACACACACTTGACTTCCGCCACACACATACTAAACCACCAGAGGAGGTAAGGGGTTATTTCCGCATCAGGTGTTTTGAATCTAAATATAGAACGCTGAATCTTTAGCGACAGACAAACTCAAATATACTTACTCATTGAAGAACAGCACGGAAAGCTCACACAATGTGTGTGCAATGACATAAGCAGGAAGCAGGAAGAAGATTACGTCAGGAGGAACAAATATAAAGAGAGAGAGTGGCCCGATGTAGAGATGTAGGTCTAGCCATGGTAAGACAGATAATGGCGCATGAAGCAGCTCTCGTGGCGAGATGGATTCCACATTATCCCAGTTCAGCTCATTTTAACCATAAGATGCTTATGGCTTACTGTCTCGCTTTATTACAGGAAGGGAGGGATGTAACCAGGGGTCGCACAGGTTGCGATGTCACAGTGAGGAGGGAAGAACTGCATTCACCCTGAAATTTCTCTAAGATAAAAATCCCTGTAAGCCAAATAGTTCCAGGAATCATTCTTAAGTTGCTGTGATTATTTTCTCCCGTAGTGTCATAAAAACAGAAGCAGTTCTAGCAGCTGATCCACAGTCCATTGAGTGGGAGAAAGTCTGAGTCACAGCCTCGTTAGAGATAGAGAGAGCTCCATGCTCATTTTCAGATAATGAGCGGGTGCACAGAGAGTTCAGGAGTCTGTAAACCAGACTCCTGCCCTGAATCACATGCCAAAAACATCCCACAATGCCTTCATCCAGCTGTAAACATATACAGAGGCTTTACAGTGGCCTGAAAAAAGATCTGTGATACAGTTGTAATGGGTTCTCTGCCATCTGAACAGAAAATTATCTGAATTCTGTGCATGATGTCGTGCAGTCGTGGCCTAATGGATAGCGAGTCGGACTCGTAAGCGGAAGGTTGTGGGTTCAAATCTCAGGTCCGGCAGGGATTGTTGGTGGGGGGAGTATCCTCCTTCAATACCACGACTGAGGTGTCCTTGAGCAAGGCACCGAACCCCCAACTGCTCCCCGGGTGCTGTAACATGGCTGCCCACTGCTCCGGGTGTGTGTTCACTTAGGATGGGTTAAATGCAGAGAATACATTTCACTGCTGGTTATATACTCTCTATGTAATTGTGTATGTGACAAATAAAAATAATAATCTTATGATACACATTTTTAGTATATATTTATGCATGGTATGCTTGTAAACATATATACAAATATATTGAAAATACATATCGTTTAGGAACTATTTAATACTACATAAATATGTATTATATTATTATTAATATTTCTATCATAACAACTCTCTGAGGGTTTGGCATGGCAACATGACAGTGTTAATGTGTTTGGTCTTGGCGGAATAGATCTGTTACACTTACACAGTTCCGATACTTGCTACTGCTAATACATCCACAACAAGCTGCTGTGAGCATGTAAGAAATACTACTGCTGCACAAATAACATATATAAAATAAGCTACATATATAGCATACACAAATTACTCTGTAGCAGATCTATACAGGCGGAGCTGGGGAAGGTGGAGGGTTTCTGAAGCTTGCTGCAACTACTACAGCAAGCACTAGCCAAGTATATGAATGTTGAGCAGCAAGCTCATTGGCAGCTGATACAAAAACCAATCAGCTGTGCCACGTGATGACATCATTATGTCAGATTGAGTTAGACCTGGACTGCACCATCTAGAGGTACATGAAATAACTTTGGATATATCCTTCCACTCAACAGGAAAAGACACTGAAATTGGCAGCCAATTTGTCATTAACAATGGCTTCTAAATTGTTATATTTCTATAATTACAATAATCTATCTCCATTTAAGTTATTGATAATGGCACCATCGTATCATATCTTACATCATATCGTATAACTTAAGATATCATAAATTTACCATGATATTGTAATAGTAGTCTGAAACATTATACGTTTTGGTGGATGCTTTACTACAAAAAAAAAAAAAAAAATCATTTTAGACTATTACAATGTAACTTCACTTAATTTAATTTAATTTGAAAGTCATATAGAGCCAGACTCAATCTTAACGGTTACAATGAAGTTTTAAATCATTACCACATTCCTGTTATTCTAAACAATTTGAATATTCATGGTCAAGTTCCCGATCATTTAATAAAACATTGAGATGCTTATGCATTTGCACAAATCTGACATCAAGTTTTAATGATCAATCCATTGAAAATGATAAATAAACAGCATGACGTTCTCATATATATATATATTTTTTTATTTCCATTATGATGTCTCTAATTTATTTTAACTGTAGGGTTCACAGCCTTTGCTGCTAGACGTTAATTCATATTAGTGACTATCAACTAGATGTCAATGGTTTTAGTTATTTCAAACATTTTACATTAAAGGATAATAATGAACAGTAATACAGTTTTAGTTTCAGCATCCCACAGGGTGTTTGTTTCATTTTAAAACTATTAATGAAGGTTTTATTTTTCATTATAGCTTCAAAGAGATCATTTTTTATCTGTATGTAAAGTCACTGGAATGGGTCATACAGTTTATTTATTCATGCATTTCATTTTATGGGGTGCACATGATAATTTACTGCTTGCGAAGACCGTTCATCTCTTTTTAGAAGTATTAATTAGGGCTTATTGATTGATTGTGAATATACCTGCTGGGAACAACAGAATACATTTAAATATGGGTTCAAAAATAGAGAACACAATCAATAAATTGCTTATTTTACTGACAAATATCCATCTATTTTGCATTATGGGGATAATGGCATAATATCATTCGGTTACACTTTAATTCAATAGTCCACTTTGAGACATTCTACTAACTATAACTATTTAGACATTCTACTAACTACAGTTATTAACTTTGTAACTACATGTCAACTAATTATCATTAATTTGCAACTACATGTCTACTAACTCTCAGTAGGGTAGGTTTAGGGTTAGTAGAATGTTGGACATATACTTGCAAAGTTTCTCATAGTCAGTATGCTGAATGTTGTGGACCCATCAAAATAAAGTGTTAGAAGATTTTAAACAGAGAGTCTACTAATACTCTAATGACTGCTAGTTGACATGTAGTTGCAAAGTTACTTTACTGTTAGTAAAATGTCTAAAATAGACTATCAAAATAAAGTGTTACCTATCATTCTACAAAAATGTGCTTTTAGATTGAAATAAACTGCATGTTTTGTTGAAAAGACAAATTTAGTTGAACTAAGCACAATATACACTAAATTCTGTCAGATTGAAGTAAAAAAGAGCTGTGTGTGTGTGTGGCTAGTAGCTGCATGCTTTCACACAGCAGTGGAGTGCGGTGGCCTAAGGGTGATGGATGGCAGTGGTGCGGATTAGAAGCCGGATTAAAGCATCCATCCCATACCTACTCAGAAAAAGGTTGTTGGGATCAACATCCTGTTATTTACCCTGTCACTCCACTCCATCTGGCATGAGCCCTGTCCCAATGAGCAGCATGGGATTCTAGGTCAAAAAGAGAGAGCTGCTAGTGGCAAGGTTGAATTCCCAGGCTCAGCTTCCACAATCTGGAAAAAATGGAATGCTTACTGTGTAATGAATGTGCATGTTACGATACAGAGTTACTAAAGCCTGTAGTAAACCCGGGGTTCCAGTAGCTGTGAATGTGTTAATACTCTGTCGCTCCAACAAGGGAAACTGACTTGTAAACTGACTGCAGAGGTAATGTTAGGAAACACCAACGATGCCAGCTGAAGTCTGAAGATATGCACTGTACTGGCAAAATAAATTAAGCCAGTATCTTAAATTACAAGTCACAAGTCTAAGTTTGGAAGTTATGTTTCTCTTGATCTTAAGAAAAAAAAAAAAATCTAAAGGCTGATCTAAAGGCTTATTCCTATATAGATAGATAGATAGATAGATAGATAGATAGATAGATAGATAGATAATAATACTCTAGTGTTTATTATCACATTTATTATTATTATTATTATTGTTGTTGATGTTGTTGTTGAAATGATAGCTAAGCAGCAATAACAAGTCTTTCTGGTGAATCTGGTTCACTATAGGCAATCCAGAACCCCATATGGGCACCAGTATCCAAAACATAACATTATGGTACGTCACTTTATGTTGCTTCATAGTTTTGGTGAGTTTACTATTATTCCAAAATGTGTATGATAGAGTAGATGTGTCCTAGTGTTGACCATAAGTAAATAATCTAACAACAACCTCACAAGTATCTCATGACCCACATTGTTCTCAGCACACTTGCTTTAGTAAACAATGCATGTACTGACAGATGATACCATGGTGTTTTTTAATGCAAATCTCCGTGTATATGGGGCATTATGATGGACTCAACTTATTTGTGTGCATTTGCTAACTCTAGACTTCATTGCTGCACATTTCTCATTAAAACAGAGGTAGGTCTTTAGAAGACAGATGGCACGGACATATGGGCATTTAAAACATTGAACTGTAAACACGAAGCCACGGCCAGCATAATGTCCTGCAGTTTCCCGAGCAGAGAGAAACGTTTTAAAATAAACACATGTAGTGGGCCATTGGGTTGGTGTGGGGTTTTCAACTCCCAGCATATTCCTTTAAATCAACTACGTACTTGCACACACTGACACATACTCACAGATTAAGACATACACAATAAATTAATGCGGGGAATGTGCTAACACACACTCAGTGTGGAGTGAAGCGGATGTTTGTGGAGATGAACCCTCCAAAAAAAAAAAAAGATTTCTCAACTCAAGCTGTGCTAATGTCTCACGAAGAATCCTTAGATGAACAAATAATTACCTCCCTGTCTTATCATCTGTGGGTTGTGATTTCTTCTTTATTAAATTTGTCTTGTGCACAGGCTTTTTTCCCTATTTGGAAGTCATCCAAATAAAGCATAAGCCCACATCTAATATTGAAAGGACATAAAAAGTTCTGTAGAATCAGCTAATATGGTAAGAGAATGATCCTGCAACTCAATCACTAGTCTACTAGGCTATTAGCATCAAGTCTAGTCCGCTTTGCAATTCATTGTAGCCAAGTACGGCCCACTTCTGACATGGAAGGGGTCATCTAACTGCCAAAAAAGTCAACCAACTGCAATACACTTCTTTTATGTGAAATTTAGAGGTGGATAAATATGACTTAGATGATACTAACAGACCTGTGTGCAAGTAGTATCTCATATAATGGTCAACAGTCCATGAATGGCTTTACAGGCAATGTACAAAGAAATTAGTGGAAATTATGTACTGTAATATTTTTTCAAAGTTTAAAGAAAACAAAGATAACTGAAGTATGTTCTACAAGAAAATAAAATTTATTTGTTTCTACTTCAATTCAACGTGTTACTTGAAGTTTGTTTATAATTAAATTTACAAGCAATTTCTGAGTGAAAATTGTTCCTACATCCATTTTTTTTTTCAGTGTGAGAATTGGCAGTCAGAATTCCCAGAATAATCCAAAAGTAAGATTTCATGTCACCAGGGTTTGATGTATGATGAATTTATCAAAGCTATGGTGGAAGTTACAGTGCATTTGTTTATTTTATGTTTAATTATTTAAATTCAGATTAAATTCAAATCTCTCTCTGTGTGAAACCATCTCATTGACTTGACCTGTTTCAGCACCACGGACAGCGACATGCAGTGCTGCAGGGAAATGTGTCTGTGACTGTGTCTGAATGTACTGATTCAAGGCTTAGAATGATGAGGTGGAAATGTACTTCAGTTTAATGCAACTCCTACACAGCAAATTAACTGAAATAACCCTAAAACGATGGTGATATGTCTTGCCTCTTCTGCTTGCAAATGAGGAAACAGAAGGGCAAAGGGGAAGTTCTATATGAGCAATATATAATCAGCCTCATTTGGATTAAAGCTGTGTGATTACTAAGGTGGGGAAAAAATAAATAAATAAATAAATATGCATATCACACTGAAATACAAGCATATACACTACTGTGAAAAAGTTGATAGACTTTCTTTTTTTTATTATGTTTTTGAACATATAAGTCTCTTACAAAAGTCTCTCATGATGACCAAGGCTGCATTTATTTGATCAAAAATACAGTAAAAACAGAATTATAGTCAAATATTACTACAGTTTAAAATAACTAATTCTATTTTTTTTTTTTTTGGTGGCACCATTACTATAATCTTCAGTGTCACATAATTCTTCAAAAATCATTCTAATATGCTGATTTGGTATTAATCTCTCTGTCTCAAAAAAATAAAATAAAATAAAATTAAATTAAATCTTTTATTTAAATACAATCTTTTGAACGATAATTTTGTCACTGGTTCAACCAGTAGTGTGACTTTGGGGGCGAGGCTATCTGTTTCTCTGACTAATGAAAAAGAGTCAAGAAGACTGGATTAAAAACCATCAATATTTTTTTGCAATTTTGCATAACTGCACACATAAGCTGCAAACTAAAACCTAGTGTCCTTAGAATACTAACATTATGAATAAAAAGGACACAATTTTAGCATAGCTTCTCATTTTTTCTGGTCTCTTTCCACATCAGCCTCAGGGATTCAGAGTTCCACACTTTACAAAATGACAGAAGGAAGCCAAGGGATGTGAATAACTGGAGTAAACAAAAGCGCCTTTGTAGGACATAATCTCCTTGCAGGTCTCTGGAGCTGTTTCCAGTTTACCAGGTTACAAACAGATTAAAGAAGCAGACCCTCGTCCCTCAGGAGTCCCTTCCTCTTCTCAGGCTATAGGATGTGGGCAGTAGCAGAGGTATAGGGTCTGCGAGGCTTAAAGGAGACAGAAAAGAGTGGCAAAGGAGGAGGAATACTAAAACAGAACAGAGCGTGCTACAAAAAGACACTTACAGAACTGGTGTCTTTTCTCTCATTACCCTGGCGCTAACTAGGCGATAAGAAACCACACGAGAGCACTGTTTTTTTTTTCTCCATGGAAGCAACAACACAATTGTCTCTTAGACGTCTGTCTAGAATCTGTAATTTCCTTCTGCTTATGCTCGTTTAGTCCCAGAATGCCCCTCTGCAGCCTTAGCAGCATAACCAATTCTTACACAAACAAAAAAGAGAGAAAAAAAAAAGATTATTACTGTATCTTCCAAGTTTTTCTCAACCAAAAAGACATAAACTTTGTAATTCCCACACACTATAAGAAACTGAGAGGAAGATGTTAAGTTCTATGACACAATAGCCTCGCCAGTTGCTGGTGTTGATGAATGAATGAATGTCGGCCATCAGAGATGTGTCTTCACAGACCATTGTGCTGCAATCTCCATCGATCTCGCTCTGTCTCCTGCTCTCATTTCCTGTGGATTAGAACTTCCCTCTTCACTGCTTTACACAAAGCCTGTATCACAGCCCCCCTCGCTGTATAGTAGAGGAGACTGAGAGCGATTGTAATGGGGGATATTTCTAACGCTCAAAATGTCTTCAGTCACACTTAAGTTAGAGTGATGACACTTACTCAGCAAATCTGAGTCAGCCGGTAAAGATCAGTGAAGTTCTGTCTCTGCTTGAGAAAGAAAGAAAACTGTGTGAATGGCTCACTTCTTGAGAATTAAAAAAAAAAAAATATCCAAACACCTTGCATATATTGGATCACAAATGTTTTCCTTATGCTGCTTACAGTTAACATGAATGGCAGATGGTAACACTGTTGATTAAAAAGATAAGATAATTGATTGAAGAAATTAATGCTTTTTCTAGCAGGGATGCATTAATAAACTGCCAAAAGTGAGGACAAAGACTTTTACCAAAAAAAAAAAAATCTATTCTAAAAGTCTATTTCAAATCTGTTCTTTTAAAATACTCACCATGTTAAAATGTTATTTTAAACAGTAATAATGTTACATAATATAACTATTTTTTCATTAAATACTGTAAATAGCCTGGGTAAGCATAAGGCATTTATTTAAAAAAACAAAACATTAAAATACATTTATTATAAATTTGTATTTGAGTGTACAAATTCTTACAAACAAATGCATGTTTCAGCCAGTTTTTAAACATCATAATTTCTTTTATCCATTTTACAAAAAAAAATACAAAACATGTTCTCTGGGGGTTGAACGTTTCATTTTCTGAAAGTTAATTAATATTAAAGCTGCAGTCCGTAAGTTTTGCCTCTTTTATGATTAAATCTAAAGATCGGTTAGCTCATATCACATCAAACCGCGCAAATTATTATTATTGTTATACTTTATTCTCAAATTATTAATGTTAACAACATCAGCATTGTGTGACTATGAGTACAGTGTGTTTTAGCATGTAGATTTTAATTTCTGTACAGTCTAATTTAATTGTCATGCCATTCAAATTTAATATTAAGAAATTCTTTAAACCCAAAAAGCAAATTATGCTCCCTTTGAACTGGTTTTCATTAAAATACAAATCATGTGTAATTCCAGGCTATCTGTAATCAGAAGCACATTTAAAACTGGAATATAATTTAATTTCATTCACATGTGTTTCATAAACACATAATCCTTTCTGGATTACAATCCACCATCAAAATGATAAATTTAATTATTCTAGCTGCCGTGAGAAAAGGCTATAAATGATCCGCCACCTGCAGGATCCTCACGTGCGATAGCCTAGTAGCCGGGAAAACTTCCTCATGTTTACAGACGTGACGTAATGACGCAGCAGCATGCTCGAATTTCCCGCAAAAAACCTACCCGTACCACTCAAATTAGAAAACATTATTATAAGCTAACCGTTGTGAATCGGGCTAAAGTAAGGCCATAAAAAAAAAAAAAAAACACCTACTGTTAGACTAACCGAGACTTGTCACATCACTTATATATTGTTGCTATTTTTTGGCTTGATTGCGTCTATTGTCCTAATTTGTAAGTTGTTTTGGATAAAAGCATCTGCTAAATTATTACATGTAAATGTAATGTAAACTACTCCAATATTAGACATTTAGGACAGAAGTGTGTGTGTGTGTGTGTGTGTGTTTGGGGACACATCCTCCTCATCTCATGTGAAGCGCTAAAAGGTCTGTCCTTTTCATGGGGAGCGACCAAAGGCTTCCTACAGCACTGAAAAGGGCACCATAACTTGCTGGCAATTAACAAGCACCACAGCTGATAAAGAGAGAGACAGAGAGAGAAAGAGGGATTGGAAGAAAGACAGAGAGAGAAAGAACACCAAAGAGGAACAGCGATAGAGAAGGAGAGAGGACCAGGCTGATTCAACAGATGAAACAGGACAGGGAACAGGCGAATAAAGGCAAAATCTCCACAGAGTGAAGAAGAGAACTTCAAGGCCACAGGGAAGATAAATGGAGGAAAGGAGAGCCAAGGGAGGGAGATCAGGGAGAGGTAAGGCAGCTGGAAGGAAAGGTGGCATTAAGATGAAAGAAAGCATGCAGAGACCAGTTGCACTTCAAACAAAGGTCAGGAAGCAAAACACAGTGATGTACGGAGAGAAGAGAAAGAGTAAGAAGGGTAATTAAGAGAGAGAGACAGAATGAAATGCAACTTGTGTGAAAATGTGTTTGAGTTTGTTAACATTTTATTACACATCTCTATGGAATCTCTGGATTCTGATTGGTCAATAGTAACATTCTGCCATCAAATATCTTGAGCAGTGACCTGTAAACTGTACATTTGACCATTGTCCATGGCAACCAAATTCCTACACTGTGTTAGTTTGATGTCTCGCATGGCTTTCCACAGTGCCTTTCTTCTCAAACAATACAGTAGTTTTAATTTTGGTATTTTAGTTACATTTATTTACATGTTTGGACTTGAGCACATTAAGTAAAACGTGGGTACATCCAAGTTGCTCATTATCACAAATTAAACCCCTTCAGGAAGGCACAATACCTAATTACCCTATCTGTGATGATGTTCATTATTTACTTTTATGTCCTATAAGAAAATTACTATATTAGAAAAAAAATTGTCAATTTAGAAAAAAAAAAAATCCCTCCCAGTATTCCTTCCTTTTATGCCATTTAAGTACTATACTAGAAAATTACAATTTAGTAATTTTAGGGAAAATAAATAAAAAATAGAGAATTTAGAAAATTTCAATTTCAATTCTGCCATTGTCAGGATCATGGACCTGTCTGTGTGTGTTTTTGCTCCCCATGTGTTCACTGTGACCCAGTTTTTCCCTCACGTTGATTGTTGATTTGATTCCAGGTGTGTCTCGTTTTCCTCCCTGATTATCCTGTCTTTAAAAGCCCCAGTCCATTCAGTTAGTGTTTGTCGGTCCTTGATTGTCTTCCCTGCCTGTGCTCTATGTTTCCCTGCTGGATATTAAAGACTCTAGTTTTGTGAATTCCTCGTTCTGTGCTTCCTTATTCCTGTTATAGGTGACAGAAGGACCTACCGAAACAGTTACCTCCGTGTCTACCCTCCGTTTTGTTTCCTGTTTTCTACCAGTGTTTTTGTTTCCGTTGTGTGCCCTCATGGATCCCCTTGTCTGCCTGGAATTGCTACTCCTCCTGCTGGAGCAGGGGGAGCGTTCGCTCGAGGACCATACCAGAACTGTTGTAGTGAGCGACTGAGCGGAAGATTGTCCCGGAAGTTGAGCCCAACACGTCAGATCAGGTACGAGAGCCGGCGACAGTGCCCACCACGAGGGAGCCAGCTGTGGACAGTGTGAGTGCGGAGTGGAGCTCCGCCCCCTGCACCCTGGCTGAGGGTGAGCTGATTATACATCTGGGACTGCTGGACATGGAGGGGGATCTGATTGACTGGGAGACTGAACTGGAGATCAAACAGCCCCCTCTTCTCACTCCGTCGTCCCTGCTGGTCCCTTCCAGCCCTCCTTCGTCTCTGGTTCCCTTGTCCAGCCCGGAGGGGGCTTCCGATCCTCCAGTGCCCGCTCCTCGTAAATGCCCGCCCTCCCACCCGCACCTGCCTCCTCCACCGCTGTCGTCTGGCCAGTGTTAATTTTGGCAGGCTTTTTTGATTTAGTCTTTTATCTTGAGATGAAAATGCTTAATAGTCTTAGTCACATTTTAGTCATTTGAGTCTTTCATAGTTTGTCTAGTTTTAGTCGACGAAAAGTCATTGCATTTTTGTCAACTTTTAGTCGTTACTTTTAGTCAAACTGCAGTTACGAACATTTATTTTGGTAGCTATTTTATATGTAGTCTTCAAACAAAAATAGTCATCAATTCTTCTCTCTTTAGACCAAATCAATTAAGCTTATGAGAAATCTGAATCAAGGATTGAATTTGGAAAAACTTAAATAAATTTGTATTTTTTTTTTGGTAGAGATACAAATTGAACTCATACAAGTATACATTTATTTAACATCTTTTGTTGGTTAAACATATTTTGCGCCTCCTGCTCCGGGTCCCTCCTGTCTCTTTCCTGGCTCCTCCCTCCTTCGTTGCCCCCTTGGTCTCTGTCTGCCGGCCCCCTCCCGGGTGTCGGTTCTCCTCCTGAGCTGCCTCCCAAGTTCCCACCCGCCCCTCCCCATGTTGGTTCCACGGTGCGAGGACACACCTTCCGGGAGGGGGCAATATGTCAGGATCATGGACCTGTCTGTGTGTGTTTTTGCTCCCCATGTGTTCCTTGTGACCCAGTTTCTCCCTCACGTTGATTGTTGATTTGATTCCAGGTGTGTCTCGTCTTCCTCCCTGATTGTCCTGTCTTTAAAAGCCCCAGTCCATTCAGTTAGTGTTTGTCGGTCCTTGAATGTTTTCCGTGTGATCTACAGGTGCATCTCAATAAATTAGAATGTCGTGGAAAAGTTCACTTATTTCAGTAATTCAACTAAAATTGTGAAACTCGTGTATTAAATAAATGCAATGCACACAGACTGAAGTAGTTTAAGTCTTTGGTTCTTTTAATTGTGGTGATTTAGGCTCACATTTAACAAAAAGCCACCAATTCACTATCTCAACAAATTAGAATAATTCATAAGACCAATAAAAAAACATTTTTAAAACATGTTGGCCTTCTGGAAAGTATGTTAATTTACTGTATATGTACTCAATACTTGGTAGGGGCTCCTTTTGCTTTAATTACTGCCTAAATCCAGCGTGGCATGGAGGTGATCAGTTTGTGGCACTGCTGAGGTGGTATGGAAGCCCAGGTTTCTTTGACAGTGGCCTTCAGCTCATCTGCATTGTTGGGTCTGGTGTCTCATCTTCCTCTGGACAATACCCCATAGATTCTCAATGGGGTTCAGGTCAGGCAAGTTTGCTGGCCAATCAAGCACAGTAACACCATGGTCATTGAACCAGCTTTTGGTACCTTTGGCAGTGCGGGCAGGTGCCAAGTCCTGCTGGAAAATGAAATCAGCATCTCCATAAAGCTTGTCAGCAGAAGGAAGCATGAAGTGCTCTAAAATTTCCTGGTAGATGGCTGCGTTGACTGTGGACTTCAGAAAACACAGTGGACCAACACCAGCAGATGACATGGCAGCCCAAATCATCACTGACTGTGGAAACTTCACACTGGACTTCAAGCAACATGGATTCTGTGCCTCTCCACTCTTCCTCCAGACTCTGGGACCTTGATTTCCAAATGAAATGCAAAATTTACTTTCATCTGTAAAGAGGACTTTGGACCACTGAGCAACAGTCCAGTTCTTTTTCTCCACAGCCCAGGTAAGATGTTTCTGACGTTGTCTCTGGTTCAGAAGTGGCTTGGTAGCCATTTTCCTGAAGACGTCTGAGCGTGGTGACTCTCGATGCACTGACTCCAGCTTCAGTCCACTCCTTGTGAAGCTCTCCCAAGTGTTTGAATCAGCTTTGCTTGACTGTATTCTCAAGCTTGCGGTCATCCCTGCTGCTTGTCCACCTTTTCCTACCCAAATTCTTCCTTCCAATCAACTTTGCATTTAATATGCTTTGATACAGCACTCTGTAAACAGCCACACCTTTCAGTAATGACCTTCTGTGACTTACCCTCTTTATGGAGGGCGTCAATGTTCGTCTTCTGGATCATTGCCAAGTCAGCAGTCTTCTCCATTATTGTGGTTTCAAAGAACAAATGATACCCAGAATTTATACTGTATGGATGGTCATTAATTGAAACTCAAATGTAAATATTCTAATATTTTGAGATACTGATTTTCGACTTTCATGACCTGTAACCTCTAATCATTAAAATTAAAACAAAAAAAAAAAACTTTTGAAATGTTTTACTATACATGTAATGAATCTAAAATATGAAAGTTTCACTTTTTGAAATAAGTTACAGGAAAAAATGAACTTTTTCACGTCATTCTAATTTATTGAGATGCACCTGTATGTTCCCTATTTGGATGATTAAAATACTCTCGTTTGTGAATTCCTCGTCTCCGTGATTCCCTGACTCCTAGTGAAACGTGACGGCCATCTAATGCAAAACTATTTTTTATTTTAAATAAAAATTACATTATCATTTTTTTTATTAATATACTGTTGAACACTATTGTTCAAATGATTTTAAGAAATTATCTTTATTCAGCAAGGACATATTAAATTGACAGTAAAGACTTTTATATCAGTTACAAAATTATTAACTATTTTAAATATATTCTGTTCTTTTGAACTTTCTATCTATTATCAAATAATGCTGAAAAAGTATAATCTTGTCCACAAAAATATTCAGCAGCAACTGTTTTCAACATTCATATCCAAGAAGGAATGTTTCTTCAGCACCAAATCAACATATTAATAATGATTTCTAAAGGATCATGTGACACTGAAGACTGGAGTAATGGCTGCTGAAAATTCAGCTTCGCCTCAAATTATTAAATTACTTTTTAAAATATATTTAAATATAACATGGCTATTATAAATTGTGATAGTATTTCACAATAATACTGTTTTTACTGTAGTTTTCATCAAATAAATGCATCCTCAACAAGCATAAGTCTTGAAATCTTTCCAACCCTAAATATATCTATACTCTCAAAAAGCCCATATAATCTGCTCCCACTTTTTTATAACTGCTTAGAGGTGTCAGTCAACCGGGCAGAGTTAATAAATATGACAAACCATGTTTGCCCCTCTAGGCAAATGAGCAAAGACCATTTCTGAACAACATGAGTACCCATAAGCCCATGTAACATCAACACGCTCTGTTCACAAACATCAGCAGCACATGTCCTAACTGCATGCAATTTGATCCTCCACATGCAAATAATTTCCACACAGCTTCACTCAAAACAAATTAACTGGTAACAAATAAAGTGCGGACTGATTCTGATAGCCCCCTGCATCCATTCACACATGCCACAGCTGCACGACCGCACTTCTGTGAAAGCATTACTCAGCCACTGTGCACACAATCATATAGTACATCCATTGCGTTATCATAATCAAAAGCAATTTGTTGCTTAGCGCCATGCTTTTTTTTTTTTTTTGCCAGCCGTGATTAAAATGGCCCCATGGAGGTTTAGATTTGGTTGGAGGGATTAAATGCGATTTAATGTGATTGTACAAGAGTAAAGCCCAGGCAGTTGTGAGCTTTGGAAGAAAGAAAATAAAACATTAAAAAGGAACTCTGGTAAGGTCATTCTGTACATAAAAGAGAATTTATGATTATAAGCCATGCACAGTGCAAAGTTCATGCAGACTTAGGCTTTTTTCCCATCTCTGTAAGTTCTCCAAGCTCTCAGAGTTGTTTTTGAAGACTTTGCCCTCAAAAAAAACGTTTGTGAATGAATAAATGTAATAATAAAAACTAGATGCAGAGTCACCAGGAAATGTCCAAAGTAAGGTTTTACTTTTAAACTGTTTTAAAACTTTTAAAACTTTACAAATATCTGGAATCACTCAATGGGAATATCTTTTTTCCTCATGCTGTTAATTTTTTACAGTAAAAAAAAACAAACAAAAAAAATTACATTGTCAATTTCTTTCAGGATGATACTTTTCATAATCTTACACAAACTGATTATAGACTATTTTTTACATATTAAGACTCTAAAACACACACACACACACACATGCACACGCACACGCACACGCACACGCACACACACACATGTATATAACGGATACCACAGGTTTTTAATGCATGTCTACTTTAAGGTAAAACAGAAGGCAGTACCATTACATAGTCTAATTGGATTTCATTATGCCAAAGAAACTTGAAGTTAAAAAAATAAATAAATAAGGTGAATAATTTTGAAATTGCTATTATCATTTTTGTGCATATCTCTGTTCTCTGGGACCCTGAACATAAAACCCGTAGAGTCAATCTCAACAGAACATGAGGGGTAAAGTGCATGTAAAGACATGCAAATATTAAGAACAATTCTCTGCTGACACATTTCAGCTAATTGTGGAAATTGAACCTGTGTCTGAGAGAGATGGTTGCTTTTAAAAATAAAAATAAAAAAATAAATTCTCTGAGAAAATGCAGACTGCACAATTTTCACTTGATTATGCACAGGCAAAGTGCAATACACTAGCGCATTCATCTCGGAATGATTTGGAATGTAATTTGGTGGGAGAGGTAATCAGGTTTTGCGTTAATTGACTTTGCGGCCTGCAGATAGAAGGCTTTTTCTGCTTCAGTAATTACAGCCCGCCATTCTCCTGTCTAGTCAGGTCTGCCTGTTGCTGTGCCGACCACCTCCCAGTGCGTATTAATGATGCGTGAGGTGTGCTGTGCCAGCGGGGAGTTACACAAAAGGAAATACTGGCGCAGCCGAGCGCGCAGGACACACGAGATTCTAGCGTTTCCACAGGTGCTTCACGCACAGCTGCCATCAAAATCAACAGTCTGCAGCTGAGACAGCTTCATTGATTAAAAACCGCAATGATTTAGCTTCGTTGTGCTATGTCGCTCACTCTCAAGGTGTCTAGTTGGTGACCAAAGTTGCCGAAGGTCAAACTTTGCCAGCAGTCTCTTTCACTCATTGTCAATGAATGACTGTAACTCGCTGTCAGTGTGAATGAATCTTCAGTGAAGACGTGTGTCTCTCTGCCTCACGTCTCTCTTTGTCCTTTTCTCTCTCACCTTATTTGTGATGCTTCAAAAACTCTTTTGTATCGCTCCTCCCTGATATAAACAGACTCGGAGCGCAGATGTTTTCCGACGCAAATACAAACAGAGCGTGAACTAGAATACACGCAGCACTCTCAAAGCTCCTAAATAAACAGGCACAAAGATGCAACCAAAGCATATCAACAGACAGGATAACGTCATCAAGATGCAGTCAAAATAAGAAAAAAACACACTTTTGTTTGACATATTTGACATTTTCTTGTACATCTAGGCTGAGAGATGCTTATTACAAGCTCTGCCAGTAGGGGGAGTAGTTTTGAAAACCTGAAAGCACAATTAACTGTAGACTGTGTTCACTTCATAGGGAACTACTACAGAGACGGGACACAGCGTGTAATTTCATAAGCAGAGATCCCTCAGGAAAAGCAACATTGTTTAGATTTTTGTAGGCAATGCAGTAATAAAGCTCCTGCCGTGATGGCTGACAGGTTTTTGGATGGGATTGATTCACAAGACAATCAGATCATGAGACTGAAGGCATTGTGTTTTGAAAACTGGGAATTGGGTGTCAAATTCTCACTTTAACGCATGAGGTGAGAAGAATGATGCAAATTTCAGCTCACTAATTCAATTAATGTAGTGTCAAAGACTTCATTATAGGGACTTCTGATTATTAATGAGTCTGCAAATACAAACACTGATGTCAAAATGTTCTCAACTGGGTTGAATAAATATAAAATGAGATCTGAAATATGTCATGTGTGTGTGTGTGTTGGGTGCAGATTTGTGACTTACGGGTTTCCGTAGTCCCAGACAACACACTGAGGATCCGTTGTGCCCTGAGAGGAAAAAGAAAGATAGAAAAAGTTAGGAATGTCTCCAAAACAAGACAAACCAATTAGTGTCGCATCGCAGAATAGCAGAAAGGAAGAAAGCAAGAGCTGATAAAATGTAAACAAACTGTAACTTGAATGCAATGTAAGTCGCTTTGGATAAAAGCGTCTGCTAAATGCATACATGTAAATGTAAAAGATACTAAACATTATATTACATTATATATATATATAATCTGCAGTACATATATACATACAAGGAATACATTCTTGAAATATAGTTGATTTAGTTAACAGATAAACAAATGGAAAAAACAGTACGACACGTAACATAGCCTATATATGTTGAGTTTCAGTAAATTTTTGTGACAGGCTTAATTTGTTCACAGAAAGGAAACTCAAATGGCAGAAAGCATCATCCTATTTGTTTTCTTTATTTTATAAAAGCATAATGTTTTGTTTTCATTGTGAGTGTACACAAATAAAAGCAGACCTTTATACAGTGATGCATTACTAAGACGATAAGTGTTTAAAGTTGATTCTGCTGGTATAAGGAAACAGTTGAAGAGATCGCGTCACACGCACACACACACACACACACACACACACACACACACACACACACACAAAACACATCAGTTCCAGCATTGCTAAAGTTGGTACTTTATCAAAATAAAATACAAACATCAGCGCGCGCGCCTCTGTGTCACCGTTGGAATGCCTGAACGACTGAAGTACAAAGCCTATCATTTACATAATAAATAATAGTTTAGCATTCAGATACGTTACATCGCAAATATGGTAATATTATGGAATATTTGGAATATTATGGAATATTTGGATTTGTGCTGAATGAGAGAGCTAGGATACACGAGCACAAAGCTCCATTTCGCAAACAGTTGAGTGCACAAGCCTTTAAAGTACTCCTTTGTCAGTCTATGTGAGAGACGCGTTCAGAATCAGCACATGGTCACTGTCTAGGGGGCTTTGTTTTCAAGTGCGCAACTCATGGCATTCGCTGTTCTTCTGCTGGCGGTTATCAAACAGCGTTGCATTGCTGCGGGCGCCCCCTTCTGGGTGAATTGCCTGTATTCGTTGTAAGGCCTCATGCACCGAACCGAGATGCCGTACCGTGAGGGTTCGGTACGAATACATGTATCGTACCACTCCTAGTATGAAGAGAGATGAAGTGTGGGAGAACATATGTTAATTTTATCGATTTATTTAACAACATAATCAAACCAGGTGGCATCTGCAAACACACAACGCTGGGCATTTATTTGAAACATATGTTTTATTGGCTGAAATATAATTTTTTGTGAAATGTTGAGCTTCAGAAAAGTGTGTACTATATTTCTATATTTCTGCTATTTGGTTTATTGATGTGTTAACTAATATACATCTATTCATATATTTTAAGTGTGAATAATTAGTCCTTTTTTGGGGGGGGGGGGGCAATTTATGTATGTGCTAAATGATAATTATTTTTCTTATAATTATTCTTAAAGGGTTAGTTCACCACAAAATGAAAATTCTGTAATTAATTACTCACCCTCATGTTGTTCCAAACCCGTAAGACCTTCGTTCATCTTCGGAACACAAATTAAGATGTTTTTGATGAAATCGGACAGCAACACAACTGAAATGTTCCCAGATCCAGAAACGTAGTAAATACATTGGTAAAACAGTCCTTGTGACATCAATGGCTCAACTTCAGTTTTGCGACGCTACGAGAAAACTTTTTTTTTTTGCAAAGAAAACAAAAATAACAATTTACTCAACCATTCTTCTCCCCCGAGTTACGTCTTCCGCCATTTTAGAGAGTATCACAACGCATAAGCACGCTTTCACCTAATCGTAAACAACACTTAATACGCAAATTACGTTCATGCGCGCAATTTCCCCCCGAACGTAAACAACGCTGATTACGTCAAATACGTTCTTAGGTACTCTCCAAAATGGTGGAAGACGTAACTCGGGGGAGAAGAATGGTTGAGTAAATTGTTATTTTTGTTTTCTTTGCGCAAAAGAAAAGTATTCTCGTAGCGTCGCAAAACTGAAGTTGAGCCTCTGATGTCACATGGACTGTTTTACCGATGTATTTACTAAGTTTGTGGACCTGGGAACATTTCAATTGTGTTGCTGTCTATGGAGGGTCAGATAGCTCTCCGATTTCATCAAAAACATCTTAATTTGTGTTCCGAAGATGAACGAAGGTCTTATGGGTTTGGAACAACATGAGGGTGAGTAATAATGACAGAATTTTCATTTTGTGGTGAACTAACCCTTTAAGAATAATTCATTTGTAATTAATTATTTGTGAATAATTAATTTGTGTTCCGAAGATGAACGAAGGTCTTACGGGTTTGGAACAACATGAGGGTGAGTAATAATGACAGAATTTTCATTTTGTGGTGAACTAACCCTTTAAGAATAATTCATTTGTAATTAATTATTTGTGAATAATTAATTTGTGTTCCGAAGATGAACGGAGGACTTATGGGTTTGGAACGACATGAGGGTGAGTAATTAATGACAGATTTTTCATTTTGGGGTGAACTAACCCTTTAAATTATTAAACAATAAAATAAAACAAAACAACTATTTTTAAGTATTACTACAAAGAAAGGTTTATTTTCTATGTATGTACATACATATATACACAAATATAAACAGTTATTTTAAATTGTAATAATATTTTACAATACTGAATGGTATTGTATACATATATATATGTATATATATATATATATATATATATATATATATATATATATATATATATATATATATATATATATATATATATATATATATACAATACCATTCAGTATTATGAAATATTATTACAATTTAAAATAACTGTATATATATATGTACATACATAGAAAATAAACCTTTCTCTTGAGCCCAGAGTGTAGACAAGGTGAATCATAAAAAAAATCAGACGACTCATTCTTGATTCTTTGATTTTTGAGAGTCTGCAATGATGCCCTCACTTTATGCCCAGTGTGAGGCTCTAATCAGGGTTCAGTGGTGCATGGCTGAATGAACAGCTCATTATTGATTCATCAGCGAATCAACTGCTATAATTGACTAATCTGTTTCAGCTCAAGTTATGCCTAATATGTCTTTTCAGGAGGAGGAACCCCACATGGGACCTGAACAATGATCACCTCTGACCTTCAGGGGGTACAACAGACTCCCACTATGGCTTCCAGAATCAGGGGGCAATTATATCTTGTTATATGGTCTCAGTGAGGTTGTATACTTCAATGAAGATGGATTCAGCACGATACAGACACTATACAGGATTTTAAAACATTGCATTGCCCCCAAGTGGTTAAACAATGCCACATACTGGACTGGATCAAATGATTGAATCACATTTTGACAGTTGACACAAAGTAATAAGTGTTTGAACGACAGATGGTTGACATAGTCCGCTCCAGTGGCTTTCAGGACAGAATAGCAGTCTGATCAGTCCAGAAACACTCATGCAGATGTCCGATAATTGTGATATGTTTGCTAAGGCCAGTTTTAAGTGTCCAGTATGGACTCATGCCATTCAATTGGCTCAAATTTACTTATCAGCACCACAGACAGATGGCATTGGTACTCTCATTTATAATGAGAACAAAAGACCGGTGCCGTTTTGTCATCGCAGGTGGTAAACAAAACCAACAAAACATGCAATTGAATACATAATTTCAATTTGAAACTGACAGTCAGATGCGTTTGGACATCAGTGATCAATAACCGGTGTAGATGCCAGTAAGCCCGTGTTAAGGCTGATGAATGGGGAGGATAGCCGGCCAATGACACAGCTGGAGTGCACCGCCTCCATTTCCCAGCAGCCTCTGGGGGTCAGGATGTCTCAGAGTAGCTGTCCAGACTGAGAGGACAAGTCCCAACACACAGCCTCAGATCCCCCCTCCGTGTCCCAAATATCTGCGGCCGAGGCTCTGCTGGACAATCTGGACACTGACCCCTGCCAAGGTCTTTCGTACACAGATGGGACTCACCCAGGACCACGGCTGAGCGGGGCACGACCTCGGTACGAGGGGGGACGTGCGCATAGAAAACATTCATGAATCACGTCCACTCCAGCATTCCCAAAACTCACACCTCTATGGAGGAGATAGCAGGTAAAGGTTGCCATGACGACTAGGGGAATATCACAATGGCAGTGTTCTCCACACTGCTGATATCTGCAGTGATGCAAAATCCAATCTGCAGGTTTTGCTTTTTGCATAAATCCTTGCGGGTGTATTTTTATTACATTTTTTCCCACATAAAATATTGAGAGCCTTTATGTGCAGTACTTTATGTCCTGTGTATTTAGGGATTGTTAAATATGTTCTATTCATAACAAAGGATTATTACTAGAGGGTCATTCTAACAGAACTGTATTTTGTGCCTGATTATGGTGTTCAAACAGACTTACTGTACTAGAAGTCTGTGCTCACTGCATCTGAGGAATTTGTCAGCATGAGTGAATGTGCATCGGTTAGAGGTCCTAACTAGCGGTACAGTTAGAATCAAAAGGGGAAATATATAAGAATATATAAGATGACAGAAAGTATGGTGAACACGTTTTACCTCGATGCTGAATCGATATTTTTGACAAAAAAAATGTGTCATGTATTTGCTGAAAATATGATACGTGATATATGAAAATTCAGTAACACTTACGGACCAATTCTCTCAACTAGTTGCTTATTAGCATGCCTATTATTAACATATTGGCTGTTTATTAGTACTTATAAAGCACATATTCTGCATGACCATATTCTACATCCTTATTTCTGCCCAATGCCTAAACTTAACAACTACCTTACCAACTATTAATAAGCAGCAAATTTGGAGTTTACTGATGCAAAATTCATAGTTGATGGTTTGTTAATGGCAAGAATTGGACCATAAAATAAAATTCTAAAAATATATGAAAATATTCCTCTATTCTGCATATGAACACTACCATTCAAGTTTGGGGTCTCTATATTTCACAAGGATGCATTGAATTGATCAAAAGTGACAGTAAAAGACTTTTGCTGTTCTTTTTAAAAAATACAATACAACTGTTTTCAATTATTAATGAGAATGTATTTATTTTTTAAAGCACCAAATCAGCATCTTAGAATAATTTCCGAAGGATCATGTGACACTGAAGTCTGGAGTAATGGCTGCTTAAAATTCAGCTTTGTCAATTTCAGGAATAAATTACATTTTAAAACGTATTAAAATAGAGAACAATTATTTATTAACATTGTATTCATATTTCACAGTATTACTCTCTTTACTGCATTTTGATTAAATAAATGCAGCCTTGCTGAGCAGAAGAAACTTTCAACAACAACAGAGTAAAGTATAATAGTATAAAGTAAAAAAGTATAAAGTACTTACATTGAGCAAAGGGGCGAGTTCCACTGATACCAAGGGCTCGGTGGGCTTGGGTATAGGACGTACCGTCACTGTCAGAATCTTCGAGCTGATCACGAATGGATCTCTGAGAGGAAGGAACATAGAGTGAGTTAGATCCAAAACTGACTACATTTCACATCTACCAATAGTATCAAGGCTGGGCAACATTCAGAATTTAAGAACTGGCTCCCTTCAAGATTGAATTGGCCACAGCCCACAGAATGTTCATTTGGAATTTGAATTGAAATAACAAAATTCAAACTGCTATTAAATAAATTCAACACAGTCACACAACAGAGAACATTTATTAGTTGACAAATTATGTGACAATTTTTTTTTACATTTTAAATTTCTTCTAATTCTGCATATTTATTCCCAAACACTTTTCTCAACTGATTTGACATATTAGTTCAATATTGCCAAAACATTTCACATAAAAACAGATTTTAATTGTTGTTATTTTTTAAATAAAGTTTGTAGTTGATTTATTAAATAAAATGGAGTAAAAAATACATAAATCAATTAAATACAAAACTCTATTGGTGGCATTTCAAATATTGGTTAGAATTATAATGTACATTACAGCAGTTCATTTCTTTGAATTTCATAATTGTACTTTCTTAAATTCGGAATACAGTTTCGCACACTGTATGCCACCTTAATTCAAATTTGATTCAATTGAATTCTGAATGGTGCACAACCTTGGCAGGTAATCCATGACAGAGCATGATACAATGGCTGAGTGCCACCGTTCGTGTGTGTGTGTGTGTGTGTGTTTTAAATCCATTGGCAGAGCTATTTTGGACCATCCTGTGCTAAGCAAATCCATCTATTTTTGGTGTGTGTGAGTATTACGGAGATAGATAAAACTTGTGGGAGTTGGGTCACAGGGAGTTACATTCTGTCACAAACAAATCGGGCAGGTTAGTTCCCCCTGGGGCAGCGAGAGCAAGGATGTGTGCTCTGCGCAGAAAATTAATGAGACACAACGCAAAAGCAGACCAAAAACAAACAAATAGCCTTGATCCCATACATATTCAATGAGCTCCGTCACAATCAACCACACTGCGGAACAATGACCTGGATACCCGCGCCTCTAACACAGCTCGCAATAGAAAGAGACAGAAGCAAACACAAGCAGCGGTTGCCAGCACGCTCGTGTTGCTCGTCAGGGTTGAGGGCTCAGACATGCTCAGTGAGCTTGGCCAGTGAACTACAGACCCCAGCAGGGCTTGAGCAGGAGAAGAGACGTCTCTACATGCCCCCCAGTGTCAGCTGCATGAATCAGCCTAATTACACTTATCTCCTCTCTCTCAATACAGACAGGCTCTCAGTAGTGGCTACACTGAGGGCAAAGGCAACACAGTTACACGGAATATCTAAAAATGTAGCCTCGCGCTTGCCCTATCTGTGCACGGCGTGATTATGTTCCGTAAGTGCTCTTTATGTCCACACTCAAAGCGCAAATGATGCGTGACATTATGAATATGAACAAAATGTATGTAAAAACTGTCCTTGTAAAACCTGAGCTACTATATGAGACTACTGAAGTATCTTGTTATAATTTTCTAATAAAATATATAACAAGAATAAAATAGATTTTTTTAATAAAATTATGTTTTTATTTTGGTGCATCAAAAATATTTTTTTGTAATTTTGTTAATAATTTGTCATGGCAGAAAAAATGCATATGCACACAGAAAAATAAAACAAAAATGCATTACATTATAAATAAATGAATAGATGAATGAATAAATGAATAAATAAATAAATATTTTTTCTATGACTTAAGTTAAAAAGTTTAATACATAGGACAAAATGTATGAATTATAAAATAAAAAATATGTATAATTATTTTTATTTTATATTATTATACATTATTTTACAAAAATAATTTTACTTTGTTTATGTCACTGGGCCACATACTCCAATTTAAATATGAAGAGAAAACTAATCACATATTTTTTCAAAAAAATACAAATTCTAATTGTTTGTGGCTTTTTTACCTTTTAGTGTCCCCCTATGTCAATCTCTGTGAGAACAGCTGAGTCAGTTTGATAAGGCTTAGGCTGTATAACATGGCTAATTTGAGGTTTTAAGAGCCACATCCCTGGGCACAACATCAGAATATCCATGGCATGGATCATGGGATTAACAGGTGGAGCAGGAATAGGAGGTATTCTAGGAATAGACAGCATTGTATGTCCATTTTAGGATTCTGTTGTAAAACTAGAGCAGAAGACGATGTGGCAGCACAATGAGCCAAAGGGTGGCAAACTTTACCGGATTAACCACGGTTAATCCTGTATGAAGTAGTATGAACTGATGACCTCCCGTCAGAATATAAAGGGTACGGTCAAGACCTCCAAATAACCATTTTAGTCATATAAGCTCATTTCTATACAGATAAAAACAGGCTTAATGATTGTTCCACTTTCATTCTTTGGATCAGTTTCAATTTTGATAATTGTCCATTGTCTCTGCCAGCTGGTGTCAATCATATGCAGAGAAACAGAATGAGTGTCCTTGAAACTGCTTTAAAAAAAAATATATAAAAACACACGAAACACATCCGTTCACACTCAAGTCTGGACTTACTTTGGTGGGGGCATTATGAGGCCGAGGGTGCGGTACAGGATGGCTCCGATGACGAAATACGGTGTGTCGTCTGATTCTACGGGACAGAAAGTGTTAAAGTGTCAACATAATACTTGAAACGTTCTGAATTTCCCAGATCAAAACTCCAAATGAATCGAATGTTAAAAAGAAGCGAAAATCTTTCAAAAGGATGGAAAAATCTTAAAACATCTGAGAAGTTCTTAAAAAAGAAAGAAAAAAAGAACAAACATCAGTTTAAAGAATATAAAAAAATCATGTGATCAAGCAAAAATATACTTTGCTTATATTTTTAATACAAATTGTGTATTAATTTGAATGAATGAATGAATGAATTCATTAATTAATTAATAAAAAGCAAGTAAATACATTAAATTAAGCTTAAGTAAAAACTTACTTTTTTAATGAGGAATTAATTAAAAGTTACAAAATTAACTCAGAAAAAAAAACCATTTATGTCATACGTGCAAACTGCATTTTCATATAAGTTTAAGTGTTTCATTTAATATTTATATTTTATTTTATTTTAGCTTTTGTATTTTTAAATAAATTAATGCATACGACATAAAATGAACATCACATCATTGATCTATATGCTTAAAATCAAATATGAAGGGAAAACACATCACATCACATGATCATAATATGCAGCTCCAAAAACATAAAGCAGAATATAACATGTAAAATTTTAAATATGTAACATTTTCATTTAAGTTCAAGTGTTTACTGTAATCTAATACACACACTCACACATATTTTTTGTACATTAATACATAGGACAAAAAAACTAAAAACGGAGCATCATGTCACTGATCCACATATTCATATTTAAATATAAAGGAAACACACATCTCGACAATTTTATGATCATAATATGCAGCTCCAGTTGAAGGAACCAAAAACACAAAGCACAATATAAAGGAAGGGTATTTAAGAAAACTCTTAGAGAGAGTCAGTACAAAGCCTGACATTTAAAAGACACAGAAAGGAGGGGATTCATGACCACCGATTGTGTTCCCAGGCCATCTGTCCACTCCTCCCCACTGGCTCCAAAGCCCTGTTTCAGCAGCACACATCTCCGTGCTTTTCATATCATTTGTTTTGTTCTCTCCTCTGCACGAGTGCCTTGCCTCCACATGAACCTCATCATCTGTTCTTTTCTGAGACACTATTTATCAAGAACCTCTTTCTTCTCCATCCCTCCTCACTCTCATCCAATTCTTCTTCTCCTCGAAACGCTGTGGGCCTCCAGAGAGATTCGTCCCTGAGTAAATGCCATCATATTTCACTTATGGAGGACATGCTTCGGACACAAAGTGAAAGTGATACAGTAATTGGTGATGTAACGGGCCTAAAGTCCACATTGTATTGCTCTGTTGTTCTCATGGGGTACTGGAAGTCCTCACAGCTATTCAAAGTTCATACAGAGATGGAAAATGAGCAAATTTCATGAAGAGTAACTCGGCCAAGCATGGCTGAATCACTGTTGCAATTTCCACTGACATTATGAAATTGTAGGTTTAATAATTTAGCTTGAATAGAGCTTGTTAAAATCACTGAACACAATATGCATACTCTCTGATGCAAGAGACTACATTTGTCACAAAGTACGAGTGAATAACGTGATCTCATTAGCATATATTTGTACCTCTCCAAAGTTGTTTATGGTTTTGAACCTTAGAATGTTTATTAAATATGTTTAACAGTTTTTTAATACTGTGTGTGTGTGTGTGTGTGTGTGTGTGTGTGTGTGTGTGTGTGTGTATATATATATATATATATATAATTTTATTATTTTTAATCTATTTTTTATTTATCATATTTTAACTTTTTATCTATTTTATTAGTTTTAGTCATTTTAAAACTTCAACTTCAACTTATTTTTTGTTGTTATTTTTGTTATAGTTTGTTGACAAGGCAGTTATAGTTTCTATAGTTATAGTCTATAATATAGTATATCATTTCATATATGAATGTAATTTTTCAGCTCATTTTTCAGCTTTATTTCAAATAGCAAAACTTTTTTAATTTTATTTAATTTAATTTCATTATCTTTATTAACTTTTTTTTGCTTTGTTAATAATACCAACACTGATGATTACATTAATAGTTGGCAGAAACTATGCTAGCTACCATAGACACATACAGTATAATACATACACAGTATTGAAAAAAAAAAAACATATTATTACCTGATGATATTTTAATAATTTGTTTTGTCTTTAGCACAGTGAAGGAAAAAAAACAAACCAAACTGTGTCATTGAAAGATCCCCTCAGACAGACACGTTAAGTTTAATGGCAGTTCTATTTTGGACCATCATGCGCTAAAATAACTAAAATTAGCCAGTTTCACGGCTAATTCAATGCCCAAAATCTTGAAAGACCAACAAAACAGACTCTTTTAGCTCAGTTTGCTGTCAAAGGAGGAATAAAGGGAGGCGTGTATCGTCCCTTCACTGAGAACATGGATGTCACAGGACAAATGCCGTGACTCATCCAGCAATGCTGCAGTTCTCATCAGACTCAGCAAATCAAATGCCAATCAGCTCCACAGCGCTTCTGACTGCATGTTAAACTATGAGTTAATGGATGACAATCACACAACAAGCCCTGTTGGTCTGGTCTGAATGGAGCCTGACTTCTATCTTCCCTCTATTCTCTGAGCTATCACTTCAGCAATGCTATTTTGAGAAAGCGCCCTGATGAACCTTTCCTTCTTTCAATAGAAAACCGTTCCAGACAAAGCTCTGCCCAGGGAGCCATCTTATCTCCGATGGCAGTGGGCAGAATGGGGAGTGTGTCGAGGCAGGAAGTGTTTGTTATTTCCTGCTGGGCGGTCCTCCACGGGCAGGCAGGTCTGTAATGGTTTAGCCTGGAGTTGTTGAGACACTCGACGAGACACTAGCAATAATGGTCATTTCTTTGATGTCCGTTTGTTTCTTTCTCATTTCATTCAGCACTCTCTTCAGCCTTCAAACCAGCTCTTCCCTGCCCACATCCTGTGTTTTCATTCTCTCAGGCAGAATATCTCTCGTTTCCCCCCTATCTTTAGAAGTCTGAGGACTGAGTGCCTGTCATGATGGCAGATCACTATGATTTCATTGGCCCATTTATTCTTCCTATTCTCTCAACCGTGTTCTTTGTCTCTTCCCAAACCACTGACTGATTGAATTCAGTTCTTCTCTGCAGTCAGCTAAACACAACTGTACATACCACAGCTTAATGCTGCTCAGAATTGTACACACAGAGTTTGGTTATTTAACTGAGAATGGGAGTTCATCTGACCAGTAGACACAGAAAACAACAATTAACAGCCATCTCGGTAGCTAATTTCATTGCAGGAAACGGGCATATAATTACAGCTCCTATCTACTTGAATGAGGAAAGATGTTTGAATAGCAAATGGCAAATCAGCAATAAAATCTAAAGACAATGGAGCTATAGAATTTGCTCAAATCATGCTAACAAAATATTTTACAGGATGGTCTTATACAGAAATACAGAAAAAAATATGAGATGGGAGAATAAATTAGTTTAATTTCAATGTTAGTTTTGTGTTCGCTTGCAAAAAACTTTGCTTTTGCATTCCCCCAAGAAACTTTGTATTTTCTTGCGACACTTTTGAGCGTGATTGCAAAAGTGACAATGGTAATAATATGAGGTAAAGAGGAAGAAAGCATTTATTTTAGTCCCATTCCTTAACTCCTGTTTACAAGTGAATGCAGGTACAATTTTGACCCAAAAGTTGCAGCCAGGTCTGCTCTGATAGACTAAACAATGCTTAATGCTATTTAGCGAGCTAAAAATAATACATAGCCATATTATTATGTATAGTCAAGATCACAAAATAAATGAATAGTTCACCCAAAAATGAAAGTGGTGTGTATAAGTTTGTATAAGTTTCTTATGTTGAACACAATATAAGATATTTTGAAGAATTTTGAAGAACCAAACAGTTGTTGGTCCCCATTGACTTCCATAGTAGGGAAAGCAATACTATGGAAGTCAATGGGGACCATCGACTGTTTGATTACCCTCATTCTTCAAAACATCATCTTTTGTGTTCTACATAAGAAAGAAACTCGGTAACACTTTATTTTAGGGTATCTTAACTAGTTGCTTATTAGCATGCATATTACTAGAATATTAGCCATTTATTAGTGCAAATTAAGCACATATTAATGCCTTATTCTACATGACCTTATTCTACATCCCTAATCCGATCCAACACCTAAATTTAACAACTACCTTACTAACTATTAATAAGCAGCAAATTAGGAATTTATTGAGGGACAAGTCGTAGTTAATAGTGAATAAGTGTTCCCTATTCTAAAGTGTTATCAGAAACTCATACAGGTTTGAAACAACATGAGGGTGAATAAATGACAATATTTCTATCCCTTTAAGCTTCTCAACTTTTAAAAGAAAGGTTCCCATTTTCAATATCTTTTGTCGTTGACGTTAAAGTTTCTCAAATTAAATCTCCTGGCACAAGTTGTGTCTGTCATACTGTATAAGATTTACACAGATGGACAGACTGTGTGACTGTGACATGCTTTTATCCTCCAAAGTCACTAACAAAACTACACAAGGTAAAAGAAAATATAATCCAGACTACATATATGGTGCAATCAATAAGAAAATAGTATGTGCTAACCACAATGCATTCTGTGCAGTGAATAGTTGGCTGCCAAGAGCATGAAATCATCAAAATTCAATTTAACAATTCAAACAATTTTGAAACTGTATTTGGTCGCTGCTAAACATCCAATGCAAAGTCTGTTGAGCATCACTGATTTAGGTGACTCATTCCCGCATTTAAATGCGGCTGCAATGCTCAGAACTTAGCAGTGCATACATGTTCTAGGAGGGATGGCAAAAAACAGGAGAAAGATGTTTAAAACCCTTAAATGTGACAGAGAAGATAATCATATAACATGCTAGGACACAAGAGCTGTACACATTAAGTAGCAGAACCCTGACGGGACACTCAGAACCACTGCTGATACCAAAGGATCTCATTAATAACAATGATGGAGCTGCACGCAGAGATGCAATGCATACTGTTACCACAAAAACAACATGATAATTGAAAACACAACCCAAACAATAGTGCATATTTACACATTGTACATATTACATTTAGGCATAACTAACCCTCTTTGCCGCTTTCTTGTATAAACAGTAAGACAGTGGTAAGATTAGAAAATGTTGCAAGCTGGAATCAAACCTGCAAGATCACTATCGCTCAACATGCACTTACCCAACACATTCTATATCACTTACCATCAGAGGACAGGGAGAAGACTTCTTTGGGGATGAATAATTTGTCGTCTGCAGAACGTGCCCAGTCTTTCATTCCTCTCCTCCCCTTCATGGGGAAGTTGATGTCACTGGAAATGGCCGAAACTGGTTCTCGCTGGATGGTGATTACTGACAGAACCAGAGAAAGACAGATTAACAGTCTTGAAAGTTCAAATATTAAACGCTTCACGGAAGTAACTTTAAGAGATCTGCACTGCAGGCAAACATGGCCTTTATTTGTGGCACTTTAGTGGATGCCATGGGAACTTACTGAGGTTGTTGGTGACGACCAGAAAGTTCTGGAACGGCTTTTGAGCCTCTCCAATTAGATGAATGAAGTCTTCCACAACTCGCATCAGTAACACAGAACCCGGAGAGACCTAGAAGGAAGTTACACAATCACAAAAATACACATACAAAAAGAAGAAATGAGGTTTAGTTCAATTTTGGGTATGATCTCTGAAACATAAACTACCTTTAAAAAGTTTGGGGTCAATAATGCTTTTATTCATCAAGGATGCATTAAATTGATTAAAAGCGGCAGTGAAGATATTTATAATGTTACAAAAAAATATATATTTCAAATAAATGCTTTTAAACTCTATTCATTAAAGCATTCTGAGAAAAAAAAAATGTATCACTGTTTCAACAAAAATTGATAATAAGAACTGATAATAAGACATGTGTTCTTGTTTTATGAGCACAAAATCAGCACATTAAGAATGATTTAAAGATTCAGCTTTGTCCTAAATATATATATATATATATATATATATATATATATATATATATATATATAGATGGATGGATGGATGGATAGGCCCCAAACTTTTGAATGGCAGTGTACATAAATAGCGCTCATAATTACCAGACAAACACCATTAAATGTCCATAAACTGTTTATTGCAAAAAACAAAAGTTTGGCTTATAACTGTCAACAGTAAAAAGCTGTTTGTTACTGAAAAAACAATAACTTCTGCCTTCAAATATTTTTAATTTTCAGTGCAATTTTTACAGCCAAATCGTGATAGTTTATGATGCAGCCGTGAAACGACGATGGAAAATAATCATCCACGTGTGAGATGAGGCACAGTATATACCGTCATCCCTCTGCTCTCCTCTCTGTCATGTTTATAAATTGGTAGCATGATTTAATTCACTAGTCCTTTGTTCCAGAAAACAGTGTGCCACTTGCACATTTCACAGTGAAATTCATCTGTACACGGAGTCCATTTCTCAATCTAATTGGAATTGTACTCTTCCTTCCCATGTATGGAAAAAAAAAGCCATTCGTGATTGTCTGAGGAATGTGGTGTTGCTCCATGCCATAGGGGACTCCATTTATAGTATTTATACACTTCTGGTTTGCATTAGCTTTGAATTTATCCCAAATTAAACGTATTGTAATATGTGGCAGATGGTGATTTCATATGCATCCAGACTAAGACAAAGCAGATTGGTGCTCGTTGCTGGTTTGAAATAAATTGGAGGGGAACTGACATAATTCTTCCCAAACAGACTCCTGGTATATTTCACAAAACAACCTAATTTCCTTAGTCTGAGGAAATATGCTGGTTGACTGAAAATCTTTATCTTGGAGGTTGAGTTTGGTTGTCTCTGATCATTCTGATTGGTAAATTGTGACTTCAGTGAAATGAAGTCACAATAAACATGCTTTTATATATGTACAAAAAACATGGTAGAACAATGAAACCATGCCCAAACTACATATCTCGTGGAAATGTACCAATAAATGTACCATGGTCCTCTTGAATGATTACCATATTCATTTACCATTATTTAGTAAAGATACAATGGTTGTATTATCACGTGTACTTTGTGACTCTCTTGAAACTGAACAGTTTTATGCTTGGGTTTATATTTATTCATATGCAAACTCAAGATTTCTCTGCTAATAATAGCTTTTGTTATTTGTCCACTTTGTAAGTGTACAGATGGTGTGGCAAAGCTCTGTTACTGAAGGGCATCAAGGCTAAGACAATCGCAAACACATGAACAAACACACACTGTATATTCAGTAACAGACATACAGTATTAACAGTGAGAGGCTGTGATGTGTGAACCTGAACAAGTGTCATGTTTATGTAAAAATTATTCTACTGTTTTCAGAACCTCACTGTAACTGAAAATGAAAATTGGCACTAAAAATATATGTATTTAGGCTTGTTCACAAACAGAATTTGTGAACATCATATTTTCTAACTAGGCAAATTATCCAATTTTAGAGTCAAAATGAAATCAGCAACATCGCTGTTTACTTTCCTGCATTTTCCTGATCTTACTGTGATTGATTAATCAGTGTAAGTTATTTGAAAGAGAAAGAAATTGTAAAGTTTAATCAAAAAGTTATAACTTGAGTTTCAGCTGTCACAGTCTATTGGATAATATTGTCAAGTGCTAAATGCGGTAACTTGCAATCATATGCAGTGCCCATTTTTCACTTTCCAATCAGTTCCAGATATACAGTATACTGCTGAAAAGTTTGGTGTCAAGGATGCAATAATTTGATTAAAAGTGGCATTACTGTATGATGCTAAAAATGTTTGTTTTGTTATATTTTTATTGTTTAAATTGTATTTTTAACTAAATAAATGCATATTTGGTGATCATAATAATAATACATATTACTATATAACAACAACAATAATAATAATAATAATAATAATAATTACTACTAATAAAATATATATTTTTAAACATATCTTACAAATCGTACCCCAAATTTTTGAATGGTAGTGTATATAAACAAATCAAAATTAAGTTCTGCCCTAATATCCTTTTTCATTGTCACATAAGTCACATTTTGGTAAAATATATAAAAGTAAAATGTATAAAAAAAAACAAAAAAACATTTCATATAATTTCCAAACTTTCACCACCCTTTTTCCCACTGTCCCCATCTGTCATTGTTGTATAAATGGGAAAAGTATTTTAAGATAAAAAATGAAACACTTCCCCTTTATTCTGGCAGACAGAATGAGCATTGAGGGGACACGGTGAACACTCCAGCAGGCTCGCAGGAGAAGATGATTATTTACAGAGCAGGGAGAGCAGGAGGTGTGTCAAAGATTTGCCTGCTCAACTGTGCTTTAACACCAAAATCTGGCTCAGTCACGCTGAGCTAAGCACCTGGCGCCCACATACGTACACAAACATAAACGTTCACTGGAGTCACGAGCATGTGCCGCACAGACTTTGCACCGTATGTGACCATTAGTCACCATTACCTCCACATATCTCAAGTCTATAATTTAAAAAAATAACTTCACTTGCGCATGTACAGTATGACATCAGTGACTACAGTGCACTATAATGGCTGCACAGTGCATTATGGGAGCAGAAGGCATCAGGCACTCATTTTGGCATAGAAATGGCACAGTTATATTGCACAATATTGTATTTCGAAAATTAATACAGGCATATTTTGGATGGTTGGCAGGTCTATAATTACTATGCATTTGTTGAGATTTTTGAAGGTTTTTGAAAGAAGTCTCCTATGCTCACCAAGGCTGCATATATTTACCAAAAAAAAATACAATAAAAAAAACAGTAATATTGAGAAACATTTTTACAATTTAAAAGAATCATTTTCTATTTAAATATATTTTAAAATGTAATTTATTCCTGTGATGCAATGCTGAAGTTTCAGCAGCCATTACTCCAGTTTTCAGTGCCTTATGATCCTTCAGAAATGATTCCACTATGTTAATTTGGTGCTCAAGAAATATTTTAATGCTGAAAACAATTGTGCTGCTTTCTCTCTTTTTTTATTTTTGGAAACTGATAAATTGTTTTGATGAATAGAAAGTTTGTTAAGTCTTTTTTGTCTTATCAGAAAAATAATAGCATAATAATATATCGGTAACACTTTAGTATAGGGACCAGTTCTCACTATTAACTAGTTGCTTATTAGCATGCCTATTATTAACATATTGACTGTTTATTAGTAATTATAAAGCACATATTCTGCATGACCATATTCTAGACCCTTAATCCTACCAAATATCTACACTTAACAACTACTTACTAACTATTAATAAGCAGCAAATTAGGAGTTTATTGAGGCAAAAGTCACAGTTATTGGTTTGTTAATAGCAAGAATTGACCCTTAAAATAAAGTGTGACATCAAAAGATGTACATAGCACAAACAGTTAGATGTGACAGGTTTGTTCAAATCCACGCCTCTAAATGTGAGCAATAATAATATGCTCGCCTTAGCAAGCTCAACTACAAATTGGTACATAAAGTAAGACTTATTTAAGCGTTTTTTGCTATTTCACCCATAAAAATTGAAATAAGAACGGATGTATTTGGAAACCCTGACAGGATGCGCACTAGAACTCTGGACTGTAAAGCATAACGATGCCATAATGTGTCAGTAATTTGACATTACCAGAAAATGTGTATGCTCTTGAGTGAGTCAGAATATGATCTCCTGCAGTTAGTTCAGGCCTCAGGGTATGAGTGGGTCTTCACCAGAAAAAAATAAGGCTTCATGGATGGTTGAGTTGAGGAAAGTTTATTACCATGCAGAAGTGTCCTGGCTTGACATCGAAGTCACCATGGACCTCACTGCAGAGCATCTAAAGTCAAATAGTGTCTAATGGAGCGGTGTAATGCAAAGAGGCAGCTCTAACAGCACATCCCTTTCCCAACACACTTCACAGTCGGCTTCTATTACATCCAAAGCCAGTCTGATTGAATCTGTTGTTAATCTCTGAGATCAGACCTGGCTTTGATGACACAGCTCTGTCTGAGGGGAAATTAAAATGGCACAGATATGAATAGTTGTGATCTTTGGTCGGATATTTGCAGGTGTCTTGCGAGAGGCGAGGAAGGATATTTTACCTGGTGAGCGTCTTCCCACTTCTCAAGGTTTTCAACGTCCAATATTAAGCTGACAATCTGGAAGAATTTCTGAAAAAAAAAAAACAGTAAAGACTAAACGATGGAAACTATGTGACGAAAGAATGAAAAAAATGGAGAAATGCACTTTGATGTTGTGTATCTGTTACTCTGCACTGCAAATTAATGATATATATATATATATATATATATATATATATATATATATATATATATATATATATATATATATTAGTGCTGTCAAAATTAGCGCGTTAAAGTAGGCGATTCATTTTTTCAGTTTAAAGTGTTAAAATTATTTAACGCCGTTAACGCAGGGGTGGAGCCTATGGGTTGGCCACCACACTCATATCTTCTGTTTCTGCCTCTCTTTTTCTTGACAAGAATTGCATTTATTCAGTCGCAGAACGTTTGAATTAATTTTGGGGGCGATGACTGATTGAATGTATTTTTAGTCCAGTGCCTGTATATAGTATTGACCAAGTTCAGAGGCTGTCATATGTGGATCAATTTACTATGTTGTGTATTTTCAACCGTTTCAATATGAAAAATAACTTTTATATTGATTCAATGGATTTATTGCATTTAAGGAAAAAAATAAATAAATCAAAATCTGGATTTGAATCTTTAATGTTATTATAACCTAAAGATACAATGTGAAAGTTTGAAACAGAAAAAAAGTGGTTTTCATCTTGCCACTTTCTTGGTAAAGAAAACACATTTTTACTCAAATTAATCAAAATGGATTTATAGCATTTTGGAACCAAACTCTTCATATATATATATATATATATATATATATATATATATATATATAAAAAAATAAAACAAGATACAGTAAATTTAATAAAAGTAAAATGCTTTCAGAGAAACTTCTACTGTTAATTTAAATCTCTAATTGACTTCTATATATATATTTTAAATATATATTTAATTGTTATACCCAATTTGCAATTTTTTATGTAAACATATCACTTAAATCTAATTCAAAGAGAAATTCAAGATTTGAAAACAAATATTAATATATTCATGCTTCTTGAGTAAATGCATCTAAATTCATATAATTTACATATTATTTACTGGAAGAAATTCAAAATATAATTATGTATTTGACACGTCAAGCATTGCTCTAAATCCTATATATAATAAATGCCACTGGATGGAGTATATGCATTTTTTGCACTTTGATGTTGTGAATCTGTTACTCTGCACTGCAAAAAATAATTTATTTATTGAGTACTTTGTCTTAATAGATATATGTAAAAAGGTATAAATTGTCTAAAAACGAACACAAATTTGAAACAAGATACCTTAACTAAAAATGTGTAAGATGTTTTCAGAGAAATGTTAGATATATTTTATTCTAATTTATTTTTGAAATACATTTAATTTTCATACCCAAATAGCATATTTTTCTTGTTTTAAGCATGACATGTTGAACAATATATGTAATTATGAAATTGACATGTCAAGCACTGATCTAAAGCTGTGTAATACACATACCATTGTATAGCCTCGGATTATGCCTGCATGGTGTATATGTACTTTTTCTATTTATGTCAGCTACAGAAAAGCTCTTAAAAATCTGTACAAACAGTTGAAAACATTAAAATAAATATTGCCCGGTCACAGTTTTTGTCATCTACCCATTTATTACTTGTACCTTTACACACACTCACAGGCAAACACACACACACCTGCACGTCGTCAGGAGCTGGGATGTAGGTTGCTCGCTTGAAGGTGTCCGTCACATTTCGGAGAATCTCCACGGAGAATAAGAGGTCGCCGCTATAATAATTCTTATGGGACATTAACTCCAGGAGACTCCTCACGATCTGAGACATGCCCTCCCCTGCCAGGGTCCTCTGACCCTTCGCAAGATGTTCTCGCAACTACAGGAGAAGAAAAAAAAAACACGCTTTTATGCACAGACACTGATAAATAAACCTCAATAATAACCACAGAAGCATGAAGTTGCACCCTGGGTTTATAAATAAAACCAGAGAGATACCAAATTAAATCAGCAGACCTGGAATTTTTATGCATTTAAAGGAAAAATCTGTGGAATTTTGTTCATTTAAAAATGGTAATATATGCTAAACTAATAAGCTAAAATATATGAACAAGCATGTGAAGAAAAGTGCACCCGTACGGGCCTAAACAACAAACGCTCTAACATACTTTCATTTCATTCATTTAAAACAAACTTAATAAATAAACTAACTTAAAGAGAATAAATAAGCACCCTGAAACGTAGATGCAGATTTAAAGGTAAGCCAGAGTGCAGAAGAACACGCTGGCTTTGAAGCTGAAACAACATTGATTTGGTTCTGAAGCAAAGCGAAAGCAGTTTGAAGGTATCGACAGCTGCCTTAATCTTCTTCCCATCTATAGTCGACCAAGCTGTGAGCATAACAAAGTGAAAACAACTTCTCCCTTAGTGAATCAACCACCAGAGTTCTTGTTTGCAGTCGAACGTCAGCAGACGAAGTGTTGACTGTCTAATGACAGTACTGTGAGTGCAGGAGGTGGTAGACAATGGCAATCAAAGCTAATCAAGCATTGTCTGATTATAATGAAGGGTTAGCGGACAGGTTAAGAGCACAATCAACCCTGTCACATCACGCCTCGGTCGAGACCGAATTAAAAGTAAATTAAAAATTAAAAATTAAAACTCTGCATTATGAACTCAAGGTCAAAGGCCATGGCTGAGGAATTAGAAAGAGCACATGAAGGCAGGCTGTTGAATCTGTTAGGATGTAATCAATCATTATCAAAACACAACAAGCAATAGAAAGTACAGTACATAATCAATATGAAAGCTGTGAGACTGGTGTTGTTGCTTTTCAAGCTTTTAAGAATTTATGGTATAGGGACTATTTCAAAGAAAGCTTCTCCAAGTGGATTTTATTTTCTTTGTGTGTGTTATAATGAGTGGGGATCCGACAGTGGAACTGACTCTTTTTAGTGTTTTGCTGAGTGGTAATTGCCGTTATTATCATTTGTGGAAAATGACAGCAGCAATGTTCTCTCCAGCACACACAGCCCTTTAAATACACTCCAATCTATCGCTTTTCTGTGGCTTGTTATCCGCTCTAGTGAAACCACCAAAAAAAAAGCAAAAAAATGCGTCCTTGCTTTTGATATGCATTCACTGATGTACAGCTACAAATATGGTGTATTAATCTTTTATTACTTAATATTCAGCTGCTCATCCATGCTATCTACCGAGCTACAAATTTCAGGGTCTGACAGTAGCCTATGGAAGTTATCAAATAAAATGTCACAAGTTCAGTTGAGCAACTGAATTAGTCCCTATGTATGATTACTCCCTTAAATCACTGTGTAAACTGCATTCACCCGTCCTTTTGTCTTGTTTTCCAGTAAAAATTCCCATTCATCATCAAAAAAAAAAAAAAAAGAAAGAAAACAAATTACAATAAACTAAACTAAAATAAAAAAAACTAAACTAAACGTACTTTGAAGTAAAATTCATGAAATATTAAGACTTGTTTTCAATATGATATATCTTGAATTTTGTAACTACACATTAGTTTAATTTATTTAGCAATATAATAATAATAATAATAATAATAATAATAATGCAAAGTTATAATATTATTGCTAGTAGTAGTAGTAGTAGTAGAAGTACTGTTAGTAGTATTAATAAAAATATGTATGTAATTAAATTAAGAATAATAACTGCATTATTATTATTATTATTATTAGTATCAGTAGTAGCAGTATGGTAATAATAATAATAATAATAATAATAATAATAATAAACAGTGTATTTTAATTAATTTAACAATTAACACCAACAATTATTATTATTGTTGCTATTTAAGAATAAAGCTTATGATTTTTAAAGCCTAAAATAAAACTTGATAAAAAATAATAATAATTAAAAATGATCTCTGAAAACAAGTGTTATTATCTTATAATATGTATGAAAAGACTCTACTAAATAGCCAATTTCTAAATAAATCACACAAACTATTTATCAAAACAGTAAATAATGTGCTAATTTAATTGATTTCTAAATAATGTGCATAGACAAATTAATATTCAAAGTTTTCCCCATTTTGTGACATCACAGCACATCATCCACATCCATGTACTCACAGATAAATGTAAATATCTATATTCGAGTGAGACACATCGGGCGAAGCTCGGAGGACCCCAGTAAGCAACTCCATTAGCGTCCAGCAAACAAAGACGACTAGCAGATCCTACAAGGAGAGTGAAGAAAAAACAGATCGTTATCACCGTTGGGCACAAGCAATAACAACATGTCAAGGTTTGACAGACACGTACTGTGATGTTCACACGCTTCATATAAAAGACTTCACTGGGATGCGGCACACAATAATGTCTGGGATAATGTTCTGAGTATTGTTTTGAGTCATTTTACACTGCTGTAATCTCAGTTTTACTTAAAAATTTCTACCACTTGCATCATTCCGATCAAGGCCAATAAGACTCGACCGTGGCCTCACCCCCGGTACCCTCGCTGGGATAAAAATGGGCCTGAAAATTACACAGGGAATGCAGGCAGACGTGGAAAAGTAGCCCATTATAGTCAAGCGAATCTTTCTCTGCAGGAATTCGTTTTTCTTTTGGGGGTTAGCGTACATGACAGTCCATGCTGGCCAGGATGTGGAGATGATATAGATTACAGCTCGCCGTTGACCTCATTCAACACTCTGCTCTGCGCTCCCACTTCAAAGACATCATTTATTAGGTCTTTCTGTTTTCATTAGGTAAAAATCACTGAGCGCCTTGGGTGCCTTTCTTCACTAGTATCTGAAAATTATTGCATGCTGTACTCAGAGGGCATAAATAACTCCAAAAAACTCTCACACTGCGCTGGGAAGGGTTAGAAACTCTCGAGACAGTTTGAAGATATGTATATATATATATATATATATATATATATATAACATTCACAAAACATGAATGTCATCATGTACAAAACGACAACATGGTGTTCCTGTGGCTCAGTGGTAGAGCATTGCGTTAGCAGCGCAAAAGGTGGTGGGTTGTCATCATGTATAGCCTGAATGCACTGTAAGTCGCTTTGGATAAAAGCGTCTGCTAAATGCATAAATGTAAATGTAATGTCAGTGTGTGACATTAAATCCACAGCCTAGCAAATAAAGAAATGTGTTATTTGTTGGGTCCAATGTAAGCTCTGCGGAAGCGTCTGACATTTCAATCTGCCAAAATCCGACTTGATATCATTGTTATATTAACTTTCTGTGGCGGCACATATTGGGCTGTAAACATCCTCATTAAGTTCTCTCTCATACACCACTAATTCATCTCAATGGGCTTAAGAACTGTTGGAAACCAACTTATTTTGAGCCTGTAGTGAGATGTTGGTTTTGGAAGCTGAGCGATTGCACTGTTGATGGAGTTTTATAATGCGGTTTAACCGATCATAAAATATTTTAATAAAGCTGCGTGTCACAGTGAGAGAATAAACAAATGTATCAGAGATTGTATTAGATATGGCGTCTTTGGCTATGGCCAAAACAACATTAGATTGTAGTTTTAGAGTTTTATGTGATGTAGGCAGTGGCGTACACTCTGAAGGTAATCAAGCTCGGATCATTAACTTTTCTTGAGCGGTTTTAATTTACTAGTAATTTGTCACTTAGCTGACATTTTTATCCAGAGGAATGTACAATCATTTTTTTAGACGAACGGTTGTCCTTGAGGAAGCTGGGGTCAGCTAAAGTGCAAAATGGTCATGAATTAGTCCTGCAAAATAGAGACTAAACCATCAATTACTAGATCAAGAGGAATATTATTAGTAAATAGCCACTTAAAGGGATAGTTTGCCCAAAAATTAAAATTACCCTACGATTTACTCACCCTCAAGTCATCCTAGGTGCATATGACTTTCTTCTTTCAGACGAATACAATTGGAGTTATATTAAAAAAAAATGGCTTGTCTCTCCTGAGCTTTATAATGGAAGTGAATAGTGGTCAAGATTTTGAAGCCCAAAAAAGTGCATCCATCCATCATAAAAAGTGCTCCACACAGCTCTGGGAGGTTAATAAAGGCCTTCTGAAGTGAATCGATGCATTTGGGTAAGAAAAATATCCATATTTAAAACTTCAAAAACCATAATCTCTACAAAACAAGGATTTATAAAGAAAAATGTTTGAGGATTTCGATAAACCAAGAGGAGACTGGTTTTCCTTTGCTGTAAACAAAAATTGGTTCTTGTGAGACTAGCATATTCTCACCGGAGCTAACACTACGCCTACACGTCATCTGGAACGCCACTCTCTCATGAACGCACGTACAGTTCATAAGTTAGTGGAAGATATATATTACAGTTTATAAAGTTTTAAATATGGATTTTTTTTTTTGCTTCACCTTAGAGGGCCTTTATTAACCCCTGGAGCCATGAGTGCTTTTTATGATGGATGGATGCAGTTTTTTGGGCTTCAAAATCTCGACCACCTTTTACTGCCATTATAAGGAGACAACTCTGATTGCACTCGTCTAGGATGGCATGAGGGTGAGTAAATCATAGGGTAATTTTAATTTTTGGGTGAACTATCCCTTTAAATTAATCAAATAAATTGGCAATAAATTGACATTAACAGTGAATGATGACACAAATGACTCAAATTGTAATTATCTGTGGGTTTTACTTAGTTGTTTTGGACCATAACAGCCATAGAAACTATGAACTGTCATTTAGATCTTCCTCAAAATATTAAACATTTTGTTCAATGGAAGGAAAAGTCATGGGTTGGAATAACATGAGGGTAAGTCATCATCGGGTAAACTATAATTTTAATATTTCTTATTTCTAAAATGCCTCCAACAGACCTTAAGTGGTTAATAGAGAGAATGTGTGCAATGACGTACCAGTGGCATTAGATGGACACTTGTTGTATACTGTCTCTCCAGCTGAGGCTCTCTTCCACGTCATGGCTAATTGGTACTCATCTTTACATATTTCATGAGGTGCTGCACACAGTATGAACCAAAAGTAAGAGATTAACCACTGAAAAAAGACTAGGATACATGCACAAACTAGCATTAAATATAAAGCCTATTGATGATTGACTGATTGCTCTCACACATAGATAGACAGGTAGATAGACAGATAGACAGATAGATAGACAGACAGACAGACAGACAGACAGACAGACAGACAGACAGACAGATAGACAGATAGATAGATAGATAGATAGATAGATAGATAGATAGATAGATAGATAGATAGATAGATAGATAGATAGATAGATAGATAGATAGATAGATAGAAGGTCGCCGGTGAGGAGGGGGGTGGAAAATTAACACGCACCCAACCGGGGACACCGAGGCCTAACAACTCGAAACTTAGTAAGAAGGTAGACCTCGACGGCCCCTTTCCGATGCCGCTGCCCCCGAGTCAATAGCCCCCCAGCGGCCGGAGATACAGTCCAGCAAATTTAGAATTTAAATCCGCAACCGGACTGCCCCAGAAGTCGGGGCCAGTCGCGTTCGGACAGGCCCGGGGAGCCCTACGAGGCCCCTGAGTTTCAGCTCTGGTGACCCCCGCCCCGCCGAGTTATAAGCTAACCCCCCCCCTCAGACCTGCTACAACCCTTAAACTTTGACCGGCTATAGCTCCCCCTGGACGGGGACAAACTCCACCAAACTCGGGGCGAAATAAAAGCTCCAGGCACCCTATCCAACGCCACCTGCCCCAAGTCGACAGACCAAATTTGAAACTTTGACCGGCTATAACTCACCTAAGGTGGGGACAAACTCCACCAAACTCAGTGAGATATTAAAGATCCAGTCCCCCTATCCAATGCCACCACTCCCAAGTCGATAGGCATCCGTATCTCCGGCCCCCGGGGGGCTATCGACTCGGGGCAGTGGCGGCGGAAAGGGCCCATCGAGGTCTACCTTCGTATTGAGATTTGAGTCGCTAGGCCTCAGCGTTTCCGGTCGAGCGCGGGTTAAAATTCCATCCCCCTCCTCGCCAGCTGCCTTCTATCTGTTACCAGATAGATGGATAGATAGATAGATAGATAGATAGATAGATAGATAGATAGATAGATAGATAGATAGATAGATAGATAGATAGATAGATAGATAGATAGATAGATAGATAGACAGATAGATAGATAGATAGACAGATAGACAGACCGACCAATCAATTAATCAATCAATCAATCAATCTTCAGTATTTGTGCCCTTTTGTCAGTAAATAATCTGACAAAAGGACAAAAAATTACAAAAAAGTCTTGTTTACTTGTTGAATTAAGTTTCTTTTTCTTACCCATTGTCAAATAGATTTTGCATGTTTTAAATCTAAATTTAGTTAGGTTTGTGTCTCTAGATATTTCACTGAAACAAGGACAAAAAATACTGATTAAGAAAATGAGTTTTTGCAGTGCACAAAGCAAACTCTGTGAAGATCAGCGACTACAACAACACACATCTCTCTCCAACTTTCATTCAAAAGCTTCTTCAGAACAGAGAACAACCCAGGGGTGAGATACAGAAGGGGACTGGTTTGAAAGCTGAGAGAGATGGAGAACAGAACCCTACCTTTTTCATCTAAACTTAATACACCCCGACAAAGCTATCGGACAGATTTTTGTCTTCAAGTTTTTGGTGCCATCAAAGCCCTGTGCCCGATATAAGCTCTGCGGCAATGTCTGACATTTATTTAATCTATAGCCTCCCAAAGCTGCAGTCAACGGCATGCTTATTAAAATCTGCTGTTTGCTGTGCTGCTTGACATGCCGACAAATCACACATAGCAGCACTTTGAACAATTCCCTTCTGGCAAGAATGACCCATCTCAATTGAAAGAGAGAAGAAATGGAAACAAAGGAGAAGAGAGAATGTTAAATATGGAAAAAGAAAGAGAAAATGAGTGAGAGGCCTAAAGGAAAACAGACTGAGGGAAAAAAGGAGAGAGACAAAAGCAAAGAGCACTTTTTAGAAATAGGGTACAAATTATGGTCTGAAAGACTTATTTTTAAATACATCAGTGAAAGCATCATAATATATTGACTATCAATATATATAAGAGCATAGGCCATAGACCTCTACACATGTTTGAGGCATACAGATAATTTAAGAGCCAATGGCTTTGTATAAGAAATCAGTGTTCAAAAAATCAGAAGGGAAGAAAAAGAGAAGGAGAAAAAAAAAAGAGTTTTGATCATGAACATGCACCTGGGCATTTCTTGTCATTACAAGAGCGCACTTCCTCTCCAGAGCCATCGCAAGGGTAACCCTGGATTCCCGTGCCTTCACACATACGGAACCGCCGCTGCCAACCCGAGTCACAGGTCTTGGAGCACAAGCTCCAGTGATTCCAAGCACCCCAGTTCCCACCACCTGCACAAAAACAAGAAAACAAGAACAAGATATATATTTACAATCTTATACCATCTACACGATGCAGTTTTAATGCTCTTGACTAGAACACAGTAAAAACAAATGTTAAAAGACCCAGTGATGTTAGACTGTATATCAGCACTTTTGGAAACAGGGTCATTAATCATTAACTAATATAATAAAATAAAATAAAACATAAAAAATACACAAAAACAAAACAAAATAAAATAACAAAAACACACAACAAAATTACTAAAAGTGTAGCAAAAATGAAATGCATGAAATGAAATGTAAACAGAAAATATAAAAATAATACCTAACTCAAAATACCAACAAATACTACAATAATACTCAGTACAATAATAATCAGTGATTCTAAAATAACACTATTTATAACACTGTTCAGCCAATCAGATTTGAGGACCGGAACTAACTGTTGCATAAAACATGAAAAAGCACTTAAAAGTGAAGTAACAATCATATTTAGCTGCAGTGTGAATGTGGTCATAAAGCACCTGCATGAAGCAAATTTGCGCTTATTAATTATTATCAGGGGTGCTAACTGGCATATGCTGACACAGCAGCATATCTGTGGAACAAGTTGAGTGGTGCAGACCACTAAATCTCTGCGGTTTGGTACCATAGACAATTCAGAGCATTCGCTGCAATTAATTAGACCATGACAGCAAACAAATTGCAGCTGTGCACATAAACTACCTGTCAATTTAAGAATGTAAGCCCACCAGAGAGAAACTTACCCCCACAAGATGGGTTGGTGCACTCACGAGTTTCTGCATGCGGCCCCTTACACTCGGCCCAGCCATGAACCGACACGCTGCAACGCCGCTGCCTCTGCTGAGTGCCGGAGCCACAGGAAACAGAGCACTGAGACCAGGCCGCCCAGTCCAACCACTGCCCCTCCACTGCAAACACAACCACAGGGAGACGCAGAGAGAGAGAGATGCAGAGGTGAGAACAGCATAAGACAAGTACGGAACTGGAGGAAGGACAGGAAAGAGAAGGACATATAAGTGAGGGACAGACACAAACAGGAAACAGGCGGTCGGAGGTACAGACAGAGGGACAGGGTACAGCAAGGGTCTGTGTTTGTCTATAACATGTTTGTAAGTTCTTACTTACCCTGATACAAACCTGTGAGATCTCTTCAACAAACTGAGTGATTATGATACTGATTAGTGATGAACCAGTTTAATTATTCAGCCTTTTTTAATTTAATGCATTTATATATATATATATATAAACTAATAGAAATGACAAACACAACAAAATAACCAAAGCCTTATCTAAAACAAAATGAAAGCAGAATAGATAGATATATGATAGATATATGATAGATAGATAGATAGATAGATAGATAGATAGATAGATAGATAGATAGATAGATAGATAGATAGATAGATAGACTGTGTATTCTAAAATAGTATTCTAAAATCCTCATAACACATTCTTCAAAAAGGTCCCATGTAACACAGAGATGGAAGAAATTACATCATAAATTTCATATTTAAACCTTGCTTAAATAATTTACTTTTTAATTCTATATTGAAAAATGCTCTTTTAGGATCACCTCTTCATCACCTAACATTAAATTACAATGCATTCTATTAGAATAAACCTTGATCTGCACATTAAAGGTGCTCCAAGTAACACATTAATTTCATGAAAATTGTAGTCTAATGGGTTTTAGAGAAGACTAGTGCAAAGAAAAGACTAATTTTGTTTAATTAATTAAAGAGAGATGGACTACTGAGACAAACCTAAAAGCACAGGAAGTTAAATAGAGGCTTGATAACATTAGCGCTAAAATTTATGAGAAAACTCACTTTGATGATAATCATTTTAGTTAGACTGCTGCATATTGCAGATGTTTCAGCCTTTAATTCCTCACTGGAATAAATGAGCAAGAACTAATTAAAGCTAGGAAAAAAATCTACTGATTACTATTCATTGTTTTTCAATGTATAAAAGACAGCAAGGACATTACATATCTAAATCATTAATTTTATATAGTACATTAACTGTGGATGTCAATAGAGTATATGCAAACACAGCAGTACAGGTTTTGTCTGTGGCCATATCGCTCTTCTCTCTGACCGTCAACTACAACAAAAAAACAAAACAATATGAGATCTTTTGCATAATGGATGAAAAAGGGATCAATGTGCAGTAAATATTTATTGCTTGATTAATGAGATTCATGTTTTCTGGTGAAGTTCAATGTGAATAAATAATACGCAGGGAGCATGTCATTTATGAAGCCCATGTCGCTAATCCAAAGCCCATTGCTTATGACTCATTTTGTTGAAGCATTTCTGCAGTGTTTATGGAGAAAGAAAAAATAAACTCTTTTAAATGTTTCACGCCTCATATCCCAAGATCCTTTGCAAAATATTAGAAGGCCTACATGCCTCGATGGACACATATTCAGCATCTTCGAAAGTAAGAATTATGCTTAAACTTCATCCATCAAATGACGCCATTAATCTTACGGCTTTATGTTTATATAATGAATGTTTTCTAGTATGCACTATCTGTTTCACAGTAGGGGAGATGTTACGTCTTTTGACTTTCTGCAGCAATTTCAGGATCTGTGCATATTAACCTCTAATATCACTTTTATCTTATTTAAATGGGGGGGGGGGGGTAGATATTCATATTTCATCCAAGCGTATCTTGATATGATTGATGGTATGAAGTGAAATCAAATTATCTCTCAATCTAATGGATTCCAAGGAAGACAGAGCACATGATGAACGAAAACGCCTATGTCACCTTTGCTCTGTCAAAGCAGATGTTCGTCAAACGGAGAAAAATGTACCGTGTAACGTTACTTCAAGGTAGCCACAAGACCAAAAATTGTACAAACGGGAGCAGTGTAATACAAATAGACAGACGAGTAGCAGATATATATACAGACACATACTGTAAATACACAACAGCATAAATGCATGTTATTATAAAATAGTAAAAAACGAAATGGTTCAATATTTTTTATAAAAATATATAAAATAAAACAAAGTAAAATAAAATAAAATACCTAATAAAATAAAAAAATAAATAAAAATACTTTAAATGTTGTCAGAACAACATATCGCAAAATCAAATGCAGCTGCATTCTCTGTCTGAGATCATGGAGGATTTGTGTCTCAAAGCAAGAACATGATAAATAATAACCATATTCTAAAGCCTCACAAACTCAATAAACATGGATAAATGTGGCCTGTCTGTCTGCGCCTCCATGGGAGCATTGGACTCATCATCGCTCATAAAATCAGCAGGCAATGAGGAGAGAGATCCCGTATATTGTGGTTGCCAGGAGAGACAGCAGCTGCAGCTGAAACCCAACAAACACAGCGGAGCATTTATGGCATCTCACTTTACTTCACAACAGCATGAAGGGAAAGGCAGAGAGAAATCAACTGTATAATTAAGGTAATAACACTGACTTCAGCAAATCAAATGGATACTTTGAGTATCCCTCACTTGTAATTCATACATACACACAAACAAATAGATGCATCTCAGTGTTCAGGGTTGTTGCTATAAGTTCTGGGCCTTGTTCCTTTACTTTATTTGATTTGATTTCTTATGGCTTATAATTTTTCTTAAATCTATTTTAGCTGAATTACATAAACTGATGAGCTCATATGGCCGCAGTAAAACAAACAGAAGGTTCAGCGATGTTTTATTAGCTAATTCTGACATGTTCAGCAAGTTGCATTTTAACCTGAGTTTGATGAATTTGTAGACAAGCTGCTGATGCAGTGGACTGTAATAAACTGCTTGTGCATTTGTCCATTAAAGCAAAAATCTTTTTTTTTTTAAGGAACAGGAAATGTTTTAATAAACATTTTTACATCTATTTATTTATTTATTTTTTGAGGTGACAACATGAAAAATGAGCAGTATTTGAAGAATTTGCTTGTCTGTAACTGAGAACATGACTTTGATTTTGCATTGTGCCTCACAGTGTTTCTAGCTTCATTTTACCTAATTTATTTTTCTTTCTTTCTTTTTTTGGAAATAAATAAGTGTATATACATGTATATAAGAGTGTCGGGAAACATTGCTCAAGAAACATTTTATATTATCATCACTATTGAACTGAATAGTTTTTGCTGCTTAATATTTTTGTGAAAATCTTGACCACTATGATTCAAAACTCTAGGTAAGAATAAAAGAAACAACACTTCTATTCAGCAAGGACACATTAACATGACAGTAAAGGTATTACACATTACTAACTATTAAAAACTATTACAAAATATTTATATTTCAAATAAATGTTGTTTATTATCATGGTTTCCACAAAAATATTTTAGCAGCAAAAACTCTTTTCAACATTAATAAAAAATAACACTGACACAGTGACATTGAAGACTGCTAGTTAATAATAATAATAATAACAACAAATTCCATGAAAAATATTTTGGAAGACTGAATAATATATTCAGATTTTGAAAACATTTCTAAATTTGATCTATGTTAAGTTCTAAAAGATCTAAATACTTAGAGCTCTCTTTCTCTTTTTTTTCAAGACAAACTGCCATATAAATAAGTCTAAAACCTCATTCCTCTAACAAGCCAATAGAGTACACACTGAAAAACATCCTATAAGCAAATATTTACTTTATTCTTTAATGAAACTGAATTTTTATGAGGACAATCAGCATATGCTACTTCAAAATAAGACTATCCACTTACAAAACTACTGTACAATCTATTGTACAGTTCCATCTCTTATCAAAAGAAGAAAAAAATAATAATAATGACAGTAACTTCCAATAATGATCCGATGACTAGGCTGGAAATTGAATTGCTCACATTTTGATTACAGAGATGCTAACCATCACTGTAATCATATTCTCAAATAGAGCTGAAGTAATGTGGGAGTAAACACGCCAATGTTTACAATGTCTCCATTTAGATTCACACAGCTAACCATCCTTTACTGTGAACCGGGAGAAGGTATATCACGTCGAGTCCAGTGTTAAATTATATTAGCAGATTACACGTCAGCAGCCACTCATGAATGTAATTTGAATATGAGGCGGATGAGATGTTTTTACACATGGGCGCCTCTTGGTAGGTGAGGACAGGTGGAAGATCTGCTCTCTGACAGGTTGTAATCACTGTCAGTCAAAAGGCGCTCGGCCGGACTGGCCCAGCTGTTCATTTGTGCCTCCTCAAATAAAAGACAATCACAGTGATTGGCTGTCACCCTTAACCCTTCAACTGTCAGCCTAATGGAGGTCTTCAAATCCAGGCAGGAGCAACTGTTCAAACTGAAAGTGAATTGAAATGTAACAGACAAATGATTTATTGCTCATCTCAGTGGGGAATTAACTAATTTCGGAGACGGATCCTGTTGGTTGAGACCGGAGCGGCGCTGTAGAAGAAACAACAAACCCCAGCATGTGTGGACACGTGTGATTGGTTTATCTGCGATTCCGCTTAGCTTAACTCGAGCTGAGCCCCCATTTGAGTAGCACTTCAGCTAAAAAAAAATTATATAAAAAAAAAAAAAACCTTGAGACTGGCATAATGAATGAATGAAATCCAGAGGAAACTATGATGCATGGCTGCAGAAAGAGAAAGCAGACAACACAGCGCTCAAGCGCGGCCTTCAGACTGAGACTGAACAGGAGGTGTGAGAGAGAGACTGACTTGAAACAAGCAGACTGGAGTGAAGCTGGAGGCAGTGAGGACGGCACACAGGAAGGAAAGGGAAAGGTCAAGAAGAAGAAGACATGTGAAAAGAGAGACAAGGCAGGAGATGACATACAACATGGAAAAAGGGTAAAGAATAAGGAAGTTAGAAGAGTCCAGAAGACAGAGCACACTTGGTCTCATTCACCAACTGTGCAGAAGCATATAAATATATGCACAAAATAAATCAAGTTTACTCAAACCACATATACTTTATTATTATTATACAAACTAATTTGTTATAAAATGACAAAATTGTTATAACTATTATATTATATTACATTATGTTATATATTCTACATTAAATCACTAAATGGCTCCAAATGGGTTGTTTTAAAATATTGTGTTGTTATTATAATAAATATTGTTATAAAAATATAATAAAACATTTAATCACAAAAATTAAACATATAATTTATTTTTATATAGTTTATACTAATATTATATTATATATCTGACATAAGATATATTATATTATATAAGATGTATTATATTATATATCTGGCTAATATTATATTATATATCTGGGTATCTGGCACAAAATCCAATGTGCAAATAATTATAATATAATATAATATAATATAATATAACATAACTATGTTATGTTATATTATATTATATTATATTATATTATATTATACTAATATTATATTATTCAGGAAGGGCATCTGGCGTAAATTCCATTGTGCGAATAATTACACTGTGGCGCCCGAAAGCAGCCAAAAGGATATTATATTATACTGTATTGTATTGTATTATATTATATTATGTTATATTATACACTCAATAACTTGTACAATAATAACAAAAAACAAAATGCATTATAATTTGATCTAAGATGTTTCATGAAAATCTTTTCTGCACACCTATGCAATTATTAGTGCATGAGACCCACTGTGATAAAAGTGTAAAGGCAGAACATACTGTGGGATTGAGTAAGAGAAAAGAGAGAGCATACTGGCAGATGAGGAAATGGAGATTAGTACTAACCGGGGCACACAGCTATATTGCAGAGTTTGGTTTGCACCTCGGGCCCTCCACAGCCCTTGCTTCCATGCTGAGGGAGCACACAGATCCTGCTCCGGGTCCGAGTGCCACGGCCACACGTGACTGAGCACAGGCTCCACGAAGACCACTCCTCCCACAGACCATGCACTGCAAACACCAACAAAACCACCAATGGGGATGAGGGAAGATGAAGGGAGGTGGGCCGAAGGGTCCTTCTGTAGCCAGAAACAGCACACGGGGACACACAGAGGCGAAACCCTGCCCAGTTGAAGGATAAAACCAGGAATGCCACCAACAGAGTGGGCCTTAACCGTCAAACACCAGAGTGGATGATGCCTTCAGATCAAGTATTGAGGGCAGAGAAGGAAATTAAAATGAAAATGAAACAGCATGTATAACATGAATGAGACGTCACTTATCCTGTAAGAAGGAGCACCAAAGTGCAAAAGATCAAGGCATGGGTAGAGTAAAACTAGATGAAATGCACCGTTTGATCGTGAAACGTGTCCAATTGATTGTGTTCCTGCCGAGAGGATTTCAATGAGGTTGTGTCCCTGAAGGATTCTTTGACTATCAATAAAAGTGTTATGTGTTCCGTTTCATTTTATGTTGAGTGACTTCCGAAATAAGTATTCCCTAGATGTACTCTTAAACTCTTTTTAATAGAAGTCATATGGAGATCTTGAACTTTCAGGTATGAGTCTAGTAACGTTCCAATTCCGTCTCTGTTCCAAAACCTAGTGAGCTGCTTACATAGGCAGCTGCCTTCGAAGACAACATTCTAACTGAAACTGAACCAGCCCGATCTCACGGCAATTCATACATATTTTAGAAGTTGCCAATTCGTATGAATTTGTACGAATGACCTACACCTAACCCTGCCCCTAAACCTACCCATCACTGGTGTTTAGACAAATCGTACGAGTGAGGTCGTACGAATTCGTAAGAATTAGCCACCTCGTAAAATACGTATGAATTGCCGTGAGACAGCGTTGACTGAACCTCATAAGTAATTATTTTGGAATATAAAAAATTTGGGCCATACAAAAAGGGACTCAACTTAAACATTTAAAGCATTTTTTTACTGATACATTTTAATTTTTAATTAATTTTAAGTATATACTTTTTCAAATTCATATAACATATATGAAATAACCCCCATGTAGCATACATGAATCACCCCATAGCAGATCAATTCAGGTGGAGCTGGGGAAGTTGGAGGGTTTCTGAAGCGTGCTGCAACTACTACAGCAAGCAACAGCCGAGCATTTCAATGTTAAGCAGCAAACCAATCAGCTGCACCATGCGATAATGATGTCATTATGTCAGATTTAGTTTGACCTACCGGACTGCGCCATCGAGCATTTCATGACAAAACTTTGGCTGCACACAAATATAAATAGTGCACATAAACATTCTGAAATCACTCAAAATTTAGAAAATATCAACAGATTTCCACATTTAATGAATTTTGAAGTATATGCAGTACTTATTTACTCAGTATCTACTCGAATAGTTTTGCTTCACAATTAATTGCTGTACAGACGATGTGAGAATCCAAATAAAATCAGATTACAAACATTAAGATTTTTTAATTTTAAGTATAGATATACAATATATTTCAAAATTGTTTCAATACAGACAATGTGAGAATACGCATACTGTAAATACAGACACAACAATTTGTGTTTAATAGTCAGTTTAATACAATCATTATATATCAGTTCATATCATTTTTTTAAATGTAATACAACTATAATAATAAATTGATTTAAGTAGTATGTCTTGCTTCACAATCTATTTTAATACAAGCAATGTGAGAGAAATTATATTTTAGTAGGTATACGTAAATATATAGTACACAAAATTTGGTGTGAAATGGTCAGTTTAATATTATGTAAATGTTAAAAATGGGCTAGTCCCAATGCATTGTGGGTTTACCACTGCAAAGGAAGGTAATGATATAACTACGTAACATAATTTCCAATGTCTTTGCGTTGGAAGCGAGCACTTATGATATCTTACATTTCTTCCTATTAAGGCAGCTTACTAGGTTACTTGATAGCTAAGTTTTAGAACAGAATATACAGTATAACCATGGGCTTGATGAGATGTTATGGTTGAGGGTGTGAATGACCTCTGACAAACCACTGCAGACAACAGTTAAACCAACCACAAAACCACCCAGATGAGCCTAACTGATTCTCTTCCCCTTACGTTTCCTCTAGACTGACCAACTGTAGGGATCTTCGGAAGCGGAAGAGCAGAGATTATCTGAGTTGCCAAAGAGAGAGGAAATGCTCGTTGTTTGGAGTGACAGTAAAAACAGAAGACAGACTTTAATTTAAGGCAAGATACATATGGAAAACTGAAAAGGAGAAGGATGGAAGGGTGGGAGAGATTGAAAAGAGTGATTCAGGTGAGGACAGAAAGAAAAACGGATCCTGACAGGGGATGGAAGGCAAGAGAATTGGCCAGGATTTGGAGAAAGGGGCAAAAGAAAGAGTAAGTAAAAGAGACAGAGAATGAGATTTTGGAGAGGGCTTTTGGAAAGAGCGAGGGAGAGATTGTAAGGCCTCCTCAGTGTAGAGCAGGGATGTACTGTGAATTATGCATGCTGATAAATAATTGATAGCGCTCTGTAGTGCAAAGCTCAAAGGAGCCATGGCTCAGCTGCACATACAGCATGAAGAGTAAAAAAAAAAGAGCTTGCATGAAATGAATGAGAGAGAGAGAAAGAGAGAGGGGCTGGACAGGTAGAAAAATAGAGGTACTTTTGCTCAAACAACTTGGACAAAAAAGAGTCACTTTCTGCCCTCTTCGGCAAATCAAATTAGACACCCAGTAACAAAAACACATTTATACATTTAGGCCTCTAATTATCTTCTGCAATTAAGCCAAAAATCACATTCTACTGGCCTAAAAATAGGTTACAGGTGCAGGATTGAATAGGGTTGTGGACAATGATACTGTGAAAGCAAATAACCATCTTATTATGCATAGTAATTAATTAGGATTAATTTTAATAAATTTATAAAATTAAATGAATAAATAGGCTAAGCATCTTCCCAAACTTTTAATCAAATTTGGTTAAAAAAAAATAAAAAATGTTTATTTAAATTTTAAGCATTTTAAGATTTCCATATTGAATACATTTTAAGTATAGACTTAGTAGAAGTCAAATGGTCTCACTTCACAACTGTTTTCAAGACAGATGATGTGGGAGAAATTACATGCCAATTTAATAAGCATAATCATACAGCACACAAATTTGTGGTCAGTAATCAGTTTACAAAGATTTATAACTATTTTACCTATACAGTTCCATAAATACTTACAATTTATTTTTAAAAATGGCATATGTTAAGCATGTATCTGGATGCAGTGTAAATTAAATTAAATTAAATTAAATTAAATTAAATTAAATTAAATTAAATTTATTTACTGTATATAAAATGTAACATGTATATCTGATTACAGAAGCAAAACCAGTTGAGAACCACTGATTTATAATTTTCAAGGATCTTGAAAAGAAAAGAAAAAAACAACTACTTAGCTTCAAGTTACAAACAGTCACAAGAACAATGTTCTGTGACTCCACTTACTTCAAATTTGGTGCAATGCATCTTTGAAATAAATAAAGCTATAATGATATCTGAGAGCTGCAGCAAAAGGGATTTAAAAAAATAAATAAATACATGAAGCCATATAGTTTCAGGAGACTTTGAAAAGCGCTTTTTGGAGAAATAATTAAATTAACTTCGAACTCCTCCATGGCTAGCAAGTCACTGGCAGTCTATTCTTGCCTGGACTTCCAAACACTCTTTCATTGGTAGTTTTAGCCTGATGACACTGTTGATTGCGAGCTGTAAAGGGTGAAACGTGAGGCTAGGATAACAGCACTGATTTTGTGTGGCATGGGGAGAGGTTGAATACTGGGCTGATGTGCCCGCAGTGCTCATTGCCTCTCTATAGACCACATTACGTACTGCCGTATCCATCAAATCACTGTCTGTGCTGCCTCATGCAGAGACCCAGAGCCCGTCCATCCACTCCCCACAGGGGGTACCGATTCCTCCCATGGTGGAGGAAGCGAGAGAGAAATGTAAAAACAGGTACACACTGACCACCAGACCACAGTCAGGAAAAAAGCAGCAAAAAAAAAACAGTACGGTTTGATGATGAAACGTAGAGAAGCAGACTAGAAAGAGATAAATAAATAAACAGGCACAGAAAGAGATGTGGTTGTGAACCGGGCATGCGGGGCAGACAACAATCCTCAAGCCAATAGATCAATGTCCCCTCAGAGCATTTCTAGAACACCAGCAAACTCTGTTCTGTGGCTCCGCAGGCTGCAGGCATTGTTCAGTGTTGTTTACATGTCATAAATATTATTTATATCAGTTATGACCAACACCGACTGCAGTTATAATAACTGATGCAGTTACCCTTTAAAAAGCTGTGATGAATGAGCTATCCTTGAATCCCCGTAGTTTGATGCGTCACTAGATTTAAAGGGCAAAAACAAATGCATAGCACCACCTGTTGGTTAATAGATGCAATTGCCCCTTTTGCCCTAAGATTCATTGAATACAGTGGTTTCAATTGTTTTTTTCTTCAGGACCCAGATTTGATATTGCACATCACATGTGTTGATTCAATAAACGAAATGTGCACAAAAACATGCCATTAAAATCATATATTATAAATAATATATTAATATTTCCATGAACTGCATAGGCCAAGCAATATGCAAAATAATAATAATAATAAAAATACAAATCTATTTTTATAAAAAAAATATACACACATACAAACTAATTATTAGTCTATTATTATTATTATTATTATTATTATTATTATTATTATTATTATTATTATTTCATTTTCACCCTCATGTCATCCAACCTGTCCATGTTGGCTTATGCCTAATTTGGCTGCTTCTACTAAGTGACAGATGAATTTATGGCAAAAAGCTGTAGAGTTTGATTGGATGTACAGCCTTTGACGTCAACAACAAAAGCATTTTCTCTTCATTTTTAGAAGTTGATAAGCCTATTTATTTTACTACACTAAATATACTCTATTATAATATATTATATTGTTGGATTTTGCCCTATTATAAGAGACATGTCAGTTGTAAACTAGAAATTTAACATCTACATAATGACAAATAGTAATTACAGCAGAATAAATGTATGCAAAAAAAAAAAAGTTAAAAGTTAAAATGTAAGTTCATTAAATTACCAATAGAAAAAGATGATTACTGGGTATATTGTCAAGCACCAAAGCCTCATCACAATGAACAATAAGGTAATTGTTGAATTTGAACTAGAGCTGTGTTTCCATATGAGCAACCACATCACCTATAATCCTGCACAAACAGCATTAATGTGCTGCTCTATTTATTTGAGTATTCCATTAAATTTCACAAAGGGCTCACAGCTTTAAAAACATTACCAGGCTCTGAAGACACCACAAAATGTTTGACAGCCAAAACAACAATCAAACGTGGTGGTAAAAAAAAAAAAAAAACATCCACCAGAAGCTTACTTAAACATGGCTTTCTCATTTAACTCTAGGTCTCATGAGTCATTTTACCTGTCTGAGATAATTGCATCAGATTTCATTTATCAATAGAGCCGTAAGCTTTGAATAGTGTTCCTTCATTAAAGTTGAGCAGATTGAGTTTGGCCTAGCACTGCTCTGCTCTGCTGCCCAGACACAATGATATGCAGACACTAGACACATCCTCAAACGCACTGAGAGGAATTTCTTAAGGCTATCATGAAAAGATTAATTTAGATTTTGGGTTTCATTGGGACCAAGGTTTAGCATTGCAGATAACTTGTGATCTTGCCATGGAAACCTTATGACTGATATCTTTGCCTTTGTTTGGAGAAGAAAACCACATTCTTTCATGTTTGTTACAGACGAGATTAGGGCTAGTTGTCACGACCGCTATATATAGTAATTTTGAGTTAAAGTCCAGGATTTTCCATAGCAGTGTTTTTGTATGTGTTAAACATTTAATCATTTGAGTTTTTTTTTTTTTCAGTCCTCCAAACAAAAATTGTAAAACCTTTTATTTTGTTTTAGCTGTCGGGTAACACATAGTCAAACTACTATCATTTAAACAAGGATCAACCATGTTCTGAAAGTAGATTTTTACTGAGATTTAGAGAGGGAATTTTTTAGGTCGAGGTTGTCACATGTTTAAATTTGCTTGGTTTAAATTTGTTTTTTGTTTCCTAATTGTTTTGGTGTTTAAATTTAACTGAAAAGCCTAAATATAGACTGCTAACTGGCAGCTTCCTTTGTGATTACTTAACCCACAGAGTCTGAAAACATGTTGCGCTATACAAAAGGTAAACTGCAACTGTTCCATTAAATGTTTAATTTTGTTTTTCTCCAAAAATATGACAACTGACCTCTGTTTGCCTTATTTTCCTCTTTTGAGTTGTGTGGATACATGAAACAATGCATTACCTAGAAATACTGTCATGAAAAACAAACCTGTCTAAAAGCTTACATGGTAAACCTACCATACCATTCCTGAGAAAGCAACAGAGAACACACTTCAAGAATTTGCAGAGTTAATTCTGATGGAAACAGCTATCGATGGTTTGTGTCCAAAAATTAGACTGAGCTCTAGATTGGGATTAGCTAATGAGCAAACAGAGGGCAATTAAAGACTGCAGCCAGAATTGCTGTTATTTTAAAAGTACCCATTTTATTTGAAGGCTGTGCTTGATCAATTTTGAATAATAACTCTCCTCCAAACTAAATAAACCTGGCCATAATTGCTTTCACAAATCAATTAAGTTCCGTTTGAACGAAAGCCAAAAGAAGGACCAAGGGACTACCATTGAGCGTTAAACTATGCTGAAGCTACGCTAGCTCAGGCTAATCTCAAAGACACTCGGTCCCTTTTCGCCAGTGCGCATCCCTGTTAAACACTTCCTGTGGAGTGAAAGTAATCTATGAACACATGCACGCACACACATGCTGCTCTGCCTCAGTTCACATTGTCGTTCTCTGCCAATTTTTGTGTCCCTTTAGTAAATGTTGTCTGCCTGCTTACGTTGTCAGCATAAATAGTATAAAATGCTAAAACAGTAAAAAAAAAAAAATCAACAGCGAACATCTTGCGTTCTTATTCCTGGTCATCTTGTTTACTTTTTTATTGACACAAAGTTCTCTATAATCAGCTTTTCAGAACTAAGCATTGAAAATCTATGCATTCCAAAAGTCAAAAGCTTCCATGTCTAAACGTAATTTTGTTCATATCTGAGCTTCACCGATCGCTGTTTAGAATCAATCCTCAGCAAGCAGATATTTCCAGGAGAAATCCTTCACTTTGATTCTCTTCAGTCTTGCTCGCTCGGCTGAGATCATCTGCTGCTGTCCTTAAATCACATCCTAAAGCGCTGATCCACACTCTCGGAGAGACTGAAAAACGCCCAGTGCTGAACATGGCAACCATCTCATCAAAGCCCAGATGCTGAATATCAGAACTCAGGCTGAATGCACAAGTGAGAGGTAAATTGAGTTATCCTGTTTTACAAAAATATAGAATTAACACACAGAAGGACTTACACAGCTGATGATACGCAAAAAAAAGGGCAATCTGTATATGCCTCATAAGCATTAATATTTGCATCTACTATTCAGCGTATAAAACAAAGCAGGAACATCATTCAAAAAGCCTCCGGTGAAATTATTTGGGCTGATAGGGGTCTTAACTAGACATGTATTAAATCATCTCCATCCATCTCCAAACAATACAAATGCAGAAAAAAAGAAGAGGGAATGATCAGATCCAAAGAGGTTTGTGGATTGGGAAAGGTTTCAAGCCATAAGGTATAACATGTTGTGCTATGTATTTAATACAGTTTAATTGTGATACATATACAAGTCTATGACATGTACACCACTGTTCAAAAGATTGGGTTTAGTACGATTTTTATGTTTTTGAAAGTATCACCAAGGTTGCATTTATTTAAGCATAAATAAATAAATAAATAACTAATTGTGAGATATTATTGTAATTTAAAATAACCATTTTCTATTTTAATATATTTTAAAATGTAATTTATTTGTGTGATGCAAAGCTAAATTTTCAGCAGCCATTACTCCAGTCTTCAGTGCCACATGATTCTTTAGAAATCATTATTTAAATCATATTGATTTGGTACTCAAGAAACATATCTTATTATTATCAATTTTGAAAACAGTTTTGCTGATTAATATTTTTGTGGCAACCATGCTACTTTTTAAAAATGATTTTTTTGATTAACAGAACAAACAAAAAACAACAACAACAAAAACTTTTGAACAGCAGTGTACATTGAGCAAATTAATTAATGCAAAATAGGAGATATCCTAAATCAGCTAAATTAATAGATAATGTGTGCACACTAATTTGTATTGTCAGCATTCACTGCTTACAGCTAACAACAATTGCAACGGTTATTTAATTAAAACATCCAGACATTCCCACTCGTACAGACAGCATTGATCTGTCTTTTACTCATGAGGTCAGTGTCTTGTTTTGTTCCTGAATGAATCAGTGTTATTGAACAAATCGATTGAATGAACAATTCAATGACTCACTCACAAGGACAGTCACTTGTCATCACCTACTGGCGTATCGACGTAACCTGCAAGAAGAGTCCCTGAAACCCCCACCTCTAACACACAGACTAACAGACAGTCCGTCTGGAATGAGCACATACAAGCTGAGTGATACAAACAGTGAAAAGTCCCTGTTTTATAATGTGGATTGTAGCACCTCTTGAATGCTGAACTGACCAATCAGCATCCAGGAATGCAAATGTCCATTCAACAGTGTGTTTTAACATGCCAATACTCATTTTGGTGAAAACCAAACCATGTGCAGATGTGCAAAAAAATGTAATAAAATAAATAAGAGTGAGATTAATCTCACCTGAATCACACAGCCTTGATGCACACCAAATTCAAGTGTACATACTCAAGTACATGGACAAAAAAGACTGAACAGCTTGATTCATATCAATGCAGTACAAAGAGTGTCAACAGTGCCCATTGTATGCAGTTCCACAATAAATACTCAACAAAAATGCAATGTGTGTGATGCACATGTATTTCAAGCATGCAGTGGAGGGAGTAAATGGGTGTGCCATGCAAAATAAATAATATTAACCAAATCATCTAATAGCTGCAGATTATTTTCATGCACTGGTCAATGTTTACTTACAAAGCAAAAGCAAACATTCAACTAATGTTTAATGATATTTGACCTGCTCATGCAGTGTGTGAGAAAGTGGGAATGTGTAGATGGGCATCCAAAAGCACGGAGGTACTCTACCTGCTTGATGCTGTGGCTCACCTGGGCAGGTGGCAGTGTTGTTGCAGAGTCGGGTTTCCCTCAGCGGGCCACTGCAGAGTGTCCCGTACGGAGAGGATACACATGATCGAGAACGAACCTGCCAACCTTGCCCACATGTCAGCGAACACACGCTCCACTGAGACCACTCCTCCGCTGCTGGGTCACCTACAAAACACAAGATGGAAAAATCTTTAAATTCTTGACCCAGACTCAAACCATGGACTTCAACATAAGTCCTGAAGGGATTTGTAACACTACCACCATCAATAAATTCCTGTGAATAAACCACTACAGCTCTTCCAGGAAAGTTTTTTTTAAGTATTCACGAAAAGCTCCAACAATCCATTCCATGTCTTCAGCAATTTAAAAGGTGTTGCAAGGTCAGCGGCAGCCAGAGCAACCCCATCAGCTTGGGCTGAACATGATGGGTGGGAATACGGCACACCAAGTTCCCTAGTTGTTTTTTGTCATTTTTGAAAGCCGTGACCTTGGATAGAGGCGACATCACGGAGTGAATGGGTAAATCAAATTAATTGCACGTCTTGTAATCGCATTACATCTTCATTTGCATGTGGTGAGTCAGAGCTTAGCCTTATTTGCGGAGCAGATGGGTGGAGAATAGAGGGTAGGGGGCTGATGGGGACAGGAATGCCAACGGTAACGGAGTTTATGCACATATGTTTTCTATCACAGAGATGGAGGCTGAAGAGGGGGAAAAGGTGGAATGCCAATTACTTCAACATGAAAACATTCAGGTATTATTACTATTTTTTAATTGTTAAAACAATTTTAGGTACCACTTCAGTATAGGGACCCATTCTCACTAGTAACAAGTTGCTTATTAGCATGCATATTACTAGTATATTGGTTGTTTATTAGTACTTATAAAGCATATATTCTGCATGACCATATTCTACATCCCTAATCCTACCCAATACCTAAACTTAACAACTACCTTATTAACAATTAATAAGCAGTAATTAGCAGCTTATTGAGGCAAAAGTCATAGTTAATAGTTAGTTAATAGAGAGAACTGGACCTTAAAATAAAGTGTGACCAAAATTTAAAACAAAAAATTTAACTTAATTAAAAAAGTGTTGTGTATTATTTATATATAATATGGATATTTATATGTATTATTTCAATATGTCAAATGTGTGTGTGTGTGTGTGTGTGTGTGTGTGTGTGTAATTTATTCATTCAATGTTGCATGGTCCTTCAGGAATCATACTACTATGCTGATTTGGTGCTCAAAACAGTTTTGATACTTGATATTTTTTTAAATTAATACTTTTATTCAACAAGGACACCATAACTTGATCAAGTGACACTAAACACATTTGTAATGTTACAAAAGATTGCTATTCATAAAAAATGCTGTTCTTTTTAACTTCTATTCATCAAAGAATCTTGACAAAAATGTATTATGGTTTCCACAAAAAACAAAAAAAAAAAAACAATTCATGATAATAAGAATCAAATGTAACAGCAGCAAATGTAACACTGAAGACTGGAGTATATTTATATATTTTTTTACATACAACATCATATATATATATATATATATATATATATATATATATATATATATATACACTTTTTTATGGTTAGATATATATTCTGTAGTAGTTGCTATTTTCAGACACCTTTTTCTCTTGAAAATATCAAAGCGCTGTCCATGGTTCTGAAATGCAATTCAGCTTAATAATGAAAGATGGGACTCACCTGTCTGGGCCTGAAACACACCCGGCTGGTCAGCTGATCGCGGCCTTTGTGTCTTCACCTTCTGCTCATCATCATCAGGTTCTAGACAGACACATGACAAAACAATTATATTAAAGAAATAGGATAAGATCGACCATGTACGAGATATAGAGGTTTTATTATTTCATGAAGTGGTGCCAACAGGAATATGATACAGAACACTAATATATTTTATGTATTCATATATTTAATAACAATAAAAAAATAATAAAAAAATAATCCAATATAAACCATGTAGGGTCACAAATATGCATATCTGTTTTTAGCTTTTTTATATGCTTCAAATGTGACTCTTCCAATCGGATTTTAGAGCTGGAAGCATCCATACAATCTAGTCAGAATACGCTGCTACACACATGTCTTTATTAGTATGGAACTGATGCATACGTTTGTGCAATCACAAATGCTAAAGCCCACACATACTATTAGCACTGTTTTACATTTACACAATAATGTAATACATCTTTCCACCGAGCTTCGCCTTGTCCTTGAATGAAATGTAAATCTCACCATTGCGTGAGGAACATTTTAAGTGTGCTGCTACAAACCTCATCTTGTAGCAGCTCTTGAGTAAACCTACATAAGCCAACAGAGACCTGTCAACAAAGTGTTTTCTATATCTGGCCTAGTCCTCGGGCACATGAAAATCCCTCATAATATGAACACACATTCATGAGAGCACATATTTCAACTCCTCCTCGCTCAGATGAGGCTACCTGCCCCCAAAAAAGTGAAGTTTATTGGAAAACGGCTAATTCCCTGTCTACTTTGCTGAATGGAAGTCTTTAAATGAGCACGCTCAGTGTGTAGTGTCATGAGTGCCGGCACAAACCAAATGAATCCAAGGGATTAACTCTTTTTGACACCTCAACCTAAAAATATAGTGTTTCTGGTTAATTCAAATTAGTTGCACTCACCATTTATTTATTCATAATATTTTTTTTTTTGAAAGAACAAATTGAAAAGTATGGGGGAAAAAATAATTGTGAATTTAATATCTCACAATTTAGACTTTTTTTCTTGCGATTCTGATTTTATAATTCAGACTTATTTCTCACAATTGAGAATTGAGACAAACTTAGAATTGTAAGATATAAACTCTGAATTATAACTCACAATTGAAATCTGTCAAATCTGAGAAGAAAAGTCTAAATTGTGAGATATAAACTCGCAATGCGAGAAAAAAGTTAGAATTGCGAGATAAACCCACAATTACTTTTTATTTATTATTATTATTATTATTTTGTGGTGGAAACAAAAACAAAAAAAAAAACAGAACTGCAACTCAGAATTCAAAGAAAGAAATGTCAGAATTGCAAGATATAAATTTGGAATTGCAAGATGTAAACTCAGAATTGCAAAAAAATAAATAATAATAATAATTTAAAAAAAGAATACTAATAATAATAAATTAAATTTTAAGAGTTTTCAACAACAGGTGAGTACACATACATTTGTTCAAACTAATGTTAATGAATTAGTGTTAAATAAGGGAGGGCGTGTCCAAAGTAATTAGCATACAACATATTCAAACCATCTCCATACAAGGGCCTCTACACAACCTCTCCGGTATGGCTATTATCTAAAAATATGTCTACAATAACACATGGAGAGCAGTTTAGTTTTTTTTTTTGGTGTGTATGTGTGTGTGTGTGTGTGTGTGTGTGTGTGTGTGTGTGTTGTTTTTTGCTCTCTCTCTTAAACGTTTGCACTTTTAACATTGACTTTGTTTGTCTCTAATGTATAGAGTGCCCAGTACACTCATTCAGCGTGCAGCACTCTCTTCTCTGGAGCTGATTGGTCGACTTGACCTTTTGCTCTAAGTGTGTGAAAAGATGAGTTGCGTGGGTTGCTAATAAATTCCACCAGCATATGCAGGAAAAGAGGATTTCCATAAGATGTAGCAGGAAGAACCGAAGGAAGAAAACACTAGAAAACAAGTGGATTCTCTGAGGCTCTTTCTAAATTACCATGAGAATTTATGGATGCTTAGAATAATTCACAATCATGAAGCACATCCTCAACATGAACTAAATAAATAAAAAAATCATTTTTTGGGGGGGCATGATTTATACTTCAGCGAGTTCCTAAAACCCAATGCTAAATTCATCTTTGTCAAGAGATGGAGAACGAAGCACCCCACAGACTATGCGTGTTTATTTTTCCATTATTTTGCTGTGAAAAGTAGTTCACAGGTCAGCGCAGATGGGATTTTAAATGCAGATACTATTGTAAAGATACAAATGCATTTGAATAATGTAGGACACAAAACATTTGACCTGCATTTAAAACTGAATGCTTCAAAAATAGATTATTAACAAATACATTTTTTAACTAAATGTACTGCTTTTAATATATGGATTTGTAATACATATTTTCAGAAGACAGAATGGAACAGAATGCGACTCTCAAAACAAACTTTAACTTGACACTAAATGCAACGCTCAAGACGAGACACTCCAAAAACATTGTGAAACACAACACAGACATCAATTTAAATGTGTACGTCTGTAGCAATGGTGCTTTAAGAGAGATGAAATGCAACTTTCTACCAACTAAAGCACATCATGCTAATTAAAACAATAAAAAATAAAACAATAACTATAGCCTACATTTGTATATTATATTCATTTATATAAGAACTTATTTAAATACATTTATTAAATAATAATAATAAAAAATAGTGTTGTCAAACAATTAATCACGATTAATCGCATCCAAAATAAAAGTTTGTGTTTAAATAATATATTTATGTGTGTGTTGTGTATATTTAATATGTATTTATAAATGCACACACATACATGCATATATTTTAAATATATATTATATAAATATAAATATATATATATATATATATATATATATTTTTTTTTTTTTATAAAATAAAAAATATATACTGCACAGCCAATCTGTACTATAAACATTTCTGTGGTAGAAGCTGCAGACTATAACCTAAAGATAGAAACTAAAGATAAGATGGTTTGAGAACAAGAAAACAAAGACAAAAGAAACAGTGAGAAAGAAAAACATACAGTACAGCAGAAGAAAGGGAGACATTTATTAGCAAAGAGAGGTGCATCATATACATTGGAGCACATGGGATAGATGGATACTCTTGAGACTTCCCCCTGTTGGCTCTGTCAAACAGACCTGATTACCAGCGCTTCCCGCAGGGCCTGTGTTAATACGCTTATGATAGCTCAGACGCGCCACGCAGACGATCACACTAATTTACGCTGTTACGCTTTTTGTTTCTGCTTGCTTTTTGTATCTCACTCCTACGCTGTGCCTCTCCTCTGCGTCTGTTGTTCTACGTCGGGTCTACGCCACTGTATCCATTCGGCAAAGGGTGAAGAGAGTGGTTTGGTAAGACAGAGATAGAATAAACACGTCTTTTATCTTCATATCAGACACAAATTCTGGGTTGAGGTATACACTATGACCTCTCATGTCATTGATTCAAGCACATTTCTCTATAACATTTCTCAATTTCCTCACAATAACATCTCTATTAACCACCACCCAGCTCTTTCCTGCCGCATTTCACAGTGTCCAGCCTACATCCAATAACATCCACATGTTGAGAAGGAAACAGCCCACGCTTCATTAGTCTTCATCTTGACCGTGCTTCAGAGTAAAGTGAGTCATCATACAGCACCTTTCACAATTTAAAGCAATAGTAGTGGTTTTTATCATTTACTCAATCATACAGAATGTTGTTCTAAACCTGTATGACTTTCTTTCTTATGTGTAACATGACAGGGAATGGAAACTGGTACTTTTAAGCTGTAAAAGAACACAAAAGATACTAAAAGCATCATCAAAGTAGTCCACATGACTTGTATACTAAGCACTGTGTGAGGGAAAGAGCAAAATGTAACTTATGTAAGTCATTAGAAAGTCACACCACAGTTCAAAAGTTTCTTATGCTCACCAAGGCTGCATTTATTTGAAATACAGTTAACCCCTTAACTGTCATCCCCATTTTTGAAAATTCACGAGAAAGTGCAGTATCCAAACTTAAATTATTATAATTCATGAACGCTTTTGAATACAGACCTAAGGTTGGTCTCTTTTTAAAGACGACAATTAGCAGATTATTACAGAAGTGAAATCATTTAATAAAATTAAAGTATTAAAAAGTTATAGAAGTTTAAATGTAATGTAAAGAAAATGTATTATACTATTTTTATTGTATTTTATATAAAATAAATATTTAAAAAAATAGTTAAAAATCCAAAATTGCTATAAAATTAAAGCCATATGTCTACATAAGTTGTGTTCCAAATTTGAAGTTGATATAAAAAAAAATTGAGGTTCATATGCAATTTTGTTTAGGCGTTATACCAAAAACAGCCACCGGGTGCCATTGAAACTCCATTGAATTATTTTTTTATGCATTTCTGTCACAAATCTATCAATTTCTCTCTCAATATTACATCTATAACAAAATAACCACCAAATATGGAATCTTGAGACTCAGACCTTTCCAACGATATGTATTTTGTCAAGATTATAAAAAGTTTTGATTCTAAAAGACCGTAATACATTTTGTAATATGACACCGCCGCTAAGGGGGAGGAGACTGCCAAAACATTTTGAAGTACCATTTCTATGGTAAAGCAATGTCCGATTTCAAAATGTTTTTCACAGGATGAATTTTGAGATTTTAAGCTTTCAAATGGTATATAACTTATGATGATTGCTAAAACATGTGATGGGGAAAAAGGCAAGGATATAAAGACTTTTTGTGACAAAGGTCAGAACTCCTGTTATGATGTTGATTTATCATAGACGCTTGGTGCACTCTTGTCATAAATTAATCTATAACTGTTCCTACATAATTTGTAACAACAAAAAATGGTAATATATCTATTTAGGAGACTTCGACCTTTCCAATGATATATAGTTTGTCATGATTACATTAGGATTTAAGTGTAATATAGTGAAGTAAACTTAGGCGTCCCGTATACGGGACAGTGACAGTTATAATTGTAAAAATGTCACTGCATTTTAAAAATAACTTTTCAGTTTTAATATATTTTTACAAGATAAATTATTCCAGTGATGGCAATGCCGAATTATCAGCAGCCTTTACTCCAGACTTCAGTGTCACACGATCCTTCAGAAAGCATTCTAATATGCTAACATTTCTTTCACTAATGCATCCTTGAATACAAAATAATAATAATAAAAAAAGCAATCCTTTAAACACACTTTAAATGCCTTTTCTTTTACAGTAGAAGCACCGAAGAGATGCTCAATCTATATATGTAACAGTACAATCCTCAGTTTCTTCTCCGAGTTGATATTTTATTCTCAAACTGAAACTCAGTCATGTGGTAAAGCAGGATTCTCTAGAGATGGCTGCAGCAGTGGGGTGTGCAACCTGCCTAAGAGTCCAGCACACTAAACAGATGTTCATCATCCTGGGACGTCTTCTGTACATTCCCCCTTGAGAGCCAACTGTACTTATTTCCACCATCCGGTGTGTGTGTGTGTGTGTATGCACACGTGTATTTGACGCTAGCACCTTAAGCACTAAATGAGAGGTTGAATTATGTTTCCGCCACTCTCACAGCTTGTTCTTGGAAGCCGGAAATGAATTTAAGCGGTTAGCTCAAATTGAAGCCATTTAATTAAACGGCCTGGCGGTGTGTCTGTATTACTCACTTGGGTTCAAGTAAAGCGCAGTGTACTGAACATCCGCACGCATCCATCCGAAACAATCAATACTGAGCTTGGGTGTTTAAATATGCTACACCGTATTCATCAGTTAAGGCAACATTAGACATGGGTCACAATGACTAGTCGGTTAGCAATGTCGACCAGTTTTTCATATTATATTAAATTGTTGGTCTAAACCAGGGGTCACCAAGTTCAGTCCTGGAGACCGGTGTCCTGCAGAGTTTAGCTCCAACCCTAATCAAACACACCTGAAGCAGCTAATCAAGTTCTTGCTTGGTATACTTGAAACGTCCAGGCAGGTGTGTTTAGGCAAGTTGGAGCTAAACTCTGCAGGACACTGGCCCTCCAGGATCAAGTTTGATGACCCATGGTCTAAACCAATAAGTCAATAATTATTTTTTACAATATAGATGATACATTTTAAATGTCTGATAATAAAATTATATACTACTTTGACTAAATACAGGAAAAATAAATAATTACAACCTAAAAACCATTAAATGATACAAGTGAATTAAGGCAGCAGAAAATTATAATGTACAGTGTGAAAATGGATATTAGTTTTAAGATTTGCGAAATATTACATTTATTTTCTGTTTTAACTATTAAGTTTGTGATATATGCATATATTAAGAAATATATATATTAAATAAGTTAAAATAATTATTTAATAATTATTGTATTTTTTTTTTTTAAAAAGTATATTTTACATAATTTTAAATATAAAGTTTAGATATAAAATATTTATATATATTTGTGACCCTGGACCACAAAACCAGTCATAACTTAAGTATCACAGGTATATTTGTAGCCAAAAATACATGGGTCAAAATTATCGATTTTTCTTTTATGCCAAAAATCATTAGGATATTAAGTAAAAATCATGTTCCATGAAGACATTTTGTAAATGTCCTACCGTAAATATATCAAAACTTAATTTTTGATTAGTAATATGCATTGCTAAGGAATTCATTTGGTCAACTTTAAAGGCGATTTTCTCAATATTTAGATTTTTTTTAGATTCTCAGATTCCAAATTTTCAAATTGTTGTATCTCGGCCAAATATTGTCCTTTTTAACAAACCATACATCAATGGAAAGCTTATTTATTCAGCTTTCAGATGATGTATAAATCTCAATTTAAAAAAAAACCTGATCCTTATGACTGGTTTTGTGGTCCAGGGTCACATTTTTATTTATATATATATATATATGTGTGTGACGTGTACGTGCATTTATCTTACATATAAATGTAAATATATATTTATTCATTGATTGTTTATTGTATTTAGAAGTGGTGGGTTAATTAGCAGGCAAACTATATAAAGATTAAATAAACGGTTCCAATAAAAATAACAATAATAAAATAAATATTAATAAATACAAATAAAAATCTGACTTGTTTTATGACAGGCTTTACAGGGTTAAGTTCGTAAAAATAGTTGTACCAATTTTATAATAAATGAATAAATATATATACACAGGACCACTTTGTTCTGTTTCTCAACACACAAAAATGTGTCCTATGCAAAAACATCCAAAGAAACACATATTTTCTGTCAGGTGAACCTGATTTTGAAAGCACGTACTTCTGCACATCCCTATTTTAGTGCACAAAAGAATCTGTTTGTGTATTTTGGTAATGCTTTGTGAAAAGTACATCACGAAGTAAACTAAAACACTTAGCTTTGAAACAAACCGCAGCGAGGCACCATACCAGCCAGCTCGACATAAAACAGATGTAGCAGAAGAAAAATCGTCAGCAGCATCAGCAAGAGAATCTATCAGCACGGCACGGCAGTGATGCATCTCCAGCAGACGCCTGACACCCCTCAGCCTGCCTCTCCACAGCAACATCAACAACTTTAAAACCCCAACAATTCACTCCACATCCTTCCTCTCCAGCTCTCCCACGCTCTGCAGAGTTCTGTGAGTGGTAAATACGACCTGTCCATCAGCCTCCAGTAGGGGTGGACAGTTATTATAACAAGCATCTATCCATTCTCAACTGTCATGAAGGTACAAATAGAAAGTAAATAATACAGAAGCGTTAGTTCAGCACACTGTGCTGGGCCTCCCCCATAAAACAATTATGACCGGAACTCAGAGGGGTGCAATGGGATTTAGAGTTAAGACAGGCGGTAGAAACAAGCATAAAGAATCAATAGAGATATTAAAAAAAGAGAAAAAAGTAAACCTTTAGATAACTGACCTTTCTCATGTTTCCTGGAGCTTTCAATAGTATATAAAACGAATAATTCACCCAGAAATGCATTTCTGAAATTCTTGACATTCGCACTTCATCACCTCATGCATCAGAGTTCATGAGAGAAGTACAAGCACAAACTGTTCTTTTGAGTCAGATCTGTTAAATTAATCAGTTAATCCAGTTCACAAAACAAGTCTATCTGAATGATTCATTCAAAAATCTGACTGATTTGGTTCTTGGTTAATCAGCTGAATCACTTAATGATTCAGTTATAGCAGTTAATAACTTACTGGAATGAAAGATAATTGAAAATAACAATGTAAATTCAGGGCCGTTTCTCACACAAAGCTATTGAGATGACGAAGGGTATGAGTCATATGAACCACTTTTGTGATACTTTTATGGTGTTTCTGTGTCCTTTTTGAAGCTAGAAAATGCGACCAGAACATTCTTCAAAATATCTTCTTTAATGTTAAACAGAAGAAAGCAAGTCATACAGGTTTGTAACGACATTGGCAGAATTTTCCTTTCTTTTTTATTTTTCATTCTATTAATGTTTGGTAGAGGTCAGTGGGTTTTGACTGTCAATGTGATAAAATCTAAATGTTTCTATGTGCTTTCATGTATGCATTATTGTGTTTTCATTTTAATGTGGGTGATTGTTTTTGGCTCCACTTAGTCTCTGAATCTGTGATTACTATGTCGTGTCTAAGTGTGTGTGTTCACATATCCTTGATGTGGTGGTTCCATCTGACTCAGTGAGCCACACAAAGGAAGTGATTAATGCGTCTTCATGCCCACATCTCTCTCCTCTGACTGTCCGTGTTTTATGCACATGTCCCCAAACCCTGAGTGTGTACACCAGTGCATGTGCGCACAGGGCTATTTATGACTACACACCACAGCATGTGTGACCTACTCTGCACGATTATAGGTGTGTGTTTATTTATGTATGTATCTCCTTGTCAACATAAATTGATTTGGTCAGGGCCAAGTCTGCAATGTGACTTCAGGACTTGCTATTGTAAAAAAAATATATGTGTGTGTGTGTGTGTGCTGTATATGCATTAAGGAGGTCTATAATAGGCAGCTGACAGGGAAAAATATTAACAGTGATCTGATATTAAATTCCTGGCATATGCTGATAATGTCATGGCTGATAACTGACCATTGTCCAGTATTAAAATCCACAATACAATTTTCTTTAAATAAAATAAAACTTAAAACTTAAATTAAATTTAGGTACTATAGGCCAGTTCACACCAAGGAAGATAACTATAACAATAATTCTAAAGTTTTAAGAAACATTTTCATGCTATCAAAATACAAATAGTCTACACCGCAGCTATAATGATATGAGATGGAAACAAAATTATTTTAATAACTTTCAGAACTTTTTTTTTTCAGCTGATGAATGTTAAAAGAAAAAAAAAGTTGTACCACGTTATTGTGCATTGGTGACATTAATATAGTTTTCTTTATAGTTATCATTCTTGGTGTAAATGGACTTTACAACATTATGTACAATATAAAAAATGGATATTCATTTTGAGATTTAATAAAGATTACATTTAATATTGAATTAAGAATTTAATATTGCTATTAAATATATATTTTTAAGATTGATTATACATGAGTGTTAGATGACAGTGGAGTTAATCTAAATATAACATTTGGGGAAATGAGCATGCAATTAAAAATGCATTTTGAAAAATATCCATATTGGAGAAAAAGTCTTCAAGTCCTCTAACAAGATTCAAATACTGATAAAATATCTACTATAAAATAGGCTAACAGAAAATTGTGTATTATACTCTAAATGTTGCTTGCAAAAATGACATTTAAATCAGATCACATAGCTGTTCTGAACGGCTTTCAATAGACAAGATGCTGTTTGGATTCAGTTACAAAACGCAAGTATTGAGCTAGCTGTGCTAACCTGTAATTATCGCGGTTCTACACCGCCACTACAATTACATATCCATGGGACACTTGGGGTTAGTGACTCAAGTAAAACTCTCTCTTTCTATTCTCCCGGCAGGCCTTCTCCTTTACTTCACTTCCTTCCTTATCTGAGACTGCAGTAACACGCTGGGACTCTACCTTCCAGGCTGCTGCAGGGTGAAGTCAGGTATGAAGGTAAGAAATATCTGTAGGGCCTTTCAGTAAACACACCTTAATAAGAGCCAAATTATTCAGATGGTAATTTACAGTGTGTAGATACAGAGAAAGAGAGAACGAGAGGGTGGAGAGAAACAAGAGTAGAGTAAAACCTTTCATTCTGACAAAGACTGAAGCTAAGAAAGAGGATTTGGTGGATTGCCAGTTTGAGCCAAAGTCGTTCTTTGTTGTTTGCAAGGCCAGGATTTAGACACAAAGATTTGAGAGGAAGCGCAGGAGAAAGAGAAATAAGCCGCAAAACATGTAAGGAGAAAAAACGGAGAAGTAAAAATAAAAAGATGCATAAGGCATGATCACGGCTGTGTTGGGGAAAGACGGATTTCATCCACACGAGAGCCAGGCATTGTGGGAGACCCACAGAGAGACAAATCCAAATGTGTCAGAGCATGTAGGTATGCATGTGTGCGTGAGATGGATTACGTGGTTGTGATGTGATCCTAACGGTGGGAAACCGTGTGGAGGTGTGTGTGTTCGCATCCCAGTCGATTCCTTCAACGTGAGTGTGTGGATGCAAGATAAGAACTTACAAGCATATGCACATTCACTGCAGTGTGTGGTGTGAGTGTGCATATATTTTTGTGTTTATTCAGGTGTTTCATTCTGATACCAGCAAATGCAATAATCATATTCTCACTCTTTCTTTCTACTCAAATCTTCTCGCCTCCCCTGATATATAAAATAGCTCAAGCTGTTGAGGATTGAAGGGCAAAAAAGTACAGAAGATTCATGCATCGTACTTTCTTATCAAGACAAAGATTAGAGCATACGTTGTACTTTTGATGCAGGAATTTGTTGAGTTAACCATGATTTTGCCACAAGTCCCACAATTCAATTCTGTACTATTTTGTATATATATATAAAGTTATGATGTAACAGAAGTAGTGATAGAAATGTTCTTCCATACTGTGACTTGGTTCTATCCATCAGTTGTTGAATGGATGGAAGTAGTTTTGAATGTGAATTTAAGGTTGAATTTAAGGAATGCTTAAGTGTACTAAATGATTGGAGAAGTCTGTCACTAAATGAAGTCTGTCATTTTCACTGGAAGATTGAGTTACGACATTTTATGACTGTAAAAATTAAACATGCATGGATGAATTATTCACACTAAGCTCAATAACATACATTTAGTGTAAATTTTAATTTCATGTCCACATAAAAATAAAAAATAAATCACTTTTTTTCATACTGTGAAGAATATCTAAAGAACCTTTTTCCAATATAAAGAACATTTAGCGGTTTCATGGATGTTAGCGGTTCTTCAAGGAACCAACAATACCAATAAAGAACTTTTAATTTTAAGTCTAAACCTAAAATGTCAACGTTGTGCCAGTAACAACAACATTGTTGGTCCAGTTGGACCAGTACAAACCTGTGTAACCCTGCCTGGACCGGTGTGAAAATTCATGTTGTTTTAAGATGTTCTCTTTTTTATTTCCATAATCCTGAAAGTTCACTCTTTCAACAACTCCACTCCATATTTAGGTCCAGAGAGAACATGTTCAAGCCCTTCTATATGGACAGCATGTCAACCCTGTCAACCCTTACCACATGCTCTCATATAGATTACATGAACGCCATTCCATGAATAAAACACATTCACCAGAGAGGGACCTGTCGAAGAGTCTTTGAGTTGAACACATGAAGGAATTGTATGACTACTCAATTTTATTACTAATCCAGGTAGTTGATCTAGTTGAAGGGTCAACATTTATCTATGCAAAGAAACAAAAGTAGCAATATCTACACTGCCAAATTAAAATGGAAAAACAGTCAATCAATGATATTCTATGTCGTGGATAGACCTGTGTGAGCTGAAGCTTAACAGCGCATGAACACTGGTAAAATGAAGCGCTTCATTAGTGGGTTAATTAACTTGCCAAAACATATAGATTGATTTATATACAACATAAACACAATATTAAACTTAAAACTGCACAAAAATAGCACAAAGTTGCAGGCTAGACAGAATGTGTAAGTGATGTTGTTGTCAATATGTTTATTCTGTAACAATGTGTTAAAACACAATAACTAAAGAATAAAAAAGTTTCAATTCCATAGAACTTAGATGCTAAACTAAACTTAGATGCACTTTTAGTCATTGAAAATGGACTAAAATATGGAACGTGATAAAACTTTGACTGAATGTAAACAATATTTTTGTCGAAAGACAAAATTACAGGGTTTCAGGGCCGTTCAAAATAAATTGTTACTTGAATTTGAACACTCCACCTAAACTCAAGCAATCTCAGACGTCTAACATCTATATTATCGACTGGTTAAATCATTGCATTCAAACACAAATCCAAGAGCCTGTTAGACGTATGCTGAAGCAATACTTAAGGAGGGTCACATTCAGACAAATGAGGGTCCTTCAAACACTGGCAAGTCCTTTTTATCCTCTAATTGAGGGGATTTACAGGTAGCAGTCATTTGCGTAGAGTGCACTGTGAGGCATGTGGAAAGATTTGAAGTTCACTAGGAAAAGATTATCATAATGACTTTCTCATTCAACAGCACTTCAAAATAGTGAACAGAAATACATAAATCTCTTGGGGAATGCAGAAGATTTGAACAGAACAAAGTTTAGCAACTATATGAAAGAAATGAGAAAGAATATATAATGCTTGCATGAATTGTATGCATCATGCTACAGGTTACGAGAATGTAGGCCTTTTGCTTACTCATTTCGGTCAAATGAAGCACGGCAAACCCTTCAATGCGGTTATATTGTTTTCTTTCTAAAATAAAGCAGTGTGTGCGCATGGTTGTAAACACGTACGATCAATATTAACTGCTCTCGTTGGACTTGACAGTGCATCAGAAATAATACACTACATCACAAAAGGACCGGACTGTTGAACTGTTTGACGACTTAGTCTTTGATAGGCTTTCCACACACACATACCACTGAGCTCTTTGGAGAAGTAAATGGCCTTTTAGTTTGCCGATCTGCCTCTTTCCACATTACTCTACCTCCCTCCCTTTCGTATTCTTCAATTCTCTCCTATTTTGACTTCCAGTTTTCACCTCCAAAGCCTGTGCACTGCCAGTCTAAAGACTACTCTGGCAGTACTTCCAGTGACACGGCTGAGTAATTTATTTCCTTGTGCCCTAAATAGTTTCAAACATTTAATTACATTAATAAAAGGTTTAATTACTGTATTAGCTGAAGTTAGAGATTGGAGGTGGATTTATTTATTCTTTGTTTCTGAAAATGAAGGAATGGTAATATTAAGGTAATATTCATAAAATTAATGATAACGAATTGCTAATAACAATACATAATTAAATGATGCAACTGCATATGCATAAGCATTTAAGTGAGTTATTAATGTAAACCATATGTTTGCCTAAACACATTAGACCTGTCACCATCTATCAAACAATGAATGTTAAAATTAATCAAACAATAATACTGTCATAAAGAGAACACTTGCTCTTCTTTATTTATTTGTAATTATTAATTACTGTTTACTTGTACAATTACTTAAAACATGTTTAATTCATTGGCAGCTACTTAAAGGCTACATTCCTTTGGTTTAATTACTTAATATTTATATTCACATTTAACTTTATTGTTAGTTATTTTTTGCTGTGGCATCAAAACTAATATTGACCTGTTCGATTTCACTGGATTGGTATAGACTGAAATTCTGGTATCTTGGCAATACTATTTTCCACAAAAATATTTTTAAACTTTCCCTCAGACCTGTTTGTGTAGCTCCACATTTAAAACATTTTTCCATTTACGGCGCAGATCACTTTTCTTTTCTGAGAGAAACAGCGCAACAAAAGCGACCACACTTGCTGTGATTTTACAAACTATCCATGTCTCCAGCTGTCACGGTGCACACAGCAGGGAGGAACAAGGAACACGGAGACGAGGAGTAAACTCAAATAATAGTCTTTAATGAAGACATCAGGGCAAGACAAGGCAAGGCAGACTCACAGAAACACCGGGGAGTAAAGAGTAGACCAGACGAAATCAAACAGAACAGACAGGACTAATATACAAGGGATAATCATAGACAATTAGACAAACAAGGCTGGACAAGAATTAAACAATAATCACATCAGACGAGGACAGGAAACAAACCAAATATGGACACATGATGCGGGAACACAAGACACACACGACAGAGGACTGACACCAGCCATTCAGGTCACTCTTTGTCTTCCAGACAGGCTGCGGTAAAGCTGTTTGGATCCTCTCAGCCAAGGTTTGATTAGTGTGTGTAGGTCTGAATACATCTTGCTAAGGAACGTATCTGTCCTTCCTTGGGGCACATACACCACTCATCGGATTTAAAGGGGTCATGAACTGAGAAACCAAAATTCCCTTGATCTTTTGACATATAAGAGGTTATTGTACTATAAAAAAAACATCCTGCAAGTTCCAGAACTCAAAACTTTGTCGTTAGTCTAAAAACAGCTTATATTGAAGGCACTCTGACATAATGACAGCTTTTGGAATGTTCTACTCTATGATGTAATAGTGTAGATGAACACCACTTTTGATCATCTTATGCGGATAAGATGATCAACGCCTGCTTCTACATCACTGCCTGTTTAGCCCGGCCCATTGATTCACGCATGTAGTGTTTACGAGAGAGGCGAACGTGCAGGTCTACACAGAAACCAAGTGTTAAAAATGGCTCTGAATACAACGAGATGCTGTGCAGTGCCAAGTTGTGGAAAAAACAGTCTTTGCATTGCCTTCCTTCTGATAACACTGTTAGGAAAGAGTAAATTAACTATTTTTAATGAAGATCCAGACTGTGTCAGTAAGAACTTGGTCCTTTGTTCACTTAATTTTACTGTGGATTCGTTTACAAACAAGGCATAATTCGAGGTGGGATTTTTAAAAAAAAAATTAATATTATATATTGGACTATATATTGGATCTGACAGTAATGTCGCAACACACAAGTGTGAGTAACTGTTTTCATTACATGCTCACTATTGCTTTGTCTCTTCTTACAAATCATTTGATATTTGCCTATTCCAAGATGGCGCTGCTATGTTCGGCTGCCGTCCGGGCCGCTCCGCTAAGACTATGCTTTTATTTACTTTTTTACTTACTTTTGATTTCTATTTTTACACACATAACATCGGCACTGATCACCTATGACAAAAGTGCACTCTTGGACATCGGAAACCGCCTCACTAACCTGGTTCAGGACACTTTATCACCGAATCCATCGTGGCCTCTTGAGATTCTTCGGAACGCGGAGAACAAAGGACACAGGAGACGGAACAAAAAACACAGTGGAAAAAGCGCTGGGATTCGGAACAGATTGAGGAAAAGGGCTCACAGTCCTCCTTTACCGAGCCTTTTGCTCACTAATGTCCAATCCTTGGATAATAAGATGGACGATCTTAGAGCCAGGATTAGTTTCCAACGGGACATAAGGGACTGTAACATCATCTGTTTGACTGAAACATGGCTCACGCCCTCGGTTCCAGACATTGCTGTAACGCCGTCTGACAACTTCTCTGTTTTACGGATGGACAGAACAGCGGAGGCTGGTAAATCCAAGGGTGGTGGTGTGTGTTTCATGACTAACAAGAAATGGTGTGACCCCAGGAATATCTCCTCTCTGTCGCGATCCTGCTCGCCTCATCTGGAACATCTATCCATTATTTGCCGCCCATTCTATTTACCCCGCGAGTTCTCCGCGGTCATCGCTACTGCCGTTTACATCCCTCCACAGGCAGACACGAGCTTGGCTTTGTCTAAACTTCACGATGTGATCAGCGGCTACATTAACCAACATCCTGACGCTGCTTTTATCATCGCGGGGGATTTTAACAAAGCCAACCTCAGGCAGGTCATGCCGAACTTTCACCAGCATGTATCCTGTCCAACCAGAGGACCGAATACACTGGATCACTGCTACTCTCAGTTTAAGAACGCCTACAAGGCCCGTTCACTACCTGCCTTTGGTAAGTCTGACCACGCCGCCATCTTCCTCACACCGGAATACAAACAAAGGCTCGCACAGGAACCCCCGGTGAAGAGGGAAGTGACGCGTTGGTCCTCCCACTCTGAAGCTATGCTGCAGTCGGCTCTTGATGACGTCGACTGGGACATGTTCAGGGCGAGCTCATCTGACGTCAGCGAGTTCACGGAGGTAGCAGTGAGCTTTGTAAACACACTTACCGAACAAGCTACAGAAACAATAACTGTAAGGACTTTCCCTAATCAGAAACCGTGGGTGGACAGATCAATCCGTGATGCGGTTAACAAACGCACTGCCGCATACAACGAGGCTATTTTGTCTGGGAATATGCGCGAATATAAAGCTTTGTGTTATGCTCTCAGACGAGCTGTAAGTGCCGCCAAACATCGCTACAAAGAGAGAATTGAGTCTCATTTTCAGCTCAATGACTCGCGACGCATGTGGCAGGGACTAAGGACCATCTGTGCCTTTGGAAACAAATCCTCCGCGGAGGTGAGAGCAGATCCGTCGCTGGCCGAAGAATTAAACACCTTCTACGGCCGCTTTGAAAGCAACGGAGGCATCGCGGCTCTGCCGAGCAGCACGTCAGGAAGCAGCAGGCAGAGAAGCGAGAATCATGTGATCACCGTGACGGAGGACGAGGTTCGGAGGGCACTAAAGGGAGTGAACATCAGGAAAGCGGCTGGACCTGACGGGATCACAGGCCGGGTTCTGAGATCATGCGCTGATCAGCTTGCTGGTTTGTTCACTTCTATCTTCAATGAGTCCCTTGCTACCTCTGTAGTTCCCACCTCCTTTAAAAAATCCATCATCATCCCTGTGCCTAAGAACAGTAAACCCTCTTGCCTGAATGACTATCGTCCAGTGGCCCTCACATCTATAGTCATGAAGGTTTTTGAGAGACTTGTTAAGAGCCACATTAGCACCTCCATCCCTGTTACTTTGGACCCTCTTCAGTTTGCCTATCGCTCCAATAGATCAACTGATGATGCCATCTCACACATACTCCACTCCTCCCTCACACACATTGACAGCAGCAATGGGAACTATGCAAGACTGCTATTCATAGACTATAGCTCAGCTTTTAACACCATAGTCCCCACCAAGCTGACTAATAAACTCACAGGCCTCGGCCTAAACACCTCACTCTGCGACTGGATCCAAGACTTCCTCACCGGCAGACCTCAAGTGGTGAAGGTAGGCCAGTACACCTCAAACTCCATCACCCTGAACGTAGGAGCCCCGCAGGGCTGCGTTCTGAGTCCCCTGCTATACTCTCTCTACACACATGACTGTGTGTCCCCTCACAGATCCACATCTATTATCAAATTTGCTGATGATACTGTGGTTCTGGGCCTCATTTCCAACAATGATGAGACCGCATACTTGGATGAGGTGGAGAGACTAACATCATGGTGCCAGGACAACTGTCTCTCTCTGAACGTGAGCAAAACCAAAGAGCTGATTGTGGACTTCAGAAAGAGACACCTGCTGCCCTACACTCCTCTTATGATCAGTGGGACCCCTGTGGAGAGAGTAAGCAGCTTCAAGTACCTCGGCGTAAACATCTCCGAGGACCTGACTTGGACTACACACATCCAAACACAGGTCAAGAAAGCCAGGCAAAGACTGTACCATCTGCGACAGCTGAGAAAATTCAGGGTCTCACCAACAATCCTGAAAACTTTCTATGCAGGGACCATAGAAAGTGTTTTGTCTCAGTGCATCTCAGTGTGGTATGGAAACAGCTCCAGCCAAGACTGCAAAGCCTTGCAGAGAGTTGTGCGCTTAGCTGAGCGTATCTCTGGGTCGGCTCTCCCCTCTCTGCAGGACATCTACATCAAACGATGCAGAGGCAGAGCTGACAAAATCATCAAAGATTCAAATCACCCTGGTAACTGTCTTTTCACTAGGCTGCCATCTGGTAAGCGCTTCCGCTGCCTGATGGCAAAAACAGAGAGACTCAGGAGGAGTTTCTTCCCCACGGCCATCAGGCTCCTGAACTCAAAGTCAGCCTCTTAAAAACATCATCTGACTTACTTCAAATCACTAATCACACACTCATTATTAATCTCTACCTCATAACTACCTCATAACTGTCAGTGTCATTTGCTCATTTGCACACTTGCACACTTGCACACAACACGTTCTGTATCTTGTAAATCGTATCTTATTTTTATATTTATTTTATTTTTTGTGATTGGCTGCTTCATGTCAACCAGGTATAACCTGTTGCACATTCCTCTCTGTACAGTCATGCTTATATTAATATTTAATTCTACAGCTTACTGTCATGCACATTCTTTTACATTTTATATTTTTTCTTTATATCTTATTTTTCATTCATCTTATCTTATGTTTACTTCCCTTGTGTTGTTTTTTCAATATTTGCACTGTCCATGGAGCGGACCCGACTCTCATTTCACTGCTGGTTAAACAGTCTCTGTATAGTCGTGTATGTGACAAATAAAACTTGAAACTTGAATATGTATTGAGTTATTTATGCGGTTTTGATCTAAATCACAGCAGCGTCCATCTATGAGGAATGTACTCTGTCAAACATACACAACTATTAGCCAATCACAGCAGTGTGAATTTACTTCTGGGTCTACAATCTGCCACGCCTATTCAAACAGAGCATTCTGATGAGGGGGGTTAAAAACAGGACAGAAAAATAGCTTATAACCTCTAATTTTTTTTTTTTTTTTGATGGACAAATCTTGATAACATTATAAGTGGACCTCACTGAACAGTACAAAAAAACAAAAAACAAAAACAAAGGCAGTTCATGACCCCTTTAACACTGCCTATAACACAATACAGCTTATGAATTTCAACAAATGTCGAGTAAATGCGGTGAATATGGCAAGATGTATGTTTATAGATCAACTAGTCCACTTAAATGTTTATTTTGTTTGTGTGGTTATTGTATAAAACTAGGCTTCTTTCTCTTTGAACACTATGGTCAGAACTTGGCTTTTTGATGAATGAAAACTGATACAATCTGGAAAAACTAGGCATTATTGAAGAGATGACTATGTGACGGTAACCGTGGATATATAAGCAGTCTCTGAAAAATACATATTGGCCTTTTTCTAAAATATGCTGCTTGACATTTCAACAAAAACATCCTAGAATTCAAAAGTATTTTTATTTTATTTTTTATCTTTTTGTGTCTGCATGATAGGAAGTAACCTGCAAAAGTGGCTGCTGACAACAAACACAAAAAGGAGCATCAACCACAAACAAAATAAATATTTTAACATAGAAACAAGTATTTCTCCCTTTCCTGTTTAGTATATGCAGAGAACTATAAATAAGTTATTAAAAAAAATATGTATTTATTTGAGTAAAATTAACTTTTTTGTTTTATTCTATAAACTACTGATAACATTCCTTCCAAATTTCATCAAGAAATGTTGTCATTTATAGAACTTTTGGTATTTTTTTATTTTATTTTTTATCCCAGTTTTATATAAAACCTTACTAACCAATTTTAAATAATTCAGCAGGTCAGCTCAAGGGAGGTCTGGATAATTTCCATCTCAGAAATTGAACTGTTCACTCTACTAACAGGGCATGCATAAGACAAACAGGCTGCATTCACAAGAGTTACAACTGTATTTACTAAAAGGTGACTCAAAGTTGTGTTAATACAACAGCCTACAGGAGCAACTAAAATGTTTTCTATATGTATAAATAGACAATATCAGGGCCCTTTAATGTTCTTGTGATGCTGCAAATAATACCAGTAACTATTGGAACAGTAAAGTTCATCTGTAAAAACGTATAAACCAACAGAGGTTCAAATGCTCTGTTGTTGTTGTTCTTATTTATTTTTACCCGAGTGGAAAGTACAGCATTTGGTATATGCATAGTGATTGGACTTCGTGGTAGGTTTAGGTTGGGTATGAACAAAAAGTATAATTTCACTATCCATACTATCATTCAAAAGTCATTTTTTTCGATTTTTGAAAGAAGTCTCAGTAACACTTTAGAACAGGGAAAACGTATTCACTATTAACTACGACTTTTCCCTCAATAAATTCCTAATTTGCTGCTTATTAATAGTTAGTAAGGTAGTTGTTAAGTTTAGGTACTGGGTAGGATTAGGGATGTAGAATATGGTCATGCAGAATAAGGCATTAATATGTGCTTAATTACTACTAATAAATGGCTAATATTCTAGTAATATGCATGCTAATAAGCAACTAGTTAAGAGACCCTAAAATAAAGTGTTGGCGTCTCTTATGCTCAAGGCTGCATTTATTTGATTAAAATACCGTAAAAACAGTAATATTGTGAAATGCTCCTTCAGTTTAAAACTGTTTTCTGTTTTAATATATTTTAAAATGTAATTTATTTATTTGATGACACCCTTGAATTTCAGTGTCACATGATCCTTCAGAAATCATTCTAATATGCTGATTTGGTGCTCAATAAACATTTCTTATTATTATCAAAGTTAAAAACAGTTGCTTAATATTTATTGCAAAAACAGTGATACATTTTTTTAAGGATTCTTAAATAGAAAGTTACAGAATTTATTTGAAACAGAAATATTTGAAACATCTTTATAAGATTTATAAATATATGTTATACATTACATTATACATATGTTTACTGTCACACTGGATCAATTGAATGCATCCTGGATACATTTGAACAGCAGTGTAACTTCTATAAATATTAATGAGTTGACATTAGACCAGATGTAAGACTTCATATATCATTATGTCTGACATGTGTTAGCAGTACTATCACAGTGTAAGAAAGTACAGACAAACTAGTTGTCCAGTGTCTCTCTCTCTCTCTCTCTCTCTCTCTCTCTCTCTCTCTCTCTCACACACACACACACACACACACACAGTAACTGAACTGAGTGTGAACAGAACTGTAGCACAAAATAACAAAATTATCCACCGTATTCTGTTGTGTGAAAAAAGAGAAAATGTGCTAAAGACAAATGTGAGTACAAAATCCTACAGTTAATGTTTACTAACTGCATCAAATGTGCAAAAAGTAGAAGCCAAGTTTGTGACTCCAAAAATGTGTGTATGTGTGACTGAAAATAACTGTGTGGAGGCTGTGTGTTTGTGATTATTTACATTCTAGGGACATTCTACATCATACTCATGCAACAGGAAGCTGATATCTGAACATCAGCAGCACTCATGTACAGTCAATGAATAAAGAATCAGACAAATGCAAAGATGCATTTTAAGGGGAGGTCATTCAGAGGTCACAGTAAAATTCAAAGTACTCATTCAGACCTTGTATTACCCTTCATACTAACGGGAACAGTTTAGATGTCACAGCATACATATATCCACAACATTCAAGTGTGCAATCTTCCTTTCCCTTTGGAGTGCTCTACCGAGAAAAAAACAGCAATAAACAGCACATTTGAAACCTGTGTTTATATCCAGGACTGGAGAGAAGAGAAATGAAACACTGCCCATAAGAGCGGACAGTCTCCTCAGAGATGCTGCTTCTGCAAATGTCTCATGTTCTGCTGCCTAAATGCTGTATTTATCAACCTTTCATCAGTAGCAAACATAACCCTGTCTCTATCTTACTCGCCCTTGTCTCTTCCTCTCTTACCTTTTCTAGAATTCAGCCATTGATTCCCATCAACCTGACAGGAACAGTTTGGACATCACTGAGGAACATGTAGTCAAGGCAGTAGTGAGTCACTGGGAAGGATTGTGAAAGTCTGGTCTCGTCACACAAGATTTCAGAAATGTGAAATTATTCCAGGGAATCCAACACCAAAATGGGCAACAGGGTATATTTATTTATTTATTTATTTTTTACTGTACTTCAGTCTTCAGTGTCACATGATCTTAATCACTGTAATACACTGATTTAGTGCTAAAAAAAAAAAAGAAAACAGCTGTGCTGTCTAATATTTCTGTGGAAACCTTCATACGTTTTTTCAGGATTCTTTGATGATTATAAAGTTTGGAATTCAGAGAAGAACTGAAATATTTTCAAATAGACATTTTTGTAACATTGTAAATGTCTTTACTGTCAGTTTAATCAATTCAGTGCATCCTTGCTGAATAATTAATATTATTATTCACTCAAAAAAAACTGACCACAGCCATTAAAACAAGAGTGTAATAAATACAACTGAACTCATAATATAAACCATTTCTCATGATGCCACAAACCAAACTCTGTTTTGTTTGAATGATAGTTTACTACATTTTGTCAACCTCTTGTTGTTCCAAACCCGTATGACTTTTTCGTTTGTGGAACATACATGCTATTTGGAGAATGTTTAATCTAGTTTCAAAATAACATGAGAGAGAGAGAGAGAGAGAGAGAGAGAGGGAGAGAGGGAGAGAGTTCTTTAGTATGCCATAAATTCCACTTTCACACACCCAGCTTGACCTGCCAGTGATAAAACACCCCACCTCACATATTGAACATTTGTAACAGCCAACAAGTAGAGATTTTTTTTTTTTCATCTACTGATACACAGCAACTAACGAGACATCCCAGTCAATGCATGTCCTTCTATAAATCTAATCTGTTTATATGCGTGGTAGGAATCTTCAATGCCAGTATCAAAACAGACGATATGATCAATAAGATTTCGTAGCAAGCGGCATATCTCCAATATCTACAACGCGTGATTCACAGAGCTGTGCAATACATCATGAAAAAATGCTCAAAACACAGTGGAGTCAAATTGGCAGGATGTAACGATATGAAATATGGCCTGACAAGCATTCTGGGAAATAGAGGGTGACCGGTCTGGTTAGGAGGGTGGGGACGACTCTGAGACAGCTGAAGTCAGAAGATGTCATCGAGTGGCAGACATGTCCAGTCTGCTGCTGGCAAAGGCCATCCATTCCATCCTCTGCCAGAAATCCTGATTGTCATATTGGACCAATCGTTCTGGCTCTGATGTTCCATCAGCTCTGGTCGGCTGAAGACAAATCGTCGAGGCAGTCGGTGAAGCCCTGACCTGCCATAAAACATTAATTTCGTTCAATACAAGCAGACAGCAAGATGCTATCTTGGAGTGAACTCAAGGACTGACGTTGGAACCTTGGAAAAAAGTTGCAAATGAAACAAATATGTAGAGACAAACTGGGCAAAAGAGAGGAGGATGATGGAAAGAGAAGTGGAAAAAATGTGAATTATGATACCCAAATTACATATCACATAACATAATGAAAGCAAAAAATGGTTCGGCATTCAGTACAATATATTTTTGAAAGAAATTAATAGTCTTATTCATGAAAGGATGCGTTAAATTTATCAAACGTGACAGTAAAGACTTTCAAATTGTAAAACAAAAACAAAAAAAAACACTATTTCAAACAAATTGTTTTTTCCCCTTTCTATTCAAAGTATAGTTGTTTCCACACAAATATTAAACAACAAAACTGTTTTAATTTTCACATCACAGGAATAAATTACATTTTAAAATATATTAAAATATAAAATGGTTATTTTAAGTTGTAATGATATTTCACAATTAGATTTTACAGTATGCAGAATAAATGCAGCCTTACTATAGGCATGAGAGACAGGAAATGTTACTGACCCCAATATCATTACAATATATATACACATTATTTATTTTAAATATATAACAAAATTGTCCAATTTTGAGACACTTAGCCAAATGATACGTAAGTAGCTTGTAGCTTGGCAAATTACAGTTTCTAAGCAGCTTCCCAACACTGGTGGGGAGAACATTTTTTACACCTAAATATAGAGTTTATTCAGTATTACGGTGAAAATGAGACTGAAGACTGAAGGCAAATGAGATGGATGGGATGGCAATGCTACAGATTGAGTTTCTGCATATGTTAAAGCACTCTAAATCTTTCAGGTTAGAGTTATATGGATGAGGTGTGTATTTTCCATGATGCAGTGCTGTTTACGGGCTGGATGATTTGTAGCTTATTGCTTGGACTGTTTTTCCAGCGTGTGCAAGAATGATAGCATGGCCGCTTCACAAGATCACACACATTCAAAACCATGCTTTAGATTCAACGACAGTCTCCATGGCCACCGGTACTTCCTATTTGGCGCGAACCTTACCTGGGCATTGTACCTGACAGGTGTAAAAATAACATGCGGTCTGACGCACACTGTGAGGGATCGATCCTCTTAGCTCAATCGCTCTCTGTCCCCTTTTCCCAATCCCCTCCTACGCCAATGTCCACTGAGATCCACGCAGGAGACATACAAAGTAACAATCTCCCCACATCCAAACATGCCAGCACCTGGCGGCTTTATAGCGACATGATAGCAACAGGGAACATTTCAAACTCCACACATAATAAATCTTTAAACACAAACACCCGTATGGCTTCTGAATCCTTGAGCTCCTGCAGAGAAACGAGAAAAACAAACTATAAGCGCTGCCGTTCCAACAAAACTCTCCTGAAAACCAGTAGCCCCTCACTGCAGAACAAAGATCCAGGGGGCGGGGTTGGATCCACATCTAGGGGGTGGAGATTGGTAGGTTTAGGGGTGGAGATGATGGGTGGGTTTAGGGATCAGGGGGTGGAGACGTTTAGGTTTAGGTATATGTAAGGTGGGAGGAGTTGGATCTAGATCCAGCCTCGCCCCCTGGGTCTTGTGTTCTGCAGTAAGGACCATCTCCTGAAAACAAATTTAATTAAAAAGTTCCTTTTCTTGAACAATCAGCCTCTCCTGTCCTAAATAATTTTATTATTTAAAGGACATAAGATATGGATTAAGGGATAACTTTACTAGCTGATATTTTATTGTAATAAAAAAAAAGGCTGAGCATGGATCAGTCTTCAGGGCATAATGGTTTCTTCCAATTAAAATATATATTTTTTATTATATCTTTGGGTTTATCTTGTACTAATTTGTAGCAAAATTCTCTAGCTTCCTCAGTGTCACTTTATTTCTCTGTTTCTAAAATACCTACTATGCTCAAAAAAAAAAAAAAAACTTCCACGCACAGAAATGCTTGATGATGATTGACAAGATATGATGACTACTTTCCCATCCTGTCCCTTCATTAATCCATATTTTGAGTTTCTCCAAATGTATCCATTTATTCATGTAACAACAAAAATAATGTTCTTTGTCAGTATTGTTTGTCAATTCAAGAACCATATACTGTAACCACATATGGTAATCTATCAACCTTACAGTCACTCAATTGCAAAGCTCACTGTATTTAGTTATTTGTAATTATTTTAGTATATTTAGTATATTATTTATTTGTCTTAATTAAAAGAAAAATAGTCCTTTCAAAGAACATATCATTTTTTCTTCTTTTTTTTGTTGTTGAAAGAATAAACTGCAATATGTTCTATGAAAACTATATTGGTTTATACAGTACATTTTTTCACGCTAATTTATCTTGATTAAAGAAATGCTTAAAATATATTTATTTAGCATTAGAGTATACAAGTAGTTTTATTTATTTAAAGTCTCTTATGCTCACCAAAGCTGCATTTGTTTTATTAAAATTACATTAAAAATAGAAACATTGTAAAATATTAATGTAATTTAAAATAAATGTTTTCCATTACCCCAGTCTAAAATGTCCTTCAGATCCTTCACAAAAGTTGTTTGCACCGTGCTCTTCTGTCGCTTGATCTTTCGTTTAGGTGCGTTAATCCATCACTTATTATGCAAAACCATGATCCGCACTCACATGAAACAGTCTTTTCTTTTCGTTTTATTCTACATTTATCAGATCCTTCAGAAATCATTTTAATATGCCAATTTGCTGCTTAGGAAACATTTCCTAATATTATCAAGTTTGAAAACATTTGAGCAGCTTAATATTTCTAATATTTCTGAAACCATGATACTTTTTTTCAGGATGAATAGACTGTCCTTTATCCTTGTTGAATAAAATCTTACTGATCCCAAACTTTTGAACAGTTGTGTAACTACATTACTATATATTAACTATATTAACTTTCTAGAAAATGTGTTGCAGCATGAGTGTAAGGTAGATGGACTAGTTAGTCTGGTTGATGGATAATTTTCTCGAGGCGGATTCAGAAAGTACAGGGATTGTTCAAACAAGATAGTCTTGAATAGCCTGACAAACGAATGAGCACCTTTCAAGAGGAAAGGCAATTGTAAAGGCCGCTGCGAGTGCGTTGCCTAGACACACAACCGTACGAGTAGCTCACTCATCTCCCTCATCTTCTGCCTCTTTAATCTGTTTAAAAGAAGCCAGCCACTTTGAGCCTCTGTCTCCATAAAACTTGCATCATCATTTGATATTCATCCCAGCAATCTTCAAAAACACATTAGCCTCGGCTGAAGGCAGGGCCCACTTGTATCACCCTTCTCTCAAGACGTTTCTCTAAGAAACAGAATCCTTTCTATCATTCCGCTTTTTATCTCTCTCTCTCTTCTTTTCTTTTAGTGGTTTTCTCTGTTTTACCATTATTAGTGTTAGACTTTGACCCTGAGAATATTTCTCATGTTGGAGCAGAGAGCGTATCTATTAATAAAATAACGCCACTGAGTTGGTATTGACCGCACCAGTCATGTTATGCATTATAGACGACAACCCTGCTTTATTTGCCTCCTAACGTCAGAGATGCACAAAGCTATAAGCAAACGCATCAATCTTTGCAAATTCAATGGGCTACTTAGTGCAGGTTACATCAAACCAAGGTCAAATGGATTCCAAGATGATGAGCTTGTTTCCAGGGCTCTCTTGGAAATAGGCTCCCTTTAACTTGTCCTTGCTTGATTTCCCACATATCGGAGGCTATAAATTTGAGGCAGTTTATGGTGGCTCTGAATAGTTGTTGAAGTGCAGTTTGCCTTCTTCAGGTGTCTAGACATTGGAAGGGAAAAAAAAGTAAATGGCAGGAAGAGAAAGAGCAGTTCGAGAAAACCGCAGTGCAGGTTGTCACTCAAAAAGTACATACAATTGTTCATGTCTTATCAGAAAGAAAATGTCAATCCTTTCCATTTAAATAACATCTGTCATTTATGTAATTTAACTGCGTTTGCTCTTGTTATGTTCTGGTGAATATGTAAGGTACTGTAGCTGCATTGTGATACTCAATTTTGTGGGCAGGCGAAGCAGATAATGCAGATAAACTGTAAACTGCATTTTTGAATACCTCAAAAGGCAAGTATTTCGATACACAGTACGTCTGATCACCCCACAGCTGACTTGTAGGAAACACACCTAAGTTTCACCCCTCAAAACTTTCATTTTTGCATTCAAAAGTTCACCACTGCACATAAAAACTGTTGGCAAAGTGCATACTGTGCAAAGCTGATTCGCCCTTTAACAAGCGGCGATGAATTCTGACAGCGAATTCGTCGTGTTAAAGGTGAGAAACAATTCGACAAGACAAGAAATTTTTGATCTATATTTTAAAGAGCTTTTTCAGCATGGGGCGCAAGCGTTCCTGCATGTATGATTTGTTTCAGAGGCGATCGATGAGCTTTGCAATTCTCTCTGTTGTACTCCACCTGCACACAGGATTGATTTGGCTTGCTGTGATCCAATGACATGGGATCTAATCTACTCATCTGCACTCTCCACCTGAGCTAAGGACATCCTGCAGAGCTGGAGAGCGAAAATAACAGTAGAGACAAAGAGAATCAAAAAGCTGTGCCTTGACCACTCTGACATTACAGTATGTAAAGCAGAGGAAGCCACAGGAACCCAGAACATGGATAGGCACGTGTACTCAAATGCTTGGAATAAGATATGAAATCAAATGCCCAAAACAATCAAGGATGGATGGATGGATAGACAGGCAGACAGATTTTTTTTGTACAATCCTGCTTAACATGTTGTCTTAAAAACATGGCAATGTAACAACCAAAGAAGACCATCTGAAACATATGTACATAGATCAAACATTAAAAAAATATGAGTGCTCGAGCCCATTTCTTGTACATGGACAGTGCAAAAGCTACAATCAGAAAGTAAAGTTAATATATTTTCAGGCTTGAGGCTTTTAACTTATTTATCTGGCTGCTAAATAAAAAATTGAAATGCAGTGGGGTAAGCAGCCCTCGAAAGATCCATTGAAAGAGCCATTAATTATGCAAATGTCTGTAATTGTGTGGGAAAATGTGAGCAGTCAGAGTATCTGTCCAGATGAGGAGTGTAAATGTTTTTCTCCACTTTCTTTCTGTACCTCTCATCTTTTTAGTTGCTCACTTGTTTGTACTGGAATAACACTAATGTCTTTACATCCTCATCACTCTTTCCTCTCATACTTCTACCTTACCACAGCCCACCATCACCATTTGTTCAGGTTTCCACAAGGTAGTAGAAAGCAGCTTAATGGCTTTAATGAAAAGCTGGGTAAATTTAGTCAGGCAGCCTGTGGGGTCTTTGTCTAGAAGGTTCTAAATCAGTCAGCGAGGCCTCACGGGTCGGCAACGTCCAAACTACTCCTGACACCGCTGCCAGTGCGTCTATAATACAGTTAAATGGTCCTACTTATCGCCGGTGAGAAATACACAAGGAAAGTGTGCTCTGGCTCCATTTGTCAGGTGAATTCCACTTCCTCTGTGGACAGCAGGCTCTAAAGGCATTAAACACTGCCATGTCCACACAGCTTTACTGCTGAGGAATGTTAACCACTCAAATATTCATTACTGTTGTGATAGATTAAAAACTGCCTCTTCAACTTTTCTCCCAGTGTGATGGTGTCTGGTAATACTGCCTTCCAGCTTTTTAAACTGCTTCATTAGGCCTTAATGTGATAGTTCACCTAAAAATTTAAATTCTCTTATCATTTACACACCCTCACGTCATTCCAAACTTTCTGTGGAAGAATTTGTGAAGAATAAGTCTATATAAGTCTCCAGGCTTCATTTATTGTAATTGCAAGGAAGAGAGTGACATGCACATTCATTAACATATCCACTTTCAGGTTCAGGTTTGGAACAACATGAGGTTGAATAAATTATTAATTTCATCTCTGGACTAAATGTTCCACTCCATCTAGTGCACAAGTCTTGAGCCAGACTGAATGTAGACACGTACAGTATGAGTGTCAGAAAGGAAAACGTATGCTCTTTAGAGGCTAAAAAAAATACTAAAATTAAATTTATTAAAATGATGGGTAACACTAACAGTATAGGAAACCAATTCTCACTATTAACTAGTTGCTTATTAGCATGCATATTACTAGCATATTGGCTGTGTATTAGTACTTATAAAACACATATTAATGCCTTATTCTGCATTACCATATTCTATATTCTTAATCCTACCCAATCCCTAAACTTACCAACTACTTTATTAATTATTAATTAGAAGTTATTTGGAGTTTACTGAGGCAAAAGTCATAGTTAATAGCTAGTTTATGGACATTAAAATAAAGTGTGACCAAATGATGTACTCACAAGAAAGTCTGTCATACGGGTTTGGAACAACATGAGTAAATAATAAAATTGTTATACTAAAATCATAAAATTACATAACAGTACGTACTTCCAAGAAAATAACATTCTCTTCTGCCATTAAAAATAATGTTATTCCTGTCATCGTTCTTGTGTAACGCTTGAGTGATCGTTTTTGACAGCTGTTTGATGGAATGTCCAAAGGAGATGTGACAACTGGAAAGAGATGCTCTGTATTTGCACATCTTGCTCAGGAAGGCCATACGTCAAGTGGACCTGATGACAAATGTGATGTGATGGGGTTTGTTTCCAATGCTCCAGAATGCACTTCAACAGCGGAAATACAGTCGTGAGTTGTTGGTAAGCCAGATCATACAATCTCTGGTGAGTGCTTCTTTTTTATATACATGAAACTATTTATCTGCTGGTAATCACTTGTGTACAGTTAAGCTGATTTTAACTGACGTGTGGCGGGAGTGTGTGTTCGCTGAAGTTGTCATACAGTCACTATGATGAATCATCTGAATCAAATGAGGAACTAAAACAATCACAAGCCTCTACAGAGCAAGAGCCGGTTGCTAGTACAAGAATTACTGAGTTATTTTAATTTAATTGTTAACGATTTGACAATACTGGAGCGTTACGATATTCGAAGCTCATCTCGGAGTTGTTCTCATAGCAACAGGTCTGTAAGCTCAAAAAAGCAGGTTTATTTAACTGGACTATATTGCACCAGAGGTGATACTGAAAGTCTTTCTCATTCAATTCTTATAAGAACTTATAAGAACTTATAAGAAGTGTTCCTGTGGCTCAGTGGTAGAGCATTGCGTTAGCAGCGCAAAAGGTTGTGGGTTCAATTCCCAGGGAACACACATACTGATAAAAAAAAATGTATAGCCTGAATGCACTGTAAGTCGCTTTGGATAAAAGCGTCTGCTAAATGCATAAATGTAAATGTAAATGTAAACTCACTGTGGAAAAAATATATATTTTTTTGCATGCCCAATTCCATGCTGATATTGTAATCAAATCAGCACAAGCGTGTGAAGAACCTGGTATAAAGAAGAAACAGAAGCAAGGCTCGGCTCAGATTTCATTGTCAAAACGATACAAAATAACTCTTCCTCGATCCCATATTGTGCTGAAAACAGACAAACATGCTCATCACCTGCACGAAAAAAGGAAATAAACCCAATCTGTTACTCCTTCATTAGTTTGTCTGTTGGTGTAGCTTCATGTACTACCTCCAGGTAGCAGTAGAAACATTTCTTAATAGACTGACACTAATTTATAGGAAAGTGAAGATAGAAAAGCTTCTTTCGAACAGACTGTTAGTTGGTGATTATTATGTATTCTTATATGCATACTGTTTCCTATAGAGTAATGGCTGCTGAAAATTCAGGAATAAATTACATTTTAAAATACATTAAAACATAAAAATGCAGTATTATTCCACAATATTTATTTTATTTAACATATTTACTGTATTCTTGATTAAATAAATGCAGCCTTGGTAAGTAATCTAGTTGGAAATCATCATCAAGCAAGAGGTAAATGTAAAGACGAACCAAGAAAAAGCTCTACTAAGAAAATGTCAATACTATGCTGATACCTTGCTCAGTATTCTGGATGCTGCCAGTAGGCTGGAGCCGGCTGGGTCCTAGAGACCTGGCTGAGAGCTGCAGGCTCTGGCTCTGGCTCTGGGCCTTTGGCTTGGGCCTCTATAGGTGCTAGCGTAGCCCGGCTAAACGACGCCCAGCACTCCTCATTACCACCCCAGTTCACCCGCACAGCATGTACAAGACAGACTGAGCCTCATCCACACAAGCCTGCCATGTCTGGCTGGACATTGGGTTCCCATGACAGTTACGAGCTCCAGTTGTCGTTAGTGGAGATGTCGTGAGCTAATGAGCCATGCAAAGAGAGGGAGTGGGGTCTAGATGTGGGGTGGAGTGTTTTGGTGAGTCAGTGAGATGAGTAAGGGTTAGTGCGAAGGACAGAGGAGTCCATGTTGGGTTAAAACTCCTCACAGTTGGAAAGAGAAGATAAGAGCAGAGCTTTACTCAGTCCCTTGTTGCAGCTACTGACTATCAGTGTACAGAGGAAAAAGAGCCAACTGAAATGTTCATTAACATATTTCTTTTTTTATAAAGAAATAGTTGAGCCAAAATCATTTACTCACTATCTTACTGGAATACAAAAGGCAGAATATTAATGCTGTTATTAGCGATACAATGTAAATTAATACAAGTCTCCTTAAGACATTTATAATTTTATGTGAGGAACACATTTAAGTATTTGTGTAATTTCTGTTATTTGCATATGGGCATACTCAAATTGTTGCAATCGATTACAGGACACTCTAACCAAATTACATTTATCATCAATCCTTCTGTAACAGGATTTTTCTGGCTTTAAACTAACACGACTTGGAATACAGAACACAATAGTATTATGATTTACATGTAGTGTAAAAGCTTTAAAGTTCTAAACCACCATTTACTCTCATTGTGTGGAAAACAGCAGAATCAACTTCATTTGTGTTTCAAGACAAAAAGAAAATCATAAACGTTTGGAGAAGCATGAGGGTGAATGAAGATAAATGAATCTCCTTTAACTGAGGACAAAATCATGATGTGAGAAATGTGTCATGAGCACCAAATCAGCATAGTAGAATGATTTATGAAAGACACCGAAGACTGGTGTAATGGCTACTAAAAAAAAAAAGGAAAAAAAAGAAGTAATTACATTTTAAAATACTGTATATTTAATTTTATCAAATAAATAATTAGAGACACCCTTCAAAAATATGAGAAAAATACTGATTCCATTGCATTGTGGGAAGAAACAGATCTATTGAACAATATAGATCATTTCTTGTTAGCTTTTCTTTCTATAATAAAAACTGCTCATCCTAAAGCCATTTAACGTATTACAATCATTTAATGACTTTGACAGTCTTTATACATTCTGTTGTGGAAAGATACCACAGGTTAATGAACTATCCATATGCTTTGAAAGACTAATCCTATAGATGCTAAATGAGCAGATGATTCATTTGACAGGTGTTTCACTACAGTCACTATCAGTATTGTTACAAGCTACTCCTCAGCCTCTGGGCCAAATCCATCTCACTCTGTCCCTGTGTATCTATGTGTGTGCATTTACTTATGAGGGACCATTATGACACTTCATCTGTGTCTCCCCTGGTGTCTAGGGTCTTGAATCTGGTCAGTCTCTCACGTCCCTGCGGCAGTGCAGCCTGTTCTGCGCAGGGTTATTCACTGAGCTCATCACAGGGGACATGCTGACGAGGCAGACCTTTCCAATCAATGACTCCTTTAGGTAGTTCACCCCTATCTCACTTTCTGCTCTCTTCACTAAACACACGATAATGAGCACTGACCCATCAAGCTTGCTACTAAGGATGGACAAAACTAGAATTTTTCAATCTCTAATAACACTTTTAAATGTAATCTTTGCCCAACTTCAAAATTAATATAAACGTATTGTACATTACAATTTTGTGATGCCTAAATTCACTTGTAACATTTAAAACAATATATTTTAGTTTTTAAATATTTATTTATTTTAAATAAATATTGTTGTTGTTATTAATATTATTATGGTAAATATCATTATTGTAATATATATGCATGCCAAGCTGTCTAACAGCTCAAGCACAGCACAATGTCACCACGACAAATAAAGCACTGCTGCTAAGAAAGAAAGAAGATAGACAGATATATGAGAATGAGAATGAGCTTTATTGGCCAGGTATGTTTACACATACGAGGAAATTGTTAAAGTGACAGAAGCTCCACAGTTCAACAGAATGACAGCAACAGGACAGGACACAGATAATAAAATAATAATATACAAATATACAAATAGGCAATGTACAAAATAACAAAAACACAATATATAATATAGACAATTATGTGTGTACAGGTATGATTTGTGCAAATTTGAAATGAAAAATAAGTATGTGTGATGAATAAATAATGTATAATAGTGTTGTGTGTCCCACATTTAATGTCAAGTGTTCATGAGATGGATTGCTTGAGGGAAGAAACTGTTCCTGTGTCTGGTCGTTCTGGTGCTCAGAGCTCTGTAGCATCCGCCAGACGGTAACAGTTCAAAGAGGGAGTGTGCTGGATGTGAGGGGTCCAGAGTGATTTTGCCAGCCCTTTTGCTCACTCTGGATAAGTACAGTTCTTGGAGAGTGGGGAGGGTTGTACCAATGATTCGCTCAGCAGTCTGGACTACCCTCTGTAGTCTTCTGAGGTCAGATTTGGTAGCTGAGCTTAACCAGACAGTTATTGATGTGCAGAGGACGGATTCAATGATGGCAGAGTAGAACTGTTTCAGCAGCTCCTGTGGCAGGTTGAACTTCCTCAGCTGGCGAAGGAAGTACAACCTCTGCTGGGCCTTTTTCACAATGGACTTAATGTGATTGTCCCACTTCAGGTCCTGAGGAAGTGTGGTGCCCAGGAATCTGAATGACTCCACTGCAATCACAGTGCTGTTCATGATGGTGAGTTGGGGGAGAGCAGGGGGGTTTCTCCTGAAGTCCACGATCATCTCCACAGTTTTGAGCGTGTTAAGCTCCAGGTTGTTAAGACTGCACCAGAGAGCCAGCTCCTTAACCTCCTGTCTGTAGGCAGACTTGTCACCGTCCTGGATGAGGCCGATCAGTAGGGTGTCATCTGCAAACTTCATGAGCTTGACAGAGGGGTCTTTAGATGTGCAGTCGTTCGTGTTGAAAGAGAAGAGCAGTGGGGAGAGAACACAGCCCTGAGGAGCTCCAGTGCTGATCGTACGGGTGCTGGATGAGAATTTTCCCAGCCTCACTAGCTGCTGCCTGTCTGTCAGGAAGCTGGTGATCCACTGACAGATGGAGGTGGGGATGGAGAGCTGTGTCAGTTTATTCTGAAGAGTGTCCGGGATGATGGTGTTAAAAGCGGAGCTGAAGTCTACAAACAGTATACTACTGTCTCTGGTGGGACATGTGACATGCTGTCTGTATTTTGGCAGTTCGCAGGAGAGATTTGCTTTATTAAAGTCCCTGAGAATGACTAAAACAGAGTCCGGGTGTTTTTGTTCTGTGTCTGTGATCTGATCAGCGAGTTTCTGTAAAGCTGATCTCGCATGCGCTTGCGGTGGAATGCAGACACTCACGAGAATGAACGAACAAAACTCCCGTGGCGAACAGAACGGCTTGCAGTTAATGAAGAGTGTTTCTAGATCGGAACAACACATCTTCTTTAACACAGTTACATCTGTACACCACCTCTCATTTATGTAAAAGCACGTCCCGCCGCCGCGCGATTTCCCCGTTGATTTCCATCGCGGTCGGATCTGATCAGCTGGAAGTTCGGCAGATGGAGCGCGCTGTCCGGTATGGCGTCATCCAGCCAGGTTTCCGTGAAACACAGATTATAGAAATATATTTCTATCATATATAAAATGATAGAACGATAGATAGAACGATAGAACAATAGATAGATAGATAACTATAGTACAACAGCGATAGATAGAGATAGATAGATAGATCGATAGATAGATAGACGGACAGACAGACAGGCAGATAGGCATTTCGAACAATTAATTGATAGAACATATAAACATTAGATCGACAGAATGATAAACTCTACCTTTCAAATCAACTAGTAATTTATCAACCAGCTAGCCTATCATCGTGACCCATCCCTACTCACTATCTGGCAGTGTTATTTTCTGATGATGTTCTGGACTGACAGATGCTCCTGCAGCTCTCATCTAGTAATGATGTTTGCTGTGGGAGCTTCCAGGGTGCTTTAGGGGTAATTGGAAGGGATGAGGTGGGCCGTTAATGGCTGTTTGACAGAACTTCACACCAATTACAAGATTAATGGGTGACACATGATACACAGGCCCTTCTCACAGGAGATGCATGTGGCAGGCCAAGTACAGGTCTCTTTCGTGAGGATAGCTGGCCATCAGTTAGACTCATCCATCAGTAGCAAAGGGGTTAATTGAATCCACAGCCTGCAGAACAAGGACGACTAATTAATAATTTAAGGCAACCACGATTCCATGAATGTTGTACGCGAGCGTGTCGAACACGGATGCATATACCGGTGCACGACAGAACCTTTGTTCTTCTGCAAGACTATGGCTTCCTGCAAGTGAAGGAGATTTAGATATTCCACATTTACGAGCCCAGTATATACACCTTCCTCGGCCAACATCGTCCATGAATTCTTTACTATCACATAAAATGTTCAAATTGAAAAGCTATACAGGAGGTATTTGATCCTTGAGGCAGGTTTCAGGAAAACAGAAAGAAAAACAGCTTCTCTTCCGTGCCAAGCCCACAAATCCCTGTCTGAGTAACCGGTGGAGTGTGACAGCACTCTTATAATTGCTGAAATGCCGATAAATCCTTACATTGCTTTATTTCCAGAAGGAATTAAACTGGATACCGTCCTGTCTGTCTGATGGAGAAAGTGCAACGCTTTCTTATTTCAACGCACCTCACAAACTTTTACGGCTCGCTCTCTCTCACACAACAGCCCTCAGGCGGAGGAATAACATGCGCTGTTAGATACCGTCTCCAACATCCTCTCAGCAACTTCATGCATTCTCTCCAGAGGAGATGAAAAGATTTAATTTCCTAGTGCTCTGTCCTTCAGCTCACTAAATTAACCCTCGCTCCGCTCATCCATATGGCTTCTCTATGAGTTCTTCTGCCTCCTGCAGTGTCTTTCCTTCCTTTTGTTACTCATCTTTTGGAGTGTTTGCGGTGTCATGATCTTCTTTTGACTCTTACATTATAAAATAAAAACCTTTGAATTTGTTTTGCGTCAAGGTCTCCAGAGCCTGCATCGTAATTATATCCTTTAAACATCCATGTTCTCTAAAACTGAAGAGCATTAATTAAAGCACAGCAGTTCCTTCTTTTTCAGGAACTATTAGGAAAAAAATATAATTTAGCTGTTCAATGCTGTTAGATATGTAATTACATACATAAATAAAACAATTTGCTATTGATTTACTTTTTAATAAACAGTATCTATCGTAGTATTCTATGAGTATTCTAGTAATTTATTAGCATTCAAAGAGATAAGAGCTACTGATACACTGGCATTTGAAAAGAAAAATTAACACAAAAATAAAAATATGTTATCACATCAAACTCGATTTACTTCCATGGAACACAAAAATAAATTTTGAAGACTGTCGAAGACTTGTTCTTTTTTATATATTTACAATTAATGGGCATTGATGCTTCATAAAGGACACAAAACCACCATAAAGGTGGTCAATATTTTTTCATGCACTATATTCCAAATGTTCTGAAGTCATGCAACGGTATTGTGTAAGAAATACACTTACTTTTCAGTCCTTACTCACAAAAAATCTTGACATTCACCCTAGAGTCCATGAGAGTAGTGATGTCCAATTAAGAATAGATGTGCTCCGAGTTTATTATTTATTTATTTATTATTATTATTTTAAATTAATCAATTCATCTGCTTCATAAATAGGTCATATTATTGCTTGCTTGTTTTTCATAATGGGATTACAGGAATTAGATTAAGTTCACAAAATCAACTCACTGACCCAATGTTATGGTCACGTCGATTAACATCTGACTGGTGGGGATGACTATCAATGAAATATAACCTATAATGTACAACTCATACAGACCGCAACTCATGGTCATTTTATAGTGTGTTTACCTGCTGTTTGAAGTTTGAAAGCTTTATTCTCTATTTTTTGTAATTCCATGAAAAAACAAAAACAGTAGATAAAGTCACAACATTGAACACCATTAGGGTGATTAAATAATGACAGACCTTTCATTTTTGGGTTTTCACTACTCTTTTAAAGAGAAACTGTTGTAGTATTATATAAGCACTGTTAATTGTTCACAGATAGTGAGGCTTGTGAACGCACACACATTCTCTCTTCCCCTCTCTGACTATCATGCTTTCTGACCCTCGTCAGCAGGAGTGCCGTCACTGTGGCAGAGCACCCAGTGCACTAATCTTTGCTGGAAATGCAGAGGAGCGATTGGCCTCCCAACTCAGCCAATCTATCCTTGGATCTGGGCCAGTGCTCCACTCTCTCTTAAAGCTATCCCCCCTCCATGAGCAGGTGGCACATGGTACCTTCAGAATATTCCAGTCACGTTCCTTCTTCCTGCCTGAAGACAGAGCATTTGGGCAGATGATACACTTTCAGTCTCTCCCTGTCTCTCTCTCTCTGTGCATTGTTCTCCTGACATGTGAGAAATACAAAAATAAGAATGCATTTAACAATGCATTTTGCATGTATATGTATATATTTTAACTTTAAAGACTGACATATGAACTATTAGGCAAAAAATCTATCTATCTATCTATCTATCTATCTATCTATCTATATATATATATATATATATATATATATATATATATATATATATATATCATATATACATACATACATATATGTATCATATTTGATACATCAGGCTTTTATGACTGATTGATACTAAATTAGAATTATTAAGAAGAATAGGAAGAATTAGGATGAATTATTACATATATATATCCACAAAAGAAAGTCATGCAGGTTTGGAACGACATGCAAATGAGTAAACTATGACAGCATTTTCAATTTGGGTGAATTATCCCTTTAAGAAATCCACTTTGGATTCTCAGTCACTGGCTTATTCCACTATACTGTTTTAAAAAGCGCTAGAGGGAATCTTCTCTGCCTGTTGCCATCAAACATTACAATGCCGCCTCCTCCTCCTCCTCCTGCCAAGCCCACCCTCAGTTAGTAGAAATAGTATCCATTTTTTACTCACTCTTGGATTTAGTAAGGTTACTGCCTAAAGCACTCATCTATCTAGGTTATATGTTTTGTTGCATTCTGTGCTTTGTTTTTGCACAGTTTATTGTAACTGCTCTGTATCTGAATTTTTACGTAGTTGAGTTTCGTTTCTATATTTGATGTCACTGCTGTTTCACACCTGAATTTTCCCCTGAGGGTTCAGCAAAGAGTTTTCTAGCAATCTATCTATATACTTATCTAAAAATGCACTGAGCCAGTCAGAGATGGAAAATTACATAATGCACATACACACAAGAACAATAAATGACCCCCCTCTCTTGGTTTTGCACACATACCTAAAACATATCAAATCCTTGCCAAAATAATTACCTCATGTTCACCCACTCAACATATCCCTACTTGCTTCTCTTCCAAGAGAGATGTGAACCCTGGGGAGATGAAGTACAAACATCAAAAAGCAAGCACTTAAAACAGAGTCTGTTATAACTCTGTGCAGTGCCTTCAGACACAAAACATGTTCATCTCTTAAATCCTCGGCCTCAATTACTTGACCTGCAAAGCAAAAACAGCTTTTCAGATTCAAAATAACCCAGAACAAAGTGACAAACTATCATTTATTTGTCTAAGGGTATACACAATTAAAAGGGTCATTTCTCAAGACTTCAAAGGGAACAGATACTTGCATAACAGACATAGCGTCTGAAGTGAATTTGCTACAAACATGCAGAACAAAGCTGTGTCAGTGCAATCATATATTGAAATGCTGTGATTCTGTTCTCACAAAATTCTATATGAATACATTTTATATACAAACTAATGGTTCTTTTATTATTGTTGAATAAAGTCATTATTTTTTGTTTTCTTTGCACACAAAAATTATTCTTGTTGCTTTGTAAAATTAAGGTTGAACCACTGATGTCACATGGACTATTTTAACAATGTCCTTACCACCTTTCTGGGCCTTAAACGTGGTAGTTGCATTGCGGTCTATGCAGGGTCAGAAAGCTCTCGGATTTCATCAAAAATATATTAATTTGTGTTCCGAAGATGAACAAAGGTCTTATGGGTTTGGAACGACATGAGAGACATTTTCATTTTGGGGTGAACTATCCCTTTATTTAAAGATGCACAGAAACAGATGAAAGGCATAGTGAGTAAATGTGTGTGATGGTTGAGGCTGAGGTTTAGACTTCAGACTAAATAACACTGGCATCATATTGCCTCTAAGTGCCAACATGTGCCCAACTACCATCATTCATACTATTCATACATACTCTGTACACATTCACATGTTTCATTCATCTGTACCATTAGCACTGAACAGGCACAGATGAATGACGGCTGTGGCATGTGTCGTCTGCCCATGTCAAGTGGTGTGGTGTAATCCTTCTGTCCTGCCTGCTGTGTTGCCAGAACTGACACGTACCCTCTGTGTTTAGGAGATACACTCTGCCACTAGCAACATCCACAGACTCTGCATGCATGCAAACACGGATGTCCTTTACCCACCTCTGCTCTAGTTTACAGTTTGTAATCACTTGCATAGGACTGTGCAATTCTGACGCACAATTAAATTATGTCCCCACTATAAAGAACCATCCATAAACCATCCTGTTTTGATATAGCATAACACACTGAAATAACTGCATATTTGCAGTTCCAAAATGTTGGAAACTACACTGAAAGTATTGTATACGTTTTTATTATACTACCTAATTGAAAAAGCAAAATAAAAGGGTTGGATAGGGCTGTCAATTAATAAATATATATTAATCACTGTGTCTAATTACTTTTAAATGCAAGAACAATTCATTTGTGCGCTGCTTGCCTTTGGTGAGTTTTGGCAGGGCAAGTTTTTTTTTGTGTTATTGTTTTGGTTTATACAACATTTTTTCTGCTTCAATCAGATTAATTTGTGTGCAAATGCAAATTAGTGTAAATGCAAATGAACACATTAACTCGGCAACCCCAATTTAAAATACAACTGTACTTGAGTGCAAAAAAAAAAAATAGTGCTAAGAAAATCAGCTGGGAAAGATTTTTTATTGTAATTATTGTATTTTAATTGTATTTAATTGTATATTGTTTATTTATTTTGGAGAAAAAAAAAGTACTTTTGACAACTGTAATTAAAAAAAATAATAATAATTCAAATTTCTGTACAAATCCTCTAAAGAAAAAAGTTTATTCTATAAAGTCACTTAGCTTAAAAGCATCTGCTAAATAAATTAATGTAAATGTAAATGAATAACCACACAGCAACACATAAACACATGCCAGTGATGGAAGCGTTGCATAAAATGAGCAGAACTGTGAAACAGACCTCAAAACAAGCACCAAAACAGAGTTGTGAGCTCAGCGTTTGAATATATTTCTGCCTCTGTCATTGCTTCACAGTAAATTAGCCAAACCCTGGGAACAGAGGCCAAATCCACCTCCATCTTAATTTTTTTTCTGTAGTTGTGACGTGATTTTTTTTTAATAGCAAGACCGTGCTGCTCTGTGCGCTGTCTGCAAAGATGCTGTCTTTTTCTTTCCCTTTACCCTGTGGGGGTGGAAAAGCTCAGGGAGCCTATTTTCTTGTTTTTTTTGTTGTTTTTTTCCTGGCCATGCTGTCGCCTCATCCTGCTTTTGCATTAGAAATCACTCTATTAAAGAGGCCTCTTATGGGATTTCAGAAGACAAGAATTTCAGGTATACTTCTCCAGTAATGCTGACCCCAGCTCCAATTTACATTACTGAATTCAATTAAGAGCTCCTGCCTGGTGCACGAGTGCCAGGGCAGTGGAGATGGTAAGGCCGCCTGCAGTCTCACAGAGGGGATTACTATCCTTAATGTTTTATAAATGGGGTGAATGAAGAGAACCTGTAGAGCGACTTATCATGCTCTCTCCTGTAGAGCGTATGCAGATTCTGTGGGTTGTAAAGTTGACAGTGGTCTTAAAAACTACTCCGGATACTCTGGATTTGTGTTTTAACCTCAAAAGTCTTTAGGTACAGTCACATTAAAGAAAAGGTTCAGGGAAAAATGAAACTTCTGTCATATTTCAGTCATACATGTCTTTTTTTTCTTTCTCTGTGTAACACAACATGAGTTTTCCATGCAATGTACAGTAAATTAATAGTGACCACTGCAATCAACCAAGATTTATTTCACGTTTCATACTACATATCCCCAGCAGACTTGCAATATAGTGATATGGAGCACTTATTGCATATATATAAGTCATATGGAGCACTTTTATAGAGCTTTTTTGCTTTTTAACATCCTCAGGTTCACATCCACTTTTATTTTATCGAAAGGTGCAGCTCAAACTGTTTCTAAACTTCTTTTGTATTTTGCTGAAGAAATAAAGTCAAATAGGTTGAGTAAGCAAATGATGCTCCAAGGTTTGTATAGTTAACTAAAACAAAAATTTAAAAAGTTAACTAAAAAAATAAATAAAATAAAATAAAAAATGTTACTTGAAATAAAAATTATATTAAAATAACATTGGCTGACTGTGACTATACAACCTAAGCACATAACCCCGACAAACAGTGTAAAAGAAAACAGCCCTTCTTTTTCTTGTTTTCTCTCTCTATTACTTTCCACAGAGGAAGAACAAACAGCACCTGTTCATTATATTAAAAGCATCTGCTATGTAGCTCTTGTTCTGTACCGAGGATATAGAGTCTTTCAGAGAGAGGGAGAAATTATTTTTCTCTGATGGCTCTAAGAACGATAATGTACCTCAGCTCCAGCACTGCCATTAAATAAAATAAGGGCTAAAAAAAGTTGTCCTACTTTCATAGAGCTCCACATTTATGAACATTTTAATGGCTATTAATTTTTTTTTAATGTCTATTAATTACTCTATTTATATGCATGGGGTGATGTGGTCATTACTAGCAGCTTTATTTTTCATATAAAAAAAAAGTGATGCTATTCCATGGCAGCAGTGAAAATAGTTTGTGCAATGAATTTATTGAATAAAAACTTTTATTTAAGAGATAAAGAAAATACATTGTCAGATTTGTAAATAAGCATATAACCTTCCATTGAAAATAATATTTTTAACAGACTCAAGAAACGTAAAGAATTTTAAATTAAAAGTGTTTGTGATATACTGTACGGTATCTGTGTTACGGGGCGGACGAGACGTGAGACATGCGGATCCATATGCAAGGCTTTATTCCAAAACATGGTCAAATACAGGGAGGGTCAAACATCAGTATACAGATATGTTGAGGGCAAGACACAAGAGTATTCCGGGAGCAAGCGTGGGTTGACGATCGGCGAACAATATCCAACAGGGCAAGGCAGAGAGATAATCCAGGTATACGAGCAATAGTCCGAGAGAGGTGCAAACAGAGTCCGAATGGGAAGGCAAAGGGTTAATCCAGGAAACACGGGCAAGAATCAAAACACTAGAAAACACACAAGGCAAGGCAAGGCAAGGCAAGGCAAGACTATGATAACTAACTGGGATCCGTAGAGTAGCTATCGCTAGAAGAGTGATATACGCTATACAATACTCGGCCCTGACAGAGAGGAAGTCCAAGGCTTATAAAGCGTGTGTGATTGTGTGATCAGCTGTGTAATCAGAGCAATGTGAGATTGGTGACAGCTGTGTGTCGTCAGTGCAATGGATGATGGGAAATGCAATCCAGTGTGCTGTGTGACAGTAGTGTAGTGCAAGAGTCCATGTGGTGAGCGAGTGACCTCTGGTGGTGAGTTAACGGAAGTTCATAGACCAGATTCATGACAATCTGCAAGACTTCAGTGTGTGCAAGCACATATTAGCACAGCGTTGAGAGGAAGGGTGTTGTATATTTGATATAATGATAAATAGCCCTGTCCGTCAAGAGTAGCAGTGGCTAGCAAAAAAAATTGAGGGAAAATTCCACTTATCGTCAGCGCAGATGAACATAAATGAGGCCCATGGACATGGGTCCCTGGACGCCCGCCTCTGAAGGACATGGGCCGCTCCGGCCCTGCCAGGGTGTTCCTGTGAAAGACAGTCCAGATATAGGTGGTCCAGGAGTCTGGCAGCTAAGAGAATGCTGGCACAATTCAGCCAAAGAAGGAAAAAAATGGAGTGTGTGTGGGCTGAGGGTTGAGGAGGGGTGTTGACAGGACATGGATATGTGTGTGGGAGTGTATGTCAGAGAGGATAGTTGAACAGAAGATGAAGCGACCGGCTATCATATCAATCGTAACCTGTTTTTTTATGCCAACCTGACCCTAGAATGAGTTCTGCAGTCTGTCAATCCATTTGTCATTTTGTTGCTAAATCATCCGAGATTGATGTTACCCTCCCACTCCATCTCTCTCTCTCTCTCTCTCTCCACTTCGACGTCTTTGTCTTGCTACCTCATTGGCTCTAGCTCTGTTCCAAAACCTCCATCGGCAGCATTTTAAGGCACTCCCGACGTGAAATCTAATCCAAAAGGTAGGCAACTTAATTATGCTGTCTGCTAAGATATCTTGTTTTAGCCCAGCTCTAGGCAGCATCACAAATATCTTTTGAGAAGGCAATTTCAGAATGCAGTAGGACTGGAAAAATATACATGATGCCAGACGAGGAGAGAACAGTCTTGGTAATGAAGCTACTTCATTAAAATGCCTAATTAAAACTCAATTACATTTAATTTAATTTAATTCAAACATTCAAGTCATCCAATAGTGGATACTAACAATATTGTTATATGTTTTAACCCAATATTTGTATGCTCTGTGGACCGCGCTGTTAGTCTAACAACATATTAATTCCAAACTCTATGGATATCAATATTGAGTTTGATCTTCCATGGCTAAGCCCATTTCAAGGAAAGTCAGTTTACTCAGCGGCCAAATTTGCCACTTCGGGCAGTGCATTTTCATTACCCTTCAAACTGTGCATATTGAAATTGCAAATTGCAAATATGCCCAGTGGAAACATAAATTTTGCAAAATCTCCCATATATCGTAAAAAAAGTTTACTCTCAATTGAGGTGGTTTTTCAGGCAATTCGAAAAAGGAATATTTTGCAAAACTGCAATGGAAACAATTTATTTTTGCATTTACAGGTCACCCGGCGTACGTACAATTCACATGATCATTCTTTAATGCTTGCTGCTCTCAAGTAAGAGGCTTGTATTTGCCCGTAATGCTTGGATAACGCAATATTTACACTGCAGATGTCTGCGGCGCATTATGGCTTTGACGCAGCCAATTTGTGATGGATGCGATATACGTAAATCTACCAACATCCATTGCCATGACTTATCGCAAGAGGAAAACATAATGTTTTTGTCGCAGAGCATCGGCTAATGGAAACGCCGTCATTTCGCAATAGTTTTTTTATCTACATTTCTAAAATATTGCAAAAGTTTTGCGCAAATCTGTAACGGAAACACAGCTACTGACTGTTTCAATGGGAACTAAGTGGCAATTGGGTCTTTTGTTTAGAAGGCGACCAATTCACACCAATGACTATAACGATAAAGATAGTTTAAAAATCATTATAAAGTCCACACCACAAATATAATAATTACAGCATTAAGGAATGATATAATTGGAATCACTTTCAAAAAAACATTTTTCCAGCTGATGAACAATAAAAACATTGACAGCCAATCGGAATCTATCCTGCTTTTTAAGAGCTCAATCATTTAAAGTGGCAGACAACTCAACAGCAGCATGCTCACTATAAATGGAACATCACTGTACATTGGTGTAGACACTAATGTATTGTTATTGTTATAGTTATTCTTGGAGTAAACAGGCCTTTATTTTGCCATACTGCATGCGCAGTAAAACAAGTGAACTGGCTTGGCCTATATACAGTACTTGTCCATAGAAAGTGCCATGTTGGAGGCAAGATAGGTATTAGAACAATCTTCCTGTTTTAAAAACATATTTCATATGTTTATTTTTAATCTGATTTGATGTCAGTGAATACTAATACAGTTAACATATTCTTGCTGAAAACTAAAGGCTGTTTGAATAAGAATAATAATAACAGAAAAGGAAACGATAAACCACCCACCTTTTCTCTAGCAAAATCAATCACCTAGCATTGTTTCTCTGTGTGTATGACTGTCAGCGTGACTTCATGCATCTGAAACCTTTTTAAAATGCTGTAGTGGTGAAAAACAGTCTGCAATGTGTTGGCAACATGTCTCCAGGTGTAATGAGGGTGTTGAGGATCTCGCTGTGAGCATCAGAATAACATCAGATAAACAGCTCCTGTCACTCTGGCACCTGACAAATGACTCTACGCTCCGCTGGAACACTGATAGCTTTTACACAGCCTCAGTAAATCGGCACTGGTGTCAGACATCAAGATGGAAGAACGTCATTGGCTGAAGGATGTGGGGGTGTTGTTGCAAATCTAAATTAGGAAGCTATATAGAAATAATGATGTGTCGAAGCTGTGGCCCATGGTTAGCATACATTGAGCGGTGATGCACGTGTAAGCAATAGTTTTGAAAGTAAAAGTGATAAAACTCTAGTAAATAAATAAAAATGAATATATTTGTAGAAATAGATTTCTAAACAAAAATACATCCTAGATACATTTTTTATTTATTTATTTTTTCCTGGACATAAACATCAAAATATTTTAGGAAGAAAAGGCCTGTATGAGTCATTGAAACTGTGCCCCATTTTTGCGTAGAGAACAGTCTGAAATGTTTTATCTGTCTCTCTCATCAGACACACACAAATACTGTAACCATTCTTAAAAAAAAAAAAATGTCCACCCACCAGTTCAGCAACTAAACTGTCATACAGTATCACACAAAGACATAAAACTGTGATTCCTTTCACAACATGGCAACAGAAAACACACAAACAGAGAACGGTTGGTATAACTGTAGAAAACTGGGACTATCATTGTGTAAGACGAAACCAAGCTCTGTTTCTCTGCTTCAGTCTCCCTTTCCTCTTCTACCTCTCACATCTGTCTCCCATGACACTCACAGACATATTCCTGCTCAGGGACACTGTCTAAAGGTCCCAGCAGACTACAGCACTCCCTGAGAGTTGTCCCTGTCCCCCTTGTCACCAATTTATGTCTGTGGGCTGACACTGGCGTGCATTGGGAGCAGGCCTAAGTCCCCCCAAGCGCCATGCCTCAGTCTCATTTAGGATTTCACATTTCTCTGTGGTTACAGCATTGAGTGAAGAAAATGACCTAGACAAAGACACACCAACAAAGGCAAAAAATAGATAGAGCGAAAAGGAACACTGCTATACTGTCTTAATATTTAAGCAAAAAGAAAACCTGCCAAACCTTCGGTTAATCTGAAATGTTTCGGTTCAGATGGGGTGATCAGTATCCCAATTTTAAAAAGGCACATGGTGTCAGTCAGAACTATATAAGCAATCTTCTCGTACCATAAGAGTACCATAAAAGTGGTTTGGACATTATATTTTCAAATCATACAATAGCTTTGAGTAAAGAAAAGATTGTAATAGTGTTAAATCTTCTAGAATAGTGCTCCTTGTTCATGACAGAAAAGCAGTTATGTCCAATTTGTCAATATCATTCTTTTGATCCATAAATTGGCCGATCTGGTTTGAATGATTCAATCAAATGGGAATGGTCCGTTCAACTCACTGTGTTTCATTCTGAGGGCTGTGCCCTCTGATGGTTGCATATGTCATTGAGGTTATCTCATTTTAGAAAAGTAACCATTGTAAAATGTATTGTTATTCCTTGTCAGGTGCAAATTACAGTATTTTTTTCCTGATATGAGGCAGTCTCAATGATGTGTGCAGCTGACAAGATAGCGCATTCGAAATCAGACAAAGAGACTGACTCAATCTGGATGCAGTAGTTAACAGCTCGCAGGAAGATTTTCCATTTTTAGTAATTTGCATCTTGTACAGTTAGTTAGTGTTATCATACGACTACATAATTCCTGGAATATAACACATAGGTCAAATGGACCAAATTTATGCCATTTACATCCCATTTGAAGCTTGAAAGCTTTCACTTTCTATGTTGCACAGAAATAAAAATAAAGTAAAAGAAACAAATGTAGATCCATTAAAATGTAAATAAGGTGTATAGGTGGAGGAGACTGAATGGCACATAACTGTGACTCTATGAATTCACCGGAGATCATGATTGATGCTCTTGAATCATGCAAACCCCCAGTCAGTATGTCTTCTCTATTCATCTGTCACCCTCTCTACCATTAACACCAATTTCCAGTATGATGCATTTCATCCTACGCATCATATCCTACACAACATGCTCCAGGCAGTTACCTGAACTTAATTGTCCACTCTCCCAGATGCATTGTGGGTACCTACGGTGTAACATGAGGAATCGGTACGCATTGGAAATAGATCTCTTAGGGCGGCGGGAAAGATTGAAAGGTTGGGGAAAATGGAGATCTCTGCGGCTTTTGGTAGCATGATGTCCTCGTACATCTTCTTGATTATAATTTTCCACACCTGCATCATTACAACCCAAATGGTGGTGGAGTGAAGCAAGGAGAAGCAAGATGAGATGTTCAAGGGGATCAACAGGAGAGAAGCAAGATGAGATGTTCAAGGGGACACTAGGGCTTTGGAAAACATCCTTACTGGATACATATGTTACCTGGGCCCAATATACCTTGCTCTCCTCTTTCTCCTCAACTTGTCTGAAAGTCAAGAATCTGCTCACCCTTATTCAGGGAGTAAAGAGAGGGATTCTCTCGGGCTTTGGTGCACCATTGCCTCTCTTTCTAGAATGTGGTACCATCCTAACTCTATTTTTCAACTCCTATAGTCAGGGACTCTGGGGAAGGATGTGGTTTTGGGTTTTCCGAAGTTGACAGCGGGACTGGCCTAGCCATTCTAATGAAGCCATCTCCCATTTGTCTTTCCAGACATGTAGTGCAGCTGCCATGTGATCAATTATTTTATCATTCCCCCAAGAAGGCCTTTAGATAGACAGCATGAGGCTATACGGATTGATTAAGCCACAGGGTAGACAGTCAGACACATAGTAACAAGCTGAAGGTTGCTGAATACCGAACTCTCAACCGTAACGAGACATTGTTAGGGACAACCCATTTTATATCAGTAACTGTGCTGGTACCAACCTACCCACCATAATCCAGAGGGATCCAATTTGTATCCCGCCGAGAGTTTCAACATGCCAATTTCACCTGGTTTATTATGATTTTTATAGATTGAGAACCTCAATTTGGCTATCTCACAGAAGATTTAATTCTTATCTCTAACTACAGCGAAAGGTACACAGAGGGTTCGTTGTAAAGTAGAAGATGACTGTGCCACTCAATATGGTCTTAGAACATTGCTTTTCTAAAACAGTCTTCTAGCGGCTGCACTGTGCAATCTGTACACCTGTATGTGGGTGTTTCTTGAACTTCAGGTGATTTTAGACCCCATGAGCTTTTTAAACAGATTTTTTTTTTTAAATAATCTAAATTAAAACATTTTACCAACTGTATTTTAATAAATTTAATGGGTGAAATACAGTAAATCATTTTTATAAATAAGTATTTAATAATTTAATTTATCAAAGAATCAACAGTACCAATTAAAATAATGCTTGAGATCATAAATATTGAGATCAGATTTCCCCCAATAAAAATTAAAGTAATTTCCATCAGTGCCATTTCTTTCACATAATATTATCAAACACAGTACATAATTTGAGATGTGGTGCATGTTCTTGACTTCCAGAAATAATAATAATAATAATTAAATTAATTAATCTGATGTATGTATACTTTTGGACAATTTTGGGTAGCAGACAAATTAAATACATTTCTGAAATTTTGAAAAGCATGTTTTTAGATACAGGACCACAAGTGTCTATAGCAGAAACACCTACATTCACAAATAGGCACTTTTTACATGCACTTCAACTGAAGTCAAAACGAATGTCCTCTGACACTGAAGGTCCCTGCAATTGTCCCGAATGACAAAAGCACATTAAAGTGAAGACAAGTAATCCCACCCATTGGCTACTACTGCATCAATATAGCTAAGGCTGTTAACTAATGTCATAAGAAGTCCTACTGAGCACACACCTCACTGCCTGAATGAGTAAGTTACTTAGAAAACTCCAACTTTAACACTTATTACAAGGACTGTCCCTCACATTTCACTGCTGGTTATACAATCTCTGTATAGTCGTGTATGTGACAAATAAAACTTGAACTTGAACTAGCAACCCGAGGTTGAGAGCCTCGCTCAAGGACACAACAGTGATAGTTCATGACTCGCTTTTTATAGTTTTAGAGTGATAGTCCAAATCCTGGTGATAACGTAGCCACCACTTCTCCAAACAATATAGATAATTTACCTGTGTGCAGTATAAAGTGGCCATTTTTGCCTTGAGTGATTGAAAACACTGCACCCTGAAGTCCTTCACCACAGTCCGAGTGTAGTGATGGCCGGCTGCCAGAGGTGGCCTCCAACCTTGAGCTCTCTAAGCCTGTATGCATCTGAACTCAGAGGAGAGTGGATTGTAGCTAGAAAGCGAGCCACTAAGAATGAAGGCAGCACATAAAAGACCTCAGTGCTTTGCCACCAGCCAAAGAGACGGTGAGATGGAACTGATGGACTCGGAATACTAATCCCGTTACCACAGCAATCAAAAGGGACCTGTCTCTCTCCATTTCGCTCTCTTCGCCTCACTCCGTATCTTTCTCTCGCTCTCTCCACCTTGCCCTCCCCTATTCATCTGCTCCATTTAAAACAGTCACTTGACACTGACCCATGGAATAATAATCACCCAAGGCTGATCTTGAGGACACAGCAATCAAGAAACAGATGAACACATGCAAAACTACTATGAGTACCTTTTTGAAGATGAACAAAGGGATTGCTAGCATGCATGAAATGCATGTTTCTGACAGAACAAACAGTACTTTTGAGGGTTAAACTGGCTGAAGGGTTCTTTACCTGGTGGGCCAGATGACTTGTAGGTCTCAATTATAAGAGAAAAAGTGCTGACAATATCAGGTCAGTAGATCAGTGGTAGATCCAGTCATAAGCGACATAGAACGGCACTGCTCTTTAGTTCAGACCAGAACTATCTCTCTCTCTTTTTTTTTTTTTTTGCAGGTTACTAAACTTTCCATACTGCCTCACTATCTGTCTGCCCAAGAGTCTCCTGACTTGCTAGAAGATAAAACAAGGTGGACAGCTAGATGTTATATTAATAGCATCATACAATACAAGTGGGTTGAATTGTGTAAAGTCACAAAAAAATAAAAATAAAATAAAAAAAATAAGCCGGTCAGTAAATAAATAAATTAATTAATTTTGACTGTGAACATGGTGCAAAATATTTTTGATGACATGAGACCAAACTAAAATATATATATATTTTTTTTTTTTTCTGTTTCAGAACATGTTTTGTTCAAACAAAACATAAAACAAACAAAAGCAAAACAAAAAAATAAACAAAACACAAAACAAGCCAAAACAGAACACAAAAGCAAAACAATGCAAAGCAAAATAGAGCAAAGTAAAACAAAGCAAAAAGCACAAAATGCTGTCTTAGTATGGGAACTTTTAAATTTTTTAAATAAATCTAATTTACTCTTCGCAGGGAGTTTGATTGACAGGCGATCTGACCAGTCATAATGCTGAATTTGCCATTTGCGTCTGACAAACAAACCAGAAAGGAGAGTAGATTAACGTCAGTGGACTTGAATTTGAAAAATGGTGTGTATTGACGTCTTTCTTTGGTTGAAACAAGATACCTTCTGATGTTCATTAATGTTTATTGCATGCTTTAACTAGTAAAGTGGAAGAGATGATCACGTCACATGCCGCGTAAACAGCATTCATCACACAAAGAGCCACAAAATGGTATTTATTGTTTGAATTTCTTTTAAAAAAATGACAATTTGAAAGCAGAGACTTTGTTTCATACCAAAAATAACCTGTACTGTCTTGTCTGTCGGTGCGTTGTCAGTTTTCTCTTTGCCCCATGATATATTTTTCACTGCGTGAGTACATGATGTGTGGCGTGAGAGTGGTATGGCTTGTCGGATATAGCAACAGTAATGAAGGGGGGCGAGTCTTTGCGAAGGGTCAATTGTATGAACTTTCAGATAAAGAATGTGATTTGGCTAACTAGCATAACCAAACAGAATTACAAAAATAATAGCTGTTTTCAAATCCCACCATTAAATATAATTATCGGAGTTCCCATTTGAGTTCCCAGATGTGTCATGGTGCCATTGTTAGAGACACAAAATCAGTTCTGGCCTGTGTTGTATCCCAATCCCATCCCCACACCTTTTTCTCTCCCCAACAGTTCCTTGTCCCCTCACTACCGTTAATAAATTAATTTTAATGTATTACATCTAGCGCTTTAACAACTGACCACATGGAAGAAAAAAAACAGTCACCTTAGATTCTGGTGCTTCCTGTAGTGGTCAATAAAGTAGTGTGCCCACTTCCCCTCATCCTTACCAGATCTCATTACTATCCTCTTCCTTCTCTGTTCCCATTAATCCACACACACACATCCTCATGGGTGTATTTGAATCATGAGCTCCGGGACTGGTGTCTCCTGACGGATTACAGTTCGGTACTGTGGATGAGATAAATGATAACTTCCCTATCGCAGAGAAAAGTAAATTAAAGTCAGCCGCACTGCTCGCCCTCCTCATACACACTCAGGGCAAACTTCTTCATTCACTAACTCCTGACGAAGGACACCCAGACAAACACACACAACGGGAGAATTTTTTTTAATAATAATCATAGTTTTATGCACCTGGTGAATCTCTCTATATACATGCACACAACAAGGATTTAAACACACCTGGATGTTATCTAAATCAGCCATTCAGTACAGAGGTATAGCTAGGGAATATTCTAGCTATCTCATTTCCAGGTGCAATGACCACAGGAGTCAAAGAGTATTTTAATACAAGTAAGAAGGGTAGGCAACGAGTTAACACACAGCATAATGAACACGAAGCCATCAGTGCCCATTTACAAAAGCAGGAAAAGCTTTAGACACAGTAGTTGAGCTTTTTATAAACCACTGTTTGAGCAAGCAAACATGCTTCATTATCGACTTTGTTTGCTCTGCTATATTCAAGTAATACATTACATGAAAATAAATATTAATATTTTATTAAAAATAAAAATAAATAAATATTTGTCAAAAAATTCTTGATGGAGAGGAAGCTTTAATTAAGATAAGACTCGGCTGGGTTCAGTAATTAATGTTTAAAGATGTGGATCTCAATCTCCACAGTTTCACACTGTCAAACACTGGAGAAGCTGTCAAAAGAGTGATGCAAGCAGTTGTTTCTGTGTCTCTGTGTTGTGACTGGCAGATCTGACTTGACATGCTCAAGCCAAACATTCATTTAAATCACTATGAACCACATGAAAACACTTGCCCTCCCTGTATATGGAAAACAAATGTGTTTTTTACAGAAAAGGGTCATTTTAAGTGTTGATTAGAGTTGCTCTAAGGGTGGCCCTCCATCTGTTGTGTGCTCTGGCACACCTCGCCCCAGGTGGAGAGTGACATCTCTTTGTGACCCATATAATTGGCTCTTTACCACCTTGATCATATCTCTTGAGAAAAAGAGAGAGAGATGGAGTATGAGAGAGGGGGGTCTCGGGGAGAGAAAGACAAGAAACATCTGTTGTGCTCCTCTTCTGATGCAAAATCACATGCAACTAAAAGAGCCAGCTAACAAGGAGAGGCTATCAGACACAACACTGAATTCACTGTGGCATGGCGGATAGGAAAAAAAAAGAAAAGAAAATATCTTGTGGAATATTCAGATTTGAATTGGTGTAAATCAGGGATGGGCAACTGGCGGCCAGCGGGCCGTATACGGCCCCCAGTGTCTTTTAGTAAGGCCCGCTGGATTATATTACACTCGGATGATCAATTTTAAAAACATTTGAAAAGTAAGTCACGTAAAGATTGCTTTCAGTTTATGATGTTAATACTATCTCCAACCAGGAGAGGTCGCTAGTTTCCAGCCGCTCCCCATATTAATTTCAGCGCAGTGTAAACATTCACTAACGTTAGCAAATAATACATGAAAAAACAGACCATGAAAACAGTATTTTCCAGTCAAGATGGTTAACAGATTATCTTTTTTAACAAGTTCAAGGGGATACCTATATGTTTGGAAATCTGTATTTTTATTTAAATCGCCATCACGCCACTGCTCACAGACAATGGGACGCCAGAGTTGCACTTGCCTCAAATTTCAAAGGTAAAATGCATAGTCAACAAAAGCTTTTTACCAAATGCATGACAGAAATGTTTGCACTGAACTATGTTCTTAGGTTTTCTGCTGATCGTTAAAAAGTCTTCAGTTTATTTGTTTAAATTTATGGCCATGAAAACTTCTAAATGTTACAAAAAGTCTCAATTATGAGAGGTCTTAAATTTGGGGACGGAAAGACAAGAATTGCTATATGGATTAATATGACGATTAAACTTCAAAAGGCTATGATTTCACTGAATAAATATGAGCGCTGCACGTTTCAAAGTCAGGTGCTGCTGCTTTGTTGTGTACTGCGGTTACTGGGGAAACCGGTATATTCTGCCTTTCTGAAAGTGAAATCTGCTGCCAGAGAACGAATATGCATTTCCAATAAGCCCATCTGCTATTTTTGCTACATATTTTTAAATGTGAACTAGTGGATCGGCAAAAAGCTAATGCATTATAAAAATCTAAACAATTAAGTAATTAAGATATATGTTATTTAATATAATAATTAATTGATACTTTTGACATCCCTTTTCTTAAAAATTGTTTAAAGGCTGAAATGTGAAGTGCAGATCTTAAAAAGGTATTTAAAGGTCTTAACATTGATTTTGAAAATCCTGCAGATACAAGGTTATTTTATGGTACCATTTGGAAAAAAAAAAAATTTTTTTTAATAAGCCCTTTTTAACGGTCCTCTTAGGTTGTTTTGAGAATGTTCTGTAGGCCACTAATAATAAAAAAAGGACCTCTGTACATTTGTTTGTTGCAAATTTACAGACAATGCAATTGAGATGTTTACATTGACTTGTTGGGTAATATTTATGTCAACTGACAAGTTTCCCTTCTGAACTAGCATAACTGCAAAAGTTTTATAGTTAATAAAATCTTTAAAAACTAATTACATTAATTATACTTTCATTTCTTTCAATAAAAAGGAAATTGAGTAAAATGGTGTAAAAGGTGTGTGGACGTGGATTAGTAATCTGGCCCCTTGGTATAAAGGAGAAAAAAATCCTGGCCCTCCTAACTCTCAAAGTTGCCCATCCCTGGTGTAAATGCAAGAGACACATACATTACTGTTTATAACTTTTGACCAGTAGGTGGCAGTGTGTATGTCAAACCAATGCTTCCTGTATGGTGTCCTCAAATTTGTAAATGCCTAACAGTATCAAAAAGCTTTGAATAACTTTTGACAGGCATGTTTTCAATACGATCTGCGCCAAATTTGGGGATTAAACCTATTAAATCTGTTGGAGGTGTTTTGCAAAATTCAAAATAGCGAGTAATGTAATTGAACCCCCAGGTCAACTAAATTTTATTTAAAGGCAATGCAGTTCAAAAGTTCTTAGCTAAAAAGTGCAAGAAATGTGAAAATGTAGGTGGTGCTAGAGGGCATGAGACACTGGCGCCAACACTGCACTGGGGATATTGAGAGTAATCCTAATCACGTTTCCAAATATCAGACCTTTTTTGCATATGGTTCTAGGGGTTGCAAGAGACTCCCAGCCAGAAGAATAATAACCTTCTTTGCTTAGGCTTGGCCCCCTATTAAATAAATGCAAAAAGAGACAAACTTGGAAAAACAGGAAATATCTACATTTGGAAAAACAGGAACAGACCAAGTGGATGGATGTTGTATCTAAAAACAGCCCAGCTGGATTATCAATACTACAGACCTCATGGCTGAATTCTTTGTCAGGTTTTAAGAGCACAGAGATCCACTCTCAGCTCCCACAGGGCTCGGCTCAGGACAGGGCTCTAATTAACAGCTGTGCTGCTTCGCACAGGAAAAAGTGGGGGCGCCCAAGTGACCCTTTACAGTCCCTCGAGCTGAACCCGATTTCACATATTAATGAGGATTGTGACTGATTCAGGCTACAGCAGTAATTGGTGCCCAATGGGAAGTTGTGCATGCAGGTGCTTCTGCTTTGGCGGTACTGTCACGTGCTGCACAGTCAGCATGCATGCTAGCAATTAAGCCACAATACAATAACATGCCTGTTTCATGGGTTGAGCTTAGCTACCAATGCCATTGATTAAATGACAGAGATGTGCTAAGCAACACTTATTAAGAGGGTTGGTTAGTAGCAACATATATTTTATTATGTATTGTGAAGTACATCTGAGTGAAATGGATTATTGAAAAATAAAAAAATAAATGTAGGGCAAGACTTGTTTCTTCCCCTTGGTTGTTGACTGGATGGAGACAGATTTGAATGGGAGTTTCTGTGTTTGTAAGAAAGGGGTGATAAGAAAGGGGTTTTAAGTGGACTAAACGAGTTTAGAATAAGATCATTAAGATTATTTTATGAAAATTGTCTTTTACAACTAGCCAGACTGGTTCTCGCTGCTCAAAGAAGAAGGCATATGTCCGTTTGGTCTGAATCTGAGAGCGTTTGCGACTGCAGTCTGTTCTAAAAAGCTCAGAGTGAAACCCAAACAAATCCTGGTCCAAACAAGTCCTCCTGCCAAAGATGGTGGGTATGGTGTTCTGATTCAGAGTATGGAGTGTTGTACAGCGACAGCTTGAGGTGTGTGGGTCTTCTACTTCCCAAACCCAAGCTTGTTGAACAAGCATGTCCGGGAATGAGAGCCTCATACATAAAGCAGATTGTTTGGTGTACCACAAGAGCCAAAGACGAAGTCTAATTTCCTTCTCAGAGTTACAAAAACATCTTAATTTTAGGAAATACTGCAAAAAAATGTAGAGTTTTTTTTTTTTTTTTTTTCACTGATTTCCGAAGGCAGTGGTGGGTATGATTAAATGTAATGATTAAATTAATAGCGGTAATACACCAGCTGAAGTATGATTTCTACCTCAGAGGCAGAGAACATTTACAGCTAGACATATTACATTAGTACTATTGTACGCTGCTGCTTGCAACTCTAATTTTAAAGACACTGGAAGGATAGAGAATAACAGTCGAAGAGCTCTTGGTATAGCAAAAAAGTCCATGTATGAAGAAGCGTAGAAGAAAAGGACCACAAAGAAAGCTAGCTAACACCCCCCATGTGAGTCAGACCTCTGAGAGTACACCAAAGGCTCTCTGAAAATAATCATACAATAAGACCGGGACCCTACAGGGCTTCGTCAACTTCTCTCCCTCCTTTTATCTGTCTTTCTTACTCTGTGACTCTGCCCAAAGTCTTCAAAGTGAATAGGTGAGAACAACCGCAATGAACAGAACTGCATTCCCTCTGAATTTCAGAGAGGTTGCTTTCACACACCTGGCTGTGTGCTCAAAATATGTGCATGCATGTGGGTGCAGCGTATGCATACTGCATCGGTTATCGCTCTGTGTGAGCCGCAGCAGAGCGCAGTGACTTTAATGATTAACGATGGTTCTCCGTCGGGCCCCTGCACACCGCCCAAACCTCTGTCATGCTACCAAAAATAGACAAAGTGCAGCGCCACTTTTAATGACAACCTCTTCTGATCGATGCTGCTCTCATGCATGGAAGCAACACAAAGACAAGTCTTTCAACCAGACAGCCTCGCCGCATGGGAAGGAGGTTTTCGAAGGGCCCGCTTTTGAAGATTTGGACAGGCCTTTTTCCTCCCACTGTGCACAGAAACAGTGATGGGCAGGCACTCGGTTGCAGAGTGAGCACCGCCTATGGCAGACCTAGGGCTGGATGGAGAGAGCGTGAAGGAGTAGGAGCTGTCATGTTTCTTTTATGGCGCTGTGCTTGTGTTTTTCACTGAAGTATTTCTGAGAAGGCACTGGAAGTTTGAAAGTTCTCTTGTAGTCAGAAATGGATTGAAGTGAACGATTCGCAATGAGATATAACGGGTTTGAGAAAGTATGTTACAAAAGCAGTATAGAGCAATGGATTTCCCAACAAATTAACCCGAGAAGATCCAGTAACATTTACTTGGCTTTCTCAGGCCATGCACTGTAAGTCAATAATTGATCCGCAAGTTCCATTTGAGTTGGAACTGATGAGACGATCTTTGTTGCAGTTGTTGATTGACAACAGATTGACCAGAATGCATCACAAGTGCACCTTGTACAGTACCTTAAATTGACAAAGGCCTGTTGAGAGTTTAGAAATAGAGATAGAGATATTTAGACTTAGAAAAGAATTTGAAGAATATTCTGGTTTCAGTACTTAGCAAAACTAAGTCGGCACAATGTTGATAACCACAAATGTTAATTTCAGGTTGTCCTGAAAAAAAAATAATAAAAAAAATGGCAGGAATGTCAAAATACTCACTGTTTCCAAATTTAGCCACAAGATGCAAACAATATGAGTGTTATGAGATTTTAGATGCAAAATCACTTACTGATCTTACTGATATTTTCTGTGTATCTTTGTTTAAATAGCAATGGAATGTCTCAAATCCTAAAATGAAGTTTAAACAAAACAAATGAAGTGCTTTTATAAAATTCACATTTCTGCTTTCAAATCCTCCAAAATGTTGTCCCTGTTTACTTTCATTGTAAGTGTGACACCATAACATTAAAAAAAAATTAAAGAAAAACAGAAAGTAAGCTGTACTGAACTTGGAAAACTCCTTTTATGTGGTAGGGATACATTGTAAGAGGTAGATAGTACAAGGTGCATGGAGAGGCAAAAACCAAATCTTCAAAAGAAGTACAAAATGATCATACTTCAAATGACCACAAGTCCTTTCTGGACACAGAGTCCTTTCTGTTCTTGGGGACTGTTAACTGGCTAGCTTTCCTCACATTTGTCACACCAGACAGCTCTGAGAGAGTGAAACAAATCCAAAGAAAAGAATGAGAACAAGTCAGTGTTCTCTAGGGATTTTCCAAGACAACCTACAGCTCTTTGTGCTTGGAAGAACTTATTTTCCTGGATGAAGGGGCTATTGCTTTCGAGCTATTTTGTATGGATGTAGGGTATTTAACTATGGCATATTAAGTCTACACAATGAAGTGGAATTATACTCCTGTCTATCAGCACACCATCAATGAGGCCAAGAAATGGAGACGGATAAAAGGAGCATGATCCTAGACTATTAACGCCGAAGATCTACCATCTCTGAACAAACGTCGTCTGTTTGATGTAAGAATTAGCACAATAAGCTGAAAGATGAAGATATCTGGATGTAGGTCACGTAACCAGGGAAAGTGTCTTACAGGGAGTACTGTTTTACACACACATGACATGTTTTCACATTTATAATTGATTCGTCTCTTATAGAAATAAGAGCAGTAATTATACAAGTTTTAATAATACAATTGGATTATAATAGGCAGTTTCAGCATGATACAAAACCCTTAAAGCTGAACCCCCAAACAGTTGTCCCCCTTAAATGCATGTTATTGAAAAAAAACAATAATAATAATAATAAAATAAAATAAATAAATGTTGGCCAATGAATTTCCATGAGTTTTCCATAACCAATCCAGGCATGTTCAATCCTAGATAATTTTTTTTTTAATTTTAATTCAGAATGATTCACTAATGAATCATTTAAACTGATTTGTGAACTTGACTAATTCATCTAAAACAACAGACTCAAAATAAAAAATAAAATAAAAATAGCTAACAAATAAAATAAAAGTATGACTTGCAAGCTAGATTTATTACACACAAAAGAAACACTTAATAAATATAATTATTAAATATTTTAGAAAATGGATTAGACATGGAAAACTTTTTTTTTTAATTGAATGTGTAGAGAGGATTTTTATATTTAAAAAATGTATGTCTAATCAAGCCCTAAAGTTTCTGTATAGTTGATTCTAAGGTGGCAAAAAGACAAAATATGTCTAAAAAAATATCTACATTCCCTTTTCAGCGAAACACTACTTCTTTCAAATGAAAGCATTTTGAAAATCTCCTGACAACACTAGCCAATTGATGCTGGTTTATCCTTAATACATTTAAGTAAAACATATCTAACTTCTGTGCAAGACACTCAGTGTCAAACTATTACAGAGTATGTATCAATTCTACAAAAAAAGAACCATGGGTTCTGAAAAAGAGACTTTTGTATTTGCAGCTTTTCCATGACCGTTGGATGACTCTAGATGACTCTGAAAAACCTTTTTAAAAAGTGAAAAAGAAAAGCAAGCCAAACTAAGGATTAGAACACCTGGCTAAAAGGTGTAAGAGACAGCAGCAACGACCCTGATCTTAACCTACTGGCTCTCTTGGTCAAGGGGAACTGTGTGTGGACAGAAGGCCAGTGGAAACCCAGACTCGGATCACGGAGCGGTCCTCTTCCTCTGCCCCTGCAGTTCAGATCAGCAGTGGAACCAGAACTAAGAGGACTCCTCCATCCATCATAACCACACTGCCACTGCTAACAAATCTCTAACAACAACACTGCAGCCTCAGCTCCACATAATATACACATATACTGTTCACACATCTACACAAATACTACCTGTAGATAGGCTTTCAATACGCACGCAAATACTCTAAATGAATGCTATTGTTACAATATCTTTATGTATCCTTTTTTTCTCACAAGCATACTCAGAAGCACACTTATTATTCAGAGTAGAGTGAGTTATATTGATTCAAGGTCTCGAGTCCAAATAGAGAGACAGAAAGTGTGCAACTATGAGAGTGTGTGGGCACTGAAGTTAATAAAACTAGTCAGACTAGCATTCAGTCCATCTTCTTTCTTTTAACAGCAGTTGTATTGCTAAAGTCACTAGCTACATGTATTTGTAGCAGAGAAAGTGCCAGTCATTATGAAGCTATAACAGTACTGTGGGAAAATTAATTGTTGCGCAGGTGGGTGAAGGCACCCTGCTATCTCTGACAAGAGCAGCTATTTGATTTTTTTCAGAGATTTTTGCCAGCTGTTATTCTAAATAATGTACCCGCTGAACTATTTTGAGGCTGAATCTGTCTGAAAACTGAGAACAGGCCCACTTCCAGCTTTAAGCGGTAAGGTAGTCCTTAGAACTCAATGGTCACATCAATTTTTCCATGAATTTCACTGACAAAAAGGTCCATGGTCAATTGTCTAGTGATGTATGAAGAACAGCTTACAAAAACATACAAACCAAGCAGCTTCTGCTAGACAAAGTGACAAATTTGACCAGCTTGATCCTGTTGCAAAATCTGTGTTGGGAAATCTTTTGTCCTTACATATATTTCAAAATTGTGTGGATTACTATTTACATTACTGGAATTCACCCACAAAAATTAGCCAAACATAGTAAATGTGATGGCACCTTAACAGTAGAGGTGGTTGATGGACAGTAGCCAGAGTGGGCCAAACTCACGATTAGGTGTGCCATGCCCACACTACTCAGATTCAAGTAGTGCTACAGTTAAGCTAAATGTAGCTAATGCTTGAAAAAAAAGTTACAAATTACACAACACTGAAGCTACAGAATAATGACTCATTGGAAATTAATCATCCAGATAAAACGATTCACTAAAATGACTTAGACTTCAGAAGACTAAATAAGGAGGAGGACATTATAGGAGAAAATGTTTGATTATTACCTCAACTGATTGTATTGTTGCATAGGTAAACACGCTGTGATACCCAAGTTGTCAAGTCAATTTTATTCACACGCACATTGTTTCAAAACAGCTTTACAGAAAATCATGTAGTCAGTGTTTATAATATATTAATATATTCATGCCTTACAGTTGCGTTTAGCAGATTACAGTTTACATTTGTAATACTGTAATATAAACAATCACACATTTAAGATTAGACAGATAAAGGTGGATATACTTCTATATCCAACTTTATATATAAAGCTGTGCAATATAGTTTACATTTTGCGAAGAAGTAAACTATTTTGCTATATTTCTAATAGTATATTACTAGGCAAAGCTGTACTATTTGGGGGAATAGATACTATTCTACTAGTAAGCGTAGTAATGCTAGCAGCTATGCTAGTTAGGGCTGAAACAATGCACCTACCACCAAATGAAAAAAATTAATATTTGAAAAATAATCGTTAGTTGCAGACCCAATGCTAATCTTTTACTCCTGTCTGGAACCTACACTGATATCACAATTACCAAAGATGTATTTTAAGAATTCAGAGAAACACACCCAGATGAATTCATAGTAATAGTGTCTAATGATGTATTTCATGCTTCATATAACCTCTGTTATATTTCACCTTGTATTCATTACCCTTTCCATATGTCAATGATGTAACAGACAGTGCGCTCGAATGCCAGCTGGGAAGAAAAAAAAAAAAGCAGTGTATTCAAAACTCAAAGAAAGACTCAATATTCCCCTCAGACCAACATGAGATGTACAGCTCAAACAATTCTGAGAAACATCAGAAAATCAACACAAAGAGCTCAAACATTGACCCAAACTGCCTTCTCTGCATGTAATTCAGCAAACCAGCGGCAGTCTACTGTATTTCTGACAACAAATAGCAGGGGTTTACAACCACCAAACCAGTCACTCAGCCAACTCAAGGACAAGTAAAAAAAAAAAAAAAAAGCAAGACTTTTATAGCAAGAACCTTATAGCATATATAGTACTTTCATAGCAAGTCCGTATAAAATAAACTATTAAAAGCATTAACATTGTAAAATTCATCATCACAATATGGAAGAAAAGATATGTTACTAATTTAACAATTCCCCATCTTATTTATTGGCATAATGAGGCTTACATATTTAAGAATTATATACCAATGTTAGTGAAAGAACATTTAAAATAAGAAATAAGAAAGAATTTTTTTTTGTGACATATAGGCCCGGTTCACAGACAGGGCTTAGACTAAACCAGGATTAGGCCATTGTTCAATTAGGAAATTTAAGTAATTTTTATTAACATGCCTTCACACAAAACATTACTGGTGTGCATCTTGAGACAAAACAAAGGCACTGATATATTTTAAGATCAGTCAGTGCAAGTTTCTTTCAGTTAAAACAGCTCAGACTTACACTTTAGTCTGGGACTAGGCTTAAGCCTTGTCTGTGAAACCAGGGGATAAAGTCACATTTGTGTCATTAAAACTTTGATTGTGAGAGTAAAAAAAAAAAAAAAAAAAAAAATTAACCAAAAATAAATCTCACTGTGAATTAAATTTGCAATTTATTATTGCTATTAGAAGACAGTTGCGACTTAAATTGACAATTGTAAAATATAAAGTTACATTGTGTGAAATAAAGACGCAATTGTGAGATATAAAGTCACATAGTGGGAAATAAAGTCACCATTCTGAGATATAAAGTTGAAATGGCAGGAAACATATTATATCTTCTTCACAGACCCCCTAAAGTACCTTGTTGAAAACTCTGGACAAATAGAAAGGCTATAAACTAAAACCATTGAGAACGGCAGAGCTTATGAGCTGTCAGACGTTACGATCAACTTCAGTCTACAAATGCCTCTGTATATGACAGTGTGTTTCTAATAATTCCTGCAATTCAGTCAAGTTAAATTTGACATTCACCAAATATATGTGTGCAGTATATAAACGTATACACTAGAGATCTGAAATCATTCAACATTCGCTGTTTATGTGGAACAGACAGGGACCTCCAGAAACGCACAATGCACGAGGCTTTTTGGAGAGGAAAAAAAAAAACTTAATGGATGTAATCAAAGAGTGATTATATCAACATTAACCCAAGCAAAAAAGATAACGCAGCATGGCGATCTGGCTTCTTCTGCCTGCAAGCTGATGTTTCAGTCTACAGGAAACTAGATCAACATCACACACATGCAATCACACCAATTAGTCTTTATTAAGCTACAACACTAGCATAAAAAAGAAGATATCCCGTAACAACATATGCATTTTTTTCTTTGCCAACCTAATCTCAAGGCTGCGGCACACAAAGGAGTGAGAAGTTCCATGTTCACGTGGGCTTTGAGTATAGGGAGTGTCTCTGATCCAGAGATGAGCAAGAAATACCTGAAGACATTTAAATAATTAGTCCAATTAAGCCTTCAGATAACACGCCTGTAATTAAATCATTGGCACACCAAGGGATGGTGACAGTTCACAGAAACAAATTTTGTCTGTGGTGGGTTCATCTCCCATCCAAACAAAAATATTTAATTGCAGTTCAACATACGCAGATTATGGTAGCAAATCTACCACCCGCAGATCTCTGATGAAGGCCCTGCAGAATGTGAAGACCAATGTCTTTTACAAAATTGTACAAAAACAAGTGGATTTGAAACAGGTTAAAAAAGATATTGTTTAAATAAGAGGCAAAATGTGTATATGTTTGGCTGAAATTTTCAGTTGCTACCAAGAACATTGGTACATTTCAGTATAAGGCACACTTAGTTATTTTAATTTGTGTTGTGACAACAATAGATGAGTACTGGTACAATAAAATTAGTATATGAAAAGACCCACTTAATGTAAAAATAAAAAGCTTTTATTAAGTGACAGCTATGAAGATATGATGGGAGCCTTGACCTCATGTGAGAATACATGATTGTTTTAATAATATGTTCAATGGTTTAATCAATACTTTTTTCCAGCATTTTTTTCAGTATGTTAATCATATTTTTACAAAAATCAACTCATTACTGTAAAACGTTAATAAGGAAAAACTTAAAGTGCACATTTTTTTTTATTTTCAAACCTATTCCACAGATTTCAGTAGATTTGCCCTTACCGTAAATATGAAAAAAGTGTGCAGAATCCATGTGGGTCTAATTATCACATCCACCTTATTTTTACCATAAGAACAGGTTCAGCCATTTGTAACTTGAACGTTCAAGGCTTCCGGTGTCATTCGTTTCTAGTTATTTTTAGCTGTACAAAAGAGCTCATTATGCTGCTTGATATTGTGAACTTGATATTATTTTAATGTATTGTCATAATTATAAACATACTGATTTGTAGCACATATAGTTTAATACACTTATTTTATTTCTCTAGTTATTTACCTATAGGAGCTAATGAAGTCTCACACATTCACAGAAAATAACTAGCTTACTTCTGCATTGCAAAATTAGGTGGATTATTACATTGCATAGTAGTTAAGAGACCTATATGCCTGAGTGCTCTAATTTCATGCAGAATTTCTTATGATTTAGAATCATTTGCAATGACTGTGCAGAATGCTATATATCCTCTATTCCAGAGTGGCCTAATTACGGAAAAAAAATCTCCCAATATACACCTAAAAATACTGTCAACATCTTTCCAGAGAAGAACTTTCCATGCTTGAAATTGGCTGGTGTCAGTGATGTCAGCTTTGAGAAGAAGGTCGTTTAATGTGCAGTCTTTGCGGGCACAGGAGAAGGCTGCATCTCTGTAACAGGCATATTGGCAGTGTCCTCCTGTCTGGCACAGCCAATCAGCTTGCTGACTCAAGGGAGGATAAAACTCAGTGTGGCTTTAGCTGAGAGGCAGTAGCGAGCCAGGAAAAGCCCAGCTGTAGCATGCGTGCACATACACATCCTCTCATTCTCACTTTCCCCTTCTAGTCGCTTCTTTTTCAGTGTCAATAACACACTTTCTGACTCTCTCTGTCTCTCGATCGGAAACACAAGCAGATTAATTCTATATGTGACCTGCGATAATGTCTATCAATGGTGTTGATTGCCTAAGGGTCTGATAACCTGTAACTTATATCGGGCAAGATTTTAAAAAACAACAGCGGGGGCCAGAGGGGAAAGTTGTCCTGAATACTGACAATATATAAATATATATTTAAAATTCATCAACAAGGCCCATGAACTGTCCTCTACCTCTATATCCACCCACAACCCAGAAGCAACAACACAAAATGACATCAGCAAAAGTGACAAGTGACAGATTTGAGAAATATACCATTTTAAATCTGGTCAGCCAGTGTGATACATCGACAAGCAATAAATCTCTTCCATGCTACTCTTTCGTTTCTCTCCTAACAATATTTCTCTCCTAAAAATATTTTGTCAAACACTTGATTTCTATTCCTGTCACAAAACTTTTGATACACATATACCTGGTACACGCCGCTGTGAAGTTGTGCTTTAAAAAGCAGCACAATAAACAAGTTAATATTGAGTAGTTTTAGACACAATATGTCTACTTCGTCCATTACCAATGAATAATCCAAACAATGCCACATAATCTCTAAGCCTCTGAATGAGTCAGTGTTATTTTAACGAATCGATTGAATAAATGATTCAGTGACTCACTCATAAAGAATGATTCCCTTATCTGTTTCATTCCTGAATTAATCAGTGGTGATGAACAAATCGGTTGAGTGATTCAATGACTACAATAACATGCGCAGAAATAATATGATTATTTCTAATAATCAGAGTAAGGATTTAATCACATTATGATGTTTGCAAGTCAAGAGCAAAGCTTCACGCCCGTTTACATGCAATTTCCATTATTCACATTATTCGTAATTAATTGTAGTTATTGTTTACTGCCATTATTCACATACCCCACTGCACAGCACAAATGATGGACTAAGAAAGTGTAGGAGTGTTACTAGCCACTGTTTTAATTTATTTACATCTAATGCAAAACGCTTTTGTATGGTTGTATTTTAATGCTTTTTCAGCGCCATAGAAATGTGATGGCAATGCCTCTTCAGCTGGGTTTGCGTACGCATTGAGCTTTTTGTTTTTAAAATACGCGGCCTTCAGGCTCTTCCAGTGAATGCAAATTTGTTCACCGGTTCTTGTGTATCCAGCCTCGGACATGTTTGTTGTGACATGCCTAAAAATGTCCCCATGAATCAGCGGTTTAAACAAATCGTTACAGTGGTTCAATGACTCGCTCATTTCTGAAAGAATCAGTGTCTTTGAACGAACCAGTTGAACGAATGATTCAGGCTTACTCATAACGTGCAGAATTCAGAACTACATACTAGCATGCTACTCTTACTATTTTTACTTTTTTTGGCAGAAATAGTAGAAATAGTTTGCTAGAATGAATGTTCTGAAACCGTCAACTTGTTATATTTCTGAATGAAGCAGTGGTTCAGTGAATTAATGACTTATTTACTCCTGATTGAATTAATCAGTTTAGTAATTCAATGAGTCGTTATAATACAGTTATTTGTTGCCATCTTCTGGCTTAACAATATATCTTGCAGAAAGAGTCCCTGAAATCCTACTATATTGAGAATTGATTCAGTTTCAAGTGCTGCAATAAATATCAGAGCTCTTGAAACGCTGCTTAGCCAATCAGATTTGAGGACCAGACCTAACCTTGCAAAATAAACAAAATGTTCAGATTCTACTGATAGATTACTTGTCATTAGAAGCTTTTTGAGTCACACCCAGTTAGAACACAGTGTAAAAGATTAAGTAGCACACATTTGGAGGTGTTGCCTCCCCACCCAGTATCAGCAGGAACAAACAGTGCAACCAAGAGGAGTCAGTGATTACTATTTTATCACAAACACTTATCCTGATTGGAGGCAGTTCCAAGCACTTTAAAGTTACTTTTCCTTTTCCTTTTGTAATTAGAGACTAATAATTGAAATATAAAATGAGCTCTCCAAATCAAATCAAGCTGAAAGTGAAACACTATGCTTGTGATCCAAAACGAGCCCATGGTTACCCAATCAAACAAAATTGCTTGTAAAGCAGCTTAATTGATTTTAATGGAGCAGGCTGTAAATGAAACCGCTAACAGCTGGTCAGAAATAAGCTTGGCTTACCTTGCCGGACATCCCTGGGTGCTATAGCGATGCCATTCTTTGAATGCAGCTGTGTTACACAACAGTCATCGGGTGGGGATTGCAACACGCTCGCGCTGGGGTCTAAAGAGTGGTTGTGGGGCGCAGTAGGCAGAAGGGAGATCGGAGGGGCCGTGTTGGGACAAATGCATCCCGTCTGGGTGATACTGCAGCTCTCTGTTTCCCAGCCTGAGCCGACGTGCAAGCACTCCTCGAACCATCGGCACAGGACTCCACACGTGAACTGACTTGAATTCTCATTATTAATGAGCAGAACCTCTACGAGCCGGAAGTCCAGAGTTTCCGCCGACAAGGGGGCTTGGCCCTCAGACGTCCCATCTCCATTGTCGCCTTCTTTGTTGGGATGAGTGGTCAGGCACAGCTGCACAAAGTTCTTATCGAACTGCAGGAAGGTGTGGGGTCCTGGGACCATGCAAAGCTCAACAGCTTCAGGGTCCGAGGGGAAGGTGGGCTGGTCTGGGGGGCCACAGGTCTGGTTTGAGAGGTAGTGGTCCAGGGGCAGCACCAGTGGGGAAAAAGCTAAACAGGCGCCGGCATGGCGATTGAAGCGGAAATAGAGTGAGTACTTGGTGGGGTCAGGGTTCTCCACTGTCCAGGAGCATCCAGATGCCAGAGCCGACGGCCTGGGAAAGAGGTCCCTGAGCGAGAAGGAGCCGTATAAGACCCCAGCCACCAGAGAGGAGCAGGGGGCAGCCTGACCCAGTGGCTCCACGGCCCAGGCCAGTGCAAAAAGGGATGACAGCACAGACAGACAGAGATGACCAGCAGTGTTCATCCTATGTCATTTGTCCTGCGGGGGAAGAAAGAAATATAGATGAGTGAGAGGTCAAACAACTAATTAATTAATCTGTCAAATATGTCTTTGATTAATCTTGCTCATTTTCTTTCTTAAAACAATATTTAAATCTATTACAATACATACATCAGCTTAAATAACAGTTTAAATAACCAAAATAGAACAAGATGTTCTGTCATGAAAAAAAAATAAAAAATTAAAAGAATAAAAAATGACTAATATATATATATACTGTATATATATATATATATATATATATATATATATATTACTTTTAATATCATATCATCATATTTAATATCATCCCATGTTGCTTATACTGTAGGATTTTGTTTCAATTTGGGTTTCTCCGGAACCTATATTTGACAAAGGACAGCAGCAAAGGAACTTCTATGATGAGAGTACATAGTGGTAGATACTGTTTGCACCAATTATAAATAGCACTTAATTGCATCTTGTTTACACCAAGTGCAAATAGAATGAAATGCTATTCACACAAAGTATGAATAGGCAGAATGTGCTATTTGTGCTAAAATCTGATTATTTGAGCAATGACAGGTGGTTTTAGCAGAAATAGAAAAAAAAAATGTGTTAAATAATTGTTAACTGAAACAAATTAACAACATTATCATATTAATTAAATAAAAAATAGACATGTTAATACATTCTTCATATTCTAGTGCTGGGCAATGATTAATCACGATTAATCGCACCCAAAATAAAAGTTTTTGTTTATATAATATATGTGTGAGTGTGCTGTGTATATTTATTATGTATATATAAAGACACATACATACAGTATATATTTTGAAAATATTTACATGTATATATTTGTACTCATATAATTTATATTATATATAAATATATTTAATATATACATATAACATTGGATGCAATTAATCGTGATTAATCATTGCCCACCACTATCATATATACTAACAAAAAAAACAACAGAAACTATTAAAAAATTACAAAAACAAAATTACTAAAATTAGCCAAAATTTTAAATGAAACAAAAAAAATAAAAAAAAATAAAAAATACTATATATTTTTTAATAAAAACTATAATAGTACCTCAATCATATAATAACACTGCTAAATTTTATAATTTGATTTGTGTAAAACTCTGTTGATAAAACAAAAGAGAAGGGGAGTTCTGAAGGAGAGATTGCAAGAAGGGCAACACAATGTTATTTGAATATTAGATTCATTAACAGATTTACATCACTAATCCTCTTTAATCTGTTCTGCGGAGACACTGCAGAGTGTCAAAAACAAACAGCCAGAGTGAACGAGAATGACAACAGAAAACCAGAGACAGGAGAAAACAGAGCGAGATGGAGAGGAACGGTCGTGTCACATATCGGGCCATTTAAGCTCTCTGACAGCATTAATGAAGCGGAAAATTTTCCTGTAAATCAGCCCCTTCGGTCTTGATTCCCGCCTGCCAGAAGCTCCTCACGCCAGCCTTTTTCCACAGCTGCATTTGCGAGCCCCAATTCAGCCTCTCCTGAGCCGCCGCTCACTTTTCATTCAGTCAGCCCGCCCCTCTGGCACCGGCCCCTTTGTCTTAATTACATGTGGTTAGTGGGTCACATTACTGGCATACAGTCGGCTGCGGTGGGACGTCCTTCATTTGGAGGGCCTTCAGGTTTCCCTACACTCCAACCTGGATCAATAGGTGGTAATCTCTGACTTTCATTCTCCTTTTTGCCTCTTTGTCATTCTGTCTCACCCTTCCTCTCCTCCTTCCCACTCTCACTCAGAGCAGACTTGTAAATCATTTCAGGGCTGCGTGTTCTCTCTGTGAAGGTCGCAATACTATTCACAAAGACACAAAACGGACACGCATACTTTTCTCCGATGTCTGAAATCCCTGACGGATGTGCTGAGAAGACTGATGACTCTTCTGTGGAGGGTTTAGCCCTTCAACTAATCTCCCACACTCTCACGCACACATGCATCCTTTAGTTTCCCACTGTGACACATTTATAGGTCTTTGAGTTTTTGATTAATAGGACGCGGCACATGACATAACACTTTTTTTTATCCTGTCTATTAATTTAAATTAAATACATTAAAATGCAATTCAGACATTCAATGATTTGAACACACCACTTCTGTGATAAGCATGTCTTTCATTTCTATATTACAATTCATTTAGGTATTTTTTTGGAGCATAAATTCAAGCATGGGGAAGGGCGATTGATCAAAACTCTTAAGTTTGATTGGTGTGTGGCATTATATATTCTAGAACTGTCATCTTGATTAAAAAAATAATATTTTTTTTTTTTTATTTAAAATGATCTCTCTCTCTTTAAAAATGTCTTTATTTTGAGAGATTCTTTCTGATAGTGATTTTATGTCTGACAGTGTTATTATGAGATTGTATGGGAGTTTTATGAGATTTGTTAAAGTTTTTAAATTATACAACTTTATGTATTAATGTTTATGTGTGTGGAAACCCAAAATTATAATTTATTTTCCTCTGTTATAATCCTTTGTAAATGTCATATATTGACATTATTTTCTCAACTTGTTCATTATGACTAATGTTTCAATAAAAAATAAAATAAAATAAACAAAGTTGTTGGACAATCTTTTATTTATTTGACAAAAAATATTTTAAAAAGCTTTATTGCTTATTCATATTTAAGACTGACCACATCTATGTCATGTACAAATACACACACACACACACATATATATATATATATATATATATATATATATATATATATATATATATATATATATATATATATATATATATATATATATATATATATATATATATATATACAGTGTATACAATAGATAGATAGACATATATTTAACACATATATATATATATATATATATATATATATATATATTTAACATATACAGTAAATTTAACACACACACATATATACACATATATATGTATGTAGAACATTAAAAGTTAAATATATAAAGATAAAATGCATTTGTCTAGTCACGCATCTTTTGGGATGTTATGAATATTCCGATGCATCCCAGCAGCCCATTAGCTCCGTGTATGAGGTGTGCTGGAATCAGTCACCACCAGCGAAGCGAGTTAAATGGCGCTAAGAATTGGCTCTGGAGAGGGGCCTTTAGACAAGGCAGATGAAAACACGAGAGTTTAAAGTGGATACATCTTTCATTCGATGAGATGTTCCTGACTCAAGCTTATTATGAGATGGCTGGAATAAAGGGTTTACATGAACAAAATGGCACAAACAAATGATTCTACCAAGAAATAAATAAATACTGTAGATGAATTGGCACAGAGAAGCGAGTTGCACTCCATTTCACAGGTGCTTATTGCTTCTCTTGTTCCTCATATTACTGAAAAATGCTTATCTGATCATGCGTTTGCTTATTTACTTATCGATTTATTTTGTGGGATTATGGTGATGAAGAATAGATTTTTATTGTCACTGGCTATTTTAAACTGCAGGGTGCAGACAGGCCATATCTGAATATTTGTATACATGTGACACTAATCTGAGTCGTGTGAACAAATCCTTTCAAATCCGATTTGCTCTACTTTCATATGTGGTCCTGGATTGGATACATTTCTGATTTGAGTCTAAATCATCACACCAGAATACATGTGTTTGTACTACCCTGTGGATTAATTCAATGCCAGCAGCGCCTGTCTTAAAAAAGAAATTGTAAAAATCGGAGGAAAACAGTGATGGCAAGATCACACTTTTAATTGATATTGGAGGAGATGCTTCAGTTAGGCAAAACCCAAGGGAATATATCACAACCGAGCGGTGTTAGCACATTAGTGTTGCAACTTCCAGGGCCGGTGTTGATGCTGTAAAATGTGAGAACAATTCTAAGGGCCCAAAGGCCCTGCGATATTGATAAAGGATCTAACAATTAAATGTATACATTATATACATTGTGATAATAGTCACACTTTATTTTCAGGTCCTTAATTTACGACTTTTGCCTCAGTAAACTCCTAATTTGCTGCTTATTAATAATTAGTAAAGCACTTGTTAAGTTTAGGTATTGGGTAGGATTAGGGATGTAGAATATGTTCGTGCAGAATATGTGCTTTATAAGTACTAATAAACAGCCAAAATGTTAATAGTAGGCATGCTAATAAGCAATAGTGAGAACTGGTCCCTATACTAAAGTGTTATTGATAATCTCAGTAAAATGTCAAGGAACTTCGGAACTTAGACTAATATCATTTGTTCAGCTCATTTTAAGGCAGCTGACAGTTCACATTATTGATAGATACAGGTCACTGAATGTGAACAGTCAAAGCAAAAAGAACATTAAGGCCTTTAATATCAACCATTTATCATACAATAATGTTACACCTGTGCATACACCTTCATACATTTCTGTGTGCACGTTTTTTTTTTTTTTTTTACATAAATCAATACTTCGTTTGAATAATTTCTTGCCAATATTCATGTTCATTAAGTACACCAGTAAGCAGCTGTCAGTAACAACAGAAGAGCAGCAAAAAGAAATCAAACACTAAACCACCTCTGAGAAAAGAAGCTTGAAAGAAGGTGGGAAAGACATAGAAGGTCAGGCAAACACAGAGTAAGGAGCATGTCTGGAAATAATAGGTTCTGAGATGAAACTGAAACAGTAATGAAAGACAGTGCAGACATGGGGATCTTTAGAGATGCAGGGATGGCTTTGATTTTTATGAAGTATGGATTTTTTTTCTGTTATAATGCTCCTATCTCAGTTTAAAGAACGCAAGGTTTGGGTGGGGCATATTTAAAGGCACGTCCTATTTAAATAGCCATCAGACTTTTGTGCAAATCATAAATCATGATTTGCTACTTGCTGTTTGGTTGTAAGGGGTGGGGCATTCTCATTCGAGATACATTTTTATTTAACAGAAATTTATAGTGCAGATGGTTGGTCCTGGAAAGAAAGGCTTTTAAATGTGTATATCTGCTAAAAGCCCATTTTTAGGAGCACACTAGCATACAGATGAGCTCAAAGCTAACAGACATGAATTTAAAGCTAGAAAACTCTTTTTTTTTTATTAGAGTCTTTAATATGCATTGAGTAAGCCTTTCAGGTTGATTAGCAAGAGAAGTTGGTCCATTGAGCTGTGTTAGGTCAGCGCGGCACAAACTCTTTAATTCTGTGCTGTTTTGTCCCACTTTTGGGTTATTTGGCTTCCCAGATTGGCCTTTATTTGTTTGATCTGCTCATCCAGCCTAACATAGCAACAACCAATAGCATTACTTTGGGGGTGGGGCTATCTGTTTGTCCAACCAATCACGGATCATTCTGAGAAACCTGTTTGAAGAAGTTTAAAAAAATGCTTTGATTTGCTGATGCTATGTGATGCAGAAATAACACACCTTTAAAGAACAGCATCTAATCTTGATCTTTCTCTCTTTGCTTATTCACATTTAGAAAGAATATCCTAATAAATAAATGAAAGGAGAAGATAAAGAAGAACATGAAAACCTCAGAAGGGCTTGCTGAAATATTCTTGTCAGCTACTCATCATGTGATATTACCCGCACATATGGTTGGCTTTAACACTGTCAAATGACTTCAAAGCTGCTCTTTACACAATAGCAAAGCTTTTGCAAGTCAGTAGGGATGGGCGATACCTCTTATTTTATTTTCGATCCGATACCGATATTTTCAAGCCCAGTATTGTCGATATCGATATCTATACCGATACTGATACCTCTAAACTAAACTGATCTTTTCAATTATTAAAATAATATAATCAGTAATTATACTCAATGTTAGATTTTAAAGCCATGTTTGTTTGTTTTTTATATTTCATAGGCCTTTTTTTTTGTTTACACTGTCAGAAATAAAATATACTAAAATTGTATTTTAGCCCTTTACTGGGGCAGTAACCTCAAAGGTGCAGATATCCCCTAAAAGGGAGCATATTAGTACCATACAAGTATGCATGCTTTAAGGGTAGATAAGTTACAAAGGTGCACCTTTGAGGATACCTCATGAAAAATAAACATGGTGTTACATAAGTACTAAAATGTATTATTATTATTATTATTATTATTATTATTATCATGGTTAATGTGTGGATACTGCAGTTTTACTACAAAATAATGTGGTAAACTGTGGTTACTGTAATAAAACCATGGTTAATTTTTGTAAAAGGCTGCCAGGCTGCTGTACTCCTAAATGTGAAACTTAAGCATATTTTTTTTCTGACATTTATTAGCAGCAATTACAGAACATAACACAATCCATTTTAACTTTTAACAACCAGTTTAATTAAATGTACTTGCACAAACTAGCCTATTTAAAATAAATATTACATAAATAAACCATGTTTGGGGTTAGTAAGATTTTGTATTTTTTTTTTAAATAAGCCTCATGCTCACCAAGGCTGCACTTATTTGAACAAAAATACAGTAAAAACAGCAATATTGTGAAATATAACCATTAAAATAACTATTTTCTATTTTAATATATTTTAAAATGTAATTTTAAATGCATCTGTGATCAAAGCTGAATTTTCAGCATCATTACTCCAGTCTTCAGTGTCACATGATCCTTCAGAAATAATTATACTATCATTTGCTGCCCAAGAAACATTTCTGATTATTATTGCTGCTTCATATTTGCGTGGAAACCGTGATGCATTTTCAGAATTAATTTGATACATAGTAACAATGATATGTAATGTAATGTAATAATGTGGCAATGGTTTCTTAAGATCTACTTATGCTTCTGATGCTTTTGGGAACGCAGCTCTATTTGAACAAACACTGTGACTGAGCCATGCTCAGCAGTGAACGCTGTCTGTGATTGATTGGTTTTGTCTTTCAGCATTTGCGTGTATTCCGATGAGCAGGAGAAATAGCTCTATCTAACACAATTAGACTAACACTTAGAAGCTTATTTTATGCACCAAATTTCTTGATAAATAAAATTAGTGGTTAAAAAATGCACTTTAGAATCGATATTTTTATGTGAGGATCGATCCTTTCGATACAACATCAGTATCAAAGTATCAATATTTTAGGATCGATTCACCCATCCCTACAACTCAGTGTACTTTTATGTTCAGGTCAGGTAAGCCAACTCATTAAGTCCAGCTCCCCAGGGTACAAAATCACACACCGACAAACAAAAACACGCACCCTCACAAACAATTACATAACTGTTAGGCTGAACCAGCCATGTGTCATTACAGATGAGAGCAGCATCTTGACATTTGTGAATCCATCCTCAGTGTACATGTTCAAGATCCATCTGAACATTTGATTGATGGATACAAGGATTCCCAGCTAACCTTGGGGCCGCATAGGACTGGAGGAAAGCCAGGCCATTCAGGGGGTATCGAAGGCCCTGTAGTGGGTCCTAAATCAAGCTAATGTAATGCTATAATGATGTTGCCTTTGGATGTGATGCTCAAAGGTCTAGGCAAGACTCCATATGAGGTTTGAAGGACAAAATATGTACTTGTGTATAGTGGACTTAGCAGAGGTGAAGAGAAAATACCAGATGTTCTGGTGATTTCTTTTTTATTCCATCAGGAAAAGGATGATCCGTGTTGGAGAGTGTGGATCATTTTTCTTCAGGACCATTACTTGTTTGGCCATATCACATACCAAATGGTTAAAATGGTTCAGATTCCTCTTTAAATAACTGCATTGATTGGTTGTTCAAAATATCTACTATTGGACTCAAAAGTCCTAAATGTGAAGATTTCACATTTCACACACTAAGCTATCGCTTCATCAATAGACTGCAATTGAATACATAATTAACAGCCAACTATTCTGCATTCACTCTACAGTAAATCAATGGAAAGCACACTGAAAAACAGTATTATCACTCCTATTATCAATGGCAGGCCTATTTTATAATTCACAATCATGTCATTTGTGCGTTTGTTAGATGTTTTCTCCCAAAGTTACTCTGCATTGAAGGCACAGGCCTATTTTTATATTTCATTTAATTTTCTTTCAGTTCATGCATTTTTGGGGAATCGAACCCATGAACTTGGTTTGAGCTTTACTGTTTGAGCTACAAGAAAGCATCCCCATGTTATAACATATAACTGGATGGATTTCAGAATAGAAAGTCTGAATATGTTTTAACTAATACCTTTAGTGTTTGCCATACAAATGTAAACATAGATTCCTGCTCTCTTATTTGAGCTACCATGTTTGGCGTACTGGTCTAATGAGGTACTGTCAGTTTCAGATTTACCCACCAATGTAAATAATAATGTTAATAAATAAATAAATAAAATTGATAAAACAGCATCTTTGGGCAGAATAAGCTACAGTGCAAACCAGAGTTAACGTCAATATTCATAATTTGCCTTGCAAATTAGTATTAAGTTTTGTAAAATCAACCTTCCAGTTCACAGTATGCTATACCACAGACTGACCCCAACATGTTCACATTATTAGCCAAAAGTATAAACCAATATGCTACCACAACCCACAGAGTCATGCTCAAGTCTTTCCCATCACTTATTCCCTCAGTCAAAGTAATCATAACTAATGCATTCTAAATGTGTCAAGGAGTTAAAGTTAGAGATTAAAGGTCAAAAACATCAGCTAGGGGTTCTGTCTTCGGCTTAAGAACAGTTTTGGGTCAGTGTCGACCTGCTGGCCCAGTAAAACCCTGACCCATTTCTACAGCCCTAAGCGTAAAAGCCCTCGGCTTTGAGACACCGTGCAGAAAAACTGAATGTTCTGCTTCACTAACCAGGACACCTAGTGAGAGACCTGACCATCGTTTCTGTTTCTGATTCATCAGGTTCTATCTACACACCTCGGGGATGGGATTACGAATGAGAGATGCCAACTTTCTCTCAGGCCACGATGCCCCAAAACTTCAAAGTAGTAGATAGCTCTGGGTTTTCAGGGTTACAGCACTGAATAGATTTTTCTTTATTCTCCCATTGCATGACCAAAGTCAGTATCATTGCATTGTAAAAAGTAGTTTTTATGAGACTGTAGCAACAATATAGTAGGGCTGGTCCAAATACCATTTTTTGAGCTTCGAAGCTTCGGTAGTAATCAACACCGAATATTCGAAGCTTCGGAGGGAGGGGCCTGAACGTATTTTTCTCTCTAATAAAGGCAGGAATCTCTGTGTGTGTCTGTCTGTTTGCATTTTGATGATGTCGAGAACCGTTCATCCAATCGACTTCACGCGTGGCGGGTGTGTTGCTGCGTACCCAAGGGAGTGCAGTGTTGCATTATGGTGCAATATGGACATGCAACACGTTCAGAATTAATACACTTTTAATAAACTACAGAACAGCGCAAGCCATAAGCGGCGCGCCTCACGCGGGCAGGGCTTATATGCTCCGATAACGGACACTGCACTAGTGATACAAAACACACAGGTCTGTTAAGAGCAATATTTTTAATAAGGCAGCCCAGTGCTTAATTTGTAAATTGAGAGGTCCCGGAATAAAGCGGGGTAACGGATCACCTGTGATTAGAGGAGGGAGAGGACCAATCTTTAGTGATTAAAAAAACGTGCATCAGTTGCTTTTATAGGGTTCGAACGGTCATGAAAAACCTGGAAAAGCTATGAAATTTTAAAACAGCAATTTCCAGGCCTGGAAAAGTTTTGTAAAAGTCATGGAATTTTATTTCACAAATTTCTTTATAATAGAGTTATATTTAATCAGGTCCTGAATTTGTGTGTATATCGCATAGTTTTACTCATTCCCGCAGCTTTCGAGTTTATAATGAGGGAAATTCCTGCAAACATTTATTGAATATAGCATGTAGGCTAGATGAGTAAATAAATCCACACAAACTATCAGATTAAATCAGTCATTTGAAAACAGTGTGAGTGATTCAGCTGGACCGCGTCTTCTCTCTTTCACTCTCTCAAAGCGGCTTCACATCAGCGCATCTCGTCTGCACTACAAGAGCTACTGCACGCTGATCCAAGACTTTCACTCACATCTCAGGACAGTCGACAGAAAGAAAACGCATGCATCGCAATGCGTTAATTTTATCTGCTTGTTTTTTTAATTAAAAAACTTGACCCTCTAACATTTGTACTCTCTATTCTATTTCTATTCTAACTACTTAGTCAGGTGCTTTTTCGCCAGCACCTGACTAACTAATACTAACACTTACCTATTCTATTTAATAAAAATAAAAAATAAAAATAAAAAATCCTAGCTACGTGTACTGTGCTAGACTAACTGAGACTTGTCATGGCACTTGTATACTGTTGCTCTCTCGATGGTCTGATTGCTTCTATTGTTCTCCTCATTTGTACGTCGCTTTGGATAAAAGCGTCTGCTAAATGATTAAATGTAAATGTAAATGTACTTGTTTTATTTATAAAGAAAAAAGAGCCTCTAACACTATCATTCCCTATTTTTATTTATTATAAAAACAAAATAAGCAAACAAACAAACAAACAAAAAACCTTGCTACATATACTGTTAGTCGAAGCCCCGTGGTCACCCTAGTTAGCTAGCTAGTTTTCTCACTCGTCTGCAGCGGCAGGGCCGTGCAGAGACCTTTGGAGGGGCAGGTGCTCAAAGTATAAAAGGGGCACATGGAACACGGCTTTTAATAGGGCTGTGCTCCTTGCTGATATGTGTATCGAAATGGATGCTTCTGTATTGATACAGCAGCAAATGCCATGACGCAGGTTTGAAAAAGAAACACAGAACAGAAAAGACCATTTTAAGTTTAAATGTTAAAGACATTTTTTGCACCTCTTAAGTACTCTGGAATTATATTATTATTATTATTATTGTTGTTATTGTGTTTACAGGGTATGGTGGTTTTGCTGTTGTAAACACTACTGTTGTTGTTGTAGAAAAAAATATTCCTGTCTTATTTAAAATAGAATTCTATTAATCCTGTTCTGAATGTATTCATGTTTTTTAATGATAATGATTATAAAAACAGGATTGATAAGTATAATTCTGACAAATCAAAAAAAAATATTTTTATACTGAGAAAATCAGTATAAGCCTGTTTTACCAGTGTTGTGATAATTATTTTTAAGGCACTCTACGTTTTTTTTATATAAATACTGTAATAATAATTGTTCAAAGTATGAATAGTTTTTAGTAAGATAACATTAAAAAAAACAAGGCACCTCGAAGCGCTTTAAACTTTTCCCAATTAAACAGCAAGAACGAAAGAGAACAAGCACCTTTGTTTGAATTGCTGTGTAGAACTACGTTAGCTGCATTTTTAATATTAATTTTAATAAATGTACATTTGTCCCCGGCACTTTATTCAAGCTCGAGCAGGTGTTTTCACATAGAGGTTTCTAGATTTAAATCTAGATTTAAATTAAAGAGACATGACCTGACGTATTATTCGTATCCAAAATGAGGAGATATGAATATCAGGAGTGCTGAACACTCTCGTGCAGTGCATGTTTCATACTCGAAGCCAGAGGGAGCTCTCGCGCAGAAACTTTTGACATGCATATGGACAAACTCACAAGGCTATCGCTGTAGCTGAGCTGAATAAAAAGCAGAAACGTTTTTACTGATGAAACGTGAAGACAATAAAAGATTGCGAAAATATATGGTTTATGTGTGTTTTTCAAGTTATCTTCAGGTAATAAATAAATAAACTATATGAAAAATGCAGTACTGATTGACATATCATTTAGTATAGAAACTATAAAATATATTTCCTGAATTATTCTGTGATAAAATGGGAAAAGGGTGTTCGTAGTAGCCTTTATAAACCAATCATAAAATTGTCATTAGGAAAACATTGAACAAAAATATTGTAGCCCCTTGCTGCAGAGCTAACCTTGCTTCCACGGGCTACACACAGCAATATAACAGCTGTGCATGATCTGTTCACGCCGTTCTCGTAAAATAATAATAATTCAATAATATAAGTTTACAAACACACGCTCCGCTGAGAACTCCACTTACCGGCAGCCGCGGACGTTACTGAAGGCATCCTAAAGGCGTGTCTGAACGTGAGGGATCTTCCCGGATGAGATCGTCAGGTGAAAGGTCATCATGTGGATAATTTAATTTACGGCTAAACTATTATTAATTAATTTTACTAATAGTTAGACTAGGCAGGCCTTCACAAAAGGGCGTTTAATCACAAAAAAAAAAAAAAAAAAACCTTGCCTTGACAAAAGGGCACTTTGGGCATCAAGGGGAAAATGGGCAGGTGCTCAAGCACCCACAGCCCCCCCCCTCTGCACGTGCCTGTGCAGCGGACATAACCACGCTTGAACCCTGGACCAGCGAGGGACTTTGGTTCGACTGACATTTTTTTGCCTCTTCCTTTCTGTGATTTCTTTTTCACTCAAGGAGCTGTTGTTTGTAAAGGAGTGTAAATTTAGTTTTACTCATACAGCAGCCGCGCTTCCAGCGGACAAGAGCAAAATGCGTACACTCCTCTGTATCAGCCGGGCCACAAGGTCGCGCTGTTTGCGTTCAAATCAGAGCGTAAATCGATGAAGAAGATGCATCCCTGTGTCGAGGCTGATACAGAGGAGTGTACGCATTTTGCGTCCAGGGGATAATCTCCAAAATGGTGCTACGCTGACGCAGAGGAGACGCTACAGTGCCTAATTGTTGAATAAAGTCGTTATTTTTGTTTTATTTCCGTACAAAAAAGTATCATTGTCGCTTCATAACATTACGATTGAACCACTGATGGCAGATGGAGTATCCTGGCGATGCTTTTCATACTTTTCTGGACCTTGACAGTGTAATTTACTTGGCAGTCAATGGGACAGTCACTAGCCTCCCAGTTTTCATCCAAATATCTTAAATTGTGTTCTGAAGATGAACGAAGCTTTTACGGGTTCGGAACGACATGGGGGTAAGTGATTAATGACAACATTTTCATTTTGGGGTGGAGTATCCCTTTAACACATTTAATTTAAACATGGCTATCGTTTGAAAGAATAAGTTTAAGTAAATTAATGGTATACAGTAAATACAAAAATGGATGAATATACTTCTGTTCTATCCAGGTTCTGAGCCCTCTGATCGACTGTCTTGTTTTGGAAGGAAGAAGAAATGGAAGAGATGCTTTGGAAGTGTAAGTATGGCCCTCATAACTGTGATAAGAGAGCACACCTATTTAAACATTATCCCCCTGTTTCACAGACAAGGCTTAAGGCTAGTCCCAGACTAAAATGCATGTTCAAGCTGTCTTAACTGAAAATACCTTGTACTAACACATCTTAAAATATGTCAGTGCCATTGTCTTGTCTCAAGAAGCACACCAGTAAAGTTATTGAGGCATTTTTATAAAAGCTATTTAAATATCCTAATTTAACTTAGGCCTAGTCCTGATTTCGCTAAATTAAGCCCTGTCTGTGAAACCATGTCTCTGTTCAAACATGGAAGATATACCAGAACGGAACAATTTCCTTGTTCACATCAGGCATGTACATACATTTAAATCACTTTATGCACAAAAAAAATTACGCTTATGCCACCTTCACACCAAAACTCCAGATCAGCTGTATGTCATGTGGGTTAACTGATACCTGTTCTGAGGATTATCACTTTATTGACTAAGGGATGTTTATTTCGGTTATTTTTCCTAACCGACAACCAACGCTCGTTAACCGATTATTAACCGTTAACCGACAAGATTATCGGAATCCTATTTTTTTAGGCTTATTTTACAAAAGCACAAAGATTAGTTTTTATTGTGAATGTACACAAATAAAAGCAAACCTTTTACAATTCCGGTTATCTTTATGACTAAAAGGAATATTGCTTCCACTGTTAGAAGGGGGAAAAAAATCAAGTGATTGCACCAGCGCCGCATGCGCACACAGTTAAGCATTATACCTTGACAATAATGCAGCCTGTTCATTATCATTATAAAAAAACAATCAGTCAAACATATGGAAAAAAAAAAAACACACTGCTCAGTTTAAATATGTAGTAAAATCTGTGCCGTTAAGCATTATCACTGTACCGCCGTGAAGTTATGCAAAACATTTTGTTTTACGTGGATATTGGAACGCGAGTGAAGCAGGCCTACATAAAAGGTAAATAATATTTTGGCATTCAAATACATCGCGAATACGGAAACATTTGATTTTGTGTTGAACGAGAGACCCAACATTGGTTTCAGTTTTGTTTTAGCCTAAATTAATTCGTGTTGGTTTGTCGTTTATATAGCTATAGCTTCTTACATTTTTAATTCTTGTTTTTTGAGTGAGGGGAACTAAAATAGCCTAGCTATGTTTACAGTGTTTATTATAATGTTTGTAATTCGTGTAGGCTATTTCTGAATGAAATAATAAAATGTGACTTTTTTTTTTTTTCTCTCTCTCTAAAAAACGTATTTTTTTATACACGTAGCTTAGTTTAACCATGCAGCAAACCTTTTAAAATATTTTGATAAATTACTGAAAAAATAAATAAATAAGTGACTTTAAACCGTTTAACTGATTGTATTAATCGGTCAAACTTCTAATCGGTCGGTTAACGGTTAAACGGTTAAAATGAACATCCCAGTCTGGCACACTGCACAATTAAATGTAAACCCTAAAGTCAGATACCCTTATAAAGACTGTAACTTTAATGTTTGCTCTTCACAGAAAAGTTGTCAACAACGAGCCTGACATCACCCAGATGATACTTCAGAGGCCAGCTCTTTTTGCAGTAAACCAGGTATGTGTAAGTGCATTCATCCCATATTGTAATTTATTGTAACTTGGAAAAAGCATTTATGTCCTCGTAGAACTCATAATTACCATCTGTAAACTGGGAATTTTCCGAAAGCTCCTACTTTTACCACATGACCACTGTACCTGACTGCTGCAGATTAATTTGGGCATTGATAGTGTTGCCATACAAATGCACAGTCCTCTCAGAATAACTGTAACTATGACATGGTGTGAACGCAGCATATGACTGGAGTATTTGACAACAGCATTATCTAACTGACTTGATAATGTTGATCTGATTCTTCCTCTGTTAGGATGAAGCTGACAAGACGGACGCCACCAAAAATCCTCAGCATTGATCAAGAAAATCCACAGCTAAACCCATGGGTGGGAATCATCTTAGAAGAAAGTTTGGCAATGGATGAACTGACCAATCTCAGGCCTTTTATGTCCATTTTTTTCCTGACTGATTTATATTTCACCTTCAACAGTGCATTTCAGTGCGTAAAGGACAAGGGCGCAAACCTAAGCTGAACAACCGTGATCTCCGATCCCTCAGGCGGCACTGCATCAAGAATCATCATTCATCTATAAGCGATATCACCACATGGGCTCAGGACTACTTTGGCAAACCTTTGTCAAGTACCACAATACGTAGTTACATCCACAAATGCCAGTTAAAACTGTACTGTGCCAAAAGGAAGCCCTATGTTAACAGTGTCCAGAAGCGCCGTCGACTTCTCTGGGCTCGGAGGCATCTGGGATGGACCATCACACAGTGGAAACGTGTACTGTGGTCAGATGAATCAGTATTTCAGGTATTTTTTGGGAGGAATGGACGCCGTGTGCTCCGGACCAAAGAAGAAAAGGATCATCCAGACTGTTACCAGCAACAAGTCCAAAAGCCAGGGTCTGTCATGGTATGGGGTTGTGTCAGTGCCCTTGGCAAAGGTAACTTGCACTTCTGCGATGGCACCATTAATGCTGAAAAGTACATAGAGATTTTGGAGCACAATATGCTGCCTTCAAGAAGACATCTTTTCCAGGGACGTCCATGCATATTTCAACAAGACAATGCAAAACCACATTCTGCACACATTACAAAGTCCTGGCTGCGGAGGAAGAGGGTACGGGTACTTGACTGGCCTGCCTGCAGTCCCGACCTGTCTCCAATAGAGAATGTGTGGCGCATTTTGAAGCGCAAAATGCGACAACGAAGACCCCGTACTGTTGCCCACCTTAAGACTTGTCTGCAGGAAGAATGGGAAAAAATTACACCTGAAACACTTCATCACTTGGTGTCTTCAGTCCCTAAATGTCTTTTAAGTGTTGTGAAAAGGAATGGCAACATTACAAAGTGGTAAATGCTTTACTGTCCCAACTTTTTTTGGAATGTGTTGCAGGTCTGAATGACAGGAAAGGATGTATATTTACAAATGACATGAAGTTGACCTGACAAAACTCCAACACTACACTACATAATCACAATGCTGTTGTTCAATTATCTATTAACACTTGTAAAGTGCAATGGATACTTCAGGAAATCCTGCACCCCCTGTTGTGACTCTAGGATAAGCCCTCAGTGTCCTTAAATCCTAGATACACCTCTACTCTTCAGTACATGTACACGAGCTCTCTGTTGCAGACCCCATAGGATAGAAGCTCAGCGGCTCCTCTCTCGTCAACAACAAGGTCATGCGAACCACATGCAGGAAGATTAAATTACATTTTCTGTGGAGTGGATGCAGCGCCGTGCCCATTTTACCCAGACCCCCAAGGCCTCTCGCAGAGTGTCCCGTGGTCAGGGGCTGGCAAACATTGAAACTCTCTTTCATTGACATGCTTACACTCCCCATTAGACCTGCCCTGCTTTAGCCATTGATTTATTCATCCACACTGCAGGGGGCTAATAAGCAGCAAAAGCAGAAAGAACAGGGTTTAATTTTCCAGGGACAAAGGAGATATTGAGGCAATTACAACGGTGGGAAAGACAGTGTATGCATTAAGCCTTGAAGGTCACCAATTTCCGCCTAAATGACAGGAGAGAAAAATAAGACACTTCAGTGGAATTATCATGTAAATGTTACATCATACAAAAAATGGCAGAAAATGGCATGTGGGTGATGCATTATCTTGCTGCACTGTGTGACATCTTCCAATATGAATATCCACGTTGAGCTGAATTGATTGAGACTGGCTGATAACCGATCGATGGCCTGCAAGCCGGCAGGAAGTGTGATAAATGTGAGGAGGTCAGCAATCGGCACGATAAGCTTCCTGTGATCTCTCTTATGGATGCCAGTAGATAAACGTTAACAGGGACACTAAATGAGATCTCAGAACTTCAGGCAGCCTAAGATGGTTTTCTGGTTTTAAATGGTTAGGGTTAGTTTTTTCTGTTTTCCGAACTAGTCTATCAGCCAATCGAAGCATCAATTCTCGATGGATGAAAAATCAAATACTGTCCTACTTTTTCTCTTCGAATATCTTTTTCACTTGGTAATGTTATATTACAGAAATAAAACATTAACATTGACACTGTTTTTCCACTCTTTGCAATACTGCATACTTGAGAAAAATAAGACATCTCAAGCAAAGGTCTTCAAACAAAACGCAAACTTTCCAGACAGCATTTACAGTAACAATTGAGGAAAAGGAGAAAAAAGTAAATAAATAAACAAATAAAATACAATAAATTAGAAAGTGAGCAAGAGGGGAAAATATAAAAATTAGACATGAGAGAAGAAGTAACCATGGCAACATCACCGAGAGTTTTATTTTACTGTAGTTGAGTTTGAGGGCTGAGGGATTTTGAGGGCTTTCTGCAGTTGTTTTCGTCCAACAGGCTTCTCCGGAGACCCTTAAAGAGCATTCCTGAACACAGAACAAATGTGCTACACAGAGCCACAGCTACCAGCTTCAATGAGAAACTACTCACACATGACTTTATAAAGGATTCATGTGACCGATAAAAACAAGTTGCAAAGTAACATGACAATGATCTGAATAATGCTGGGTTGCGCCAACTATGTGTGGTTAGCTTCACTTTTGTCCATCAAGATTCCTCATAGAAGTATCTGTGATATGAATGTACACGAACAATAATCCATACAAGGACGGACGTATATTATGATGAGAAAAAGAACTGAGATACATATCAGTGTATGATTATATCACCACTGCCTTAAGATAAAATATCAAGCTATGCCTTTTCTTCCTATTATGGCCTTGGCTGTGGGTGTATGTGGGTCTATGGTCATTGTGCGGTATGCAATAAAAGGAACACTACCTTGCCTATGGGGCATCGTAGACACAGATATGAGCTGTGTGTCATCTGTAGGTTTCAGATCAAGAGCTGCTCCCGTTAGCTTTGTGTTCCACACAAATATAAAAGCTGCTGTCGGTTAATGAAGATTTGATGGGTGAACTCGCAGCTCCATTGGACTCTTGTCATGTCAAAAAGTATATACATACAAATATATATATACTGTATATATATATAAATAAATAAAATAAATCGCAATATGAAGTCCACGATACAAAATTTATTGTGATATAAAAAAATATATACAAATGAAGAATTGGAAAAAAATTAAATGTTGTACATTTTAAAGTTAAATTATTCTATAATGCACTTTGAGAGTTCAAAATTAAGAGCTCCAACCTATGTTCTTAATTAAGAAAACTTAAGTCAGAAAAAAGTCAGTGAATGACTTGTACCTGAACTTTAACGGGGACACAACCCTCTTTTTATTTGTGATATATTGTCTCTGAATTACATTCACGCTGGTGTTCTAGGAAGCCAAACAAATTAGAATATAATAATAATAATAATAATAATAATAATAATAATAATAATAATAACAACAACAACAACAACAACAATGACAGTAACAGCCATATATTGTAAAACAATTGCACTGTAAAATAAATGAAAATTAATATTTCATAGGTAAATCATATTTGCTTTACACTACATTAGGGAAATTACAATACTTCTTTCCTAATTTCTACACTCGAAAGAGATATTTTAAATTTGGACTTCATTTAAACCACTAGCTGTCAGCAATTCATACTGCACTTTTAAGGTTTTATTTTGATGGAAGCGGCAGTAGAGCTTTTATTTTGAAGGAAAACTGCACTTTTTGCCCAGAAGACCTATCGCTTCATATCATCATGTGACCAAGATAATATCGAGAAAATTTTGCTATTGCGATATCTGTCAGGGTTCTGTTGTGTGTGCCATGTGTTCCTGCCTCTTGTGTCCATATTTGGTTTGTTTCCTGTCCTTGTTTAATGTCATTATGAGTCAAGTATGTTCCAGCTGTGTTTATGTGATTATGTGTTAATTAACCTGTGTATTTATAGTCCTGTCTGTTCGCATCATCCAAGTGGATGCTGCACACTGGTGGTGGTTGAGGAGAGACCCCCCCCCCCCCACACACACATGATTGTGAAGCGCTTTGGGTGTATGGCAATACACAATAAAAGCGCTATATAAATGCATCATTCATTCATTCATTCACTTTGATTTGTTCTGGTCTACTCGTTACTCCCGGTGTTTCCTGTCTGCCTTGTCTTGCCGTGTCTTGCCTTGTCTGCATTAAAGACTATTATTTGAGTTTACGTCCTCATCTGCGTGTCCTTGTTCCTCCCTGCTGTGTGCACCGTGACAGAAGACCAGAACCTAACCGTAAGCGGCGCCCCTTCACCTTGAGTCCACTGGCCGCGAGCCCTCATGCCCGCCGATTGCGGGAGATATCCGCCACCGGCTGTGGCTATCCCAAGCCCGCCAGCTGGTTCTCTAGTTCCCGGGTTGCCGCTCCCCCAGGCCCGCAGTTTGCAGGAGATCACGCCACCGGCCCGCCTCTGACTAGATGCCTGCCGGCCCGCCCCTGACTCAATGCCCGCTGACCCGCCTCTGACTCAATGCCCGCCGGATCGCCGCTGACTCAAGCCCGCCGGATCGCCGCTAACCCTAGCCCCGTGGATCCAGTCCACATCACGGCCAGGAGTGCCGTGCCATGTCCCCAGAGTCATGGTTTTTAAGTCTTGTCTTGCCCTCAGGAACAGTTTTAATGTATCTTGTCGGTCTTGTCCATGGAGACTCGTCTGGGGCAGGCGGCTCTTCTTGTAGTAGCCGCGGAGGCCATTTCCAGCCGCCTGCCCCCTTGTCGTGGAAGTGGAGGCGGTTGCTGAGGGACTCTGTGAGGGCCCCTGACTCCTTGTCATGCCCAGAAGAAGCCTCAGCTTCCGAGCTAGCCCAGGAGGGCTTCCTGTTCCTGGGGGACTGTCTTGTCCTGTGTGTCTAGCCCCGGAGGGCTGTCCTGTCCTGTGTCTGTTTAGCCCCAGAGGGCTCCTGATACCCCCTAACTTCCCCAGGGATTTTTTTTTGGGGGGTAGAAAGGGTTCCGGCTGTAGGGGCCGGGCCGAGGGGACCGAGGCCACGGCCACAAGCACCACCTGCCATGGCCTCCAGAGCTCCCTGCACTGCCATGGCCTCCAGAGCTCCCAGCTCCGCCATGGCCTCTGTCATCTGTTCCGCTCTGGAGGTCCCCGTCATGTGGTCCTGTTTGTGTCTGTCCCGAGGGGCCTCCAGAGCAATGCATTAAAGACTATTATTTGAGTTTACGTCCTCATCTGCGTGTCCTTGTTCCTCCCTGCTGTGTGCACCGTGACAATATCCACAATATTGATAATACTGTTTTTTTTATATATATATATATATAGGTGCGATCTGTGAAAAAAACAGATGCTTTTAAAAACTTTTTTTTCTCTCTTCATAAGTAGAAGGTAAGGGTACGGCTATAGCCTAAGTAACCTAATGTTAATGTAATCTGTAAATAATGCAAATCATAAACCCGTCTTTTAAGGCAAGTACCATATAATGGGTGTCATGTCATGAAATGTATACGACGGAAACTGTATTTAACGTGATCACAGTCTATTGAAAACATTGTAAGTTAGGCCTATTAATTGTAATGATTTCATTTTCAATTATTTTTAAGCGAGTAAAGAACACAGTATCAACTGAGCTTTTTGAAACTCTGAATCAGTTAAACCATTGAGTCACCAAATGCTCCAATCGGATCACGTATCGTGAATCATTTGATTCAGAACAGCCTCAAAATGTGTATTGCGAATCATTTGATTTATATTGGGACCTCGGAGCGAGATCGCGAAATGTTTTTATCCCCACCAGGGATAAAAATAACTCCGCAGAGGCAGGGATGCATAAACCAGAGGGGGTGGGGTGGATCCCTATGTATGTATATATGTATGTATATATGTGTATGTATATATGTATGTATATATGTATATGTATATGTATATGTATATGTGTATATATATATTTAATAAATAATATGAATTACATTCAGTTTTCATTTAATTTTTAAGACAGTAATTTATGAGCTTTTTGAACTTTTATGAGCGGAGTCTTTTTTTTACATATTTCTATTTAGCTTTAATTTACTTTTATTTCAGTTTTAGTTTTCATTTTTTAACTTTCAAATTAACCTGTTTTATTTCAATTAGTTGTCAAAGCAGTATTTCTCATTTTCTCATGTCTTTTTTTCCAAGTTAAGTTTTTCATCTAATATCCATATTTATTTTATTTCAGCTTTATTTTAATTAATGAAAATGGATAGTCCCGACTTATGAGTACATTCTGAAAGGACGATCCACATTAGAAGCTTCATAAAATAGAAGACAGACAGACATCTGTACAAAATATTAATGCAGTAAAGTTGTTGCTTGGCAACCATAAACATCTAAACTGCACTTTGCATTTCAAGCCTTAATAAACAGCTCTTACTCATCTCTTACGACATGTCCCACTCTGTATTTTTGCATTACTTCATTTATTTCTTCATCACTCTCACAAGTGAATAATGTAACGCAGTCCTGCCTAGTGATAGCTTCACAAAAACATCTACCACAGCATATGTGCTTCATACATTTCTAATGCCACATGGTATATACCATCACTCCACCCAGCCTTAATGCATACAGTACACTACAACAGACCATTATCTGGGTAGGAACATTATCTGGGCACACAAAAGCCTACATTTGAAGTTACACCCTCAGACACATGCAGAAAGGATTTGGCACATCAATAATTCAAATGGATCCTGAAACAGGCTGTTTGAGCTCCTCTAATCTGCCGACTGTGAGGCTGTTCGCTCTTGTCGTCTCTGCTCTCATCAGCCAGACTCTGCCATAAAGCTGCCATTAACCAAGTGACACCTGCAAAGTCTGAGATTTATATCAAAATCACTATTCAGACAGGATTACTTTTCCAAATCACGACAGAGTTAAAATTAACACAGGGCGTTTCATGTGATCATTCAAACAGAATTGGGATCTCTGTAGTTATTAACGAAATTGGAGTGTCTATTGTCACTCTGACGTGATGAAACACACTGAACTAAATAAAATCACAAAAAAGCATGTCTGTGAAATACAACATTTTCTGACCTTTTCGAGTTAAACTAGTCTTGTCCAAATAAATAGCTAAGAACAGCTAAATTAAATAAAATTAAATAAAATCACAAAAAAGCATTTCTGTGAAATACAGAAATGTATAAAATGTATATATATTTATTTTTTTTTAAATAGTAAAAAAATAAAAATAAAAAAGCATGTGTGTGAGACACAAAATTAAAATTAGTCCTGTTTAATTAAGTAGATAAGAAAAGCTGAATAAAATAATGATAATAATAAAATAAATCACAAAAAAAAACATGTCTGTGAAATAAAAATGTATCTGACCTTTTCAAGTTAAACTAGTCCTGTCCAAATAAATAGCTAAGAACAGCTGAAAATAAAATAAAATAGAGATCACGTGACCCTTCGACTTCGATGCACGCATAGTCTTTCGCTCTGCTGACTTTGTCAAATATTTTGTAATCCTGTCAGTAAATTTCGAACCACTTTGCATCGGACCCATCATGAGTACTTCACCAGTCAAAGGCGATCGGAAAAGAGAGATTGGGCAATCGCCAATAAAGAAAAAATTCAAAGATTTCACCATCTCCAGAGAGGATATCGGCGACGCTATCGCTAACAGTATCAAGCTAACACGTAAAGAGCAGCAAAGCACTTTGGATTCGGCTATGGCCTCGACAGTAAGAGATGCGGTGGATTCCGTGCTGACTCCAGCATTGCGGGAACTGCGTGCGGACATACAAGCGGACATACAAGCAACCAACAATTCTGTTAAAGAGCTGAGAGCATAGCTTGAGGCGCTAGCTAGCGTGACTAAGCAGACAAGTGACTGGGTCGATTCCGTTCAAGCAGCTGCACGTGAGGATAGGAGGACAGTCACGGACTTAAGAAATCAGCTGGAGCGACTCACCGAGAAGATGACGGATATTGAGTATAGGAGCAGGAGGAATAACGTGAGGCTGTTGGGGTTGCCAGAGGGGGCGGAGGGCTTCAACGTGGCTGGTTTCCTCAGAGTTAATCTTTCCAAGTGGATCCCCTCCCTGAAAGGTCGTAACATTGAGATTGACCGGGCACATCACGTGTTTGACGGAAGGAAAAACTCTGATCGGCCGCGTACTCTCATCTTCCGTGTACTAAGATGGCATGACAGATCGGAGATCCTGAAAGGTGCTCGGCAGGCTTATCCGGTGAAATGCACGCAGGACAATGTCACGCTACTATTTTTTTCCTGACTTTAGCCTAGCCACAGCCGCCAGGAGAAAAAGCTTGGTTCCAGTTTTGAGGACGATGACAGCGCTTGGTCTCCAGCCCTTCCTCGCTTATCCGGCGGTAATTAAACTACGGCACGGGGGTGAGCAGAGAAGTTTCGGAAAGCGGAGGATTTTATCAGCTCCCTGTCACAGAGGAGGACATTTGATGCGGCTCCACGGGGCGGCGGGGGGGCGGTGGCCGCCGTCTCTTCGGCCCGGCGGGAGGGGCTTGATGGCCGGGATTGAGGCGATGCCGGCTGCCCGGAAGAAGATGGCGGCGGGAGGGATATGGATGCTTGCTAGGTCTCTTTTTTCTTTCTTCTTTCCTCTCTCCTCCTGGGATATTGTTCAAATTTATTCGACACAATTGACTCTTTGCTGGTAAGACTAACCCCCCTTTTTTTTTTCTTTTTTTTTTTGGAGGGGACTAATGGAGAGTAGGTTTAATTACAATATTTTTTTGGTTATGTGAGCCTTTTGGGAGGCACATTTTGCATTGAAGTGGATCGGTCACAGATCATCACCAATTTTTGTTGCTCAATCAGACCTATGTTCTCGGTAACGTGCGGTCTGAGCTGTTTTTTTGTTTATAGTTGTTGGATATTTCTGTCTGTGTTGCTTTTATTTTTTACAACAGATATTCATACTTTTATTTACTTTACCTTATTTCTAAAAGGATTTTTCATCTAGGTAGTTTGATGTCTAGAACGCACACTAACGTTTACATGTCATTTACAGAATGAGAGTGCTTTTACTTTTCTTCATTTACTGAATACAATTTTGGGATTATGAATATTTAATGCATACTCTAAATATTTTATCACTGAATGTGACTGGCTTAAATTCTGCTGTTAAACGAACCTGTGTGTTAGAACATTTACACCGTAAATCTATTTCTGGTGCCCTGATATGTAACACTACATCATCAGGTACTTTTCTTCATATGTTTTGGGAGTGTCCTGTTGTCATTGATCTATGGACACATGTAAACCTGGTTTTATCCTTCTCACTACAAACTGATTGCTTAGCTAATACAAGTTTGTGTCTTCTTAATGATGATTCTGGTCTCTTTATAAGCTTAATACAAAAGAGAAGGTTGTTTGCTGGTTTTGTGGCTGCGAAGAGGACAATGATATAGAACTGGTGTGGAAAAACGCAGGGCCGGCGCCAAGGGGGGCATTCGTGGGCAGTGCCCCCCCAAACGAGTTACTGTGCCCCCCACTTTTCATCCTCTCCCCTCCTTGTTGAACGTGATCGATTTCGAAAGTGAAAGTGAAACCGATAAAACAGCGCACATAAGAATGTGATTGCATGCTTTAGCGAGCGTCAGCAACTGCACACGATCACAGATTGCACGATTAACCCCCCCCGACACACACACACACACACACACACACACACACAAAACGTGATTTGTGCCCCCCCTAGAAATTCAAATGCCCCCCTGATGGAGGTGCCCTGGCGCCGGCTCTGGAAAAACGTATTGGATCCATAGCCTCCTGCAGGTGGTGACTTGTGAATGTGCAACGGCACGAATCAATGGGGCCAAGCCTTTCACTATTGATGCTTGGCAGTGTTTTTTCTTTTTCTTTTTTTTCTTTTTTCTAACATACGTGATTATGTAAAGGAAGGACGTGTTTTGTTGTTACATTTTCCCTCCCTCTCTCTCTCCCTTTTGACTGGACCTTTAAAATATGGAGTATGTGTCTGTTGTTTTGTTTTGTTTGTTTTGAGTGGATGTTATGTTGTGATGTTGTGTGTGAAAAGAAATTTAAAAAATGTTGATAAAAAAAATAAAAATATCACAAAGCATGTCTGCGAGACATTTATCTGACCTTCTCAAGGTAAACTTGTTCTGTCCAGACAATAATTCACAAGTGATTGGAAGTTGGTAAGTCTTGGTATATCCTTTCAATTTTGTGGATAATTAAAAAAATATTTCAACAAATGTGACGCTTTATGAGACTCTTCATCCATCTGTCTCCATCTGTGGTAGGTCATACCTGTGCATCTGACCCTACATGAACCTTGTGTCAGTGTCCGTGTGCCAACCCCATGCCCCCGAACCTTTTTTCACACTGGCGAGAGCTGAAATGTCACCATCTGTTAGCTCCAAACGTGCACTGAGACAAAGTTCCCTCTTAGCAGAGGCCTAATGGAGCAGCTGGAGAGCGAAAAAAAAGAGGTCTCCATCTCCCCTCAGCAAAGTGTGAATATTTATTAGTATGAGTCTCTCCTCCGCACCCATGTTGCTCGCTGCGTTTGTTAGCAGCCCTGTTATACATCCCCTCTGCTGGTCTCTGCAGTGATGGGCTTCTCTTTAAACGCTCGGAGGTGGCCTGAACTTCAGCTCCAACACAAGCTCTCCAATGACCCAATTAATATCAGCTACACACTAGGACTCAACAGATGCATTTTCCATGGCCAGCAACACATTCCTGCTATATGTATGGCACACATACTACATCAAACGAACGTTCCCTGCATGACTGGAATAGTATTTTATGACACACCGTTTGCTTACTTCAAAGAATTGATGTTTAGTATATAATTACATTTTAGCAGGGACATGTAGTCAATATAAGCTGTGAATACCCAAGGCATTTGTGAGAATTAGTTTGGTGACTAGAAAAATGTTAATATAACTATAAATTCCCTTGTGATTTGAGGTGTAACATAAGGGTCAAATAATAAAATTCTGAATATATGCATGCACCTGTTAGTAAACTATTTATTTGCCAAACGATGGTTTTGTTTGTTGGCATTTAGGTGATTTCATGAGTACGAAAATATGTCCGCAACTGATCGTCCAAGCAGAAAAATGTGCTAGATTTCGGTAACCAAAAATCACATTGCATTTGATGCAAAACTGCACTACACTTCTTGTTACACTGACTTCCATTCATTGCATGCAAAACACAAGTAGTTTAGCACTTTCCTGCATTCCAAAGTTCAAATTTGGTGAACATTGGCCTGTGAATTTGTACCACATGAAACCATGCGACCAATTGAAGACTGATCTGTCCTCATAGCTGAATTGACCCATCGCCGGGAGTTTGACTGACAGGCGATCTGACCAATCATAACACTGAATCTGCCATTTTGTCCTTCAAAGCCAGACAGGAGAGTAAAGTAACGTCGATGGACGAAAAATGGTTTTCGATTGAAACGAGATACCTTTTGATGTTCATTCATGTTTATTTCATGCTATAACAAGTAAAAAGAAAGAGATCGGTTCACGTGCCACTTGAACTGAGACACTACAGCGATCTCTCGCGACACATTAAAGAGCCACAAACTAGTAGCTATTCTTCGAATTTCTTTAAAAGCTGAGACTTTGTTTCATACTTAAGTAACCTGCTCTGTCTTGTCTGTCGGCACGCTGTCATTGTTCTCTTTGCTCCGCAATGTATTTTTCACCACGTGAGAACATGTTGCATGGCATGAGAGCACCATGGCTTGTCGGACATTGCAACAGTAACAAAGAGGAGCGGGACTTTGACGAAAGGTCAATTAAAAGACACACAATATTTGGCAACATGCTTCAGCAAACTAATCAAAGTGAGAATTTCTGAGGATTTTTATTGTTCCATCTGTTTTTCCTATGCTTGACAGATTTTGGAAAGGCACTGCCACCTACTGGTTATTCCTGACAACTACCCTACTTTTAAATCGACACCAGCCATGGTGTTTCTTATTTGTCACCTCTAATAAATGAATACATTAGATAGCATAAGAACTCACTGCTCACCACTGCATTTTAATTGCACTGAATGAATTGTGTACTGCAAAACAATCTAGCAGACATTTTCCCTTGATATAAATTCCAAAAGGATTCTTTAGCATCAAATTGTGTCGAGTTCGTGCAAGGTCTTGGAGAGACACTATCAGGCTAGTCAAACACCATGAAGCACCCTTACAGTACAGCGCTGACAATTTTTAATGCGTCTGCAACTATTCATTGTGACAGGCCTGGTGAAAACATCTTCATTTGAGACTCGGCGTCTTCACCAGCTCCATCTCAGGCCATTGAGAAAAACAAAAAGAGGCTTGGCAATCACACGGAGCATTGTGCAGCATGTCGACAGCTTTAGATTAAAGCAAAATCTATTTCGACGAGGGAGTGCCATGAACATATCCCCACCGTGCGGACGGGCCACGCGGCCAGCCTGAGAATTTAGGCTCTCTAAATGCTGCAATCTCATTTGCAAGCCAGAGTGGAGACTGCGTCAATCCTTTCACGGGCAAGAGCATCTAACAGGACACTGATCAAATGAGTGTGCATGAAGAGGATGTCACAAGGGATGTAATCTTTAAGAACAGGGTCGAAAAAACACTAAATTAGAAAAAGGGCAGGCCAGGTTAATTCAGAGCAGTTTTCCAAGTCCAACTTTTGGAGCAGGATAAAACATCCACATTACTTCATTGCAGAACATTCATGAGAAAAACAAGAACAGAATGAGAAAGAATGGTGGCCCGTGAGGGATTTTTCTGTGGAGGCTGATATGTAAATCAATTTTAATAAAACCTACTAGATTTTTTTTCTTTCTTTCTGTAAAGAAATTAATGTGTTTTATTCAGAAAGAATGCAATAAATTGATCAACATTTTATTTTAAATAAATGTAGTTCTTTTGAACATTCAATTCATCAAAAACCCTGAAAAAAGTATCACTGTTTTCACAAAAATATTAAGCAGCACAGCTGTTTTCAACACTGGTAATAATAATAAATCTGTGTTTCTTGAACACCAAATCAGCATATTAGATTTCTGAAAGATCATGTGACACCGAATACTGGAGTAATGGCTGCTGAAAATTCAGCTTTTCAATCACAGAAATAAATTACATTTTTAAAACATATTCAAATAGAAACTGCTATTTTTAAATTGTAATAACATTTCACATTATTACTTTTTTTTCTGACATCAAACATTTGCATGACATGTTTTACATTACATGTGTATTTATTCATTTATTACGTAAACTGATTAAATCATTTTTTTACATTCATGCTAAACACATTTTAGAGGAGGTTCTGATGAACCACTGGCATAAAAGTAGTCCGTAATGTGAGCTAACTGTATAGTGCAGTAGGATTGTGACTAGGAGCAGATTTTAAATTACAAGTAGTGGTGCTTTGATGGTCTGTCAGATGTGCAAAACCTTCCAGATGGAGATGAGATGCACCAATTCTACATGTCTATGGAGGGATTCCGTCTGCTGCCTCGCAAGTGTCATTACATTGTGATTGGCATGACTGCACAAGTGGAAGCATTCCAGTCAGAGTCCAGGGGGAGAGAAAGAGAGAGAGAGCTTCTTTCCTAAAGAATCACTCAATCACCAAAACCACCCTCCAACTAGCACTCTCAGTCAATGAGAGAGAAACAAAATAAGTCCAAGACACAACACACCGAGAGAGATAGAGAGAGAGAGGTTGCTTACATTAGGACTAAATTAAAACTCCAAATTAGAGTAGTAAGTGGAGAAAGTGCTTAATTTGGCAAGATGGAATAAAGTGTATGCAAGAGAGAGAGAAAGAGAGAGAGAGAGAGGGAAAATAAAGATTAAAGGGGTCGAGGAGAAGTAGAAGAAATTAAATAAAACCCCTTAGAGGGGACTTCACTGCGATGTTATTGGTTTTTCCTCAGCTTTTTCTATTGTAACACAAAAGAAAAAAGACAAAAAGAAAAAAGCTAATGACAGACTGTTACCCTTAGTCCACTCAGCCCACCTCGAATGCAATTGACCATTCGCAAAACCTGCCCACCATTAGTTACTGTTGCCATGACCGACAAGCCATGGTGCTCTCATGCCACGCAACATGTTCTCACGTGGTGAAAAATACATCGCAGAGCAAAGAGGAAACTGACAACACACCGACAGAGAAGACAGAGCAGGTTACTTCTGATATGAATTGAGTCATTTTAAAAGATATTCAAACAATAAATACCGTTTTGTGGCTCTTCAATGTGTCGTGACAGATCACTGTATTGCCTCAGTTCAAACACGTGAACCGATCGTCTTTTCATATTTACTTAAAGCACAAAATGGACATGAATTTATTTCAACCACGGAACACACCATTTTTTCAAGTTCAAGTCCACCGAAGTTAATCTGCTCTTCTGTCTGATTTGTGGCTAAGGCTAGGAGGGATATCTGCATCTACTGGGCATGCGTATTTACATATTTTCCGAGTCAACAATATAACGTGAAACCTATAAAAATGTTTTTAAAAAAGTACATAGCGCCATAGTTTCATCACTTTAGAGTGTCGCAGTGACGGCCTTTTTGTAGTAAAGGACCTGTCATAGTTTACTGAGTGGGAAGATGACATGAAGCGTCGCGGTTAACCTGCATTGAAAACAGATGAGTGCACATGTGCATATACAGCTCCCATTCGGGGCGAAGTTCACTGGATTTTGTCCACAGAATGATAAGAGCACACGTTTTAACATATTATTTTATTATTTAACACTCAGTATTTAACTTAAGCGCTGCAAGCCATGCATATAGCGCCGGACATGACAGATTTTCTGGTACGCAAAACAAGGACTTTAAAGGAATTCCTTAGCTTATTGCCATTACTGTGGCAGCCAACAACAGCACAGCTTAACCCTCCGCACAGTTTATATTTAGTTATATTGAAACAGTTTCAATTCAGTCAATTTTTTTTTTACCCCGTTTTAACATGTATTTCTATGGAGACAGGCCGTAGCTGTCGGGCAAGATGGCGGATAGCAGCGGCGGCACAAAATATCCACGTTCTGATTGGTCAGATCGCCAGTCAATCAAGCTATTTTCGAACGGTCAATTGACCTAGTAAGCCCCTCCCCTCGAATGCAGACTATCCAATGGCAGTCGAGTATCAGTTGCACGGGGAGCGGAACTCGGACATCTTTCGGTTTCAGTGCCATAGAGAAACATTAGAACTTCCAAAGCTCGCATCGATTTTATGGGGTTAATTCTTCAAAAATGGAAAAACAATGTGCCTGGGGAACTTGTAACACTGATTCCAGGTATCCTGACAGGATAGGCAATAGAATTTATTTTATTCTATTTCCTAAACCCAAACAAAACAGAGCAAAATGTCCCTAAGCATTCAACTCCAATCCCAATGAAGACAAAATGTTATTTTTCTTGTTGTCATTCTATCATAAAGTTACAATTTTCATCTGCTCAAGCAGAACGTTAATGTCATCTTGCGTTTCAGCAAGGTATCTCTGGCTAAAACTAGCTAACGTTCAAGTTGGTGAGTCCATGCTAACGTGCAAACCTAAATAGTGAACTGTTCTCGCGTCTTGTACAGTGTAGGGCAAAAACATAGAAGGTCTACATTTCACTGTCTCTTCATATTAAACTGGTTAAATGTAATATAATCTTACCCTGCGGTACATGAACAGTGTTGATCCAGGATTGTTTCATCTGCAATTGTGACGACCATAATATGAGACTTCTCCCGCTTGCATTGTTATCTGTAAACCCTCGCTTCCAAATTAATACCCACAATATTTATTTTAAAATATTTTATATATCCCTCCATGGCATATTTAAGTACCACTTGAATGGTGGTGTCCAAAATTCTGTGTCCAAAATTTATCAAAAAGTTCTAAGGACAAGGTTTTCACACTACAGCTGTCATTGTAAGACAGTTAGCAGCTCCGTTTGTTTGTCCGAGTTCGCAACAGTAAAAGGGGGGGGGGGGGGGGGGGGGGGGGGGGGCTTACCGTAGGTCAATTATAAGACAGAAGAATTGCAATAGCAACCTTCAGACTTAACATGCAGATACTGTATGCTCTACATGACCCTAAAATGAAATAAAGTCTAACAAAATTTTAAAGCACACACACACAAACATATATTTGACACAATTTGAAAATTGTGCATTTGTTGACAAAGGAGAACAACATTCATTAAGAATTCCAATTTAACTTCCTTTTGTGCTAATTCATGGCTTTCACTGTTAGTATTTGGGATTGATAGTCACTCTTAAAGTAGTTCACCCATTCTGTATTAAACCTGTCGTCCAAACCCCTAACCTTCGTTAATCGGAACACAAATTAAGGTATGAATAGACAGCTTGCAACTACACCTGCCCAAAAAGGTAGTAAAGACATCGATAGTCCAGTGACATCAGTAGTACAAACTTAATCTTATGAAGCTACAAGAATAGCAAAGAAAACAAAAATATCAAATATATTCAACAATTTCTTCTCTTCCGTGTCAGTTTCGACGCATTTTCACAAGAGCACCAAAACGCATGCATATTACATTATTGACATAATTTTCATTTTTGCTAACCCTTTAAACTAAGACTAGCGATTGCCCACAGTCGAATGTGTAGCCTTTCAAAGTATATTCCATTTGAGGTGTACAGTATGTGAACACATGCGCTTAGAAAGATTCATCTTTGTCCGGCGTCTGCTCTATTTTTCTCAGAAGTTATGACCAATAAAAATGTCTTTGTATTCCTAAAGTTGCGTTATCTTCTAAAACAAATCAATAATACTGTTGTTTTTCCATCTCTTCAGTCATGTTTTCTATTGAAACAACAGCCTGGGACAGTGCTGCCACCTTGTGGAAAACTGATTAGTGCAAAACTAAGTAATATGTGCAACCTGTGCATACAAGTATGCATTTGCGCGAGTGCACATACAGTAAACACGTACTATTCTGGTGATGAAACACAAAAACTGAAATTGTAAGTGTCGTGTCCTGTACAGCAGCTTACAACAGAGGCTTAAAAACTATCTATATGAATGTGCTACTGAAGTCAAATATTCTATTCATAAGCATAGCAAAATAGTAAACATTAAAGACGGTAACGAGCAAAACTTTTAAGTCTCATCACATCTGACACAACAAAAGTTCAGTTGAGGCGTGATTTAATCTGTCAAATCGTAATTACCAATAGCTGCTTTTATACCTCAATAAAGAGCAAAGCATTTATGTTGCACGCAGACAACAAACTGGAGCAGCTTCAGTGGAGGACACTGGTTACAGAGCAGCTCTCTGCATCTTTGTACCAAATTGTAACCGACAACATGCTTCATATGTTGCAGAGCGGTTCTATCAACACTGTATACATAATGGCAACTAGATCCAGTGCAGCTTCATTCACACAGCAGGGTTTCACCGAAAATACGGTTGTGAGTCCTGAAAATTTACAAGTGGGAGTTCAATTGACTGAATGCTACCATATTTATCACTTAAATGTAGAACTGACAACTGTATTCTGTGTGAACATGGCCTATAAAAATAACATGTTTATAAGGCTACTGTGCCTACATGCTTAATAAATGTGCCCTTCGTTTCCTGATATCTCAAAATGTGTACGCAGTGCTTTTTTCAGCTTATGACTCATTTCTACAGAGTAATAAGCATTGCACTCATTAAATATTTGCTTGCCTTTTCTCTCTCGAAATTTGTTATAGATCATTAGATGTGACATTATGGTGCCGAAGCCTGTTTGCAACCTTAGGAGGTGCCTTCATACACAAATGCCTATTTAGTTATTTACTGACTGGGCAGCGAGGCAGCAAAGCAGCTGCCTTGGCTTTCAGACACAGTGACAGTATGAATCAGAATGAAATTTCCCAGAATGCACTATATGCAGTAGGAGTAATTATTGATATTGCTTTGTTGGTTCATTCATTTCTTCCCTAAACAGCCAGCACCTTCCCCCTTTCTCTCTCCCTGTGTGCCAGTGAGCTGTGGTTCTGGGCGCTGCTGACGCTGCAGGTATGCGTTGTATATTTGATCTGCTGTAGGAGGCGAGGAGATCAGATCAATGGCTGCTGCATCATCCAGACAACAGCTCAGCAGCATTCAAATGAGAAGACCCACAGAGATAGTGAGGGGAGGGAAATAAATGGAGGATAGACACAGGAAGAAAGTAGGAGAATGTGTACAGGTTCTCCTAAAAGTCCTTTATGTACCTGTTCCAAAGACTAGCAAGATATGCTGTCTACCTTACTGAATCTTGCTGTAATTGAACTGCACAACTGACCGACCTATCAGTGGATCCGAAATCACAAACTGTAAGTAGGTACTACATTTGAATTTTAACTAACTACGCAACTGTTAAAAATCTATATTCTATATAGTATGAATACGGGTAGTATGAATGAAATTCGAACATACTACATTCACCATGTTGTTACTGTCACATGACCTACCAGCGTCAGTTGCGTCATTTCACTGCCATTTGTAAATACTCTCCTGTTACCTCATGGGGTAGCAAAGTGTCCATTGCAAGCGCATTCAGGTACTTTTTGCTTACTGTTTTCTGAATACTATGAATTCTATGTACTCTTTTGGCGTATTGTTTTTTTAGCATACTATATAGTAGGGAAGTATTCAGTTTTGGACACACGTGTATGTCTATAGAGTTTGTTGTTAGCATTTTGCTACGCATAAAAGCACATTTTCAATGATGTTTGAAAGTACATATAACTCATATAATTATTGGAAAATAAACACGTGAATTATAAGCATTAAAATAAAATATAATAAATCCATCTTAACTCAAGGGTCTAATTTGAACTTTTAAATGTTTTTCGCTTCAATAAAAACGATATTTGTTCACAAATCGAAAAACATTAATGTGTCCACAAACTCATTAGCAAACAGATACAAAAACCTTGAATAATACAAATTAAATTTATTAAATTAACCTCAAAACTATTTAGAATGAGTAAATCTCAATAAAGTTACCCTGCATTTAGATGAGGCACTTTAAAGTATTTTTGTATTTGACTGAACTTTTTTCTTTTCTTTTTTTTTTTTTCAAAATTTTCAATAAGTATATTAATTCAATAATCAATTTATTTGTCATCTTTGAGCTCATCACTGATCACTGAGGTTGATGCAATGCATTACGGTATTGACTAGTCTGTGAATGATACTGTACATGCAATGCTGGCTTTAAATTTGGCCAAACTAAAGTATTTTAGAAGACAGCATACTGCTGTATACCTGTCTGGTGAAGCTGGTTGTCCAAGGCAGTCTTTGTTTACACTAGTTAAGATGCCTGGTGGAGACAGCAGCATTCCAAAGTATGGTGAAGTACTGTGAATTGGTTGAAGGCAAAAATGTGTAAACACCCTGTGTATGTATGGGTAAAACACACATTTATTACTGCTGTCAAGGGCTTGTGCGTCTGTAGCCTCCTTGATGGACCTACATGAATGTAGAGAGAGCAGATGCGGTGCCCTTTGCCCTTTCCATCTCTACTACACTGACATCCTGCAGGGCTTATCAAGAGCAAAGAGATGTTTCACTTCACAGGTCATCTCGGCAGGGCCGCAGGTCATCAAATATGTCACGGTCAAGGAGGATATGCAAGACTTGTCAAAGTTCAAGCTTCACATCAAAAACATGCACAGTGCTTGAGAGGCTGACCTGAGAGCAGAATAACTGATGTCAGATCGCTCAAGAGAGCATTTCCAAAAGTAACTACTGAAAAAGCCTCATGAAATTCTCACCCATAAATCATGACAAGAGATATCAAGTGAGTGCTCAAAAATTTCACCCACCGCGAGGCAGCTGCCATAAACAAAGATGATGCATACAGCCTCAGGACAGTCTGGAGTTATGAACAATATCAGAGTAAATATAACATTAAAGACACTAGAAGAGATTGCACACTATTTTGCATCATTCAATACCATGCTATATTGATGGCCTAGCAGTTAAATTGTATGCTAAATTCTGGAGAAAGCCTTTTTTTGGCTTTCCAATTCCTAACAGCATTTGCTCACATAGTGCAAGACACTTTTAATGCCAAACACCTGAGCTGTAAATGTCATATAATATAACTAATCACATTGAAACTGCGAAAAATAAATCCCCCCTCACCCCCATTTATAACAAAGAAAGAAAGAAAGAAAGAGAGAAAGAAAGAAAGAAAGAAAGAAAGAAAGAAAGAAAGAAAGGACCAAAAAAAATCTTTAATAAATCTTTTCATATTTAAAAATGTATATATTTTTATATGTACAGCATTGGTATTTTATTTTTAATATATATCTTTAAATGCACATTATACCATACTGATACTCAACATTAATACTATTAATTTTGATTTGCGTCAAACTTAATTTGATACTGAACTTAAATTGATTACTGAACTTGATAATAACAGCTAATATTGTGTTATAGCTGTTTCCCATAATTTCCTGTCCTCTTTCTACTGTTAGCAAATAGCCGCTGTGCAAAAAGTAATTAAATCGCATTGCGATCTTTTCTTCTCTCCAATGTCTCTCCTCAGTCTCAGATGTTTCCTTCTATCTTTTTCTGACAGCCTTACAATCCTTCTGCTGTCGCTCGTAGGTCTGGACACCATGGACTTTTGATGCTAATATTTTCTTTCTTCTTAAAGCTTTGCATGCTATTGTGAACTGACAGATGTTTGCTTACTGAGACTGGCAGAAAACAAGTGGCTCCCAATGTATTTTTGAGCAACCTTGCATGAATATGTGTGTGCAAGAGAAAAAAAAAAGTTTCCTTGTTAATTCATAAATAGTAGAAGGGGATGAAACATCTTGTATAACCCAATCTTGTATATACAATGCAATCTGGTATAGCTCAACCACAACAGATCAGCTGGAGCCCTTCTAAACCACAACTACTCCTCTGACCTGACACTCCTTCCAACTGTAAAAAGACTCACAATCCAGACTCATGGATGTTGAAGCAGAAAAACAAATTGTTATGTCTTGATTCGTACTTGACCCTTCGTCTGCATTTAGGACAGTAAATGGTGGAAGACACACTGTAACTAGCCAGAAAACTGCAGAGTTGCGCATGAAAAAACTGACAGCTTGGACCCATGCTGAAACATCTCTGTGAACTATCTATTATCAAAAAGCTTTGTTTGACATTCACACCAGTTCATCACACCTGATTGGCCGACTTCCAGCTCAGGAGGTTACTGCAGCTCTGACTGCTCACAGTAAGAAGAAAACAGCAGGGTTTGACTGGAGAACATGCTCATCTTTCACGGGCTTCCTGTGCATGTGACATCCATACCACTTCTCAATGTGTCACCATGAGGTTGAATAACCTGAACGGCACCAAGGCCGGTACTCCAGGCATAATTAGATCTCTTTGACAGGGATACAGCACTTGCTGAGTTGAGATATGAAAAAACATGAGGACTTGCATTAAGTTAAGCCAATTTTGAATTGGTTTATCAAATTAGACCCCAGAAAAATACTGAATAAAAGTTCCTGAACCTCAACAGGCAATTAAGATGCTTCGGATGAAGGTTGATGCAGATGTAGTGCACTTTAACATGTACAAAAAACACATTCATTATTCCCTCATTTTCAATTCCCAAAGGTGAGTGCTCAAAAACTTTGAAGCACACAAGTGCCTCACTACAATTTGGAGATATGAACAGTATCAGAGTGAGCAAAATTACACCCACCAAAAAAGCTTGCTATGTAATATCCAGTCCAGTAGTTGTCACATTTGTATGCTAATATCCGAAGGTATCTGTTAGCATTCCCTGAGCTACCACATCTCTTACCAAAGTTTTGTGATTTGAAATGTGCCACATCAAGTTAAATATATTCCTGGTACAGTAAATGGTAAACTCGGTCAACAGCATTTGTGGCATGATGATTTCCACAAGAATGTATTTAGACACTCCTTTTCTTTAAAAAAGCAAAATTCTTGTTTACAATACAATGGTCAATGCATGAATGCTAAAACACTCAACAGCTTTGCAGCTAAAATAATGCACAATAATCAAAAGAACACATAATTTAAGTACTTTTATAAAAGCTTAAGCTTCAGATTTCTGCTTTAAAATCTTCCAAATATTGTCCCTTATTGTTAATATCTCATTGTAGAGGGCTGCGTTGGGTTTGCACGTAAATCTCGCAGGAGCGGGCGGTTTTACCTTTGCTGCGGGCGGGAGTGGGCGGTCAGAAAATTTTGCGGGAGACCTGCGGGGAACGGTGGGATTTGGCGTGCAATAGAAATGGAGTCAACGCACGAAGTTGAGAAGAAAATTAAAGCGGCTGTTTACTTGACAAAAGCAAAGCAAGGGAAGTCAGACATCTGGAAACAATTCTCAATTGTCACAAAAAAAAATGGGAAAGAGTTAAATTTAATAAGTTGCGATAAATGTGCAAAAGTTTTCGTTTACAACGAACATAAATCTGGCACCTCTGCCCTGAGGCGACATAGGCTACCTATTTTCTAAGTTCTATGTGTTTATTTATTTAATAAGTTTAAAGTTATTTCATGTTGTGCTTTGGCTTATTTACTTAAACTGTTTGTTAACAGTAAAACTGTTTGTTTAGGTAATCGTTTGGCGCGTGTGTATCATGCAGTAGGCCTACGTTTAAAAACTGAGGTGCCGCTAGTTGTGGCTTTGTTTTAACGGTTAATGTTTTATAACACAAATTTTAAAAAAATACCCAATGTTTTTGTCACGTGTGGTACTTTGGTTTAGCATTACTTCATCTTATTTAAACGCAATTATGATTAAAGCCTGTTATTCTGGATGTTAACTTGAACGAATATTTAGTCTGCTCGTATTTGTGTACATTTTTCACAAGCTCTGAGAGAAAATCCGCGGGAGCGGGCGAGAGTGGAACACGCAGGTTGCGGGAGCGGGCGGTCCTGGTCAGAAATTCAGTGGGAGCGGGCGGGTGAGGGTTTAAGAAAACAGTCCCGCACAGGGCTCTATCTCATTGTAGCCTTAATTTTAAGAAAAGGAGGGAAAAGTCTACATTATTTGTGTGGCAATCAACATTATGCCAAAAATGCTGTCAATTAAGCTTAACTTGTATTGAATCCAGAATATTCCTTTAAGAGTGACAGAAAAAAAAAAAATAGACAGATAATGCAGCACAAACTGGCTTATCGAATTATACCTCAGAAAAGTACTGAATAAAAGTCATTGAACATCAACAGAAAACAGCAGCACTTTGGTTAAAGGTTGATGCAGAGGTAATGCATGTGAACATACACAAAAAGCATTATTCCTTCATTTTCAATTCCCAAAGGTGAAGCAAAGTCATCCCCAGTCAGAAATTATATTGAAACAGAACAGCTTATATTTTCAAGGTTGCCTGGGAGCCAATAGCTACGGCGATCCATCAACTTCGAGACACGTGGCGAGATAGACAGAAAGAAATAGAAAAGTGAAAGATATATACGAAAAAGGAGGAGGAGAGCAGCTGGGCTGTGACTGGCACGCTGGTGACCTCTGGTTGAATTTACAGCAGCCCTTCAATCCATAAGCGCACAATGATGAAGACAAGAGATAAAGCAAGGGAAGCCTTTGAGGGGTGGTGTCCCACCATGTTGCAAGGATCGTATCGATGTGGCCCTGTCCCAGACTCATTCACACGTACAAAGAGCTCTTCAGACTAACCATTGATGTCCGAACCCCTTCACAGGTGGCCGGTTAATCCTGCAAGCACTGATAATTACATCTGCCCTGCATTTCATAACTCTGTTATGTCAAAAGAGAGATTGGAAAACCAGACTCTCAATATCACTGCTTCCCTCAGAACATGTTCGGGCAATGAAAACACTGGCCTCTGTGGGCAACAAATAAGTGAAAGGAAATGGGCGCCCATTTGCCGTGCCACCTGCAAGCATTTAAATTGGATATTACTGGAGGCGAGTGTATCGTGTAGCCTTGTACTGAGAATGACAGGGACAGGCTCGGTTTTAATATGGCAGGCCCGGATTACTTTTCAATAATGGAGCCTTTGCCTGCGGCCCATCTTTAATACGCGTGATCCTGAGATCCGGAGAGAGGAGCGTCTCACCTGAGAAGTGACAAAAACAATGGGGAAGGAGTTGTGCAACAGCTGTGGTAGTTCTCTCTCTCTTCTAGAAGCCCCTGGACATATAAACAGTGTGATAATTAGCAATGAAATTAAGAACTTAATGCGCATTTGTGGAGATTAAATCAATTAATTTAAATATGATAGTAATAGGTTCATTTCTTCCTGTGTGTGTGCATTTTTATGTCTTTGTAGCTCCCCTTACACACTCTGTTGATGTTAGACGATGCAAGTGTGTAGTAAGCTAAACGTAGGGACTAAATTTTGCTAAATTTGACAAACTACTTTGGAGGGAGTCCTTTTTTGGTCTAAAAACACAAGTTTCATTTACGGCTAGTTTTAAAGGAACCGTTCACCCAAAAATGAATATTCTGTCATCATTTACCCACCCTCATGTCATTTATATATGAGGGTGAGTAAATGATGACAGAATGAACAACTACATTCTCGCCTTAAAAAATTCTTAAAACTGCATTCCATGACACAAAAAACAGTATTATTTATAAATTTATAGTGGATTTGGGTGCCCGGGATGACACTCGCTGTGAGAAATACTGCAAGCGGACTGATACAAAAGGGTAAAACAATTGGAGTCCTGGGGCACATTCAAGCTCAGACCGGTGCCCAATGTTTTGCTACGGTTTGTTTGAACGACATGTTTCCTGGAAACGGTGTGCAACGGGGTTTGAGATACATTTTCTCTTGTTTGGTGTGTGTGTCAAAAATGTCAGCCCAATCAGCAGCAACATGTATATAAACCAAGCGGTTTAAATACAATACCCATTGAAGAGACAGCTCGCACAATGGGTCCAAGTGAAGACGTTTACTATGTGTCAGCTGCAGCTTGGTATACGCAACAATTGAAGATATTAGAAGACATGTAGAAGACATTTATGCAACATAGCATAAATTCACAAGAGCAAGTATATTGTTTGCACATGTTTATTTACATTAAAGGCAAAATAACTGAAATAATAAGAGCACAAGTCTGTCTAAATATCATGTAGCAATTGCAATATCTTCTGGTCCATATCCTTTCCTTAGAAAGGTGTGCTAGACACTGATTAATGTAACAAAAATACTATACATATTTATATATTTTGCTATTTTATTGTGGAGTTACACTTTCATAAACTTTTCTATGCTCCTCTGATTATATAATGGTAAATATTACAATATCATACCACAACAACAGTGATCAGCAATAACGATAAGCCTAATACTCACAATAAAAAAATATATATAGATCATAACAGTCTCAGAATTATCCTTCACCTGAAATGTTTATCTTTTCATCCTGAAATGCGAGGGAAATGTTGGATCACAATAATTAGGAACCACAGTTTCCACAAATCCCTTCACTCGATTGGGATGTTCTCTTTTATTCTGGATGGCAAGGGCAGTGACTGTAACATTGAGCGTATTTTGCAGTATTAAACACGTATTTACACCGATTTCATCAGGCTCTGAAAATTCTTCAAAAAGAACACAAAGAATGGCCTTCTCAGCTGCCATAGTTGCAACTCTTGCGTCATCAGAACAGGGTGTTCAACGCACTACTGTTTCCGTTTAAAAAACCTTTTGCACCATTTTGTCAGGGCTGAACGCAGCCCTGTTTTCACTAGATTATCACACTCAGCCAATCAGATTTGAGGACGAGAAAGAATTGTTAAATTAAAATTAGCAATGTTGCCTTGACTGAAGAAAGTTTACTAACATTACTCGCTGAAATAACAGAAAAACTAAAACTGAAATGAAAAAATATATATTTAAAATTAAAAAAATTATAATTAAAGCACATAAAAATTGCTAAAACTTAAAACAATTAAAATGAAAACTAAGAATATAAAAATAAAAGCAAATGCAAAATACAAATGTATACATAAATGTATATATTTAAATAAATAATACGACAATAACATTGTTTACCATTCAAGTGCACACATATGTGCTGGACAAAAAGCTTGAGCAAGATGCATAAAAACAGCATGAAATTGTCTTTTAAAATGTGAATCAACCAAGATGGCAATATAAGGAGGCTCATGCTTGGGTGAAACCTCCAACTGGACAGCAAGCACACAAGTACACACTGAGAGCACAGTCATTGATTAGGAGAACCTGAAGAGTGAAAGTACAGATGCAGGTGGAGAAAACTGGACACACATAGAGAAAATGCTTTTAATTCAAAGCCAAACAGCCCAGCTTCCACTCTCTCTGTTTAGCTATTGACTCTCACGCTGAGGTGCTTACACACTCACTACCGGCAGCCTGAGAAACCAATAAATACAGCCTCATACTGAACCACGGATACTAACAACATTGTTTTAATGCTTGCAGGAATGATGGATAAATGCACAAAAAGCAGAGAGACAAAAGGAATGGGCATAGAAGCCATTATAACTGGGGAAAAAATATGCCAATCTTACTTTTTGAGCTATAATCTTTATATTTTAATAGCTCAATTTTGCTTTGCAGCAGAGCAACAAATAAATAAATAAAACAAATGATAGCTTTGAGAAAAAGAAGCCTGAAAGCAGAACAGATCGAACAAATGCAGCCGGATGGTGGCAATCCTTTGTTGCTTGCAGCTCTAAAAACGAGTGATTACTTCAATCATTTTGATAATCTAATAATAATAATAATAATAATAATAAATTAAAGAACATTTTTAATAATAATAATAATAAATTAAAGAACATTTTTAATAATAATAATAATAAATTAAAGAACATTTTTAAACAATGTGCTGAATGCTATGAAACCTGAATGTACCTATATTGGCTATACTACATATGTTATGTATCAAAAAGGGTTAAAATATAAAGATCAAAACCAAAATACATACATACAATTCATTGTAGATTTTCATTGTCAATTTTACTGATTAGCTGCTGCAGCCCTAAAAGATTTTATATTGTAATTTGATTTTGACAAAGTTTAGCTTTATAGTGCTTATACTATTTATATTGTAGTTCACATTAACAGGTTCAGTTCATTTTCTTGCAAACATTCTTTTTTTTTTAACTGCTAATTTTCATTTTTGTTAATAAAAAAAGATCCTAACAAGCAACTCAATTTCATCAGTAACTGTTATACAGAATATGATTTAGATTTAATTTGCTAAAGTCTACCAGCCACCTGTCTGTCTCTCCTGTGATGTGCAATTAGACATAATTTACATATCTTTGCATACATTCCTCAAATTTCATCTCAGACAATTGCCACATTTCAACTGCATTAATTTAAAATTAGTTTAATAATTCTACATAAAACAAATTGTTTATTATTGGCTTATTACTGTTAACTAAAACGGAAATAAAAACTCAAACCATAAAAAAAATATTATTTGAAATAAATTTTAAAAACAAACAGCTATAGCTAATTTCCTTTTAATTTAACTTAAAAGTACTAAAATCGAATAATTAAATATAAAAAAATAATAAAAATGACAACAAAATGACTAAAACTTTCAAATAAAAAACAACAACAACTATTTTTATACTTTATATTTAAACTATTTATTATATCAATAATACTAAAATAACACTGTCTCCCTGCACATTAGGCATGGACACTGAGAGACACAAGCCTTAAAATTCACAAAATACCTGGTAATATTCTCTCTCATGACCTATTATTTTGTTCTCTACACTCAACCTCAGGGACATAACTTTCCTCTCAATAACCTTTAAACAAACCGCTTCTAAAATGATAATGATTATGCAAAAATCATAGATTGCGCTTTCAAGAAACATGTCATTAGGGGTTTTGGTGACATTTCTTTTCTAAAAGCATAAGTCACCAAGCGCACTAGACACCGCAGTGATTTTTTGGCAACAGTAGACTGAAACAGGGTCAAGGCTACATTTGTGAGCTCAAGAGATCTTAAAGTGGAACACACTGAAAATACAATTAAACTCTTATGTGTCATGACAAATATATACAGTACCTTCAATGAGCTGAAAGGGCACGTGTTTCATTAAAGACAGATCCACCTTCATCTTGACCCGGGCTTTGACCTGGAATGTATGGAGCGCGCTCTCTCGCTGACTCTGACAGTCAGTGGCCCACTACTGGGCTTGTGGGAGGTCAAGAGGTCAGAGCGAGGTGGATGTCCCCTCGCTCCCTCACAGATCAGTTCTAGCAGCTGCCTGGACTCTCCGAGCAGGCGAACACTCTCTGTAATTGACTTCCCTGCAGTCTTCTCCTGTCAAACAAATAGCCTGACCATTGCTACCCCAGAGAGCTCTTCCGTGTCATAATCGATGGTGCTAGCGTTGCATTAGTCCATCTCCTCTCCACTCTGCCTCTGCAGCAGGCAGCAGGGTGTTTAACTGCAGAGTTCACTGACGGTCTCATGACACATGCACACACACAAACACCACTGAGAGTTGTTTAGGATGCTACAAAATCACTATAAGCTCTGATAGACAAGGCATACAATAAAATCTGAGCAAAATCAATTAGATTGCAGCCACAAGCATATATAATATATATATATATATATATATATATATATATATATATATATATATATATATATATATATATATATATATATATATAAAAAATCCTAGATTAGCACTAACCAAGACACAACATTAAATCAAAATGAGCCATGTTGACTTTATTAAAAATAACTGGTCTTATTGTACACTACATACACTGTATATATAGCTAAATTAAATTAATGTTATGATAAAATATTTATTAAAAAAACACACACACACACACACACATATATACATATATACATATACATATACATATACATATACATATAATGTTATTGTCACGCCCCTGGACTGTTTTGTTGTGGTTTTGCTCCCCATGTGCTCCCTGTGACCTAGTTGTTCCCTCGTGTTGATTGTTAATTTGATTCCAGGTGTGTCTCGTCTTCCTCCCCAATTGTCCTGTCTTTAAAAGCCCCAGTCCTTTCAGTTAGTGTTTGTCAGTTATTGAATGTCATCCCTGCTGTTCCTGTGTCTCCTGTGTTCCATGTTGGATTATTAAAGCCTCACGTTTATTGAACTCCGTGTCTCCTCGTGCCTGACTCCCTGACTCCTGGTCACTGTGACAGTTATACATTTAATTAACATTTCTTATATTTTAAATTATACATTTGAATGAGGCAGACAACCCCAAACAACTCTATAAAAGGCCCCTGTGATCGTCTGTGAAGCATTCAACCGTTGAAGCCAACTTCATATTCATATCATATCCAATCCAACACATCTTGGGCGAGCCCTCATGAATATGCACGCTCATTCTCTAATCCCCACCTTTCTCTCCTCTTTTATGAAAAAGGCCTGGAGAGAGCTGCGTGAATTAATTGCAGGGAAACTGGTGAAGACAAAATCAGATCCAATTAGAAGTGTGATGAAACACATGTGGCAAATGGACAGATATGTCCCGTCTGCCGAACAAAAACAACAACAGGCCCGTTGATTGAAATGGCAGGGCTTCAAACGCGAAGGCCCTCCCGATAGACGAGTGTGAACGCTCATTCTAATTGAAGAGTTACATGTCTCACCTCAGGTTAAGGACAATAGGAAGAATAGGACTTTCTACATACGGCTGGTTTAGTTCAGTGATAACCAAACTTTTTAAAACTTGCGTACCACCACAGCCACCTCAAAAAGGCTCAAGAACTTTTCCATCAATGCAAAATCAAAAATATATCCCTTTTATCTCATTATAAGTGGATCATTAAGCATTAGTATTGCAATTAATACAACCCGAATTCCGGAAATGTTGGGACGTTTCTTAAATTTGAATAAAATGAAAACAAAGAGACTTTCAAATAATATGAGCTAATATTTTATTCACAATAGAACATAGAGAACATAACAAATGTTTAAACTGAGCAATTTTACACTTTTATCCACTAAATGAGCTCATTTCAAATTTGATGCCTGCTACAGGTGTCAAAAAAGTTGGCACGGGGCAACAAAGGGCAGAAAAAGCAAGACATTTTGAAAAGATTCAGCTGGGAGAACATCTAGCAACTAATTACGTTAATTGACATCAGGTCTGTAACATGATTAGCTATAAAAGGGATGTCTTAGAGAGGCAGAGTCTCTCAGAAGTAAAGATGGGCAGAGGCTCTCCAATCTGTGAAAGAGTGCATAAAAAGATTGTGGAATACTTTAAAAACAACGTTCCTCAAAGTCAAATTGCAAAGGCTTTGCAAATCTCATCATCTACAGTGCATGACATCAAAAGATTCAGAGAAACTGGAGAAATCTCTGTGCGTAAGGGACAAGGCCGAAGACCTTTGTTGGATGCCCGTGGTCTTCGGGCCCTCAGACGACACTGCATCACTTATCGGCATGATTCTGTCATTGACATTACTAAATGGGCCCAGGAATACTTCCAGAAACCACTGTCGGTAAACACAATCCGCCGTGCCATCTGCAAATGCCAACTAAAGCTCCATCATGCAAAAAGGAAGCCATATGTGACCAATGTTCCAGAAGCACCGTCATGTCCTGTGGGCCAAGGCTCATTTAAAATGGACTGTTTCAAAGTGGAAAAGTGTTCTATGGTCAGACAAGTCCAAATTTGACATTCTTGTTGGAAATCACGGACGCTGTGTCCTCCGGGCTAAAGAGGAGGGAGATCTTCCAGTGTGTCCTCAGCGTTCAGTTCAAAAGCCAGCATCTCTGATGGTATGGGGGTGCATAATTGCATACGGTATGGGCAGCTTGCATGTTTTGGAAGGCACTATGAATGCTGAAAGGTATATTATGCTCCCCTCCAGACGACATCTATTTCAGGGAAGGCCTTGTGTATTTCAGGAGGACAATGGAAAACCACATACTGCAGTTATTACAACAGCATGGCTTCGTAGTAGAAGAGTCCGGGTGCTGAATTGGCCTGCCTGCAGTCAAGATATTTCACCTATAGAGAGCATTTGGTGCATCATTAAACAGTGTTGGGCATGTTACTTTAAAAAAAAGTAATTAGTTATAGTTACTAGTTACTTCTCACAAATAGTAACTGAGTTACATCATTATAAAAGTAACTAATTACCAGGGAAAGTAACTATTGCGTTACTTTAAAAAAAAAAAATCAAATGTCAAATAACTTGGATGCCCCAATATTAAATATGTTAAATGAATGAAATGGACACTAAATAGAATAAATTATTATTAAAAAACATTGTACATTAATCAACACTATTTATCTACTGACGCTTAGCATCAGTTAGTCAATCATTATAATATGATATTATGATAATTTAGCATTATATGATGATAGATCTTTAGTAATTAGAATAACCAAGAATGAATTCATATTTGTCATGTTGACTGAACTTAGGACTGGTGGTGGTGCTTAAGATATTGTTTGTCATTTAGTGTTTCTATAAAAAAAGGGGGGAAAAATTGATAAGATAACAAAACTACTACGAATTATACCACTAATAACAATATAAAACGCACTAAGGATTAATGAGCTGCTGGGTTCATGAATATTAATCACGTTGTATGGGTTCGCTCGAATTGATTCGCTGAAATCAAAACAGGGATGATAATAGGCGAGCGCAGGCCAATAAGATTGTCGTTTGCGCAGTAGCTCCGCCCACTAGCGGAGTTCTTAAAAGCTGAAGAATTCCAAAGGAACTTCGTTATTTTGACAGGAAAATACAACAAAGAATATCGTTTACATGTAGCGCTGTGTGTGTGTGTGTGTGTGAGAGACAAAGCTACGGCGAGCCGTGCGCTTCACACTAGAGTTTACGGTACGTCAAATACAGCTACACTGCTCATCCATTCAGATGAACTGAAAAATAAAATGATAATAATATTATAATAAATTATAGTAATGCCGCATTTTATTGTCAGTAACGGTAACGGCGTTGTAACGGGGGAAACAGTAAGTAGTTTGATTACTCGTTACTGAAAACAATAACGCCGTTAGTAATGCCGTTTATTTATAACGCCGTTATTCCCATCACTGTCATTAAACAAAAAAAATATGTCAAAGATGACCACAAACTATTCAGCAGCTGGAAACCTATATCAGGCAAGAATGGGACCAAATTCCAACACCAAAACTCCAGAAACTCATAACCTCGATGCCCAGACGTCTTCAAAACCTGTAGCAGGTATAAAATTTGAAATGAGCTAATTTTGTGCATAAAATTTTAAAATTGCTCAGTTTAAACATTTGTTATGTTATCTATGTTCTATTGTGAATAAAATATTGGCTCATGTGATTTGAAATTCTTTTAGTTTTCATTTTATTAAAATATAAAAAACATCCCAACATTTCCGGAATTCGGGTTGTATCAACTGATATGCACACACACACACAAAAACAACTGTTTCAAATTTGATATTAGTTGATTTTCAAATCTAAACTAAACTAAATAAAACAAAAAAAAAAAAAAACAGTCAAGTATAAAGTGCCTATTGTGTTCAAAGTTAATTACAAAACACTTTTGCTCCTATTGAGGTGGGATATGAAGGTTAGGACAGGTTTGGTGGTATGGTTAGGTTTAGGTTAGGTTTAAGTCTGGGTTAAGGTGTAGAGATAGGTTCAACTTTGTAATTATAGATGTAACCAGAGGAATAAATATAAATGTAACTACAGGAAGGTTTTTTAAAATAAAAGTACAATGTAAAAACATGTAAAGAATAAGTGCATTGTATCAATGTATTAATTTAAATGCAAGTATATATTATCCAGTACATTATCTGTTTTTTACGGATTTTTTCTTTTACAGTGTAGAGCAGTTAAAGACACTTAATATAAAGTGGGTCCAAAAGGCATAAATGTAAAATCAATTCACTACAAGTGTCTATATAAATTGCCGAACCCTTTTTTCCTCTTTAAAGTAAACGAAAGCCATTAAATACCAAAAATCCTTTGTGAAACAGGTTTTCCATTGGTTTTTCATCCATAAGTTCTCTGAAGAACAGAGTGTTACTGAGACAAGTCCAGTAACCGAAAAGGGATGTGTTATTTGGTGTTTGCCAAGCTGGGAAATAAAATATGAGAAAATGTCACGTCAAAAAGAGGGAAAATAGACAATACTGGGGTAGAGGACACACCATTTGGCTCCCCTCAGATAAACATGCCTGTAAAGTGGCATGTGTGCAGGTTCCAGCTGATGCTGCCACCTCAGGCTCTTCAGTGTGTTTGTGTTAGTGCTGTTTACTCTACTGCATTCATTCACACATGCTTCCTGTCAACTATTGTGTTCTCTTGGAGTTTCACCACCGTGTGGCAGAAATGGAGCACAACGCTCCCTCCAATTTTGTATATAAAATGGTCATTGCATTTCAAGATTTTTTTATTTATTTTTTGCTGCAGAAATCCAAAACAAATATTTAAATAGTGCTGCCTTATAGACCATTTAATTTCATAGGGTGTTTCCTCAAAAGTACTAAAAAAGTCATTAATGAAATCATTAAGAAGCAGGTAGAATCATTCAGGGAATTAGAATCAGAATAATTTCACTCCTTACAATTCCCATCCCTAGTCATTTCATCCAATTTGACATTCACACATCGACATGTCATTCAGCCTTTTCATTGTACCTCCTCTTCTCTTTCTCTGTGATGAACTTCATGAAAACAAGGAGCACATTCATCTTCATCTCCATTATATTTGGAATATGATTACTTCAGCCATTGAACCTAATCATGGTCTCCGTGCCCTCCATTTTTGAAGGTGCAAATAAGACCCAGCCATAATCAGCAATGTCTGACACGCGGTCTATGAAAGGTCTTTTAGTCTATTAAAAAATCCTATAATACCCAGGTTTTTAACAGTTTTCCCTGGGTGTCGTTAAATCATCTGGAGTTTAACTAGAATATCTGAGGGATAGAGAGGATTATGGTTTTATTGTCAGTTATTTATATATTTGTTTTAAGTTGCTCATAGCTTAATGGCCTACAGGGCTCAACAATAAGTTGTTGTTTTTTTCTCTATAATAATAATCGTCATCTAAAACACATTTATAATAATAATTGCATCAAAATGTTCTAGTATTTTTCTAGCATTTTTTTTTTTTGGCTATAATATCTGGGAATGAGAATGCAGCTTCAAATTATCTCCAGTGTTAAATTTATGACATATTATGAAACCATTTACTGATTAGTTCGCAATCAGCCCATTTTAACATATGTCCATGATATAATTTCAAGAAGTCATTCTCAGAATTTCAATGTTTCATTTACAATATTATAATCTACTAAATAAAACTAACTAAATAAATAAAATTAGCAGATTTCATGTTCTAAAAAATGTTCAGTACACACACCAAAAATAAATAAATACATACATACATACATATATACATGAATAAACTTCAATTTGCAAGGTGTAAAAACAGAACTACAAAATCAATGAATGATGAAATTACAATGCAGCAATGACCTGACAGTCCGGCAACTGGCCTGAGACCAATGAGACAGTGTCTATTCATAACAAGACCTGGGCTATAATCATAAGCACCAGCTTTGTGTAAATATTCCCATCTGCATCAATATGACATAAACAGTGGATGTTTTTTATGAAGAAAATTCAGAAGAATAAGTTTTGGCCCCAAAGTTCTGTGCCCAAACTTTTCACCTCAGTCGCAGAGAGGAGCACATACAAAAGAAATTGCAAATACATTGTGGATCAAACCTTGCGATGTACAGTATATGAATAACTCAAAGGTGAAGCCAATCTGAAACCCAAGATCTGCTGGAGTCAGAGGCCACAAGAAAGGCAGAGGTTGACAAAGAAGTGTTCCCTTGAGCAGGCAAGCATGCGCGAAATGCAGAATTTATTATTCATGTGGAGATTTCAGAAGGTAAGGACAGAAGAGAGACAGGCGTGCTCAAGTCTTCTCCCACAGGACTTCAAAGGGTCCAGAAGATGAGAGCACGGAGAGGAGAAGAAATAAGTCCTACTTTAAAAAACACAGAGCGATGGAGAATAACTAGATAAAAAACACTCAAGGTCAGAGAAACAAAGTACGAAAAATAAGTTTAAAGGAATGTTGTTTAATCTGAATTTCTAACTCCCTCAACCCTGTGCCATCTCGAACCTCCCTCGCTTTCAAACAGCAGTCAGGCAGCTTATTAGATGAGAAGAAATGACCTCTGCTCATTTCTCCCCCTGTGGTGGCACTGACAGAAGATTGCAGAGAGCCAAATCAGTACCTTATCACATTTTTCCCTCTTCTTTTTTCTAAATGGCTCATCAAGCAAAAACACTTATCCTGGCACCTGCCCACAGAGAGATGAGGAAGAGAAGGTCATGCCCACTTCTGCTCAGCATGCTTTTAAGAAGAACTGAAGCTCTATTAAGCCATGTTCCAATTCAGTCCTTATGCAGTGCTCACAAAATTCAGCAGACATCGGACAAAAAAATGTCCACTGGACAAAATTTGTTCAATTGGAATGCACCGATTAAGATACATTAAACCAGGATTGCTGCTAATGAGGTCTAAAGTAATTTGTTATTCACTTTCATTTTATGAAGTTATGCCAAAACATTCTGCTAAATTTCTTTGTATCCTGAAGAAGAAGAAGAAGTCATCGACAACGATCACATTTCAGTTAATAAAAATAATTTGTTCAATAATTTATGAAACAAACAAGCTATAAGTAAACAAGTAAACAAACAAATAAATTATTATTATTATTATTATTTTGCAGTTTGATCTTTTTTATACATGTCTATTTTAAATGCATATGGCTTGGTGACTTCATGACAATTTTGGCATTTCATTATCATAGGTACTGTATATTCTGCATAGCCATGTTTTCGATAACTGATAATAGAAGACAATTTTATAGTTTTAAAAGACTTTAATAAGCAAAAATGATATGCTTATTGTAGTTTATTTACAATCAATACTGCACCTTTAACAGTGTTTGTCATTGACTGATTTGAGGTAATGTTTTGTAAGCTGTAAATGCCGCACTAAATCACAAACAAGTTCAACTTATAAAAAAGTTACAACTGCATAAAATTGAAGGGAAAAATGTCACCCAATGAAACACGCACACACACACACACACACACACACACACACAATCCTTTGTCATTTCTGGTGCCTGCTTCTGTGTGTGTGTGGGTGTGTGTGATATATGGCAGTTGCCAGCCCATTGTCGCAGTATACCTGTGACGATGGCTACTCAGGTTTCAATTCACAGCCCAATTATTCACTCGCTCTTTGATTTATGAGGACTCAGCGCCAACCACAAGCTCATTTCCTTAAACACCATCGGCCCATCGCACCATGCTTCACACTGCAAAGTCACATCCTCCAGAGCCACAGGAGTCTCACCACCCAAAGACCAGCAGATTTATGTTCACTAAACATGTAGCTCTCAATAGAAAGGAGTCACGTGTCCTAGCTGCTAGGCAAAATAAAACGCAGAGCATTTAACTCAATTCCTCATCAGCCATACTCATCTTTGGACACGAACAGGATATAATTAGCAGAGATGTAAAAAGACACCTTTAAGTAGGCTACTGACAATTATGGTGGACAGAATGTTGTTAAAAAGACATGGAAATTCATAGATCTCACATAAATTACTTATAGCCTTTCTATAGGAAATGGATGAGCTCTAGCATACTAATGCGTGTTTGGGGAGGGAAACCTATCAGGGTCTTTCTCTTTTGAAGATCAAGACATGCTCTGTTGTCTTGGTGACATTAATGTGATCTTCATCTTTGCTGTCGTGACTTGAGGTTTAACACTGTGGTATTCATGAGCTGTGGCACATTCAATGAAAGTGTGAAAGATGAAAAAAATAAGATGGAGGCATGAGGCGCTCTATCAGAACTCCGATTCTGGAGGAGAAATATTGCTGATTGGAACTGAACAAAAATCCCAGGAATTAAATGATCTCCTTTTGCCAAGGACCCTAAAATCTAAATAAAGAAAATATAGTATGGCTGTCAATGTAATAAAATAATTCCTTAATCTCATGGTTTCCAGTCTTTATAAAGCATATTTTTTTCATTTTTATACAAATTCTATTTTTTTTTCTAAGATTTCCACAGGCCATCCAGCAATTCATTACAGCCTTCCGAGGGTCCCCAGAATCCAGTGTGAAAACCCCATGTGCAAGTGATGTCACAATATCAACACAATAAAATATATATCTGAATAAACACTTTTTAATGCAAATTCATTATGCAATCATTTTACATGTATTTATATATTTATTAATTTACCCCCCCCCCCCCCCCCAAAAAAAAAAAAAGAAACCTAATGATTGTAAAGCACTTTGGGTGTACAGAAATACACAATAAAGCGCTATATAAATGCTTCATTCATTCATACTAAACCACATTTACCAAACCAAGTGAGATTTAGAACGGTACAACAATACAGTCCAATACAGTTAACAAAGGTTAAAATTTGGCTTTGCACAGTGATACATGCAAAGTTCTGGTATGAAACTCTAGATGGTGCAGTCCGATAGATCTAACTCAATATGACATAATGACAACATTATCACATGGCACAGCTGATTGGTTTTCTCCTGTATCTGTAGCCAATGAGCTTGCCGCTCAACATTCAAATATTTGGCAGTGTTTGCTGTAGCAGTAGCAGCGCACTTCAGAAACCCTCCACCTTCCCCAGCTCCACCTGTATAGAACTGCTACGGGGTGATCATATATGCTATGGGGGTTATTCATGTTATTCATGCAGCAGCAGCAGCAATATTCCTTACATGCTCACAGCAGCATGCTGTGGATGTATCGGCAGTAGCATGTCTCTGTACTTGCTCTGCAGCAGCAGCATAGCAGATCTATTCCACCAAGACCAAATACATTAACATTGTCACGTATATTACCATGGAAATCACTCCGAGAGTTGTCATGACAGAAATATGATAACTACTGTAGGTGAACAGTGTTTCACCTAGCTATTAACCTACAACATTGTACATTTTAGCAAGATTGGATTGATGTATTGACCAAACACAATCCAGGCCTTGAACTATCCATTTTATAGTGGATTCATACAAATTAAGATGCTTCACCCACAGTGCTTAAGTACACTGCGAGCTCATCATAAATTAATTATCCAATCATGAAGGTCTATGAGTGTAGGGTTTGGCTTTATCCTGTCAACTTCTACATCCCAAGGTCTCATCGATGCTACTCTGCATACTGAAATCATCTGCTTTGACCTCAACACAAAAAAAACAGTCTCTCTAAAGAGTGCCATGAGCATCAGCTGTCAAAATCACTCTCATACCTTTGCTATCCTCTGAACGACTGCAGAAGCTTCTTTTCACCTTCAAAATCCCTCACTTTTAATAAGATGCTCCTTATGCCAAACAGCACTTTATTATTGTCTTCACTTGCATCTCCAAACGTTTCTACCTGCTTCACTCAACTGGGGCACAGTCATACCACTTATATATATTTATGTATAATAAGAAAAGATGTCATGCCCTATGCAGAAAATTATAGAAAAAGCCTACTATGTTGAGACATAAATGTATAATTCTCTGCTATCTTGCCCACCTATGTAATGCTTTCAAACACTTGAGGACTAATTGCTCACTAGGTTTTTCATATCCATGAAGGATAAGTACACACAAGTAGAGTTTGAAAAGTACAATTAAAACGACACCAACAACAAAATGGTTTAGACACTGAAATCAAATGATCGCATTAGAAAAAAAAGTAAAATTTCTAAGAAAAAAATGAAAACCTGGTAGCTGCTAATTCATTGCTGCGACACTGCCATGAAAGTGAAACCAAAAAGAAAGAACCAAATAGCACATGTGGATGCAGTGTGCAGATGGAAAACAGCTTGGTGAAACATTAAACAGAACTGCGACTGTCCCTGCAAAGGAAAGCGTAACTGGAGGGTGGGCTTCGCCTCCCTGCCGTACGAGCGCACACTGGGAGGCCGAATTAATGCAGGGCTGCAGCACCACTACAAAGGGAAGAGATTTATCAATGTTGTATAATTTGCCTAATCTTGATATAAGAATGTGTTCTTCAATGCAAAGCATTGGCTTTAACTTTGTTAAAAGCATTCGGCGGCGAGCTGAGGTTAATAGTAATGTCTCTAACTTGAGTCTCACTTGGACTGCATGCAGCTGTTTTTTATGAATATTAATGATACTGACTTTGATTGACCTGCACCATCTGTCCTGACAGCTGACTTTTAATGATATTGTAGCACAATGAATCAATTTGAGCATGTGAATCAACCAGCCCTTGAGATAACAATTATCAGCAAATTATCACAGGTGAACACCTAATGCAAATTGCTCAGGTAATAAAAAGTTCTCTATAATTAGTTTAGTAGCCATCTTGATGTCTATGGTATGTGAAACTTTGAATTTCTGACATCCACTTTTCCCACCAGAGGAACACAGAATATATATCCAATCAGAATTTTCAATATAATTTTTATCTTATCACATGGAACAAAGAATATATATATATATATATATATATTAATTTGTTCAATTAAGATATATAGCTATAATGGAAAGAAAAAGGAATCAAGGAAAGGATGAAAGAGAGAAAAGGAAAGAGAGATGAAGAAATGGCTAAAAAATTAAAAGAACAAGCAATAGAAAGAAATAAAGACACTGAAAAGTCTGAAAGGATGAAAGTAAAATGATGAAGGAAAGGATGCAAGTGAAAATGGAAGGAAGGAAGGATTGAAGAAAGAAAGAAATAAAGAAATAAATAAATATGCATGGGAAATATGCAGGTAATCAGCAGATCCGATACAGCTACTTTCTATTTGTCTATGCTCCTAGACCCCAGCTTAATTTGTGCTATTCTTCTTAGCTAATGTTCACTCTGGCCTTGCTCAAACAGGTGATACATATTTTATCACCCACCACAGAACGGTAAATACTACATTTAAAATGACTACAATTCATGAGTTTAATTAACACCAGATATTAATTAATTACTCTAGGTTAGTCGCAAGCTGAAATAATTCCTCCCTTGAGAGTCCCTGGAGGCAGAGCAGAGAGGAGGTGGGATGGATCTCCACGGCAACAATCACCCAATATTGCAGTAAATCCAATCCAAACAGTTTGGTGAAACTCGCCAATGTGAATCTCACTTCAAAGAGATTGTGATTGATAGTAGGTAAACAGGTGTGCAAAGGGCTACAACGGTTGTTTAGATGCATGCTGTAGGCCTGGTCCCCAAGGGAACCCACTTGCAGAGGCTCACAGCTGGCAAGCTAACATTTCCAAACAGCAGCTGGGAGTGGCTCAAGAGGCCAGCCGCATTAAGCAGGAAGCTAGTCTTTAATTATGAGTGGCTGTTCTGGCTGCCTATCCAAGTGTAAAGAGCAAATACTCCTGCGAAAAGCTGTTTTGTTTTAGTTTACTTATTTTTCTTCCCATTGGAATAAGTAGTGCAACTACCAGTACAACTTACCTTGAGCCATCATACCAGATTCAGCCTTTGCTGTGATAACATGTCTCCACTCTTCACCTTGTAGAGTTAGTTTCTCCTAACACATCACTCTGGTGCTACCTTGTGCATCTCTCCCTCGGGCTGTTTGACCTCCTTTAAAAACAAAGTGGCTGGAACACAATGGGAACAGAGCGGGACAGTCTCCTTCCCTGTCAGTGTACAGGGACTGCCAGCTTGCCTGCAGACATAGCCCTCCGCTGCAGTTGGCATGTGTGCTGGTGGTGTCTCTGCTATGTCCATTACTATGCTGTGCTGATAATGTGCTTGAAAGCAATGGCTATGGGCAAAGCGGTCTCGCCGGATCCCATCTGGGTCATGGCTGCAATCTAAAAAGCCACCATCCTGGACATGAAGCAGACCTTCAAAGCCTTGACCTATGTGGACAGTCGGACACACGGCCCCTGGTTCTCTGGGACTCCATTACGCCAGTTATCCCAAAAGGGATCTGGGCTCAATGTCAAGGCTCCATCAGATGTATGATCTGTCAGTCTCCTGGCAGGATGAAACTTTGATGAAGAGCTGACATGGCAGCACTTAAATGGCACTTCCACAAATTTAGACATGCCAGATTTGCATGAGTTTATGCCCTTGATTTTTTTTTTGGACTCTAGGCCCCATAAGTGAGATGTGGTGTCCTTTACTTGTGCAAGCCTTAACTGAAGGGCACCCTTTTTTGCCTGACGATTAACCCTAGAACTTTCTTAGTTAGTGAACTCTGAAAAAAATAAAATAAATAAAGTTAGAGATTTCTCAGTAAATATGTATGCAACTCAATATACTAAAAGAAGAAAATGTGTAAAAATTGTGCCTTTAGAGGAAGAATAGCTTGTCACTGGTGTCTCAATGGGATTTCTGAATCTTATTTACCCCTAAAAGGTTCATAGTTGTACCTTAAGGGTACATATTACTACTCTAAGGTACTAATATGCACCTTTTAGAGACAGATAAGGTGTAACGTTGTCCCTTCAAAGGAACTGTCCCAGTGACAGCCTGTTGTACCCCTAAAGATACAATTTTTGCACACTTTTTGACAATGTATTTGCATCTGCATTCTACACTCTAAAAAATGGTGCTAAATAGCACTAAATGGTGTTCATTGGATTGTGACCATAGGGGAACAACTTCAAGTGCCATATAGCACCTACCTTTAAAGGTGGGGTAAGCGATTTCTGGAAGCAAATGTTGATATTTGAAATCACCAAAACAAACACGCCCCTACCCCAAAAGGGTCTCGCCCCTATTTTGATAGCTTTGCCCCACACATATGTAGCCTATGCAATCCAGGCAATGATTAGTTCTGTGAAACAAAGCAAAACCAATGTTACACTGTGTCTACACCGGACGTGAGCGTCGCAAAAAAAATACTATAGAAGTCATTATAATCAGTGATGCTGTCTACACTGGATGCTGCGTGGTTCGACATGACAAATCCCCGACATAAAACTGCTGCCGCGTTCTATTTATGACGTGCTGACACAAATTTCAAATGGTTTTCAACGGTCGCTTTATCGCGTCCAGTGTAGGAAGACTTTAGCTGCTGCGGCGCACTGCGTCCAGTGTAGACACGGTGTTACTAACCTATCGAGAAAACCAAAGCAACCTCGGTGTCCGATTGCAGGCCTTCCGCTCCTTTAGTTCTCTCCAGTGCTGGAAAGCTGATCCGATATGTACACGGGTCCTACTTCTTGCCTTCTCGTTCCACAGATGTTTTCCTCTTTTGTTTTTTATCCGCCATCTCTATCTTTCTGTCGCTCGGCTCGGCTGTTCACTGACCGCTCTCTCCTCCACATCATGAGTAGACACGCCCCTTACTGCTGATTGGCTACAAGTTTGTTTTGGTACTCGGCCCCGACTCAAAAAGTCATGTGTGGGGCCCGTGGAATATTTCCTTATAGGGGGGCCTTGGTGGCAAAAAGGTTGAAAACAACGTTATCTTCAGGAAATACACTGTATTTTAATTTAGTTTTTAATCCTTCCCTAACTACACTATGAGACTACAGTTAGAGAACATTTAAATAACTATATAGGAGCTTAATGGGTTCTTTGTATGGCAGTGATGCTATATAGCACCTTAACCATGCCAAAGAACCACAGAAGAATCACTGAAGAACCTTTTTTTTTTATGTGTGTATCTAGACAGTCCACCATCCATCCATTCCCCAAACCGCTTGTCCTATGTAAAGTCGCAGCTAGACAGAACTGTAGATCAGTTATTGATTATCTAGACATTTAGAAGACAAAAAAGGCCAACAATGCAACTAAGGATGGTGTCCCACCAGCCGTTTTTTTAAAGAAAACTTCACAAACACAGATGAAGGAAAATCAGAGGGAGTCGGTGTGCGTGACCATGTCTCTCAGTGGGAGAGCGATAACAGTCCCAGTAACTCCCTGCTGGGTTAATGGTTCTACTGATTCTCAGACAAATTCTGATATGTTTGAATTAATTGCTTCCAGTCTCTGGGGTGGGCTCCCATGGCCTTGGTAGTGACCAATAAGCTTATTCTTCCCTTGAAGAACAGACAAGTCATTGCACTACTCAGATCTAATCCAAACTTTGTTCTCAGTAAAACCAAAGCTACATACCAAAACGCCAATTTTTATCCATTCTAAATACATTTTATTATTCTTAACTACATCCATCAAAGACTTATCACAAACATTCACAGGGTGAAGTTACAGCAAAACTTATTATTTCAACAAACCTTCAAAGGGAATGAAAGATACATCTGACACAATGACTGTTTTAGTGCAAACAGATGGAAGTTGTGACACCTGCAACATAAAATTGAATTGTTTTGAGTTGGGTTATGGGGTGGTGCCTTAAGAATGAGCAAGTTACAACAGAGTCAAGCAAATGCTGGACCATATCCAGAGCAATTACTGATGGCCGCCACCTGTCCAGCACCTTTCTCATCTGTCCGCTCCTCTTTAAACAAAACAAAGCCCCCCAATATTTGAATGGCAGCTTCAAAAAACAGAGCCTTTGTAGATGAATGGAGCAGTGAGGGAATTGGCCTGCCAACCAGGCTCCCGCATTCATCAATCTTATCCACACAGGAAATCAAACAGATGATGCACAATATTAGGCATCAGAAACCCCAGCTCTCAAAGCAACACATTCCTGCTTTACAAACAGACTGCCCATTGTAAATGGATTCATTAACCGCACATAACAACACCTGACACAATGCTACAACTAATATAAATGACAGTGATATACAGCAGGAAGTCTCCCTAAATGTTTCCAGATGTGGCATATGAGGATGGAATATGTTTGGGCAGGAAAAGCGAACATGAAATGGGGGGGGGGGGGGGGGGGGGGGTATCCACTGCACTAACCTCAGCTTAAGCAATGGCTCAATGCACATTCTGTGACTTCGGACTGAGGATATCTATAGAACGAAAGAGTCTGCTTCAAACATGAAGAGGATTCAGGAGTGATGGTGTTAAACACACTGTCAGAGCTTGACACTATGGTGGCATGCTAAGAAGGTTGTCAAGGCATTTCACAGCTGCTAAATGGAGTATTAGCTTTTCAATTCAGACTAATCAGCTTTACAGAGGTGATATCCGAGGTGTCAGGCCAATATTCCTATAGCATTCACTCTGTGGATGTGTTTGCAAACAAATTCAAGAGCTCTCCCAATGATGCATATGACATATTGCATACATTGAGAATTGAATGCAATTGACAGAATTAATTCAAATATGGTGGGTAGTGGTCTTGTGTTGCAATGTCTTTTGGAATGACTGCCATCAAATGAACGTAGATCAGAGTTATCTGTCATGCTTTACGCTGCCATGGATCCTTCTCCTGTGAGCACGGGGATAAATCTGATGCGCCTCACAAACTGCCGTCTAATGGCTCTTTCTGGTCTTTTTCTCATCCTCGAAGTCTTTTATTCCTGTCGTGGTATTAAGCTACTCCCAGATAAAAGCCTGCCGAAGAGTGGATCAATACCTATATTCTCCATGTTTGCTTTGAAAATCTGACACTCTCCGATAGTTTTCATCTGCCCCCGGGGTGTTAGCCATGCAAATTTGCTGTGAAAAAAGCACCTTAAATCAATAAGAGTCAGACTTCTACTATTCATAAGCAGGGACTCATGAATATCAAGGGAAACGAAGGACTGAAATAGCAAAGTGTTTCAAAAGCAATCAAATATCAGGCGAAACTGAATGAATAATAAAAATGTGAACTTAAAAATGCATTGTTTTGTTAACAGTTGAATCAATATGTCATATTCCATTCTATAAATCTTACCAAACTTTAGGCCTAGATGTTATTTCCCTAGAGACTTTGTTAAATATGAGTATTAAAGTTAGGGTCAGTATAAATTGCTATAGCTTCAGATTGAATTACTTTAATCAACAAGTCTAAATAATGCAGTTGCTTCATCTCTGGTGTCAGTTTAATGCACTCTGTGAGGAAATACTGTCTACATAACCTGCGGCTCTGAACTCAAACCATGGACTAATTTTAATGAAGTAAATAACTGAATGATTATGTCATCACTGTTTATGGCCTTTTTAAATCATGACAATAAAGTGGAATTGCAAATTTATGGTAATCACATTCTTGATAAAGTACTCACTGTGTGACAAGTGAGGTCTGTGCTATAGAGTTTAGCCTCCAGCATCTAAGACAACATTGACAAAGTTTTGCATTGCATTTTAATTCAAACGAGCACACATTCATAACTCCAGCAACAGTTTGCATTTAATAATTTAAAAGATCAGTTCACCCAAATTAAAAAAGAAAATTACTCATTTGTCATTTGAAACCCATAAGTCTTACTTTGTTCTATGGAACAAAAAAAGGGAAACTTTTCCATATAATAGTAATTCATATTGGAGCATGAATACAAGTATGTGTTATCTTATCAGAGCGGGAATCAAGGCTTCATTGGGTCAGCATTCTTGCAATGCACTGGTTTCAGAGAAGTGAAATTCTACAACATTTTAAGATGAAGAGATGCTCTTTGGTTTCCAGCTGCAATAACTGATAAATGTGCTCACCCACAGAATCAGACACTGCTGTTTTTTATGTAATGCATTCCCCATTATGAATTATGATACAGCTTGGTTTGTTGGTCCATTGGGTCAGAATTCTTTCTCACCACAAGTGAACCACTCCAGAGTTTGTTTTCAATTGGGCTGAGACCACCTCCTTCAGTCAATCTCGGCCCAAATGAGTCAGGTGTGAAAATGCCCTAAAATGACACAGAGGTGAGTAACTGACAATAACAAAGAAAAGAAAAGAAAAAAAAAAAACATAATAACAATCATAAGTTTAATAATCAATAATAATTGTAAAAATGATTAAAAGGTCTGATGGAGAAAAAAAAAAAATCTGTTTCCAGAAATCCAGTCAGATCACAGATCCATTTAGGCGTATGACTAGGTTATTTTCTCCTAGCGCAATTTCTCTGCTTCAAGCACTATCATGCATAGTTTACAGATGCTTGGGTCATTCAGACAGGGGAAATAGTTATTAAAAAGCAGAGCCAGTGCAGACAGAGTTCTGGGACCTATGTATAAGGTATGCGGTGTCAATCCCAAAAATCACAAATTGTGTCATCTCTCTCTCCCTCCTGTGGATTCAGCCCTACTTTCCTGTTTTGTGTGACTCCAATTCCCAGCTTAAAATATTTTTTTTTCTGCATGGCTGAGCAAGACAGATATCCTTCTTGACATATGACAAAGAAGTCATCCAGAACTAATTTCCACAGCAGGATGTATAATGTTTTAATGAGATTTTGTTGGATATTGATCGAAAATGTATGTTTTGGATGGAGGTCTCATATGAATAACACACACAGCACTTTACGATGTCTGTCTCTTGTGGGGAAGGGGGGGGGGGGGGGGTAATCCTGTCTCTTAGACTGACATTCATACAGTTAAATCGGTGCGCAGGGCAGAAAGTTTGTTGAAATGTGAGCACAATAACTGCAAGTGATTGGCATTCAAACACTAAGTGATAGTCATTAGATTGATTCAGTCTTGCATGATATGGTATGAAGGGTGTATTACATCTGACTCTTCACATTATGGTCCATAAAATAAAAGTAATTTAATTACTATCATATCGAATGTCATTTAGTGTGCTAATTATAGCACTTATCAATGTTGATCCTCTTACAGACATTTAAAATGAATTGAGATATTTTTATTTTGCAGTTTGACTGAATCATTTCACAGGGTCAATTGTCAACTCCTGGTACCATGCATTTCATCAAGCCATCAGAAACTGAAACGACTATCAATATGTTCCTCACTGTAATATCCAGTATTTAAAGGGATAGCTCACCCAGAAATGATGATTATGTTTGGTTCCAAACCTGTATGACTTTCTTTCTACTGTGGAACACATACGAATATATTCTGATAAATGTTTAGTTACCAACATTTTTTTCAGAATTGCTTCTTTTGTGTTCCACAGAAGAAATAAAGTCATACAGATGTTGTAACAAAATATGGATGAGTAAATGATGACAGAACCTCAATTTTGGGTGAACTATCCCTTTAAAGCCAAACTATTCCCCTATTTACTATTCCCTAAACATTTCAGAAAACAGATCACCAGATATCAATGTCTCTATATTAGCTGCACTGAAAGGCCATTAGGGATGCACCAAAATAAAAAAAATTAAAACCCTACAGATAATTATTTCATGTTATGGATCATAACCAATAATAGGCAGATATTAAAATTCTATTAATTAAATTAATAAAAAAAGTAACTTAATTAAATGCTTTGAGTAAATTTAGACATCAAAACACATGTATGAAAACATAGATGATTATTTTGAGATTTGCTAATGATTACATTTAACAGTGTTAATCAATTAATGATTTTAAACATTAATTTACAGTGAGCATCAACGACAGAAAAGTAATTTAAATGTAAATATACACACAATTAAATGTCCAAATCTCTAATACCAGTTGACAACCGACATGGTGCCGATATACAGTATTATGTATCCCCAACGTTCCTGTCATCCATGTTGCATTAAATAACTTCACATGGATTTAGAGAGCTTCTAAAAAAGCAAATAATAAACCAGCTCTTGCTTTATCCACACAAACTCACATCCAACAGTGCAGAAATCATAATGGACAAGATAACACACTTTACCTGAGGGGTTGTGGCCAAACATGCCCTTGGTTGTTCTTGTAATGGGCTCCAAAGTGGTTAACATCCTCTTTGTGCACTTCTGGTGCCATTAAGAGGTAATCTAGGTCACAGCCCCCAAAGCCTGAGCCAAAACTCTAAAGCAAAAGACAGCCTATGGTTTACTGTGCATCTACAGAGGCTGTGCAACATTAAATACTCCTTCAGATTCTGAAGTAGCTACAGCACAAAGACTCTCTTTAATGGTATGCCATGCATGTCAGATTGTGCGGCATGACCCTAGAGAGATCTTGGGCAACGGCTGTGGGACTGCACGATATCAACTGTCTTTTATGTCACGATGTACGATACACATCTTAGCAGACTGTGGTCACAACCGACAGCGTTGACTGGGCAGTCTAAGGTTGTCCTGACATCCTCATTGACACGTGAAATTGAAATAGTACTGCAAAAGGAAACCCCTCTAAGCAATTGTGGTAATGTCTGCAAAGTTTTGCTTGGAAAATAAGGGAAAAAGAAGTCTAAGTGTCTACAGTCAGTGACCGAATAAAAGAGGGAAACTGTGAACTGCTTGTTCTTGAGAGTTGAGGATTTTTTTTCAGCAATCGAAATGTGAAGATGAATGGATAGAAAGACACAGATAGATAGTTGAGCAGACATTGTTGAGCACGTTACACAAAACAGTCTAAGACTACCAATTTTGCTCTAAGACCAAACTCATCAATGCAGTCTCAGACAGTGAAATCACTAGAAAAATCTAAGTGTGCAGCCAACTGAGGACAAAAGAGTAGCAGTATTTAAATTACTCTTTTCCAAATTTGTGCAAAACTTTCACAAGCCTAAAAGCTCAGAGCACTGCATGGCTGATGTTTCCTCTGCTCGTAATAGCATTATAAGAGCAATGACTGGAGGTGGGGAAGGTGTACTCTTTAATTTTCTCTCAAGTCTAGACATAAATCCATACATAAAATAAGTCGTCTGCAAATCCTGTTAAACCACATGTAATAAAAGTGGACAGCCAGACCAGCCTGACAGTTGTGAGTGCAGTTGTATAGACTCAAACTGACTCAAACTCTTTGGTACCAAAAAGCTAATCATTTAGAGGACTGCCACAGGCAAGCACTTCCAGCAAAGTGGATTTCTCACAGCATCATCAAAAACAGCATTAAAGTCGAGCCTCAAATAAAATGCACAACCCCCAATTAAGAGCCGATTTAATTCAGCACAGGTCCAGAAGCTATTCTGCTCATGAATGTGGCTCATTCAACATCTGCCTTTCTGCCGCCCAAGGGTGGATACTGAACTGCAGGTTAGACAACAAAACACATCCTCTCTTTGTAAGTACATGTGGTTGAGAGTTTAGAAATATAAAGAATGACATCTATTCAGAAACAGCAGCGGCAATTCGAAGTGATGTGAAAATAATAATGCAGATATTTACAGCGCACTTGAGCCAATCCTGAGTTGAATCACCACGACTATGTGTAAAATGCTCTTGATAAACTACATTTCTGTTTAATTTCACTTCTGTACACAAAGTAATTTATTTTTCCACTAAAAAGGTTCACCCAAAATGTACTTATTTCTATTTATATTCATTATGGTAACACAATTAAAGGGATAGTTCACCCAAAAATGAAAATTCTGTCATCATTTACTCACCCTCAAGTAGTTCCAAACCTGTATGAATGTCTTTGTTCTGCTGAACACAAAGGAAGATATTCTGAAGAATGTGGGAAACAGAGCAGTTCTGGGGCACCATTGGCTTCCATAGTATGTTTTTTTCCTACTATGGAAGTCAATGGTGCCCCAAAACAGCCTGGTTACAAACTTTCTTCAAAATATCTTCCTTTGTGTTCGGCAGAACAAAGAAATTCATACAGGTTTGGAACTACTTGAGGGTGAGTAAATGATGACAGAATTTTCATTTTTGGGTGAACTATCCCTTTAAGTGTATCATCTTCCCTAAAATTTCAGTCAAGCAAAATATATTAATCATAAGTGACCAAACTTTAGTTCTTACATACATCCACACCAGTCATCAGTCAACACTGATCAGTTAGGTTAAATTCTGGTATTGTTTAGCTAGCAGAATGTAATGCAGTTGGTGATAGGCCATAAGCTGCATATGAATGCAATCAGTGTAATGAGCAAAGTTGGCTGCCTATTTTTTTTATCGTACAACTATTCCAGTTAATGGATCAGAGTGGTAGAATACGTTCAGCAACAGCAGAGTTAATAAGGGGTGGGTCAGAACTGAGGTTTCTAACAGATCATCGGCTATTATGTGCTGTTACAAACATTCTGTTAAGTTTCTGGATATGGTTTGTATCATAAATGTACAAAACTTTTACAATTTAAACTATACATTACAAAAGAGGTGACACTTTAACAGGAAATGTCAAATTGTCAAAATGTTGTTAGACTGACTTATGAAAGCAGTACTATAAAAAAGAAACCTTAAAAAGGTACACCAAACAATATTAATTAGTGATATTATTATTTTGTTGGACCAAAAGGTGAAATTACCAATAATACAGAACTTTTTGTCCCACATAACAGTACATTTGTGAGTAAACTCATTTTGAGAGATGCAGAGAGTAAATTCATTTCGAGTTTGGAGATGCAGATGATTACAAATATCAACAATAATAACATCATATAAATTATTAATTAAAACCTAATTTATGTAAGACCAATCTACAATCATAAGACACTGGGACTAAGCTTAAAAAAGGCCTTAAAGAAATAGTTCACCGAAAAAATGAAAATGGGAGGAATTTGGCCTGGGCCCCCTTTCTGATCAGGATTTCTCCAAATCAGCTCTGATTAAGAAATAAACTCTTCTACATCTTGGATGGTCTTATGGCGAGTACATTTTCAGCAGATTTTCATTTTTGATTGAACTACTCCTTTAACAGTTTTGAGACAGAGGTTTGACCAGTATGACCTCTAACTTAGTCGCACCAGGAGGACAAACAGTTGCATTTTATGACCATTTACTCTCATAATAGAGTTCTGTCTTATCTAAATATGATTTCATCAAGTAACTTCAGTTATCTTTTCTAAAAGAGATGTGAATGTAATGATGCACATATTTAATGATGATGTTCTAACAAAACTGTCACACAAGCAGTACAATTGGGTACATTATATGACCATTTAGTCACATTATAGAATCCTGTCTTATCTAAATCTGATCAAGTTCTGAAAAGTCCCTGATTTCACATATTTCACCCATGTGCATCATGCCCATTTCATATTTCTTTTGATCTGCTAGCCATGACAGAATGCACTGTTCTTCTATTCAAAAGATCAAAGGGTCAAGTTTTGACTGAATAGCATTCTCTTCTACAATTTTGTTGTAAAAGTCCCTTTTTTATAGCGTTTCTACTTACAGAAATGCTTTATGAGAAACGTTTGCTAGCCTGAGGTAGAGAAAGAGAGATATGTCTAATCATGCTCTCTTATATTACCTGGGCTACAGCCAGTCAATGATTACATCAAGTAGCACATTAAAAATGACTATCCTTATTTTAAAGAGGAGTGACCGGTCCCAGCCACCAGATATTATTAAACCAATTTATCTTGTCCCAATCCTGGCTAAAGCCTTATTCTTATTGCCAGAGATCTATTGCATTACATAAAATGTTGCTTGATCACAGGGGAGCCAGTCTGGGAAGAGAAATATGCATTAGAGCGACTCTGGCATAATGCAGCGCAGCCGTCTTCCACAGAGGACTTTTCCCTGGAAGCAGGAGCTGTGCGCTTTATTTACACATTTAAAAAATTCTACCCATGCGAATTTGTCAAGAAATCCATCGATCAGCGACAGATGACAGGGTGGGACAATGCTTGTCTGCGAGAGGCCTTGCTTAGCAGCTTTGAGAAAATTATTTGTTCTCTGGCCTAATGCTGGAGGCCATAATTAGTCAAGCCGCAGATGAGCCGAAGAACAGGCATCGGGGCTAGAGAGACAGTCCTCGCCGTCTGTATCGAGCCGTTTCACTCCTTCAAGGGAAGTACGCCACACAGGCACATGGGAAAATGAAAGTCAGCACCTAAAAATATAACTGAAGCTGAGGCCTTTGCATTTCACAGCATAAGCTGCTTCTCAATTCAGAGACTTTTCCTTTATGTTTGAATATCAATATTATTCAAATGCTTCCGAAAATCCTGTATAAAGTCAATGGGTGTTGAAGGTCAGACATCCCAATACCTTTAACGTACAAGCTGCTTGATCTACAAAACAGAGCTGACTTTCCATACATCACACATTATTCTGGCAAAAAAAGATGATGGCAGAAGGAAGAAGGGAGAGTAAAAGACAAAGTATTGAAAGAAACAAAACCTAAGGAAGCTTATAAATCAAATGTTTCCTTTGGGATCACAGCACTCGGATGGCCACCACACGAATGCGTGGTGATTTAATCCGCAGACGTAGCACTTGCACTTTGGAATGGAATAGAAAGAAAAACACATATCCTTATCTGACTCGTCATTCATTGAACATCCACCTCCCCTGAGAAGACTTTGAGTCAGGAGCAACCAAAAGCCATCACACTATAGCTAGATGAAAACAAGGCTTACTGTGCTACGCTTTTGACAACAGCACAAAGCCTGAAATTTTTTATATTCTAGTTTTTAGAAGACCTGTGTAGGAAGGAGCTGTGTTTGACTGCATTTCACATGTGGAAGTTGAAAGGGCCGACAATACCCACGCAAATTGATATCTGGATTTATTTTTCTCTTCCCTTATATATATACAGTATATATATATATATAAATAAATGCACATGCTTTCGTTTATCAGACTATATTCAGAATGAAATACTAGCTTATTTGGTGAATACTACATGGTATATACTGATTGCAAAGTGATATATTGAGCATGGGGTAGTCATGGCCTAATGGTTAGAGTCTGACTTGTAAATTGAAGGTTGCGTGTTTGAGTCTCAGGTCCGGCAGGAATCGTCGGTGAGGGAGAGTGAATTACCAGCGCTCTCTTCCACCTTCAATACCATGACTGAGGTGAGACCCTTGAGCAAGGCATCGAACCCCCAACTGCTCCCCAGGCGCTGCAGCAATATGGCTGCCCACCAGTGTTAATTTTGGCAGGCATTTTTGATTTAGTGTTAGTCTTTATCTTGAGACGAAAATGCTTAATAGTCTTAGTCACATTTTAGTCATTTGAGTCTTTCATAGTTTTCGTCTAGTTTTAGTCGACGAAAAGTCATTGCATTTTTTGTCAACTTTTAATCATAACTTTTAGTCAAACTGCAGTTACCAACATTTATTTCAGTAGCTATTTTATATGTAGTATTCAAACAAAAATAGACATTAATTCTTCTCTCTTTAGACCAAATCAATTAAGTATATGAGAAATTTGAATCAAGGATTGTATTTGGAAAAACTGGAATTAATTTTCATTTTTTGGTAGAAATACAAATTAAACTCATTTTTCAGATACAGTAGGTTTACTTAACAAGTATACATTTATTTAACATCTTTTGTTGGTTAACATTGATGACACAGATAGGTATTTATTTAGGAACGCTGTCCCTTTAAGACGGAAGGTATGCATGTAATACTGGCACGCATTGAGTTTTCACCCACCTGTTATACGCTCATTTAAGCCATAACCGACTGTATTTACATGAGATACTCTACAGACATTTGGACTGCTGTGTGTGTATTTGAGCACCGAGAACTGATCGCGCGCAGTATGAGAACTGAAGAAGTGGAGCGTGCGCGCGCGAGAGAGAGAGCACTTCTATCAGCGCGATTCCGCCTATCCCGCCTTCACTAACTTTAAGTTATTTGACAACGAATTGTGTGACTCGGGAAAAACGGGACGTCTGGTCACCCAGTCCCTAACCCTTCGGGTGCTGAGGCCATTTTTTCAGATCGCTATAGTTCGCGTTTTGGTAGCCTTTCTGTCCGCTGTGGCTGCCATACTGAGAGTACAGCATACCTGTCAAGTTTTGGATTTGAAAATAAGGGAAATTTTCCGGCGCCCGCCGCGAGCAGTCCCACCACCCCAACCAAGCTCCAGTATCCCTTACATTTTAAGACAGGTGACAAGAAAGCTAAAATCACCACTTGTCAACCACTTATAAACTACAATTGGCTTTATGCACAGCTGCACTACTTCCTGAACTTCAGGCAGCTCCTTTGTTTCCTGTCTGCCATTATTGGACAAACTGATTAATCCAGGTGATCAGTTTGTCCAATAATGGCAGACAGGAAACAAAGGAGCTGGCTGAAGTTCAGGAAGTAGTGCAGCTGTGCATAAAGCCAATGATAGGCCTACCTTTGTTGACATTGACATGCTGTGAACATTCATAGCCTAAATGAAAACACAAAAGGGTATATATGAAGAGCATTTATTTAAAGGCTTATTTGAATATTTTCTGTTCATTTAACATTGCTTGTCTTTACATTTACATTTCATTTTCATTCCACATTCTTTTCACATTCACACACTCATTCATTTCATATTGCTTTTTTGTACAGTTTTTCTTTTCATTTCACATAACTTTTCTTTACTCTTTTAGTGACTTATTGTACTCATTTGTTGCAGACTTTGCATTCTTTAAGACTGTTTTGGAAGGAGTGTATTTGTGGGTCTACAAACTCTTTGTAAACTTCACATCTTTTTGCACTGAGAGATAGAAAATTACTCTGTTAGTGGTTGGAATTGTGAGTGAGTGAGTGAGTGAGTGAGTGTGTGTGTGTGTAAAGAATATGAACTGCAGGTCTACTAGGCTACCTTGTTCATGAGTTAGCCACATGCAATGTTGTTACATTGTAACACACACAACATTAGGCGAGATAAATAGCAGGCCTATATGTATGCATTTACCTTTTATCAAAGTGGGTGTATATCCCCACCAGGATGTCTTCCACCAGTACCTGGGCTGCTCTGATGCCACAGCCAGTGGCCAGCTGTACCAGGTGGCAGATGCAGCCAAGGTCCTGGATGTGGGGCTGGCTGGTCTTCAGTCTGCTGATGACCGAGTTATGTCGGCCTTTCATAACACTCGCATTATCAGAGTTAAAGGCAATCAGGTTATCCCATGGGATGCCTCTTTTTCTATTGGAAACAGGAAACAATGCCACAAAACGTCTCAGACAAAATGTAAGGTTGTAATTAAATCCAAACTACTAAACATGTCAACAACACAGTGCAGTTCCCCTTACCTTAATGCTTCACTCAGCTTTCCATACAGATTTTCTGCATTTCCTACATTGCATGTAGGCATCTCCAGGAATCTTGTAGCGACCTGCAGAGTGGCCTCATCGTAGAGTCTAGTCAGGATGACAAATTATTTGTCTCTTTTTCTGTTGTTTGATTCGTCACACATCAGTGAAAAGGGCTGAGATCGGCATGTTTTGGCCAACTCATCCTCTAGTTCTGCTGCTATGGCACCTGTTGAGTGTCCAGTAATTAGCTAGTAGCCTACAACATGCATGCCATGGGTTGATGCTCAATTGTTAGAATATTCAAACACATTTCAAACACATTTTATACCGTTTTAGCAAACATACAGTAGCCCAGCAGTAAGATAGGTAGCTAACGTTATATAGCTAACTTACCTTTGATGAGTTGAGTAGCCTTCGTTTTTCCCGTTGAGTATTTTCGTGCAATAGCAGAGTCCGGGAACATGTCAGCTACACACTTGTTGAAGTCATCATGGAAGGAGAAAGGAATGTTGTTTTTGGCACACAGCATTGCCATTTTTACCTCTGCACTTGTGACCTGGTCTGCCTCAGTGGCATTTCTCGTCACGAATGCTGACATCGCCTGGGCATGTTTTTGTGCCTCTAGCCCGCGCTTGTGCTTGGCGGATTTCTCGTGCTGGCATACATCATTCCTTCCCCCGTGTGCGATGCTAAAGTCACAGTTACAAATCTTACAAAACGCGTGACTGTCCCCCACCCTGCTGTTCTTCAGAAAAATAAATCCGTTGTCCCATTGATCGCGGTATTTACACGAGGGTTTTGTTTTTTTGGCAGGAGTGCCTTCCTTCTCTGTCCTGGCGTCCATCATCTGTCTGTTTTTTCTTCTTTTTTTCCCGCGTCGTCACTCATCAACTCATCATCTGACCTCACACACTAACCTGTAGTAGGCTACTGCAGGTGGCAGTTATCGCGAGGCTAGTGACAGAGCTCAGATTTTTTTTGGGGGGGACGTTTTTTTTTTTTTTAATAACACAGGTTAAAATACGGGAGATTTACGGGAAAATACTAATACGGGAGGACGGCGGGAAAGAAGGGTAAATTACGGGACTTTCCCGGCCAAAACGGGATACTTGACAGGTATGGACTACAGGTGCAACTCAATAAATTACAATGACGTGGAAAAGTTCATTTATTTCAGTTATTCAACTCAAATTGTGAAACTCGTGTATTAAATAAATTCAATGCACACAGACTGAAGTAGTTTAAGTCTTTGGTTCTTTTAATTGTGATGATTTAGGCTCACATTTAACACAAACCCACCAATTCACTATCTCAACAAATTAGAATACTTCATAAGACCAATAAAAAAACATTTTTAGTGAATTGTTGGCCTTCTGGAAAGTATGTTAATTTACTGTATATGTACTCAATACTTGGTAGGGGCTCCTTTTGCTTTAATTACTGCCTCAATTCGGCGTGGCATGGAGGTGATCAGTTTGTGGCACTGCTGAGGTGGTATGGAAGCCCAGGTTTCTTTGACAGTGGCCTTCAGCTCATCTGCATTGTTGGGTCTGGTGTCTCTCATCTTCCTCTTGACAATACCCGATAGATTCTCTATGGGGTTCAGGTCAGGGGAGTTTGCTGGCCAATCAAGCACAGTAACACCATGGTCATTGAACCAGCTTTTGGTACCTTTGGCAGTGTGGGCAGGTGCCAAGTCCTGCTGGAAAATGAAATCAGCATCTCCATAAAGCTTGTCAGCAGAAGGAAGCATGAAGTGATCTAAAATTTCCTGGTAGATGGCTGCGTTGACTGTGGACTTCAGAAAACACAGTGGACCAACACCAGCAGATGACATGGCAGCCCAAATCATCACTGACTGTGGAAACTTCACACTGGACTTCAAGCAACATGGATTCTGTGCCTCTCCACTCTTCCTCCAGACTCTGGGACCTTGATTTCCAAATGAAATGCAAAATTTACTTTCATCTGAAAAGAGGACTTTGGACCAATGAGTTATTTTTCTCCACAGCCCAGGTAAGACACTTCTGATGTTGTCTCTGGTTCAGAAGTGGCTTGGTAGCCCTTTTCCTGAAGACGTCTGAGCGTGGTGACTCTTGATGCACTGACTCCAGCTTCAGTCCACTCCTTGTGAAGCTCTCACAAGTGTTTGAATCAGCTTTGCTTGACAGTATTCTCAAGCTTGCAGTCATCCCTGTTGCTTGTGCACCTTTTCCTACCCAAATTCTTCCTTCCAGTCAACTTTGCATTCAATATGCTTTGATACAGCACTCTGTAAACAGCCACACCTTTCAGTAATGACCTTCTGTGACTTACCCTCTTTGTGGAGGGTGTCAATGTTCGTCTTCTGGATCACTGTCAAGTCAGCAGTCTTCTCCATTATTGTGGTTTCAAAGAACAAGAGATACCTGGAATTTATACTGTAGGGATGGTCATTAATTGAAACTCAAATGTAAATATTCTAATATTTTGAGATACTGATTTTTGACTTTCATGAGCTGTAAGCTCTAATCATCAAAATTAAAACAAAAAAACGTTTGAAATGTTTTACTTTACATGCAATGAATCTAAAATATATGAAAGCTTCACTTTTTGAAATAACTTACAAGAAAAAATTAACGTTTTCACGACATTCTAATTCACTGAGATGCACCTGTAGATATGCGAACGCCCCTCATCTGATTGCAATCCAATGACAGAGACGCACATTTTAAAAGACAAGACAGTTAATTTAGCCTATATGATGTATTTTGAATGTCCGGTAGTCCTCAAATAACATTTTAGTCCCGTCTCGTCTTGTTAACGAAGATGCGGCATACATTTCGTCATAGTTTTATCATCAGATATTAGTTTTAGCTCATCAACGTCTCGTCTTAGTCACAGAAAAAAGGTTTGTTGATGATTATTTTTCGTTGTCGTCTTCGTTAACGAAATTAGCACTGCTGCCCACTGCTTCGGGGGGGTGTTCACTACTGTGTGTGTGCACTTCGATGGGTTAAAGGCAGAGCACAAATTCCGAATATGGGTCACCATCAGGGGCGGACTGGCCATCAGGAGAACCGGGAGAATTCCCGGTGGCCTGGCAGCCAATTTGGCCAGCTGCCCTGCATTTATTTATTTTTTATATAATTTATTATTATTATTTTATATTGTTGTTGTTGTTTTTGTTGCCTACCGAATGTACTAAAGTGATTATTTCCAAATTCGCCATTCAATAATAAAACTCTAATAAATCATGCCTTGACTGGCAACGCGATTCGCCTCGCGCACGCTCCGCGCATCCGCGGACGCGAGACTCTAGAATGGAGTGGAAGCGCCCAGGTGGAGCAGAGAGGCAAAACTGTCCTGTTCAGGGCTTCAAGTGCAGGTCAGTTACATCTGTAAATAGACTATTGTAGTTTTATCTTTGTTTACTTAGTTAAACATTAAACTGCTAGCAAATGTTAGCAGTAGCTGTCAATTACTGCAAACTTAACAAAAGGACATAATTACTATTGTAAAGAGACGGAATTTAGCAGATAAATATTCACATAGTTTTATAACGGGTTTAGGAGGAGTTATGGCAGACAACAACACAACCCTTAGGAAAATTAACCGTGGTTTTACTAAAAATAAAACCAAAAAAACATGGTTACTATAGTTAAACCATGGTAACCACAGATTAATAATGGTTTTGCTACACAATATAGTTTCACCATGGTATTTGTAGTAAAACTATGGTTATACAAATAGTAATCAATCCACCAAAAACATGGTTACTTTTACCATAGGTCTAATAATACCATGGTTAATTTTCCTTAGGACCAAACATGACCCATGATAATGCAAAAAATATATTAAATTTTAAGATTTTTCTATAAAGATATAGTCAAGATGTAGCTATTATTGTGCTAATTTTGACAAGATAAAACAAAATGTAATACTTATTTTTTTCTAAAATAAATGTATACTATGTGCAAACAAACTACAATGAGGTGGCTGTTTTGCAATAAGGTGACATTTGTGAAAAAACACACATGAGAGACAGAGATGTCAGGGAAAATGAAGAGACTAAAAAGGAAAATGGAAGTTCAAAAGATAACCTTTAATTATTTTGCATGGCCCCAGCCTAGGATTTGAAACTTTTTTATGCAATGATGATGATGGCCATACAAAAAAATATTGTTGTCTGGTTTCAAAATTTGTTGTGGGTGTATGGGATGGCCTGGATGAGAGTGAGATTTCCCGGCCTGAAATTTTGTTCCAGTCCGCCCCTGGTCACCATACTTGGCCACACGTCACTTCACTTTCACTTATAGCCATTATATACAACATGATAAATTGCTTGTTGTCACACTGCCTCAACATAAATTACACACACACACACACACACACACACACACACAGAAAAATCCTGAGAAAAATAGCATGGCTTCAACAAAATATTAACCATTTTCAACATTGATAATGATAAGAAAGCATTAAATGATCATTAGAATGATTTCTGAAGGATCATGTGACACGGAAGACTGGGGTATAATGGCTGCTGAAAATTCAGTTTTACCATCACAGAAATAAAGTACATTTTAAAATATAGTTTTTATTATTAAATAGAAAACAGTTAAATTATAATAATACTTTACGATATTACAATTTTGACTATTTTTGATCAAATAAATGCAGCCTTGGTGAGCATAAGGAACTTCTTTCAAAAACATCTTATCAACCCCAAACTTGTTAATTTCTCATCTTCTCTAGCTTGCTTCCTAATTCAATTGTCTAAGAAAACTGGCATTCTATGTTATAAATATTGTGGGCTCTTTAGCAAATTGCTTTTGTTTCTCTTTTGTAAGTTGCTTTGGATAACTGCGTCTGCTAATGCATAAATATATTTGTAAATGAATTGCTCAAATGACCAGGGCTGACGCTTTGATACCATATGAATACTAAAATCACAATAAAATAGCAATACCAGTCTTTCTGCAGTATTAGAGTTAACTTGGTAGAAGAATGTCTATTGTAATGAATGGCGGGAAATTAATCTTATGAGAAATCATAAATATTTTAGAAGGTGGTGATTTCATTATAATTTCTATGTTGTGATTTGGGAAACGGACATGGATATTTTAGAAAACACTCAAAGCATGAAGGTCTGCACATACAACTAACTGTCATTGGGGCGTAAGCTAATCATAAAAAAATGTACAAATAAGACTTTACAAATTCATATAAATTAGCCACCAATTCACCAAAATGTAAAATAGTTACAAATTGCCACACGAGTGTGTTGGAACGTTGCATTATGCCTTGCAGTATAAAAACAGCACAGTAGACTTGCTTGCATTCACCATGTGACCTTGTTCAATGCTGCACAATCCCCACTTGGACACTCTTCTCCCTTTCACCTTCCTACACTTTCTGGTTATTTATTTTCCATAAAAGCCTAACCAAAGCACTGCCAACCCTGCTATTTTATCGCCGTAATATTTAGAGCCACTCACCAACTTGGTGTCATAAGAGCATCACTGTTGAACTGGTTGGTAGCAGGCTGTAACAGGATGACGTGGCAACCCTTGGGCATCGAGCTACAGAAATTAATTGCATATGGATAAAACTGTAAGTTACGTAAATCCTTTATCAGCTAGACATAATAACAGCAAAAGGAGAGGTCTGACAGATGCCATAACCACTGAGCTTTAAGCATTGCTTTTCATGCAAGCATGTGCTGGTAGATTATTAGGAAACATTTTCAAATCCTAATTAGGAAGCAAATGTGTCACAATGTGGCAACACAGAAAACCCCTTGGGGAAAGCACAGCCAGAGCAAAGGTCAAAACCGATTTAATGAAGCCTAAAGTGCTCTTAACGGGTTGATCTTAAATTAAATTCATGATTTGAATACAACTGCGTGTGTACTTTTTTTTAATAAACAGAATTTACTACACACACAGTTCAATAAATTAAAAGACTTGACCGCAACAAAACGTACTTGGTTACTGTCGTTACCTCGGTTCCCTGAGATACGGGAATGAGTACTGCATATTTTTTTAAAGACACTATGGGAAAAAGCCTTTTTTTCTCCTGAACTAAAGCCTTTTTTTCAATCACAAAGTGAAACTGCACAGCCATTGTTTCGTGCAGTGTGTTTAAAATTAACCAATGACTCGGCAGCGGCGCTGCACGAGCCTATGGCGACGAAGCCTGCCAGAGCCCGCCAGAATGGTCGGAGCCATCTGGCTATATAAGCGGGCATTTCGCCATAGAATCCTCAGGTTACTTCGACTGAAGCGACAACTGAGTCGTACAGCTACGTAGCACGGCAAGGTATGCAGTACTCGTTCCTGTATCTCAGGGAACCGAGGTTACGACAGTAACCGAGTACGTTCCCTGTCGATGCTTCACTCGTACAGCGTCTTGTTTTAAAGATGCTATGGGAACCCAGTACAATAACGCTGTGCTATGGTAGAGGAACAACTGCATAATATACCTCCTTAAGCATTCAATGCCCATAGGGAAGCATAATAAATTCTCCAATGCTAAAGCAGGCTAAACTCATAGAGGTCATGCCCGACCTGGTTAATCGTTCCAGATGACTCTTACATCTTCGGCACTCCCCGGGCCGAAAGCATGCAAGCAAACCAACCAGAGAGCTTGAGTACGTCGTGGTCAAGGACTCTCTGTCAGAACTGTTCTCATAACGTATTGTGTGGCCACTTAAGCAGAGAGGACTCTGGCCTGTAAGGCCGATACGTCCAGGTTATAAAACTTAGCAAATGTGGACGGCGAGACCCAGCCGGCCGCTGCACAGATCTCTGTAATAGACACACCGCTAGACCACACCCAAGATAAGGCAATGCCTCTTGTGGAATGGGCTCGTATTCCGATGGGGCATTGCAGGCCCAAGGAAGAGTACGCTAGAGTAACGGCATCCACTATCCACTTAGAGAGCCTCTGCTTCGTGACCGGATGCCCTTTGGCGCGGTTACCGAAGCTAACAAAGAGTTGTTCCGACCGCCTAAAAGGGGAAGAGCGCTCAAAGTAAATCCTCAAAGCTCTGACAGGGCAGAGCAAGGATAACTCCCAGTCCTCTTCAGAGGGAGGAAGCGTGGAGAGCATGATGACCTGAGCTCTGAATGGAGTGGAGAGCACCTTGGGCACATAACCATGCCTTGGTTTCAGGTAGACCTTGGAGTCGTTGGGCCCGAATTCCAGGCAGGCAGGGCTAACGGAAAGCGCCTGCAGGTCTCCTACTTGCTTTACCGATGCTAGTGCTAGAAGCAGAGCAGTCTTTAGCGACAGTGACCGAAGGTTAGTAGACTGTAGCGGCTCAAAAGGAGGGCCCTTCAGGGCCCTCAACACAGTGGGAAAATCCCATGTAGGGACAGTGAGGGGCCGAGGTGGATTCAGCCTCCTGGTACCCCCTCAAAAAAAAACCTCTCTGAAAAGAAAGCTATCCGCGAGCGCAGAGAGGCGAGACTGATGTTCTCGCAATGAGAACAGTCCGTCCCTGTGAGCGCGGCTTCCGCGTGGGATTTCCCCAAGCAGGAAACGCACTCACTGTGGCCATCATCAGTGTGCAGGGGAGACCTGCACGAACCACAATAATGGCGTGGCATTTGCAACAACGCCAAGCTCTTTTAGAAAGCTCTTTTAGAAGTCGCCGGATGGCTAAAGGGGAAGCGGGACCGGAACTGCTGCAGCGCTGAAACGCGAGGAATAGGCGGCGGATCAGCAGAGCAGATTGAGGTCGCTGGTCCTACTGCGAGGCATGTCAACAGCGAGCAGGTTTCTGGGATCAGTGGAGAGCAAAGTCGTCATCGCTGAAGGAGAAGAAATCGGAGGATTCTATGGCGAAACGCCCGCTTATATAGCCAGATGGCTCCGCCCATTCTGTGCAGCTCTGCTGCCGAGCCATTGGTTCATTTTTAACATCAATGGCCGAACCAATGGCCGTGCAGTTTCACTGCATGATTGAAAAAAGGCTTCAGTTCAGGAGAAAAAAGGCTTTTTCCCATAGCGTCTTTAAAACAAGACGCAGTACGAGTGAAGTATTGACAGGGAACTAGGCCTTTTGTTAAATTAACTTAACTCATAAGTGTCAGCACAAGAGATTCTGCTCTGAGATACTGCATAAAAAAACACTACATGAATTAATTATGCACATCTTGTCATTTTCTGAACCCATGGGGGAAAAAAGACATATATAGGTATATTTTCATTCCCAGGGCCTCAATATGACATGCTGTATGGGTCTCCAAGGCATTTCTTCTGAAATAACAGAACTGCAAAGTTTCTGTGGCACAGACTCATTAATAAACAGACAGATTAATAAACTATTTCGGACATGCAATTAATATGTGCGCCACAGGGGAGGAAGATGAGACGGTTTATTCATTACATCCTATATTAACATAAAGCTTCCTGAGAACCTGCCATCTAATCAGAGGATTCTCCAGTGAGCTGTTACCAGTGATGTTGCAACATGAACTCCGTCGCTACACTGCCTCTCTGCACAACTTTTGCTGAATTGGTATTTCATAATCTCCAAGGATGTTGATATGCACAGTAGACACTTAAATGTCCTTTTCAGTAGTGCCAAGTGCACACTACGAGACCGAAGATCATCATCCAGTGGACATTTAAAGGCAGTTTACTGATGTTTTGGTCACTGATTGTAGTTCTGATCCTAAAAAATATTCTTCTCATTCAAGTTCATGTACATAGCAATGTTATAATTTAATCTATAATTCAAACAAACACTAAGGAGGAAGCTTTTTGTAATTTCTGCACTGATTTTCACAGACTGGGAACAAAGATGGATAAAAAGACATCAAAAAATGGATAATGATTTCCAGGTTAAAATTTCTAACTAATTTGAAAGCAGTTTAAAATCAGATTTGAACTCAGTTTTTGAAATCTATTTTAAAAGAATGTCAATCTGATATGAATGCAATTCTTGAAAAATCTATTTTGAATGCAGTTTCTAAAAAAACTGATCTTAATACATTAAAGGGGTCATATGATGCTTTTTTAAATATAATTATTTTGTGTATTTGGTGTAACAGAATATGTTGACATGCTTTAATGTTCAAAAACACAAATACTGTAAATACAAATACTGTACATTATTGTAGGTCCTCTATGCCCCGCCTCTCTCAAATGCTTTGTTTTCTACAAAGTTCCTCCTTCCGACAAGCACAGTCTGCTATGATTGGCCAACTGGCACAGTGAATTGTGATTGGCCGACCATCACAAGCCGCGTCGGAAATGTAACTCCCCTTTCCATAATCGCGAGCTTCAGCTTTCAAAATGAATGTAAAGACAGTTAATAATGTCCTTAGTTTTACCATCAGTTCAAGCCCGAAAGAGGAACAGAGTCGCGTGACAGGCACATGATGCTCGTATGTATTTGCAAACAAGCAGCGATTAAGACGATTTCTGATGCGCTGTACACTCCGCTGTGATGTGACCATCTCTCTCGCTCTCTCTCTCGCTCACACACAAGCCGCGATTAAGATAGCTGATGTGCTGAGATGTGACCCTGTCTCTCTCTCTCTCTCCCTCTCTCTCACTCACACACACGCTGCGATTAAGATGTGCTGTGATGTGACCCTGTCTGTCTCTCTCTTTATTTCTCTCTCTCTCTCGCATGCGCACAACAGTCAATATCAAATACTTAAACTAATAACAAAACATACAGTTGCTGATTCAGAAGTGCCAGATTGTCACAGCGAAGTCAGAATTACCTCCTCTCCTAGGTTTACGAAACGGTCGTCCATAAAATGCTTTGCTGTTCACAGCTTCTCCCTGACACAGCTGCTTCAACACTACTGCGGTTACTGAAACCATGCCTTATGCAAATATTTCCACATCGTGACGTAGACATGTGATGGCGTGTTTGAATGAGCCGTTTTAGGGGGGCGTGGCAGAATCTTAACTTTGATAAAGAATATCTCTTTGGTTTTGAGACTTTAGTCTTTGCAACTTCAGGGATCTTATCTATGCACAATCAGCTTGTAACATTACAAAGAGAAAGGAAAAATGTAAATTGCATCATATGACCCCTTTAATACACTTAATGCAGTTTTTGGAATGTGATCTGAATGTAGTTTTTGCAATCAGATTTGAATGCAGTTTTTAGAACATGGTTTGAATGGAGTTTTTATTTGATTGAATGCAATTTTTAAAAATTTGGTTGAATGTGGTTTTTAAAATCCAGTTTGAATGCAGGTTTGATATTAATTTGAAATCTGTCAGCATCTGGGACTATAGCCGCAGCACATCTCAAAAGTGCACACACTAGAAGAGTGTCAATGAATGTTGCATGCTGGGAGCTGTCTACAATATGCGGATTTTGGTTGCAACCCAGTTGGAGATAAATTAAATTGACAACTTAAGACATTAAAATGAAAAGAACAGTGGAACAGGTTAGATTTAAGACTCCACTCTCTGGATCTATTCCATCTAATGCATTTGGACTGCATGTGAGTCATATCTATGTAGTCAAACTCATGTCTGGCCACAGTTGCCGGTGAGCATTAAGCGAGAGATCTGCTGATTGCACCTCTTCAATGCTAAAGCACTTCTTCTAGCCCTGATGTATCAGCCTCATATTCCCAGCTTGATGATCTCATCATCATTATAGCTGCAGTGGAGGAAATCAAGAGAGGCAGGAACAAAAAGAGACATTGATTTGGTTGAGAATGAAGCAGAGAATGACTGACTAACAGCGACATCACACTGGGATGGGTGATATGAAGCTTTAAGCAGAAGCCAGAAATGTGGGAGATGATAACACTGTGCCTGCTGGGAAACACGTGATGGAGTTCACTTGTTGGCAGTGTTAAAAAAAAAAAACCATATAAACAAACGACAAATATGAAATGAATAGCCAAGATAATAAACAGCTTTAGAATGTCATAGGGAAAACTTAAAAGTTAACCCATTCAAAGATGATTTAAAGGACCTCCAAAGTTGGTAAAACAAGATGATGACTCAGTGTTCACCTTGACTCATGCAGTGAAATCGGCCAATAATTGGCCATTTTCAGATAACAACATCAGCTTTGTCCACTTAGCACAATTATCACCATGGTTTCCATCTGAAATTAAAAATTAGTTTTTAGATTTATGAGTAAAATAAGGTCTGTCGACTTGAAAGGAATTTCATTTTAATTTACAAATAACTTACAGTTAGTGTAGACCTCAAATGTTGATGCTGGTGAGTGTGTGTGTGTGTGTGTTTTCTTTTAAAACATTTTTACATAAGGACTACAACTACCAGAAGGGTGTGAATTTACATGCTTGGCATATTGGAAAAGTATTGTAGTCCTTATACAGCAATCTGTAAACAACCTTGAAGTAGGCCTACAACTGAAATGCAATTTATATTTTCGACTCAAAATATGAAAGTCTTTTCTATTAATTTTGACCATACAATGTTGATAAGTTAATGACCTTAAAAACTGCTTAAAACTCAAAGGATTTTTTTTTGAGGGGAATCCATTATGAATTAGCCTTCCGGTTGGCCAACAAGCCTAAACTGGAAACTGAGTCCAATACATTATGCATCGCTACAGTGAGCACAACTAGCTGTGCAAAAGAAGTTGAGATCATTAGCATTGTGGTCTTCCCACGCACAATAATTGATCTCAGTGACAGAGGTTTCACAGAAGGCTACAGCGAATATGCATAAAAGGCTCTTGGTTACAGCAGGAAGGAAGATGAAACGTGCAGTGTAGTTGAAGTTAGTTCAGCCCATGTTACTAGTCTGCAAACACATTAGCATAATTGTCACATGGCCTTCAAGATCCAATCAGATTATTGCAAGCTAAATACTTAGCACAAGACCTCTGAAATTTAACTTCTACTGGGAACTCTGTGTACAAACACAATGAGTGTGTCTACTGCCAGTAGCTTACACTACACAGCTTTCTGTGTACATTTAATTACTGAGAGTGGTTGCTGTGAAAATGCTTTACAGGACAAACAGTTTATCAAAGCATCATTTACTGAATTGGGTTGGCTCCAGGGGCATGTTCATGCATGTACACGGGATTCACTTCTGCTTGATCTTAATAAACTGCCACTAATCTATACATGCCAATGCTGAAGCTAAATAAGCATTTGGGGAACTGCTGACACTTACCAAAATATTAAAGCAGGAAGATGCTAGTCCAAGCCACTCAGAGAGGGTGAAGTGGCCAGACATGCACAGTAGAATTGAGAGAACCATTTATTAAAAAATAAAACAAATATTTTAATGAGCACACAGTCTTAAAAATAAAGGTTAATTATTGGCATCTTTCATTCCATGAAGAACATATGATAACCTTGGAACATTTTCTAAATCTAAAAGGTTCTTTAGAATTTTAACCTGTTAACCAGCACCCCACATATTGGGAATCACAGCTGAAAATGACTAACTAAGTTAAAATGGTAACAGCTCCTGACTTCAGTGTGCCACACACACAATTTTGGTGTCTTTGGAAAGAAGACCCTTTGGCCTTTACTATCCATCATCCAGAGTTGATAATGCTCAAAAATATAAAAAGTTATAGACACTGAAGTGCCTTGATAAAAATTGTACCACACTGAATTTTTTTTTTATTTCATATAAAAATACATGAAATCAGTCCTGAAGCAATCCATAAAAGTAATGGGTTGAAAGTCACATGTTTAATGAGTTTATATTTCAAATCTGAAGAAGATACCATGAAAAATGAGATTCATGCAGCCATTTTTCTAGTCCCCCCCCCTCTGTTTGAGGAAAAATATTTACCAAATTATTGAAGGGTTCTACTACAAACTATTTAGTCTTTATACATGCCACTGCAGTTTTTCAATTATAAAACAGTATACAGAATCTTAGACATCGTATCAGTGATTTATTTGAGAAAATAAATTTGAACTAGAAAAATACAATAATAATTTGAGTGATGAAAAAAAACAATAATAAAAAAAAATAACTTAAGTACATACTGATTTCCTGACATACAGATAGATGCTCCTGCTCATACATTAGTAATCACTTGCTGACGATCATTCATACAGATGCTAATCATATAGATGGCCGCCCATATTGTCAATAATCACATTATAATGGCCTTTTATATAGACTGCATTCACACTGATATCTGTGAACAGTCAGTAATTACATGCTGATTATCAGCCATACGGATGTTAATCACACAGATACAGGCACATTACCCACAAAACACGCAAACATATATGAAAACTGTTGAAGAAGAAAAAAAAGAAAGTTATTTGTGCTAAAAAGATCGCTAAGTTACGCCCCCATCAGATGACAGGTGCGTCACGCACCGTCGCGAGGGAGCGCCAGAATTCAAATAAACAATCTTCCGTGTATCTTTGACTTTTTTTTTTTTGATGATTTCATTCTGTTTGGGACATTGTCTGCTACACAATCATGCTGTTTTTTTACCACCAAGACGCTGTTTTTGAGCGTAATTTGTTCCATAACGGACACAAACAATAACTCTCCCTGAAGAGATGAGACGTAAACTAAGGAATAACGATCCAAATTACAACGTTGTTGTTTCTTTGGACTAAAAGTGCTCGATGGAATGTTGTTCAGTGGACCCTTATCTTTCAAACTAAACCAGGATTTACAGCAGTGGATACGTTTGAGAGTCGTTATCAGGATGAATATGGTATGTACTGCGGTTTTTTTATACATGTTTTGATGTGTACTGCTTACATAAATTTAGCAAATACATTCCGTATAAGCTTTCTATCGAAAAACAGCGATCTGTCTTCGATGCTTGAGGCTTAGACCTTCAAAATGATATATAGTTTGTCAAGATTCATTTTGTCCTGTTTTACTTTATCTGTTTGAAAACAATGACGTGTGCAAACAAAGAGCTTTCAGTGCGCTGGCGTCCTGGTGCGGGTTAACAGGTATTCTTTGCACTTGAAAAATGGCTCTTTTAAAGGGGTCATCGGATGCCCATTTTCCACAAGTTGATATGATTCTTTAGGGTCTTAATGAAAATTCTATAACATAATTTGGTTAAAATTTCTCAATAGTAGTGTAAAACAATACCCTTTTTACCTTGTCAAAATCAGCTCTGTTTTCAGTAACCCATTTTGTTGCATGTTCCTTTAAATGCTAATGAGCTCTGCTCACACTGTCCCTCTCTTCTGTGGGGTGGTGAGCCGTTCTCATGGTACAGTTTACTTTAGCCACGGAACTTGCTAACTAGCACATTATTAGGAAAGGTGATTTTGCAAAAATTCATAAAAGAACCTTATACTCACTTCTGTAGGTGAGGCTGGATCACAAATGATTCATGCGAACATAAATGCATTTAGGTAGATCGGAGGCCCCTTCCCTTCAAAAACAAACGTAATCCACTGCGTCTTCAGCGGCTCAGATGTCAGGAGTAAATGACGACTGCTATGTTCATTATTACATTTAACAACAAAACCCCTCAATCGCTTAGGAGCCAATCTTGTCTACTCCTGCTCCGGCATCGAAACAATGGCGGACTGATGACAGCTCACTCAGGGCGGGTCTAAGGTAAAACGCTAGTGTCAATCAACAATTGTGGGAGGGGCCTGGGTCTGTGTGACATCATCATGCGACATTATCATTATAGGGTGGTTGTGTACACACACTGCCAACACACATTTCAGTTCAAACTACTTGTAAAAGTCCATGTCATATCCGATGACCCCTTTAAGAGCTGTTCACTGAAAGGTTCTCTGGGGAACCCACATGTTTCTTCTATGGCATCACTGCAAAAACCTTCTTTTGGATCCTATATTTTTAGCAAAAGGTCCATGTGTGAACCCTTGGAGATGGCATGTAATAGGCAAACTGTAAAGAGAAACAGTATGATTCAATAGTGTTTTGTCCCTCACTAACTGGGAACTATAAAGCTAAATAAACAGCTCAAAACAAACAGTGGATAAGTCCTAGCAATGCAGAGTCAACAAGTGGGAACAAATCTAGGGCTGCCACTAACGACTATTTTTATTTCGATTAATCTATCGACTAATTTATCGATTAGTCGATTAATCTAAACGATTAATTTCCCACAAATTTTTTTTTTACTTAAGTATATTTTATTAAACCAAATTTCTATGAAATCCTTTTTTAAAGCAAAAGTAAAGTGCGACAGAGTGCAAGAAGCAAGTGTCCATCTCATCTCAGTCCAGATCACTGAAATCAGTTCAGTATTATAGTGTAAGAATGACAACATATCCACGTGTTCTAGTCTAATAATACAATTATAATCAGTATTTTAAATAAAGGAGTATTTACCAAAAATATTATTTACCATAATTTATTTAGGAGAAAAATGTAAATGTGCAGTATTTCTGAAAAAGAAAAAAAAAAAAGAAAAAATTAATGGAACCATTAAAATGGAATCCAGAAAATAAGAATCTGGTACAGATAAAACTGTAAAACTCAATTAATTAGACAGGCTTTTTGATTAATAAAATTTAATTTAACCATTAAAACAGTATAGAAAAATGAAAATGGAAAAACTGATTTTGGAAATAAAATGGATTTCATAGGGCCCTATAATTATAATAATGTTTTTGTGGTAATAAAAATAGATGTAAGTGAACAATAGCTTTTAAAATGACTTAAAATACATATATAATAGCAATGATGCAATAATAATTAGTTCAAATAAAGTATCAAAAGCAAGAAATCATATGGTTTTATTGAACAAAACTGTTAAAATACATAATGTATTATAAACAATAGAGCTAATGTAGATAACGCATAACAACAAAGGCCTGCAGGGGGCGATGAAGGCCTGATGATTATTATTGAACATTACTGCGCGATCTAATCCTTGTTTAATATTGAACAAGCACCATTTAATTCAAATGTCCACTTAATCTTTAATAGTTGGCCATTTCTTTGGGTCAGAAATGCTATAGCCACTGTAATTAGATGAATATGTGGACATCAAAACGTGTAAACTCAGAGTGAGGGTTTGAGCTTTTATTTTGAAATCGCGATGTATTCTCCTGTGTTTGCACAGGTTTATAAATGATTTACCTTACACATCTGATGAAATGGCGCACGTTGCGTTCCCAGATGAACGTTATAATAAACCCAAACTCACAACAACATGCAGAGATGGAGTTTGAGACGCTCCACACATGTAAATGATAAGTTCCTGCAGAACTAAGTTACTGTGAACGGAGCCGCTGTGAGACGCACGTGCTTAACCTACACGCATGTAAATAATTAAAGCGCATAAACTGTTAGAACTGCATCGCATATAATTATTTAATTAAATCATAGCTTTTGTGAATTCACAATTATGCTTAATTATGACTTTTAAATGGGTTTAATGTCATGCAGCCTTGGAAAATAGTCTAATAATGTGTTTTATGGATTCTCGTCTGTGAAATGCGGCACTTCCGGTATTTTGCGGTTAGTCGACGCGAGCAAAATGAAGTCGACGATTTTTCAAAATCGACTAGTGGACTAAAATCGACGAATCGCGACAGCTCTAAACAAATCAGATAAATCCGAATATAACATTCTGACACTACAGAAATAGAAGACAGCCTGTTTCCACCTAAGAGTAAAAATAAAATAAAAATGTTAGTTTTTATTTAGGCAACATTATATTTCCTATTTTTGACTTTATATTTCATAATGTAACAACGTACATACTGTATGAACAGCAATTAATACATTATACTGACATCAGAGTTTTAAATTTGGTTGGTTACAGCTAGACACACTCTTCATCTTGCTGTTGTGGCTCAATACTAGTACAATGTTACCCATGTCATAGTTACACCACGGTGACAGGAATTGCCTGAATAATTACTGTCATTTCTGACATAGCACTTCAGGCAAACTGTGCATCTTTATGAGATAAATGCCTTTAGCTCATATTACAAATCAAAATGTTTGTTTTCTACTGTATATTTCTACTGTACATCCTCAAGCCATTAATTTCCTGCATCAGCTGTAAAAAGTGAAACAAATGTAACTTGAGTAATAAATCTATAACAAGTTACAATTTTTTATATATATATATATATATATATATATATATATATATATATATATATATATTAAAAAAACTACTAATCCAGTTTGTCAAATCATCCAGTGATCTGAAAAGAAAACAGTTTTGCTATTTAAACAGCTTGTTTTTTAATGGCAAGTAATTTTCTGTTTGTCTTAATTGGAGATTTGTTCATTCTTAAATCTGATTACTGTTGATTTGTTTTGAACAGCAGCTGTCTTGCTCGAAAATATCAGTCTACAACTGAACTTCTTTTTCTGTCATTTTTGCCCGTTCATACTTCTCTTTAATGCAATTTTAGTACATTGCACAGTCAGCTGCTCAACTGCTGAAGAGACTACTTGTTCTCTTTTCTCTGCGCTCATTGCCAGTCAAGTGTTCAAACAGTTTGAGTAATGCAGACAACAAGTAAAAAATAAAAATAAAAGCCAGTAATGAATCACAGAGCGTGTCGATTGACAAATACCAATGACAAATGGCCCTCTATGACACCCGGCTATCGAACTGTCAGGAAGTGAAATTCAAAGCTTGGAGTCAAACACAAAATGAGAGATTGAGTTTGACCGTAAAAATACAGTGAGGGGAAAAAGCCATCAAGACCTTGTGTCGCTTCAAAGTCTCAGGGGTTCTCCCGTACAACGGCACAGAGGCTTAGAGACAAAGAATCAATACAGTCTGTGATGTTTTAACTTTCTCTCTTGGCTGAACATAATGGAAAAAAATTACATAAAAGCAAATATTGCTGCCGGGCAGCATGCTGCAACCGCAGAGTGCACCGCCACAAGTCCCGGAGTCACTGGAGGACTGAGAAAGATGATGACAGCTCCAAATGGTTGACCAGAGGACAACAAGGATAGATACTTGAATCAAATAGCCCGTCATATCAGCCCATAACTGTGTTCTCGCTTATTTACAAATGGCTTATCAAAGGTCACTGTGCTTGCAGTGAGTTTATATCTTAAAGGGATAGTTCAGCCAAAAATGACAACTCTGCCATCCTGTCAACTCATTTTGGTCTTTGCAACTCGAAAAATGTGTCTGGGTTTATGTTGTAAATGCTGTTTTTGTCAAAGTTATTTTAGACCCTATTGACTTTCGCTGTATGCACAAAACAGTTGTACAACAAAAAGTCATACAGATTTCAATTTGAATTTTATTTATTTAACAGGGACAGTGCTCATTAATCAACAGTAAAATATTGTAAATAAGCCAGAGTTAGCCTCAGATGACATTAGGGTAAGTAAATGATGACAGAATTTTCATCTCTGTGTGAACTATCCCTTTAAATAATTTATTTGGTTGCCATATATTTATTTTTAAACAGCAATTAATTTGGTAACATTCACACATTAGAGTCATTTTCAACAAATCGATTCAGCTTTAAGGGCCCTGCACACAAAATGGCCCACTACAAATATTGACACATGAAGATGGGTAGAAGCCAGAGGCACCCTGTTGATCGCAGCATCTGTGCCTCGAAACACAGACTTCCAGCATTACACCACGACATGAACAATGGAAGCCGAACTAGATTTGGCTTTCCTGAATGATCACGTTTCTGGGGCCGAGAGCTGATAACAGATAAAGGCAGCTGTGCTGGAGGACAGGAAAGCCTGCCGAAGCACACACAGACTTCTTCTTTGGCACTCAACGGAGGCGGTCGCATTTTTTTCCTCCCCGTCCTCTCCCTTATTTTCCCTGCTTGCTCTCTCGTCTCGTCTATCTGTATCTATTGAGAGACTCTCTCTGCGATGCTCACCAAACTGGAAAATTATGGATTTGATCAACTGGTCTCTCTACGCAATTGACACCATCGAAGATATCTACCTATTCGGAACCATGATAACAGGTCTTCTGCTGATGGGTTTAGGCTTTGCCCTGGGTTATCGAAGAATTCAGAAAACGGGAACAGCTGTCCAAAGCCTCACAAGGCTGCCCGTCATGATTGAAGCAGTGGGAAGAGCGGTCAGCATTGAGACTGAGACTATTAACCGCAATATGGATTCTATCACGGAGAAGCTCACGGCTTTGGAAAGGAAAATTGATCATGGAGATCAGAATTGGACAAAGAGAGTAGCCGTGGAATTGGAATGCGGTTACTCGCCCCAAGACTAAACTACTGCAATCTTATCTTTTGGCTCCCCTGAACCAGCACTGGCCTTGGTCAAGGCTGCTGCTGGAAAATCATCCCTGGAAAGAGCACTGCAGTGTGACGCTCTTTGCGTTCCTCCCCCATTCTACAGACACCTGCTGATTACACATACACACACATACACACAAAAACTATTACAGATACACCTCCCCAACCCCGATCACTCGCCTCCGTCGCTTTGAACCGCCAGCCTGACAAGCGGGTCTGGACCAGCGCTAATCTGGCTGCAGGACCGGATGGCTGATTGCCAGAGCTGGATTACTTCCCCTGTTGCAAAGTCATGTGTCTATGGTGTATTATGTGCTTTTGTTGCAGAGGTGTTTATCCTTTTCTCACACTGTACTCCCCAAGGAGCATAGTCTGGGGGTTATTTTTTTCTCCTTACATACATTCCTCTTGTTTGCTGTATTTTCTTCAATTCCCTGTCTTCCTGTCCTGTCTACCCCATTGTCATATATGTATGTTGTGTATGGACAGGTCGATGGCTAATTTCGCTGGTACTTGTGACTAGTGACAATAAAGGGCTACTACTACTACTACTACAAGAGGCTAAAGCGCATTTGTCAGGCGGTATTGCTCACAAGGGCTTTCCCAGCCGGTGAATGTGAGGTGACAGTGTTTGCAAGAATTAAAACATCACGCTTTATCTCACTGCCTAAACCTGATACATCATATTTTCAGTGAGGCGTCGCATGAACACGTACAAGAGGGGTTGGCGTATGGGCCAAAGTGGAAGGGGTATTTTTCTGAAACAATGCGACGGCCAGGGACCACTCAACCAGGCAAGACCAAGCTGTTGCCTGGCTCACGGTCCATATGCAGTTCTCTACACCCCTTCACATGCAGGAGATGGTGAGGAGCATCAGTCTCTCCTACAGGATCATGCAGCTCCCGCACAGCCAGCGACGATATCCCTCCTGCTTTTCAAAGGCTACAGATATATTAGAGCAAAGGCCTCACATTGTCAAAGACAATATTCAAAGCCCCCTGTTTGATGACATAATTAATTACATTTGGCATTTCATTTTAGCATGAAATGCAGCCATGCATTTTTAATAAAAATAAATAAATTTAATTAATAAAAAATTAAATTATGTATCTTGCATAGGGATGCACCGGCGTTCAATCATTTTGTTATGGCTGATAACCAGTAAACGTCTGATATTAAAATGTTATACAATTTTGTCTAAACTTAAAATGATACTAAATAAAAATATCCAAAATGAAAAACATTAATTTTAAATGCTGCAAGTGAATTTATGCATCACAACAATATAATGTACAGTATGAAAAACTGATATTTATTTTGAGATTTGCTGAAGATTTAAATTAAAATGTACAATATAAAACTATTACCGTTATTCAAAATTAATTTTAAGTGAAAATTAGATGATGGCAAAGGTAATCCAAATGCAAAAAAGGTGAAATAAGCATGCATAATTAAATATCTAATATCCAGTAATACTAATCTTTTTTTTAAACATTTTCGTTCATATATTAGCCGGTTCTGAAATACTCTTCAAAGGGGTAAAAGTAGGCTAAAATAAATAATATATGGGTAACACTTTACACTTCAGGATTAATTTGTTAACATGAATGAGCAATGAACAGTTTTCCACATAATTTTTTAATCGTAATGTTAATTTCTACATTTACTAACTCCTTTTTAAAATCAAACGTTTTATCTGTAAACATTAATCTGTTAATGCACTCTGAACTAACACGAACAAGCAATATTATTTTTATTAACTAAGGTTAATAAGTGCTATAAAAATATATTGCTCAGTTCATGTTTGTAAAATGTTACCAATATGCAATGGATCTTTTTGATATTAAATGTGCTGAAAAGAATAAACAGCTTTATGTGCACTTGACAAATTAATTTGATTATGCTAAGTGCCAATACAATAAATAAAAATACGCCAGTAATGGGACTTTAAGCAAGCAGGAAGAAAGGAATTGTACGGGACAGTGTTTATAGGAGTGGACAGCTGTGGAATTAAACTAGGGATTTGCAAAACTCCATATTTTCATAATAGATTAGTCAGTCGGTTTTCTAAACAAGTACTGTGTCTGTGTTCAGGAAACTCTAGATAATACGCCTGCATCATGCCCACCAGACCCCAATCAGACATGTTTCAGACACTACTGTACAGTAAGTGCAGCTCTTCAATAAGGCCATTCAACAAATAACTATAACCTTGTATTGAACAAAGCTATCAAAGTCCTCATGAGAAAGGTTCAATACACAGCAGGACAAAACCACTTATGCGCATCCCGGATGAAGAATGCTTCAATGTAATCTCAGTGCTTGGGCTCATGGGATTTCCCTTGCTCAGCATTCAAAAGTGCATAACTGTTAGATCAGAAATAGTGTCTGTGCCCAAGACCTACTGCAACCTACAGTCTTTTGAGTCTTTTTTTGTACTGCAACTATTTATTAAAGCATTCATCTGCAGTATTCTGACAGACACCTGAGTGAGTTCCACACCATGAAGAATCAGACAGACTATGCTGAATATAATATACTTAAATTCTCCATAAGACCTCAGATACAAACATATGGATTCTGCATAACTTTTTTGTTCAGAGAGGGTTTTACCATTCTAAAATGTTAGCATGCTAAACTAGGCTATCACTGCTAAAATGATTGCTGAATGAAACTCACACAGAACTCTACGTAAAAAAAGAGAGAGAGAGCTCAGATGTGCATTTTCAGCAAAGTTAAAATATGATTTAAATTTACATATCTTAGATCTTTTTTTTTTTTAAGCTTTTTAGTAAAATTGGATCATTTCGATACAACTTATTTTAAATATTTTAAATAAAACTCATCTTGCAGCTTGGAAGTGTACAGAGTCTCCTTGGTTTGGAACCATCACATTAAAGGAAACATTACCGTACATGTTCACGCTGTTCATTTTCATCTAGCAGTGCATAAGAGACCCAATTCAATCCTTGTTATCACACAGCTACAGGTTCAGTACAGCGAATACAACTTAATTGCATGCCAGGCATAAATAGACATAAACTGATCTACTTAGCATAAATGCCTCTCTCACACATCATGCTAAAGGTATTATCCCCAGCAGCCTGTAGACCGGTTTTATTTATCATTAATTAGCCAAGCTTAACCCTTAAATGGTGTCTGTTTACTGGGAGACTTTTGAGAGGTTGGAATGGGGGAACAGTGAGTGGGCCTAATTTCAGAAGTAAAAATATTTAAAAAGAAGTTCCTGCAAATATTCAGGTCAGACAAATTATGGTGTCAACTTACCACCTTTATCTAAAAGTAACATGGCAACAAGCTGTGAGAAGGCCACTGACCTTGAGGTAAATGTTCCCATCTTTTACCACAGGCGTACGGGACACCCCTGCAGCGCAGGGGGCCCCCTCACGGCGTTATGAGCCAATTATAGTTAAACTTCCCTGTCTACAACGATTTTTCTCTGCATAGGAGCCGCATCAAGCTGTGTGAATCCACTGATTTTAATGTGGTGTAGAATCAGTGTTGATGCATTCACACACAATCACAATTTGTGCATCACACACTCCAATGTTGATTTCTAACATAAAAATATATAAAAATAGGCTAATAGTATACTATGCTACTTTAAATTTGGACTTGCTCCAGTGCACCAAATTTACAAGTTCATGACAAAAATAAAACGTTCAACCAAAAATTCAGGACATAAAATAAAACAAATTAACATAATGAGATTGTCCAAAGTAACATTTGCCATACTATTTCACTGTTGACCTTATTTTTAATGTAAGAGCCGGTGCGTTTTCGTAAAATTAATTAGACTCTAGAATAGTTTTATGTTTACTACACTTTGTTATTATTATCATTATTTACACATACCTGCTAATTAAATAGATGTATGGCACATTCACAGGTAGGCCTAATAGCTTCTGGTCTGAAAAATAAGGTGGAAAAATAAAAATGCTCAATGTCACAGCTTATGGGTGGGGTCTCGTGTTATATTTTAACTCCAAAGCATTATTTTGGAAGAAAAAAAAAAATACGCTGCATTATTTCAGCCCTAATGTGTCGGAAAATACCAATGCACTTTCATGTTCGTGCCTATTAAAGGGTTAATGCACGTGCAGTCAGTGTGCGCTACATTCCAAAACATATACTCTTACATCAAAGGACGTCTACTCTTGTAAAATCTACTTAAAGTGGTGGTATCCGAAGATAAATGTAAATTTAGATCGGAGTATTAGCGCAGAATATATTATCGTTAGTGGCTGCAGAAGAAGCGGCGCTGGAAGAGCAGTTGTGAAGACGCGTTCAACAGATGGGCGACAGCTCTTCCTCACGGCCGCAGACCTGTACGGACAAATCTTGCTTTGATTAATTAGCATAAAGCCTGGTCGGGAATGTTAATTGACAGACAGCTGCATTGGCTTATTGACTAAACGATTATCAATGTGTCGGTTATTGATAGAAACTTGATTCTATTTTAAGTTGCGCCGTTAAAGGCAACTACAGCGGGCGCCAAATCACAGTTGTATCACCTTCAAATAACATTACAGTCGCGCGGGGACAGTAGAGACGGTCTTTAAACGCCGATATGAACACAATATGAGGAAAATCCAACATAACATACAGCTGTAGGGGAAAACGAGACGCAACCTTCAACATAATGTTTCTACTTATAGTTTTCAAGTGAGACGCACACTGATTGATCATGTCACTCAAGGCAAGCTCACCATGAACGTGGTCTGGTTGATACAAAAAAAAAAAAAAGACATTTTCTCTGCAAGTTTATGGTCGAGGCATGAATAGGAAGGGCAACAGAGACCTTGATCCTGAATTCATTTCTGTTCTGAAAGCTGTTTATAAGGATAGTGCACTTGATTCTGAAGAGAAAATTAGACTTGGTTCAAATTCACAGACGACACTTTTACATATTGCAACTTAAAATATCATGAAGTAAATGGATTCAGAGTGGTCGGTCTATGATAATAGTCTAGTCTTTTTAGACCATTCAAATGCAGAGATTGCGAAGCAACGCAGTAACACTTATATCGTATGAATAGCCTATTAAAAGAAAAAGAAGCACTGACATACCTTGTCTCTGTCAAGAGTAGTAGTTATTCTATATTCCCCGATTTGTTCCGTAGATGCAAATACAATTTGTCATCCATGACACGACTCAGTTTGAGATTGAGTATCTTTTACCACAATCTACCCTCGCAAAAACGAATCCGAGTATTTTCAGAAGATGATAAAATAAAAAACTGAAAAGGGCAGATACTAAATAACATTAGAATAGAAAGGGAGAAACAATAAACCTAATGAAACAAAAAAGAAGCGAAAACAAAGAAGGGAAACAAGAAAAATGCGATAAAAAATAAAATGCGGTAGAAAACGAATCGACTTTAGTTCACAAACTGAGGGCTCCAGTAATTCCACGCTGCGTCTCTGTATTCCAAACGCACTGAGTGCGCTCTGCACCGGGGAACGCCGATCTATCCGTTTATTCCCAATCTGCTGCGGTTTTACTTCCAGGACTTCAACTTGCAGTAGCATCACTTAGGCTACACCTGAGCGTTCGTGTGAAAATATATTTGCCTTCTCTCCCTTTCGGCTTCGGCAGAACCCTTTCCATGCACTGGCATCCGAGCTCTCGGTAAAGAAGCGCAGCACTCAGTCAGGCGTCTGGATGCCCGCATTCACTGTAGCAGCGAGGAGGATAGAGGCGCGTTCACGCTCTTTTTCTCAAGGGAGTTGGACGCGCGCGCTGCTCACCTACGTAGGTCGGCGCGTGCTCCAAATAGAACGCTGGGGAAGTTCGTTCCGAATTCTCATTTGGCGATTCGAATTCGCAGCTCCGAATATGATATCACGTTACTATGCATTTGGTTGTTGCTTCCTTTCTGCCTGCAGGATGGAAGTGTTGCAGTCAACAGGAGAATGAAGTGAGTAGACAACTTGACACCAAATGAACCAAACACACGCATATGACTTGTGGAACAGTTTGTTCATGGTCTAAATGTTTCATGGGTACAATAGTTTTTGAAGCTATGCATGGACTGTTTGACAAACTGGGGTAGGCTATCGAAGAGACACCAACCATATGATTAAATGTGTTGAAGCATTAAAAATATTGAAGCAGCACTTTGCAAGTTACAAAACTCAGCACTCTGGCATGGAATGATACAGCCTTTTATGTCCATGAAGTAAGTTCAGTTGGTGCATCAGTCAGCATAAATTGGTCTGTAATAACCAGTATTTCTTAAGTAAAATCAGACTCTTTCATTTTGTACTGAATATTTTGTGATCTGGGTGAATCATGATCATATTTGAATCCACAGTTACTGTTTATTTACTTAAATTAACTGATTACAAAAGCAAGTATGAATAAAATAAACTACAAAGGGATGGGTGAAACTGCAATGGAACCAACATGGCTACTGCAAAACAGGACGTCCTGGCCTAAAAGAGACAATCAGTTAGCAAGTTTTGTTTGGCTGTAATTGTATGGCTATTCCCAAATTACCTGATGATTTTCCTGGATTGAACTTTGGTCTCATTTTTTTCTTATAGCTAGATTATAGTCTCTTTTGGTAAAAAAACAAACAAACAAAAAAAACCTTCTGCTTTATAGAATGTTTCTAGATCACTGAAATGCATAGGTTGTCTTGGATGTACTGCCTGTTTAAAATATTCCTGGAGATATCAATACTATTGAATAATATTTAATTTCTTGAAGTAGCATATACTGTATAGTAGTAGTATGGTTGATTTTGGTTGGAGATTGCAGTCTGTATAATTTGTAGATTTTTCCCCCTATGAGACATTGCTTTGTGTGATTTAATTATACTTTGTACTTTCTTCTGCTGCTGGCATAAACCATGTATGTGGTTATTGTAGCCAAATATTAAATTTTCATTGTATCTAAAATGAACGTTACATTTTCATTTTATCCGATCCAACCAGAACACTTGGTTCAACAACTAAATATTTTAAATATTCAAAATTCAACAGCAACAAACATTTATTTAGAATGTAATCTCCACCTTCACTTTACTTTTGTGTGCATGCTTTAGTGCACCACTTTAATAAGTGCTTGTGGGGGGGATCACTTTGAACTTGAAAAGGACAAAGCAAACAAGTAATAATGTATATGGTTCACCTTATTTTATTCCCCTTGTAAAAGAGATTAATTTGCACATTGGTCTGCCCAAGTTACCATGAAAATAAAACTGACTTCTTCTTCTTTATAAATTATCCATGCACATCTCTTTTTTTTAAACGCATGTGCTCTCGTAATCTTTAATCAAATAATTTCCCCTCCCTCTTGCAACAAAATCTCATCTCTTTGATGACATGTTTCCCGGCGTGAGGTTGGGACAACCTCTCACTCACACAAGATTGCAGCAATAGTAAATGACAAAGATCCAATTAATTACAGATGAACCAAATTGAATCCTGCCCTACATTTTTTATTTATGTTTTCCTGTTCGAGAAGCCACTTTACTCGTATAGGGAAGAAAAGATGATCTTAGCTTAATCGTTTAATGCCAGGTTTATCTCTTTGTAACTTTTTACTGTAACTTTATAATTTTTTTTCTGTGCCCCTGTGGAGGCACCACTGTCACCAACATGGGGTCCAAACCCTAAAGTGTAACTATTAACTGCTTCAATCATCTGGATTCTGTCAGACTAGGTGAAAAGAGGTTGTGTTTTTGTGCTTTGCCACTTTGCCACAAAACCTTTGCACATTAACTTTTTTTTTTTTTTTAATCGGTTACATTTAGCAAATAAGAGTAAACCATGATTTACAAAATTGTCAAGTTTAATTTGTTTTTATTTATTTTTTTGCTGAGGTTATGTAAGCTTATTTTCAATAAGAGCTTCAATGGAACATGTTACTTGGTAAAGAAAATATAGCTTAAAAGAGGACACATGAAAGCTAAATATGCATAAGACAGACAGTCATACAGTTTGTTTGCACTGCCTTCCCTGACCTCATAAGTCACTTTAAATTTATATTAAAGTTTTTTTTTTTTAATGCAACAGGTGTGAAGATTAAAACAAAAAAAAAAGTTCAGCCCTTTTACCAGCTATTTTACTTCAAGTATATGTACATGAGAATGAATGTTATTTAACAAAACATCACAGATTTTTTTTTACACACAGCATACTTACTCAAAAGCTGTCTACTAGAATTGGAGTGGATGTTGGAGCTGAAGTACATCTTCCAAGTTGAACTAGCATTAATTGCACTGACATATTTCCTTCTTTTTTTTTTTCTTTTTTTTTTAAAGGGCCATACAGTCTGTGCCGGCATGAATGGCCGTTAAGGGTTTATAAATAAGAAATCAAAAAAAATAAAATAATAATTCTATGTGATATTTTATTTGTATTTTTCTTGTCACAGCACAATGTTTGAGATCTGTAGCATCTGACAATTTGATGTTAGTATATAAATCACTTAAGAGGCTTCTTGTTTGGAGTTCACAATAAGCACAGTTGATGTGAGCAGCCGAACCTTCTGGTGCATGAAAAGAGAGATTTCTCCCTGGCCTTGACTATTCTATTTGCTTCTGTTATGTGCCAGGGAGAAGAACAGAGGCTGAGAACACAAAGCACTGATTAATGGACTTATGTAACGGAACATAAATGCAGTTGTTTTCTTAATTGACACTGTGGTAATTCTCCTTTGCTCTGTGTAATTTGAAATGCCTGCCATGTGAATTTTATAAACCGCTGCGCTAATTTTCCTTTTCTAATTGATCTGCTAAACAGTGGTTTGCATGGTTAAATATAGGAATGCACAATACATTGGGTCCATATTGGTGAAGCTGTTGTTCTAACCAAGTTCAAGTTAATATTATTATTATTATTAGTAGTATTTAAATCAGTATCAACTAGGGGTTGAACGACTTCTGATTTTTAACAAATAAATCTGGAGCTGTGACAAACACCTTGTGCACAGCTATGGCATATGACACAGCACTGCCCACATGGCTATTGCTCCTATAACAGCTCATTTTTATCAGTTCTTTCGTCTTTGGGTCGTTATATTTCTCACAGATTTCTGCTCGTTCTAAATCAGATACCGATAAGTAGCACAGTAAAGATTACATTCATATGAATGAATGCATTAGTGAGACCGATTGCGTGTGTGAATTAATTCTACCTGGCAGCGTCTCTACTAGTAGTGAAGCTGTGGGATTTAGTTATTAAGAAATATATGCTTGAACTTTTCAGTTTCTAAGCTATTTTATTGAGAAATCACAGAACCGTGTTGACAATACATTTCCACGCTGAATGATTACGCACTACTGTCTGTAGCCTATGTGTATAGCAGCAGCGCATTAGATTAGAACGCCGATTAATTTACCTGTACAATAAGCTGTTTAAAACGTGCATTCTCCCGTTCAATTTCGAGCATCCAGTAATATAATCACACATGTCTTGTGGAGCGCTTTCAGAGTATGACTTAATTTGTAATTTTAACTGTTTGGAAACGGAGCGTGTGGATTTATTATCCTGTTGCGCCCTCTATAGGACCAGCGACTAGTCGACGTCAAGCTTAAAGCGTCATGGCAGAGCACTGAAGTCGACTAGTCGATTAGTCGGTGCAACCCCTAGTATCAGTTGATATGTTGGCTGATCTTAAATATTTAATTTAAATGTTCGTTTTCTTAATTTTCTTTCTCCCCCATTTGATTTCCTTCATCTAAATCTTTAAAAACACTAATTTAACATTGTTAAATGTAATGTTTAGCAAATCTTAAAATGATTATGAATTCTTCATACTGTGTATTTAATGATGTGATTTCTGTGTATTTAATGCTGTCCGGTGATTTCCATCACCAAAAGAGTTGTTGATCTGTATTTTTTAGAGGTTGTATGCTAATTATTTGGGGGTTTTAATATTAGAAGTCCAGAGATTTTATAATGAATAATTTTTGCAGTTTGTTTTCAATAGATGGTGTTTTTGTGCTTTCATAGTACATTTAACTCTGGTCTTTTCTTCTCCTGAGTTCAGTCATCAAATGATTAAATAGACAAAGAGGCCTTTAAGATACACATAGACACCTTTTAAGTGTTCAATTTGTGACCAAACACTTAAAAAAAAACTCAAAATGTAATTCAGCTTTAAATTCCACTCCCCCAATTTCCCCTTGCACTCTCAAAGATGCACACATCTGCGACACAATGTGTTAATAAGTCCTGACGTGATAACCCGAGCTTTTAAAACAGCACAGCAAGTTGACTGCATGTGAGCAGATAAGTTAAATTGCATGCTTTTCATCTTACATCTGTTCCCATTTTTACTTACTATTTTATCTGTGCTTTTCTTCTCATCTCACACATCTCCCCCAGCATTCCTTCCTGACCTATAATTTGGTGCTCTTTCTTTTTTAATTTAGAAATGTCAGAATTTAGGGCAGGTGGTGGGTTGTGACTAAATGTGAAAATGAAAAATTGCCTCCTAGTGGAAAATCATGAGGCATTACAAAAATGCCACATATTCACCTCACAGCCTCACCTTCCTGTGATGCAGTGCTCTCTCTCTCTCTCTCTCTCTCTCTCTCTCTCTCTCTCTCTCTCTCTCTCTCTCTCTCTCTCTCTCTCTCTCTCTCTCTCTCTCTCTCTCTCTCTCTCTCTCTCTCTCTCTCTCTCTCTCTCTCTCTCTCTCTCTCTCTCTCTCTCTCTCTCTCTCTCTCTCTCTCTCTTCCACACGCTCCCAAACACAATCCATTGGAATGCTTTGTTGGAGTAAGGAGCCCAGCAGCCTGTGGTTTATCTTGAGTAGAATGCTGATAAAATGACAATCATGATGATTTCCCTTGCAGCATGATTTCATTCATTGAAGAGAGGTGAAGTCATCTTAATGGCTACCTGAGTAAATAAAGTCAGCCTCAACATTCTGACTCACACCACAAGGGCCATAAATCACAGCTGCAATGCACTGGTGAGCAAACACATAAACAGAAAGGAAGAAAAAAGAGGGCATATTCAAGTTGATGCATATTTACGTTTGTTAGGGTGACCATACATGCCATTTTTCCCAGACGCGTCCTGGCCAGGATTTCTGTATTGCCTAAAATATCTAGGATTTGGCTTTGTTTGCGTGTGCAGACCGATCGGTGTATGACATCAAAGTACCATACAGACGGTTCCTTATGCTTTCAAAATGCTCTCGAGTTACTTGATTGTCAAACACTGATCGGTCTGGGCCGCGTTGCTTTTAAGTCGAACACACCTAATATGTACGCGCAATTGCATCGCTTTGACCGTAGATCCCACCTTCTCACACACACCACGATTGGTCCATTATTTACAATGCCTGCATGTTATTGGTCAAACTACTTTTCGATCATTACCTCCAGCAAGCATGAAAACAGGAAAACGAAGCCAAAACAAATCCTGACAAGGACGTGTCTGGGAAAAATGGCACGTATGGTCACCCTAACGTTTGTGCAAACCATTGCTATGTGTCGCTGTCACGCTAGGCAGCACGCACAGTAAATGTGCAAGGCCTTTTCCACATAGGAGGCATGATTACCCCAGTGTCAAGCTGTTTGTAATTACCAGCTTCATTTGAGAACATGGGGAGGACTGATTTCCCAAATCCTGGTTACAAAGTGTCTAAAAAAAATTGGCAATAACTCTAAACATTTCCCCTGGGGGGTCTGAATTACACACAGTGACTTGTGCACCTGACTTGCAACAGAAAACACAACCACTTGTTACACTAAAGGCCCAGATATAGTCACGGTGAAATACCTTAGCAGTGGTATACTGTTAGTGAACATCCTACTCTTCGGAGTGCAGCATTAAGATGATTATGTAAAAATGTGCTGAACGCTTTTTTTCCTCAATAACACAACAAAAATGACGGTGGTGAGAAAACAGCTGTTAAGAAAGCATCTGATCATAGCAAGTTGTGCATATGTTTCAATTGCAATTTGTGCAATTCATGTTTTTATATATAGCACTTCATGCAATAGACCGCTTTAAAGCAAGCAGCTTAAAGGTGGGGTAAGTGATTTCTGGTAGCCAATGTTGACATTTGAAATCACCAAAACAAACACGCCCCTACCCCAAAAGGGTCTCGCCCCTATTTTGATAGCTCCGCCCCACACATACGTACGCATCCCAGGCAACGATTAGTTCTGTTAGACAGCAAAACCAACGTTACTCACCTATCGAGAAGAATCAAAGCAACCTCTGCATCCGATCGCAGGCCTTCCCGCTTCTTGAGTTCTCTCCAGTGCTGGAAAGCTGATCCGATATTTACATGGGTCCTACTTCTTGCCTTATCGTAACACCGTGTCTACACCGGACGCGAGCGGCGCGGCGCGACCAAATACTATTGAACTCCGTATAATCAGTGATGCTGTCTACACTGGATGCCGCGCTGCGACATGACAAATCCCTGACAGTAAACTGCTGCCCCGTTCTATTTATGACATATTTCAAATGATTTTCAACGGTCGCTTTGTCGCGTCCAGTGTAGACAGACTGTGACAGGACAACTGTCGCGTCCGGTGTAGACACGGTGTAAGCCTTATTTGTTCCGCAGACGTTTTCCTCTTTTGTTTTTTTATCCACGATCTCTATCTTGCTGTCGTCACTTGGCTCGGCTAATGTCCATCATGTGCACTAATGAGCACTCTCTCCTCTGCATCACGAGTAGACACGCCCCTTACTGCTGATTGGCTACAAGTTTGTTTTGGTACTCGGCCCCGACTCGTTTTCTAATGCGTTTTTGAAAAAATGCATACCCTCAGCTTTCCAGTGTGTTGAAGTTTTTACTTGCGTCTGACCTTGACAGACTGAACAGAAGAAATAAATCAGGGAAGGTTTCTACACCAAAGAGGGCGCAGAGCACATTTGCACAATCACTATGGTCCAATGGTAGTTCAGAGGTGTTTACCAGCCGGTAAGCTGCTTTAAACTCCTGAAATGGACTCCAAACTAATTTCATTTTGGTCTGATGTTCGAAATGGTGTCACACCAGTTCGTTCTTCATCTCAATAATATTGAAAGCCATAAAACAAACCAGCCAGATCCAGACAAAGACAAGACTTGAATGAACAATGCAGCCCAGTATATTTATATTTTACAAATGTATTCATCTCATAAAACATGATGGTACATTTTAAAGCTGTTTATTTATAGACATAGTGATGTATAAAATATAAAATTGTGAAATAGTCAAATAAGAAAGTTGTATCTTATTTGTGGATCCAATTAGACCTTTTTTGTGGACAATTAGACCCTTTTTTAAAGCATAACATAAAGAAAGTGTATGAGAAAAGAATGCAGTTTTAGCAAGAATAAGACAAAAAAAAGAGGTGTCAGTAAAGATCTAGGAAATGGGGACCGGTCCCATCAGCAGAGAAAGCTTTTGTGTCTGCGAAATCTGGAAGCTGCAGATACCAGATCACATAAACGCATCTTTGCACAGGTGCTGCCCAGCATTATTTTTCTTCCCCCAGACCAGCAAGACAAACTTCAGACTATGCAGACCTTTGAGCAAACACTGTCTCTCTCTGGACGCACCTGCTCCAGATCCGAGAAGATTGAGATAGGGAAGTGAGAAAACCTGTACAGACCGTCAAACGTAGCTGTCACATCGAATAAAAGCACCAGATTCCTTGCCTAGCTACTCTACGGAGAAGAAAAAAAAAGTGTACTTCAGTGTCTTTCACCCACTGTCTGTATTCCGCCTCACATCCTTTCCCCTGTTACATGTCAGATTAGAGGGTGGAACAGTACAGGCTGAGATCAGCCTTCTGCCCTGAGACACGTTTTGGCTGCTAACAAAATGTCTGTTGACGTAAGCTATTTGTGAATATTTAGACACAGCATAGACATCACACTCAATAAACATTTCCAATAAAATGGTATCCACTTTATTTTTCAGCTCAGAAGAAAGCTTTTTTTTTTTCTTTGAATGTGAGACTTCTCATTTATTACCTGCTACAGGTAAATAATTAAGAATATCAAAGTGCAGTAAATGGTAAAACTATCTGCACCACAACCCATTGTGTTTATGATTATGTTAATAAAATAATATGATAACAAATACCAGTTTGCAATATAAAGCAGCATAACACAGGTACAGGTAAAAGAACCGGAAGCAAACAACTCCGGAAACATTACATTCAAATTACAAATGGCCGCAAAAATTAAGTTAAAAATAAGTTGGATACTCCAAAGACTCACAACCAGATCTCTAACATCTTTTCATAGTGCTGTGTGTGTTCAAACCAGCCTTGAAGCAATAAAGCAGCAAGTCTCTTCAACGTAAATCAGATTTTTTGTTTTGGATGGTTTCATTCCTGTCAGTCGATTCAAAATCTTATTTCACATAATTAAACGCCAAATATTTTCTTATTATCTGTGATTTTGTCATATCTCACTATCTGCAATCAGAGGTTCTCAAACTGTGAACTGAGACTTAAACAAATTATCATAAAATAAATGTTACCACAATAAGTTAATTTGGGTTGATTATTAGTCTATTAATTCAAAGTTGGCCCTTTTTGACAATTATATATATATATATATATATATATATATATATATATATATATATATATATATATATATATATATATATATATATATATATATATATATTTCTATTTTAGATGTTTTTCTCTCAATTTAATACATAAAAATTATTTAAATATGACATTTTTTTCACAGACCAACAGTGCAGGGCCAAGTTTGAATGAACAGACTAATTAATCAACACACATTTATTGATATTATTGTGGTATAGGCTACAACGGTGCTAAAGGCCCACCTTAAGAAAAAAATTGCTATTCACTGCGCCTAAAATGTATACGTTGTATTGAACATTAATGGAGCAACCGATTTTGTGTGAAAATAAATCATTCAAGTTGTTTATTTTGTTTAAAAATCTTATAAATGTATTAGGTGGCAAGGGGGGCTTTTTACCCCACACACGGGGTAAAAGGCACATGGTATTGATACTAATACTTCAGCTAAAATCATGTTTTTTAAAATAATGTCTAAGTTAATACTTGTTCAAAACAATCACTTTAGCAAAGTTTGTACTATTTTCTGCTTATTTTGAAAAATAAAATTAATTTTTGTTCAATAAATACTGTCATACTTTAAATTTATACTGTCATTAAAATGTTAATAAAAAATATATTTTAAAATACAGAAACAAAATCATTTTAATAAGTAAATATTCTGAAAGTATTGGAGATCCAATAATAATTGAATATATATTTATAGTAGTAACAAATGATATTTTATTATATGATATGATTAATATCATGTTTTTAAATATGATGGTTTCATTCTAAACATGGTGATTATATCTAATATAGACACCCAGCATAATATATGATATTTACCATCTGAATCTAACCATGTCGTGTCAACAAATGGAAAAGTCAGTGATCTATTAATTATCATGTTAATTACTGTGCCTTTTAGCCCCAACAGCAGGGGTGCTTTTTACCCCAAATACCATACTTTTACATATTCTTTCGTTATTTAAAAAATGGTTGCTTTAATTATCTTAAACAAAACTGAAAATCATAAAGAAGACCTTTGTCTCAAAATATATGCATTAATTTGAGCAACTCTCATTTGCTGCTTAAATATACAACATTTTTAAAAACTTAAAATATTAGATCAAGTAAGCACAGAATCAACTTTGCTGCAAGCGATCGCGTCAAACATCAGACAAATATACACGTGCATCTTGAAAAGCGAATGTTTTGGAAAGTGCTAAGCCACGTTTTTGTGCCATCTAGTGATTTAGATGAAAATAATATCAAAGGCGCCTTTTACCCCGGGGCGCCTTTAGCCTCGTTGTACCCTATTCATTTTATGAACATTTTATTAAAATGTTTATTTTGTCTCAGAGACTTCAATAACTTTTTTATATGTATATACGTGTATATATATATATATATATATATATATATATATATATATATAATTGTGCATCAGTGTATATAAATATTTTTTTTCCAATTTCTTAGTGTATAGTCGGTTTATTAGCTAGAAGTAGAAGTCTGTTTGATCTCAGTGAAGTAATGACACAACTAGTCTAGTAAAGTTAAAGGGATAGTTCACCAAAAAATGAAAATTCTGTCATTAATTACTCGCCCCCATGTCTTTCCAAACCCGTAAGACTTTTGTTCATCTACAGAACACAAATTAAGATATTTTTAATGAAATCCAAGATATTGCTGACCCTGCATAGACAGCAAAGGAACTGAAAAGTTCAAGGCCCAGAAACATAGTAAGGACATCATTAAATTAGTCCATGTACATCAGTGGTTCAATCGTAATGATATGAAGCTACAAGAATACTTTTTATACGCAAAGAAAACAAAAATAACGACTTTATTAAACAGTTCTTATCTTCCGTGTCAGTCTCCGCTGCGCATTCACAAATTCATTTTTGGGTGAACTACCCCTTTACAAATTGATGCTTCAGATCATTCCAAACCTGCATGGCTTGCTTTCTTCTGTGTAACACAAAAGAAGATATTATAAAAGTCAACGGTGTCCAAATGTGGGAGCGTATAAAATGTCAGTAACAGAATACCTTGAGTGGCAAACCACCAGAACCCAGAAAAAAAATGCTATTTTGTGACACAAAATGAATTGATTGTTTTGTTTGGTATTCTCATCATTGCACTTTTCCATGTCTGTTCAGGTAGACAGGTAATGGCACCGGCATCAAATGGAGCAGAATAAAACACGTGTTTGACTTGGAACGGAATCAAATCAGCCAGGCCACTTATCACATTACCGGCCTCTCTCTTGTCCTTGGAGCCATGGATTTGCACTCCATCATAGAGCTCATACAGAATGAGTTTTCCTTTATAAATAGTGAAACACACCCACACCTCCTTCCCTTCCCCGGCAACATCCTCCCCAGTCTTCCCCCTAAACTCCCTCCTCCTATCTGCACTCCTTTCCCTTCTTTTAGCGCTCTGGCAGGTCATTTGCAATGCTAAGCATCAGTTGGCAGTCGTGTTTGAGAGGGTAAGAGGAAATGGGCAGAGCCTCCCCCAACATCAGGCTAATCATTTTATCTCTGCTTTTCATTGCTGCATAATAAGTGTTTTAGGGGGGATTAGTGAAATAATGTATACATGAACTGTTGTTTTTGTATCTTTGGACCCCTGTGCTTCATTCCGCCACTGTTCCACCAGCTTATGTAATTTAGCTAACAAAAGGGGTCAGGCAGAGAGAAGGATGAGGAGGAGAATATCAACGAGGCCACCAACCGCACAGTCATGGTAACCCTCTCCCTCGTTCTCACTTTGGATCGAGTGAGATATGCTGTTGGAAAAGAAAAACAGAGGAATAAACATGCTGAGCGCAAACTCTTCTTTTTAACTTGTGCATTTAGTGTGGAATATTTGTTTATATTAACTGGCTACTTTTCATTGGTATGGATGAGCAAAATTCAAAGTGACCTTGTGGTGTTTTCATACATATGGCAATTTACACATAAAGGGACAGTTTACATAAAAAAAAAATTATGTCATCTTATTTAAAAGAAGATATAAAAAAAAAGTCAGGGTAGTGCCACATCTAATTTTTGACAGCAATGAAAATGAGACTCTGAGAATAGAAGTACAGTGTGCTCAATAGATCTGTACTGCAGTTTAAGAGCATGCCAATTGTTCAACTAACAAAGCATCTTTCCATAGCAATTTTAGGAGACTTCAAAAAACAGATTTAAAAGTTAAGTTTTGCAAATCACAGTTTAATGTACATGCCATTGAAAAGTATGTCCCTTGCAGCCTCAATAAAATAAAGTCATACAGGTTTGAAACAGTGTTATTTTAATATCATTAATATTGTATTATAGTTTTTGTTAATATTTTGAATTTTATTTGTATATATTCTGTTTTCCATTTTAATTTTAGTTGAAGTTTTAGTAATTGTGTTTTGTTGTGATATTGTTTTTGTCATTTTTATTTTGTCCGTATAGTTAAAGGGATGGTTGATTGCGATTTTTACTTTTTTAACGCTAAAAGTTCAATGCAAAATATCCTCTTTTAAAATTCTGGCAGTTTAATGCCTCCAAAAATGGCTCGTAGGGACTACAACGAACTACTTCCTAGGTCCGATATGTCACGAACCCAGATAAACCCCGCCCCCGGGAACATGTAACAAGGGGGCGAGGCCATGCTGCGCTGCTTTAGAGAAGAGGAAGAGAAAACTAGGGGTGCACGTAAAAAATCTATTCATAAATGAGTCGTGATTCTGTCTTCTAACTATTCTAATATATTCGCAAGTTTCAAAATCAATGTTCGAAAGCAGTTCTTAATACTGTTCCTCGTATCCCCCTGATCTGCTCTGCATATCTCTCTCTCTCTCTCTCTCTCTCTCTCTCTCTCATATTCAGATCGTCAGATCAGCTCCAACAAACTGTTCCAATTATACATCAGTCCCTCCAGGATTTTGCGATTCTGCGATCGCTGAAATTATCGCAAAATCAAGCTCCGCAATTATCGCAAGAGCTCGTACATTTTCGTAATTGCCGCATATTTTGGGCTTAAGGTCTCTGCACACTGAGTCCGAAATTTTCGTCGGAAATTTTTGCACGTTAAAAAATAAATACGACCTCATGTTGTGTTAATCACGTTTGCACACTGCCTCCGAAACTTTCGTCCGTCCAAAAAAATTCAGATCAGGTTCGATTTTCTCCATTTCCGCATCCGTTGCATGCATTTTGATAGGAAAGGATGGGGAATACAAAAAAAACCTGAAAAACGCATGCGAAAATTTCGAACTCAGTGTGCAATGGCCTTTAGACGCGTCCCGTGACGTCATCGCAATGCGCATTCAGTCAAAGAAAGGTTGTTTCTCAGTTTGAAAAATGGAATGAATAGCCTTGCGTTCTCATCATGCACGATTTACAAGAGCTGCATTGGACAAACGAACCGAAAGCGGAACGAATCCACGCTACTCGTTTGGGCTACGCGGCGCAGACCATTTATCTGATCTCGATCACGCGTCACCGTTATACACAGCGCTGGGCGATACTGTGAAGAAAGTAGTAGAATTCACCGCAGAATCAATAACATCTGTCAAATCTTGTGAGAAGCATTCAAATTCGGCGCAGAATTCTGTTAAAGCTACAGATATCAGAAAAAAAACACCACTGATGTGGAAACCAGGAAAAACATTGTTAAATAAACACAAATCTCCACCATTCACCATGGATTTAACATAACTACAGGAACAACTTGTGGCAGAAATGGTCTGTTTTCGAGTGTTTTTAAATGCTTCACACAACTTTTCCCAGCACTTCAAAGCTTTAAGTATTACCAAATTTGAAAGTTGTTAATGTGATGACATTATTTGTTCATCCTTCATAGGTTGCCTCCATTTATAAAACAAAAAAAAATCATAATGTAGGAAAGCAAACACTTATTTAAAAATAAAAAGGACATTAAATTACCACTATATGGTTGCAGAGACTTATAGGCTTATTAGCTTGTAGGCTTATTAGCCATTTCCACTCCCTATATATATATATATATATATATATAAGTAAGTAAATAAATAAATATATTTATTTATTTTTAGACATTATGAATTACAGTAATACAAGTTAATTTGATCTGCATCTCAACTACCCAGACAGCACAAGTAAATCTGTAAGACGTCTGCTAAAGATCTGGGAAACATCTGCCTTGTAATCTGATAAACATTTTATAGCAGTAGAAACAGTTTTACATGCATTCTAATAAATGTCTATTTGATATCTGACAGGAAATGTCTTAGAGACGTATTGCAGATGAGCAAACACCCTAAAAAATATGTCTTGCATATGTAAATGCAGACATCAAATAGACATCTCCGAGATGTACATGTGTGATTAGGGTGAGTGCTTTACTGTCAGATGCTGGTGCCACCTTCTGTAGAACTTAATGGCACTGGTGTCCTCAAATGTTAGTCTGGAGCCCTACGATGGTTCTCGAAGTCAGAAAAGTTATAACAATGTTAGAAGAATGTTGTCCATGGTATATTTTCACTGCAAAACAATAAGAAATGCCGCAAATATCACCGCAAATTTTGAGAAAAGCCGCAGCAAAATCAGTCATTTTAGGCCGCAAGAATCTGAAAAAAGTCCCACGAAATCCCGGAGGGACTGATTGACACATAGCAATGAAAAGTGTTATACATGGACACGCGTGCGGTTGCCTTACTGTATTAAAGCTTTAATCAGGATAAAACCGTATATTAAAAGCTAACAGAAGCAGTAGCATTTACAAACAACAGCGTATCTAAAAGTATGAGACCGCAACAAACAAACATACCATTAAAAGCCGTGCTTGCACAGGTTCTGCACGATCCTCTTCACTAATATTCTCTGCATCTCAATCGGGCTCAAACTGATAAGCAATATACAGGACGCCACTGTTTACAATACAACTTGAGCACATGCCGCTGAGCTGAGGGGTGGAACGTTTAGATGCACACTCAGCGGTTTAGCGAATCACAACACACTGAGCCAGCTAACCAATCTCAGCCCATCTCGTATTTCTGAGGGAGGGGCTTCATAAAAACAGGAAATAATCGAGGCGTTTGTTAGAGAAGGGACAGAGTGTGGAATTAAAGGTCAATTATGTGAAAAATAATGCATTTTCTAAAGAACGAAGCATGAACACATGTTAGACTGTACCCCAAAAAAAGTCAACCACCCCTTTAAGTTTTAAGTCTACATAAAATGAAATAAAATTAGTTTTTGTTTTAATTTAATTTTTCTTTTAATAATTTTTTATGGGTTTAGTTAGTAAAGTCATTTTGCGGTGAACCATCCCATTTAAAGGCACTAGGGATGGTAAGATTCGCCAATTCACATCGGTATAAATGTTGTATCGTTTGTATCATTTGTATCGCGAAGCATTGTTTCTAACATATTTGCATCAGTAAAAACAGATTATTTATATATAATCATTAGTAGATGCGCTATACTTTTATTATTTAGAAAGTGACCAATATTTTATATTTAGATGGATTTCTCCTCTCTAAACTGTTTCTCAAGTGTGTTCTCTCATCACTGCTGCTATGTGAATATGACGCATCACAACACACTACGGAGACCGAGGCGTGTCCTGATAGTCACATAGAATATAGATTAATATGGCTGTCTGTCTGAACCAAAGAAATGAATGTGATCCATCTGTACCATATTGAATTGCATAGCCATTGCGTTGTATTGCATTGTCAAATCGGATCTCACTGCATCGTAATAGGGATGAATCGTATCGCATATGCATCTTTAATGTATCATATCGTTGGCTTTGCATCGAGATGTGTATCGTATCGGCCTCAGAGATGTACGTACATCCCTAAAAGGCACTATAAGCATGTTTACTGTTCAGAACGTCCACAAGAAACAACCCCTTTTTCTATAGCAATATATTTACCTGTCAGTCAGAAGCACAGCAAGATTGGCATCTGTTTTCAAGTTGTTTTGAAGCTCTCTGTTCCCTCCAGCGATGAAAAGCTTGCTCTTGCTTTCTCGTCTTGCTTCTTTTTTGGTCACATAGTTTTTTGGCCTCTTTATTTTCCTGTGTCATCTTATTCCCTCCAGGATGTTTTGACACATTTCACATCCTCCAAACATATACACACACACATATGAAGAGTGCCTGTTGTGAATGTGCAAATTGACAGAAAGTGCTTCAAAAGTCTTCTGATTGGCTGAACAAAAAATCTGACGACTGCCACGTTTTATTTTACAGAGGTGTGGTTTTATTTATCAAATTGGACCTAGCTTCTCTCCATCTGAGCAAATGGGGTTTTAACACCATTTTGCTACTGATGCGTTAACATTATCAGTACAGACAAAGACGGGAAGCTGTTGTATGTGTGAATCGCTGAAACAGGAAAAGCAGTTTCAGCAATTTTATTACAATTTAACAGGTTTCATCTGTGAAAGTGTCTCACGGTTGCTACTTAGCGGTTTAATAGCCTCATCTGGTGCATTGACACGACTCAATCAATTATTGATACATGCATGAGCGAGAAGAAAGGGCTATATTGATCCAATCCATGTCTGATCAAAAACCACATGCTCTTTTACCCTAGGTGTTACAGATGGCAACAACTGAGATTACCGTGTCAATCTTGTATAGTGTGTGCACTCGGCGTGTGAACAGGAAAGCTTTGGTTCAAAGCAAAGGGAATAAATTTATGAGCTACGATTATTCCTTTATTATAGTAAGTTACAGTGAATAATTGTTTGTAATCAGCATCTTGGGTTCATGCAAACAGAATCAGGTTCTGCTCATACATCACCAGCCATGTGTTCTAGAGCCAGGCATAAACTCGGGGAAAATAGCTATTCTTTACTCTTATTTGTGAGACAAATTTATTTAAATAGATTTATTACTAAAGTGCAATTAATCACACTGTGATAACGGTGGCCAAAGCAAGTGATTAATAGCATCACTTAAAAACAGCAGATCATTGGAGTCAATATCTCCCATGTGGCAGGACTATGACCTGCTGCTCAACTGAGTTGTTTGTTAAAAGAAGGTTTCATAATGCTAATTTACTGTGTAAACTTGCAATGCTTTTATTTATACACAATACTGTGGGAGCAGATGCTTTGTGAAGTTACCTCATCACATTTATTTCACTTGGCTGCGTTGCAGCCTGAAATCATTTCCCTTTGGCTGGGCAAGATATTCTGCTTTGGTGAACAGGTCAGAATGGTGTATGCCTATTGGAATACTATCATCACAGTCTTCACAATTACAAAGTTGTCAGGGGGAACATTTTTACTATTGGTGAAAATAAAGACCGGGTAAGATGTCCTGCATGTCTCCCGCCCAATAAAACGTAGCTCTCATGAGGCCGCGACTCATTACCACTTTTCACCTGAGGCTTATAAAGTTCCATTGATTCTGTGACATCACTGATTAAAATCAATGCAGCGTTCCCTGTGTCCCTGACTGGCTTCTGTGCCCTGAGGTGGACCTACAGCTGGAATTCTGTTATGATGTACCTCTTTCCACAGGACTTAGGGGAGGTTGTTGTTGTACTCTTTTTACACGCACTCACACAAGTCTGTGACATGCTCAAAAGCACACTAACTATTAGTTTTGAGTACTGATTAGATAAAGAGTTCTGTAGGCTTAGGTCTTTCTTCATTCAAGTAGTGATTCAGAAAACTGAATCACCAGTTTGGTTACTGTAAGTAATCACAAAATTATGTCACATATATGCAATGCTATTATTAAAGAACCCAAATTATGTGAAACGGATATGTTTTACGTGTCTAAAGCATATAAAGTGAATAAACTAGTCTTAATCAACTCACCTTTTACATGAACCTCGAGGAAGCATAAAGAAACTTACATTTCAACCCTTATTCATGTCAGCTGCTCCTATCAACAGCTCATCAGTCCTTCGCAGACATGTCTGAGTCAAAACTGTTTCCTCAGTTTAGTGTATTGGTGACTCAGCAACTGTTGTAACCATTAACCAACTCATAACTCGAGAAAGAAGAGTTATCATTGTACTGTGTTGACTTGAATCTACTGCCATCGGATCACTTTTTATATCTCCATTAAACTTTTTTTATTATACTTCAAAGCTGTTCAGTAAAATACATCAAAAACATGCATTTTGCCCCCTTCATGAAATCTTCAGCAGACAGTTTCCATGTTGGACATGTCCAAAAGACTGTTCTTCTCATTTCAGTGTACTGATGGACTAACTGGAGAAAAAACTGGCATCATACAATCATATACTCCAGAATATTGGCTCATTTCAAGTCTGAGTGACTGCCAGACATGTTCAAAAGTGAGTTTTGATTAAATAACTCGTAGATCTGTGCTGACTTGAGCCGCAAACTGTTTCAGATGGTTCAGTCCGTTTTGATATACTAGTTCATCTAGTTCACTGAAAATAATCTGTTCAAAAGAAAGATTTGTTTTTGAACTGGACATCACTACTTTCCAATAGATAGAAGCTATACTTACATGACAGGAAATATTCATCTACTGATATGCCAGTGGTCTTGGACTTTATGTGGACAACTATTGGAATGTACTTTATGTAGCAACACTCAAAAGCTCTAACTATAACCAAGACTATAACCAATGGCATTTCAGAAATACCCAATTCACAGGCGTATTTGTCATCCATGATTCATTTCTTATGCAACAAAATGTTAGATTATTTTGGGATTACCAAGATAAAGAGAGCAGTATTTCGACATGACAGCCACCATGAGAGGGCCATCTGCTATATGTAAAATCTTCTCTTTTTTTTTCCTCTAGGCCACTGATATGATATGAGTCTTCATCTCATGTGATTGTACATGATTTTAAACATAGTTGTGCAAAACGCATAGATAGATAGATAGATGGATAGATAGATAGAAGGCGTAAAATGTGTCCAGCGAAACGAAAATGGCGTTCGGTGACTGTCGCGGAGAGGGGCTGTGTATAGGCATGACGATAAACTTCCATGTTTGTAATATGGTCCCTGTAAGTGATCTTAAGGATGCGTCGCAAACAACGAAGGTGGAAAACATCCAACTTCCGAGCAATGGTTTCAGTCATCTTCCAGGTCTCGCATGCATAGGTCGCTGTGGGCACAACGATCGTAGCCAGGAGTCGCAGTTTAATCTGCATAGAGAGGGAAGGCGAGTTCCAGATTGGACGGAGTCGCTATATGTATATGTGTGTGTGTGTGTGTGTGTGTGTGTGTGTATATATATATATATATATATATATATATTATATATATATATATATATATATATAGCGCTTTTACTTATTTATAGCGCTTTTCTGGGTACTTTACATAGAAGGGGGGAATCTCCTCAGCCCCCACCAATGTGCAGCATCCACCTGGATGATGCGACGGCAGCCATATTGCGCCAGAACGCCCACCACACACCAGCTTATTGGTGGAGAGGAGACAGAGTGATGAAGCCAATCAGTGTATGGGGATAATTAGGAGGCCATGATGGTCAGAGGCCAATGGGCAAATTTGGCCAGGATGCCGGGGTTACACCCCTACTCTTTTTCGAAGGACATCCTGGGATTTTTAATGACCACAGAGAGTCAGGACCTCGGTTTAACGTCTCATCCGAAGGACGGTGCTTTTTACAGTATAGTGTCCCCGTCACTATACTGTGGTGTTAGGACCCACACAGACCACAGGGTGAGAACCCCCTGCTGGCCTCACTAACACCTCTTCCAACAGCAACCTAGTTTTTCCCAGGAGGTCTCCCATCCAGGTACTGACCAGGCTCAACCCTGCTTAGCTTCAGTGGGCAATCAGTCTTGGGCTGCAGGGTGATATGGCTGCTATATATAATTTATTTATTCCTATAATGCAATGTTCAATTCTCACCACCCATTACTCCAGTCTTGAGTGTCACTTCAGATCCTTCAGAAATCATTCTAATATGCTGTTTGCTGCTCAAGTAACATTTCTTGTCATTATCAATACTGAACACAGTTGTGCTGGTAAACACTTTAGTGGAAAGGATTCTTTGAAGTTCATAAGAAACAGCATTTATTTAAATTAGAAATCTTCTGTTACATAATTCACTGCAACATTTCTCATTTTCATTTAGTTTAACATGATGTACTAAAAGAACTAAAACTAAACCTAAAATAAAATGAAAATCTATCTGAACATATTGAAACCAACAACAATAATAACAATGACAAAAACTAAACAAAATTACAAAAACTATAATAGCATCTCAATGATACTAAAATACCAACAGTAGGCGTTTGGAACTACCATCTTTCAGAATTGATTATCATAATTTCGGGTCTTGTCAGTGGAAATGCGCTTCATGAATGCTGCTATGGAAATCGCTGTAAGAATGCCTTTTAATCTGAATTAAAAGATTGATTGGCAGCCTGTGCCTATCCAGGTGTAACAAATTTGATACTGATTTAATATGTCCCATGTTGTCCATGGAATGGTGTGTGTGCCCTTTACCAGAGTTCATTGATAGCAAGAGTATTATCAAATGATGTATGATGGAGATAAATGTGCATGTGTGTGTAAAGCCTTGCAAAGATAAAAGGAACCTCTGCAGTGATGGGTTCACTATCATTGAATCTGAATAAAAAAAAACCCTATCGACTTTGAAACGTGTGCATTTTATGGCTTTGAAACTGATGCAGGTCATAAGGCACAAGCAAATGGCATGCTAATCAAGTAAGCAGAGGAAAAGAGGTTTTATCTGTGGCTCAGACACTGCTGGATGGATGTAGCTTTATCTGGGTCACCTAAAGCCAATGTTAAATCCACTTGGGCTTACCCTCAGCCTGAGAGTGAGTTTGAATAAGTGAAGAAAGCAGTGTGCTCACAGATGTTAAAAACCCACACTGAGTCACTCAGAATGGTAGTGCGCACTGTATTTTTAAATGTATCTATGATAGAAATGGGTAGAATTTCCAATAAAATATGGTTTTAAAAGAAATAAATATTACATTTAATTATTAATTAATATATATATATATAACTATAACTAGCATTATTATTTACTTAGGATGCATTAATATGCTTGAAAAGGAATGTAAATACATGTAACTTTACAAATAGCTATTTTTATTTAACCCTAAGGGGACGGCTGTATCGCCGGCGATACCAACTCGTTTTTTTTAAGACCAGTGCAGAAGACATTAAAAATACTCCGTCGATGTTGGTCGTACAGATAAGTGTTATACATCAATTGAAACTTTGAAGTGTCTATTTTTTTTATTCAAGGCCATATTCAAGGCCATTGCCACTCCCTCGCATATAGGCTTTCAATCACAAAACATGTCTTAAAAAAAATTAATCAATATATTGTTTTCTGTAAATGAGTAAGCAGAATTATTCTCACTTAATTGTGAAATAAATATTCTAGCCTACAAGACTGATTACTCAAAAGTCTTATTCAGGACTATTTAGTGTGGGTTTTATGGCCTTATTTCAGCAAAAAAAAATCCCCCAAAACTTACTAACCACGCATAATATTTTTTTTCTAAAAAAATGCAAACATGTACATCCATCTTGGTCACATAATATTGTAGCAAAGTTTGTGCTGAATACAAAAACAAATACATGTTGGTCAATAGTATGTTATAAGTAGCTGAAATAAGCACAAATATCAGGGCATGTCAAAACATCTCAAGGGCCCCAAAATCACCTCAGACCCCAGAGGGTTAAAATAAATGTGTTGTTAAAAATCCTTCATATGCAGCATAAACAGCTTATGCATTAGCAGTCAGTTTATTAATATATGCAGCTGAGGTTTCATTCATGCTTTCTGTATATCTTCCTGTTGATGTTATTAACTTGTTCCATAACTACTCAACACCTCAAACTCCATCCATCCATCCATCCATCCATCCCTTTTCTAATCTCATTTATCAGTAAATCTCTGTTCTTTTGTCCATTCAAACTCTTTCTTCTTATTTGCCAGTGTCATATATACTTTCTTGTAAAGATAAAAATACAAAACACTTATATATGCATTTGACTTCTTTTCTTGTGCTCACATGTCCCACCTCGGTATAAACAGTTGGTAAGACATTTTTACTGTCACCACAGCCAGCCATAGTTTGGAGTGTGATATTTGTCTCTTTGTGATTAACTGCAGCTGAAGTGTTCCCTGAAGTCTCTCATCACCTCTTTTTCATACACAGAATGACCTTTTGCATGCAGGTGGTTGAGGGTCAAGTGTGAGAATGATTTGAACAAACAGTGCCAAAACAGCAAGTCTGTACCCTAGAGGACTACCTCTGTTCCTTCACTCACACAGAGAACATCTCAGTTTCTTTGACAGTCAGACATAGTAGGTCATGCAGAGGTGTTTTTTTTCAAGGTATTTTTACATGCATCTACCAAGTTTAATTTAGATATATATTTTTTTTAATTCAGTAATTTTGTTCATTGGTAGCTATTTTTTATTTAGTGATTTAGAATTTTTTTATTTATTTATATACATTTATTTTTATTTCAGTTTTAGTAAATTTACTTTAACTTTATCTTTTTTTATGCATATTCTAAATGATGAGAACATAAGCCATGTTCTGGCATCTTTTTCCCTAAATATGAATGCATAACTGAAATTATGACTAATTTGGCTTTAAGTCCCTCCAGTGTGACACATGCTAAAGTTTACCTTTGAGCAAAGTTGTGGGGTCTTAGCTTCCGTTAAATCAATGAGTCAGCCTTTTACTGCAGCGACCTTTTTCATTAAAAAATGAACCTTTTGATATTAATGTGTAAGTGAGCATTTGAGGGGAAACGAAACATGAAAACTTACTCAAACCCTTCAGCACTCGGTCTTCATTGATTTTTAGATTGAGTATTAGCTCTGACAGAGCCCTTGTGACTTGACTGACCTGACTTGGCCTAATCATACAGTGTCAGCTCCATGCTAAAGTCAATAAGTGAATTGAGGGCCAACTTTCAGAACCATGCTGAATGTACATAAATATGTTAATTTCTATTTTACGCTGAACAGACTTTTTTACATTATCACGTCTCAATCAAATTTCAGACATTCTTGCCCCAGTATTTTTGTTTTCTTTGCATACAAAAAGTATTTTCATACTCGTTAACGCGGGAGATTATTTTTTTCAGATTAACGCGTTAAAAATATTTTACGCAATTAACACAGGGGCAGGGCTAGGGTTGGCCACCCCATTCACAACTGCTGCCTCTGTCTCTTTTTTCTTGAAAAGGATTGCATTTTATTTAGATGCAGAACGTCTTTATGACCACATCAAACGAGAGATGTTTCAGACGCGCACTCAAACGAGCACGGTAAATATACTGTGCTCATAGTGCACACTCTTCAAATACACGCACAAAGGTGCCGGCGCGTGCTGTAGCCTGTATCATTTCATATCAAACAGCGAAAGAAACTACGTGCATGCAATGTCCGAGTTATGCTGTCAGTTAAGGCATGAATTTACCAAAAAGGCAATTAAAGCTGCCTTAAAACTGTGTGCATGCATGCAATATGATATGCGTCACATTTAAGAACATGTCTCTGAAATGGTTTTCAAAACTTTCCTGAGGCACCCAGCACTGTCTCCCTCATCTAACGCACCCGATTCAACTCGTCCGCTCATTAGAAGAGACTTTAGGACCTGAAGTGGGTCAGAAAGCAGCAGCAGCTCTTAAAGCAATAGAAGGCAAATAATAATAACCAGCTGCTGTGATGTCTATTAATCCAAGAAAAAAAGAGGAAATCAATAACTTTTATAGCTTTAAGGGGTTCATCTATATTTAATTTAGAATTTAGTGTTTGGTAACTATTCATTTTCTGTATATTTCTGCTGAAGGGCACAGGTATATGTCATTTATTGTAATGGGTTTGTGTGAAGATTGTTTTAAGTTCACTTAAATTAGAAGTTAAGTCTAATAAATGTTAAAATTGATAGCTCTCAATTATACTGTAATGATGAATGGCTACAGTCAATGGTTAAATATTAAGGGGGAAAAGCAATTTTATAGAGACATCAGTAGTATTGATATCAGTGATGCTGGCCTTCAATCATAAAAAAGATGCCATTAAAGAAATATTACAAATATACTGTCTTTGTTGTTTGTACATTGTACATTTGAAGATTGAATGTGAAATTATTGCAATATAAAAGTATATTTGAAAACTTTAATGTTAGGTGGGATTAATCGCGATTAATTTTAGAAAAATTTGCGATTAATTAGTTGTTTTTTTTTATCGATTGACAGCACTTATATATATATATATATATATTAGGGCTGTCAATCGATTATTATTTTTTTATCGCGATTAATCACATGATTGTCATGAGTTAACTTGTAATTAATCGCAATTAATCGCACTTTTATTTGTTCTAAATGTACCTTAAATTAATACTTTTCAAATTTTTAATACTCTAATCAACATGGGCATGGACAAATATGGATGCTTTATGCAAATGTATGTTTATTATTATTGAAACCATAGTCAACATAAAGCATGAAGAGTAGACATGTTTCAAAGGTCATAGATGTTTTTCAAAGAACTTGTTCATGTCTATTAGACACATTAAGAAAGAACATAGAAATACCAGGTTCCCATTACTTCTCTTTCTTTGCACTGAGCAATTTACTTACACAAACCTGTTTACATTTTTGCACAACAGGGCAGCTCTTCTTCTGAACATGCAAAATGTACATTTATTATTTATTATTACATTTGTTTCCCTCTCTGTGCCCACATACTGTATTTTGATGCAGCTAAATTATCAATAAAACTGTTTTCATTGGTATATTTTACTGTTTCTGTTGTCAGACAACGGAATGAATATGAAATAGTGACTGAAACGTGACCCATTAAGACTACATAACCAGCTCCTCCCTTCCAAGATGTTAATCTGCTCAAAAAATCATGATAATCGAGCTGTCGTCTGATGAAATCAAATACACATAAGATAAAGACAATAGCTATGCTGTGATTTCGGCTATACTTGCATGTAAAATTAGAGAAGCAACATAATATCTGTGTTTAACTGAATTAAAGTGCTGCTCCTCTCTGCTGCTCGCTGAAGAGAAACTGAGCAGACGCAGAGAGAGCGAGAGAGAGAGAGAGGTGTGTGCGTGCGCCGGGAGAGCAAGACCTCGCGCTGGCGCGGCAGTACCGGTGATTCTCAGAAACTAGGTTTGGGCACTTTTTTGAAGGGAAAAAAGTTGCTAAAGGGGTCTGCAATGTTGCTAAGTTGGCAAGACTGTGCATCTCCATTTCTCCAACTACGGGTTGGGCCACGGGTCAAACAGAAAATACACGCTGTGTTAATCGCGCGTTAAAAAAATTAGTGCCATTAAAATGAATTTGCGTTAACACGTTATTAACGCGTTAACTTTGACAGCACTAATATATACAGTCAGGTCCATAAATATTGGGACATCGACACAATTCTAACATTTTTGGCTCTATACACCACCACTATGGATTTCAAATGAAACAAACAAGATGTGCTTTAACTGCAGACTGTCAGCTTTAATTTGAGGGTATTTACATCCAAATCAGGTGAACGGTGTAGGAATTACAACAGTTTGCATATGTGCCTCCCACTTGTTAAGGGACCAAAAGTAATGGGACAGAATAATAATCATAAATCAAACTTTCACTTTTTAATACTTGGTTGCAAATCCTTTGCAGTCAATTACAGCCTGAAGTCTGGAACGCATAGACATCACCAGACGCTGGGTTTCATCCCTGGTGATGCTCTGCCAGGCCTCTACTGCAACCGTCTTCAGTTCCTGCTTGTTCTTGGGGCATTTTCCCTTCAGTTTTGTCTTCAGCAAGTGAAATGCATGCTCAATCGGATTCAGGTCAGGTGATTGACTTGGCCATTGCATAACAGTCCACTTCTTTCCCTTCAAAAACTCTTTGGTTGCTTTTGCAGTATGCTTTGGGTCATTGTCCATCTGCACTGTGAAGCGCCGTCCAATGAGTTCTGAAGCATTTGGCTGAATATGAGCAGATAATATTGCCCGAAACACTTCAGAATTCATCCTGCTGCTTTTGTCAGTAGTCACATCATCAATAAATACAAGAGAACCAGTTCCACTGGCAGCCATACATGCCCACGCTACCACCACCATGCTTCACTGATGAGGTGGTTTGCTTAGGATCATGAGCAGTTCCTTTCCTTCTCCATACTCTTCTCTTCCCATCACTCTGGTACAAGTTGATCTTGGTCTCATCTGTCCATAGGATGTTGTTCCAGAACTGTGAAGGCAAGGGACTGCTCATGATCCTAAGCAAACCACCTCATCAGTGAAAGCAGCAGGATGAATTCTGAAGTGTTTCGGGCAATATTATCTGCTCTTATTCAGCCAAATGCTTCAGAACTCATTGGACGGCGCTTCACAGTGCAGATGGACAATGACCCAAAGCATACTGCAAAAGCAACCAAAGAGTTTTTGAAGGGAAAGAAGTGGACTGTTATGCAATGGCCAAGTCAATCACCTGACCTGAATCCGATTGAGCATGCATTTCACTTGCTGAAGACAAAACTGAAGGGAAAATGCCCCAAGAACAAGCAGGAACTGAAGACGGTTGCAGTAGAGGCCTGGCAGAGCATCACCAGGGATGAAACCCAGCGTCTGGTGATGTCTATGCGTTCCAGACTTCAGGCTGTAATTGACTGCAAAGGATTTGCAACCAAGTATTAAAAAGTGAAAGTTTGATTTATGATTATTATTCTGTCCCATTACTTTTGGTCCCTTAACAAGTGGGAGGCACATATGCAAACTGTTGTAATTCCTACACCGTTCACCTGATTTGGATGTAAATACCCTCAAATTAAAGCTGACAGTCTGCAGTTAAAGCACATCTTGTTCGTTTCATTTGAAATCCATAGTGGTGGTGTATAGAGCCAAAAATGTTAGAATTGTGTCGATGTCCCAATATTTATGGACCTGACTGTATATATATATATATATATATATATATATATATATATATATATATATATATATATATATATATATACATACAAACCCGATTCCAAAAAAGTTGGGACACTGTACAAATTGTGAATAAAAAAGGAATGCAATAATTTACAAATCTCATAAACTTATATTTTATTCACAATAGAATATAGATAACATATCAAATGTTGAAAGTGAGACATTTTGAAATGTCATGCCAAATATTGGCTCATTTTGGATTTCATGAGAGCTACACATTCCAAAAAAGTTGGGACAGGTAGCAATAAGAGGCCGGAAAAGTTAAATGTACATATAAGGAACAGCTGGAGGACCAATTTGCAACTTATTAGGTCAATTGGCAACATGATTGGGTATAAAGAGAGCCTCTCAGAGTGGCAGTGTCTCTCAGAAGTCAAGATGGGAAGAGGTTCACCAATTCCCCCAATGTTGCGGTGAAAAATAGTGGAGCAATATCAGAAAGGAGTTTTTCAGAGAAAAATTGCAAAGAGTTTGAAGTTATCATCATCTACAGTGCATAATATCATCCAAAGATTCAGAGAATCTGGAACAATCTCTGTGCGTAAGGGTCAAGGCCGGAAAACCATACTGGATGCCCGTGATCTTCGGGCCCTTAGACGGCACTGCATCACATACAGAAATGCTACTGTAATGGAAATCACAACATGGGCTCAGGAATACTTCCAGAAAACATTGTCGGTGAACACAATCCACCGTGCCATTTGCCGTTGCCGGCTAAAACTCTATAGGTCAAAAAAGAAGCCATATCTAAACATGATCCAGAAGCGCAGGCGTTTTCTCTGGGCCAAGGCTCATTTAAAATGGACTGTGGCAAAGTGGAAAACTGTTCTGTGGTCAGACGAATCAAAATTTGAGGTTCTTTTTGGAAAACTGGGACGCCATGTCATCCGGACTAAAGAGGACAAGGACAACCCAAGTTGTTATCAGCGCTCAGTTCAGAAGCCTGCATCTCTGATGGTATGGGGTTGCATGAGTGCGTGTGGCATGGGCAGCTTACACATCTGGAAAGGCACCATCAATGCTGAAAGGTATATCCAAGTTCTAGAACAACATATGCTCCCATCCAGACGTCGTCTCTTTCAGGGAAGACCTTGCATTTTCCAACATGACAATGCCAGACCACATACTGCATCAATTACAACATCATGGCTGCGTAGAAGAAGGATCCGGGTACTGAAATGGCCAGCCTGCAGTCCAGATCTTTCACCCATAGAAAACATTTGGCGCATCATAAAGAGGAAGATGTGACAAAGAAGACCTAAGACAGTTGAGCAACTAGAAGCCTGTATTAGACAAGAATGGGACAACATTCCTATTCCTAAACTTGAGCAACTTGTCTCCTCAGTCCCCAGACGTTTGCAGACTGTTATAAAAAGAAGAGGGGATGCCACACAGTGGTAAACATGGCCTTGTCCCAACTTTTTTGAGATGTGTTGATGCCATGAAATTTAAAATCAACTTATTTTTCCCTTAAAATGATACCTTTCCTCAGTTTAAACATTTGATATGTCATCTATGTTGTATTCTGAATAAAATATAGAAATTTGAAACTTCCACATCATTGCATTCTGTTTTTATTCACAATTTGTACAGTGTCCCAACTTTTTTGGAATCGGGTTTGTGTATATTTATATGTATATATATATATATATATATATATATATATATATATATACACACACACAGTATCTCACAAAAGTGAGTACACCCCTCACATTTCGGCAATCAATTTATTATATATTTTCAAGGGACAATACTATAGAAATTAAACTTGGATATATTTTAGAGTAGTCAATGTGCAACTTGTATATCAGTAAATATTTACTGTCCTCTGAAAATAACTCAACATACAGCCATTATTGTCAAAAAAGCTGGCAACAAAACTGAGTACACATCGTTTAACCATGCAAAGCCACATGTCCTATTCATCATGTTCATGTTTTTGTCTGCTTGACAGGACAATACAAATTTGTGTATCTTGTTTTAGAGCAGTTAAAATTTGGTTATTTGAGTACAATTCTCTCATACTGACCACTGGATGTTCAACATGGCACCTCATGGCAAAGAACTCTGAGAATGTGAGAATTAGAATTGTTGCTCTCCACAAAGATGGCCGAGGCTATAAGAAGTTCGGTAACAGCCTGGAACTGAGTTACAGTACAGTGGCCAAGGTCATACAGAGGTTTTCCAAGACGGGTTTCACTCAGAACAGGCCTCGCAAGGGTCGATCAAAGAAGTTGAGTCCTTGTGCTGTGTGTCAGGTGCAGAAGCTGGCTTCAAAAAACAGATGCATGAGTGCTGCCAGCATTGCTTTAGAGGTTGCAGAAGTGGAAGGACAGCTTGTCAGTGCTCAGACCATACGCCACACACTGCAACAAGTCAGTTTGCATGGCCGTCGTCCCAGAAGGAAGCCTCTTCTGAAGCTGGCTCACAAAAAAGCCTGCAAACAGTTTGCTGAAGACAACCTGGCCAAGAGCATGAATTACTGGAACCATGTCCTGTGGTCTGATGAGTCTAAGGTTAGCTTGTTTGACTCAGATGGTGTCCAGCATGTGTGGCAACGCCCTGGTGAGGAGTACCAAGAAAATTGTGCCTTGCCTACAGTCAAGCATGGTGGTGGTAGCATCATGGTCTGGGGCTGCATGAGTGCTGCTGGTACTGGGGAGCTGCGGTTCATTGAGGGAAACATGGATTCCAACATGTACTGTGACATTCTGAAGCAGATGATACCCTCCCTTCAGAAACTGTTTTCCAACATAACCACCCCAAACACACTGCCAAGATGACAACTGCCTTGCTGCTGAAGGTGAAGGTGATGGAGTGGCCAAGTATGTCTCCAGACCTGAACCCTTTTGTGCACATGTGGGGCATCCTCAAGCGGAAGGTGGAGAAGCACCATGTGTCTAACATCCAGCAGCTCCGTGATGTCATTATGGAGAAGTGGAAGAGGATGCCAGCAACAACCTGTGCAGCTCTGGTGAATTCCATACCCAGGAGGATTAAGGCAGTGCTAGATAACAATGGTGCCCCTACAAAATATTGACACTTTGGACACAGTTTTGACATGTTCACTTAGGGTGTACTCATTTTTGTTGCCAGTTATTTGGACAATAATTGTTATATGTTGAGTTTTATATTTAGAGGACCGTAAATTTGTACTTCTATACAAGCTGCACATTGACTACTCTAAAATATATCCAAGTTTCATTTGTGCACTATTGTCCCTTGAGAAATGATACTAAAATGTTTGCTGAAATGTGAGGGGTGTACTCACTTTTGTGAGATACTACAACCCCAAATCAGAAAAAGTTGGGACAGTATGGAAAACGCAAATAAAAAAAAGAAAGTAGTGATTTCTAAATTTACTTTGACTTGTATTTCATTGCAGACAATATGAACACAAAATATTTCATGTTTTGTCTGGTCAACTTCATGTCATTTGTAAATATACATCCTTTCCTGTCATTCAGACCTGCAACACATTCCAAAAAAAGTTGGGACAGGAGCAATTTAGGGCTAGTAATGAGGTAAATTGGTTAAATAATGATGTTATTTGAAACAGTTGATGTCAACAGGTGATTGTAATTATGATTTGGACAAAAGCAGCATCCAAGAAAGGTCTAGTCCTTTAGGAGCAAAGATGGGCCGAGGATCGCCAGTTTGCCAACAAATACGTGAGAAAATTATTGAAATGTTTAAAAACAATGTTCCTCAAAGAAAGATAGGAAGAGATTTGGATATTTCACCTTCAACAGTGCCTAACATAATTAAAAGATTCAAGGAATCTGGAATAATTTCAGTGCGTAAAGGACAAGGGCGCAAGCCTAAGCTGAACAACCGTGATCTCCGATCCCACTGCATCAAGAATCGTCATTCATCTATAAGCGATATCACCACATGGGCTCAGTACTACTTTGGCAAACCTTTGTCAAGTACCACAATACGTAGTTACATCCACAAATGCCAGTTAAAACTGTACTGTGCCAAAAGGAAGCCCTATGTTAACAGTGTCCAGAAGCACCGTCGACTTCTCTGGGCTCGGAGGCATCTGGGATGGACCATCACACAGTGGAAACGTGTACTGTGGTCAGATGAATCAGTATTTCAGGTATTTTTTGGGAGGAATGGACGCTGTGTGCTCCGGACCAAAGAAGAAAAGGATCATCCAGACTGTTACCAGCAACAAGTCCAAAAGCCAGGGTCTGTCATGGTATGGGGTTGTGTCAGTGCCCTTAAAGGTAACTTGCACTTCTGTGATGGCACCATTAATGCTGAAATGTACATAGAGATTTTGGAGCACAATATGCTGCCTTCAAGAAGACCTCTTTTCCAGGGACGTCCATGCATATTTCAACAAGACAATGCAAAACCACATTCTGCACACATTACAAAGTCCTGGCCGCGGAGGAAGAGGGTACGGGTACTTGACTGGCCTGCCTGCAGTCCCGACCTGTCTCCAATAGAGAATGTGTGGCGCATTTTGAAGCGCAAAATGCGACAACGAAGACCCTGTACTGTTGCCCACCTTAAGACTTGTTTGCAGGAAGAATGGGACAAAATTACACCTGAAGCACTTCATCACTTGGTGTCTTCAGTCCCTAAACGTCTTTTAAGTGTTGTGAAAAGGAATGGCAACATTACAAAGTGGTAAATGCTTTACTGTCCCAACTTTTTTTGGAATGTGTTGCAGGTCTGAATGACAGGAAAGGATGTATATTTACAAATGACATGAAGTTGACCAGACAAAACATGAAATATTTTGTGTTCATATCGTCTGCAATGAAATACAAGTCAAAGTAAATTTAGAAATCACTACTTTCTTTTTTATTTGCGTTTTCCATACTGTCCCAACTTTTTCTGATTTGGGGTTGTATGTATATATATATATATATATATATATATATATATATATATATATATATATATATATATATATATATATATATATATATATATATATATATATATATATATACAGGTGCATCTCAATAAATTAGAATGTCGTGGAAAAGTTCATTTATTTCAGTAATTCAACTCAAATTGTGAAACTCGTGTATTAAATAAATTCAATGAACACAGACTGAAGTAGTTTAAGTCTTTGGTTCTTTTAATTGTGATTATTTAGGCTCACATTTAACAAAAACCCACCTATTCACTATCTCAACAAATTAGAATACTTCATAAGACCAATAAAAAAAACATTTTTAGTGAATTGTTGGCATAGATTCTCTATGGGGTTCAGGTCAGGCGAGTTTGCTGGCCAATCAAGCACAGTAACACCATGGTCATTGAACCAGCTTTTGGTACCTTTGGCAGTGTGGGCAGGTTCCAAGTCCTGCTGGAAAATGAAATCAGCATCTCCATAAAGCTTGTCAGCAGAAGGAAGCATGAAGTGCTTTAAAATTTCCTGGTATATGGCTGCGTTGACTGTGGACTTCAGAAAACACAGTGGACCAACACCAGCAGATGACATGACAGCCCAAATCATCACTGACTGTGGAAACTTCACACTGGACTTCAAGCAACATGGATCATGTGCCTCTCCACTCTTCCTCCAGACTCTGGGACCTTGTTTCCAAATGAAATGCAAAATTTACTTTCATCTGAAAAGAGGACTTTGGACCACTGAGTTCTTTTTCTCCACAGCCCAGGTAAGATGCTTCTGACGTTGTCTCTGGTTCAGAAGTGGCTTGGTAGCCCTTTTCCTGAAGACGTCTGAGCATGGTGACTCTTGATGCACTGACTCCAGCTTCAGTCCACTCCTTGTGAAGCTCTCACAAGTGTTTGAATCAGCTTTGCTTGACAGTATTCTCAAGCTTGCAGTCATCCCTGTTGCTTGTGCACCTTTTCCTACCCAAATTATTCCTTCCAGTCAACTTTGCATTTAATATGCTTTGATACAGCACTCTGTAAACAGCCACACCTTTCAGTAATGACCCTCTGTGACTTACCCTCTTTGTGGAGGGTGTCAATGTTCGTCTTCTGGATCATTGCCAAGTCAGCAGTCTTCTCTATTATTGTGATTTCAAAGAACAAGAGATACCCGGAATTTATACTGTATGGATGGTCTAATATTTTGAGATGCTGATTTTTGACTTTCATGAGCTGTAAGCACTAATCATCAAAATTAAAACAAAAAAACTTTTGAAATGTTTTACTTTACATGCAATGAATCTAAAATATATGAAAGTTTCACTTTTTGAAATAACTTACTAGAAAAAATGAACTTTTTCACGACATTCTAATTTATTGATATGCACCTGTGTGTGTGTGTGTGTATATATATATATATGCCAGGGACTTAAGGTAGACATAAGGTAATTAAGGTAAAGAAGAAACAAAATTATCTAGAGTTCTGTTCCTTTACTCCTGCTGTGGCAAGTACAAATGAACCAAGAACTCATGTTGTTACATTCAACCAGTGTTCATTTTTCACAGCCTTCAACTCGTCTTCATTCTTGCTTCATTATAATAAATGAATCTGATGATGTTGCTTTAATTCAGTAAAGTGAAGTCTAGGGACTTCTATGTTAGTAAGATAATATCTATGTTACTGTATATGTCCATTTAAGCTCCAAATGGTCAAAAAATAACAGGGAATTGAATAGTAATGAATTGCATTGCATTGTTTTAGCACTCAAATCAAATAACATAGCAGACATGACTAACAAATCTGTGCTGTACACAATTTGCATGAAGCAATTTGGTAACAACAGTCTTCTTTTTTTAATCAACATTTTTTATTTAATTTTTTTCACACACAACATCACATAACATCCACTCAAAACAAACAAAACAAAACAACAGACTCATACTCCATGTTTTAAAGGTCCAATCAAAGGGGAGAGAGAGAGGGAGGGAAAAAGTAACAACAAAACAGGTCCTTCCTTTATATAATCACATATATTAGAAAGAAAAAAAAATTGAAATAAAGTACTAATAATATGCAATCCAATATGCCTCTCCACACACTTGCGGCTCACACCAGTACTACATCATCGTCCTCCTCGCAGCCGCAAAACCAGCAAACAGCCTTCTACTTTGCATTAAGCTTCACGAAGAGACACACTTGTATCAGCAAAGCAATCAGTCCGCAGTGAGGAAGACAAAACCAGGTCTACATGCGTCCACAGATCCATGACCACAGGACACTCCCAAAACACATGGAGAAAAAATACCCGATGACGCAGTGTTACATATCAGGGCACCAGAAATAGATTTACGGTGTAAATATTCTAACACACAGGTTCGTTTAACAGCAGAATTTAAGCCCGTCGCATTCAGTAATAAAATATTTAGAGTATACATTAAATATTCATAATCTCAAAATTGTATTCAACAAATGAAGAGAGGCAAAGCACTCCCATTCTGTAAATGACATGTAAACGTTAGTGTGCGTTCTAGATATCAAAACACCTAGATGAAAAATCCCCTTAAAAACAAGGTAAAGTAAATAAAAGCATGAATATCTGTTGTAAAAAATAAAAGCAACATAGACAGAGATGACCAACAACTATAGACAAAAAACAATTCAGGCCGCACGTTACCGAGAACATAGGTCTGATTGAGCAACAAAAACTTTTGATGATCCGTGACCGATCCACTTCAGCCCACAACGAGCCTCCCAAAAGGCTCACATAACCAAAACATTATTGTAATGAAACCTACTCTCCATTAGTCCCCTCCAGAAAAAAAGAAAAAGAAAAAAGGGGGGGGTTAGTCTTACCAGAAGGGGACAATTGTATCGAAAAAATATAAATACTATCCCAGGAGGAGAGAGGAAAGAAGAAAAAAGAAAAAAAAGAGATCTAGCAATCATCCATATCCCTCCCGCCACCATCTCCTCCATTTCGACCACCAAGCCCCTCCCGCCGGGTCGAAAAAAGGACGGCCGCCGCCCTCCCGCTGCCCTGTGGATCCGCAGCAAATGTCCCACTCTGTGACAGGGAGCCGACAAAATCCTCCGCTTTCCGAAGAGAATTGAAGCATCTCTGTTCACCCCGTGCTGTAGCTTAATTACCGCCGGATAAGCGAGGAAGGGCTGGAGACCAAGCGCCGTCATCGACCTCAAAACCGGAACCAAGCTTTTTCTCTTGGCAGCTGTAACTGGACTAAAGTCAGGAAAAAATAGTAGCGTGACATTGTCCTGCGTGCATTTCACCGGATAAGCCTGCCGAGCACCTTTCAGAATCTCCAATCTGTCATGCCATCTTAGCACACGGAAGGTGAGAGTACGCGGCCGATCGGAGTTTTTCCTTCCATCATATACGCGGTGTGCCCGGTCAATCTCGATGTTACGACCTTTCAGGGAAGGAATCCACTTGGAAAGATTAATTCTGAGGAAACCAGCCACATCGGATCCCTCCATCCCCTCTGGCAACCCCACCAGTCGTACATTATTTCTCCTGCTTTTATCCTCCATATCCGTCATCTTCTCGGTGAGTCGCTCTAGCTGATTTCTTAAGTCCGTGACTGCATTCCTATCCTCACGTGTAGTTGCCTGAACAGAATCAACGCGGTCACGTGTCTGCTTCGCCACGGCAGCCATGGCCTCAAACTCCTCTCTTAGCTCTTTAACAGAATTGTTAGTCGCTTGTATGTCCTCACGTAGTTTACGTAATGCTGGAATCAGCACAGAGTCCACAGCATCTCTTACTGCCGAAGTCACAACCGAATCCAAAGTGCTTTGCTGTTCTTTAAATGCAAGCTTGATACCGTTAGCAATAGCCTCGTCGATATCCTCTCTGGAGATGGTGGAATCTTTGAATTTTTTCTTTATTGGCGATTGCCCAATCTCTCTTTTCCGATCGCCTTTGACTGTTGAAGCACTCATGATGAGTCCGATGCAAAATGGTTAGAAATTTACTGACAGGATAATAAAATATTTGACAAAGTCAGCAGAGCGAAAGACTATGCGTGCATCGAAGTTGAAGGGTCACGTGATCTCCACAACAGTCTTCTTTATCATTTTATGACCATTCAGTGAATAATTGCTGCTACGATTGCTAGAAAATGTTTCAAAAAAGCTTTTTTTTTCTTTTTCTTTTTTTTTTAATGTGGCAATAAAGCAAGTGTATGCTAACAATATGCTAGTTTTGTAAATGAGCAAATATGCCTAATTTATAGAATAGGCTGTCACTGTGCTTTTTCCGCACATTTAACACTTACTGTATATTAGCATCATAAATGTTGCAAAAAGAGAGACAGAAAAATTATATATATATATTTTCTTTTTTTTTTTGCTACTGGAACAAATGGAAACCCAAAAAATATATTTGTTGTAGGTTGTTCACCACTACAGAAGTTTACCCAACTATGACGACTTCTACTTCTAAGAACCATGGAAATGTGAAAAGGGTCCATTCAATTAAAAATGTAAATTCATGTGTCAGTTCTTGAATTAATCATTTTGTACAACCCCTGCAGGCATTTTGCACTGAAATACTGCATGCTGTTGCACAACTGAATTTGTCCAAACATCTTTAGTGTTAAAGTATCAAAAAGTTAACAGCCACAAAGAGGGCAGAAGGCCAAACAATACCTCTGACTGGCTGTGAGAGGAGCATCCACAACACTCTAAATTTCTCATTTCATAGTGGTTTCCATGATTAGCGATTAGGGACACCCCCCCCCAAAAAAAAACAAAAAAAAAACAATGGCAAAAAAGAGGTGCTTCATTACCGGTCCATTAGGAAAGGAGAAACAGATGGAGAAGAGGCAGCGGTGAGCATGAGGGAATCAGGAACAGGAGTGATCTGGAGCATGGTGAGAAGAGAAGAGCTTGAAACCAAATCCCATAACACGGCTGGAACAATGCAATGTGAAGAGAGCCAGGGGGAATTCTGCATGGTGTCAATTTCCACAGAGCATGTGCACTTTCCCAGATTGCAAGGCTGTAAGAACAAGATGCAGACCGAAGCCCCTCTCCTTCCAAATCACTCGTGAATGTTTTTCTCCAGTTCATTGAAAACAGCATGCTTTTATCGATCTGAAACACCTGGAAATGGAAGTGAGGGATTCCCAGTCAGGCCTGCTTTATGCGTCTTGAGTCACATCTATGAAACATGGTGTGGCGCCTTCATACAACAAATCTGGAAGGGGTTCCTTTCGTGTAGAGCTTGAGGTGAGGTGAGCTGAGCAGGATGCTCAGAGGGTTAGCATAGCACAACTGGTGCCAGCAAATGCTGAGGAAATGGAAAAGCCATTTCCTGCTGGCCTTATGGCTTACTGGAGCTCAGTGAAAACCAGAAAAGCAAAAATACTGATAAAGATGACTCGGCATGTTATTGAAATTCCCTGTTCTTGACCTTTGAGCACAAAACATAAAGAAATATTTTAGTGCATCGGTTCCAAATGTGCTTTTCAGAATAATGGAATGACAAAAAAATAAAAAAAATAAAGCAGGGTGAAATACAAGTTAAGATTAATCCAGTTTGCGGCATTACCACAAATATATATATATATATATATATATATATATATATATATATATATATATATATAAAAATGATCAAGGTTACAGTAAAGCATTTACAATTAAAATAAATGGGGCCAATTTTCAGAGAATTTAATCTTACAAAAGCACTAACCTAAATTCTTCTGTCAAGAGTATTATTTGACATATAAAGCTTTTTCAGTCATTTTTATTCAGTCGTTTTGTGGTTTTGTCATAGTGTTGTCACTGGATATACAATTGGATATAAAGTGATTTATGGAAGGACTGGCCCTTTTTTTTCTTTTTTTATTTATTTAATTGTTTATTTTTTCAACCAAAGGAGGGACAATGAACATTAAGCCACAAATGCAGCCAAGTAGGGTTAACTTGTACTCAACCTGGAATATTACTTAAAGGGGACCTATTATGCCCCTTTTTACAAGATGTAAAATAAGTATCTGATGTCCCCAGAGCGTATATGTGAAGTTTTAGCTCGATATACCCCACAGATAAATTTGTATAGCTTGTTAAAATTGCCACTTTTAGGTTATGAGCCAAGACGCGCTGTTTTGAGTGTGTTGTTTTAAATGCGAGTGAGCTGTTGCTCCCGGAGAAGGGGGCGGGAGTTCAAGCTCCGCATTAGCAGTGCTAGCCTTTGCAAATAAACATTACACTATTAATACAAGCCTGTTATCTTTACAGAAAACTACTCGGTTTCAAAGTCAGTCATCTGATTATACTGTGCATAATAAATTTGCGTTTATGAATTACACAGACAGGAAGCACGGTGGGATAAAAATAACAACATAGCTGGTCTCATGCTATCACAAACTTTATAAGTCCCACTTCTGATTATGAGCTCGACAACTTCAAGCGATCGACTCACGTTGCTTTCATATGCAACTTTTTGGGGGGGGGGATTATGGCGACTCCTATGTTCATTAGTGCATCCCAAAACACAACACTGAAGCCTCTTTGGTGCTGACATTGTATATATCTCCAGTAATGGCGGACCGCATCTTCTCACTCAGGGCTGTGTTTATGCTAATAGGGCAGAGAGCGTCACAAATGGATGGGACTTTTTCCCCTCAGTGACGTGCACAGAGGGAGAATCTGAAACAGCTCGTTTGGAGAGACCGTTTATGATTTATTGGTTTTATAAAAAAAAATGAGTTGGTGGATTTTTAACATTATAGGCTGGTTGCTTTCACACACTGCGGCCACACAACTGTTCAAACACCTTATAAAAGTGATTTTTGCATAATAGGTCCCCTTTAAATATCACACAAATTAGCTTTCTGCCACGTGGAAAAGCATTTATAGTATCCACACAGCAAAACTGAACAAATGTGGAGCTGCATTTATTTAGGTGCATGCCAACACAGAGTGTCAACCCTTTTGGATTCAATCCTAATGAACCTTGCCAATACACACAAAGAAACAGACTAGCATACACTTCTTATCGCTGTAATGTTCACCGCAGGTGGCACTTTAATACCTAGTGTCAATCAAAGAGCCCTTATCTGCAGCCATAATGGAGACCAGACATCAGCGCCTTCATCAAACCAGACATAGTGGAGCTTGTAAAAGCTGGAGCAGAATGGAGGCGTGGATAGCACTCATGCTCTGAATGTTCACAAAGACCATTACAACACAGTCCCTGTGCGATTTCACAGATCGCTCGATTCTTTGATATCGGTTGAGAGTGAATGTGTAAGTTTGTGTGATTTTGGAACTATGTAACTATTGGGTCAGTCCTCTTACGCAAGACATTTTGAGCTCTGTAGTTTTTTAAACAATAAAATGCCTGCATTGTATTTTGAAATAATTCATACAAGGCTTTTGGAAATATGTTTTGCTCAAGCTATATATTTTCAATGAAATAAGATTAAACTAAATGCATTTCTACTTACTGATCCGTGTTGTTGTTTTCACGTCAAAATTATGTCACTTTCTGGATGACAATGTCATTAAAAGAACAGTGCACCCAATAATGAAATTGACTGACAATTTACTCACCTTCAAGCCATCCAATATGCAAATAAGTTTGTTTCTACATTGGAACAGATTTGGAGAAATTTAGCATTAAATCACATGCTCACCAATGGATCCTGTGCAGTAAATGTGTGCAGTCAGAATGAAAGTACAAACTGCTAAAAAAAAAAATATCACAATAATCCACAAGTATTCCATATGACTCCAGTCCAGTTCATCAATTAATGTTTTGTAAAGAGAAAAGATGCATGTTTCTAAGAAATACATACATAATTAAGGTGTTTTAACTTTAAACTGTCACTTCTGGTCAAAATAATCCATAACAAAGCCTCTCTCCTGATTCATTTTAAAATTATTTATTTATTTATTTTACTAGAGAAAACAGTATTATAGATAGAGCACTAGTATTTTTGTTTTAGAGTAAAAAATGTCTTGATTGTGAATTTGTTAATAACAAATACACAGTGTTTCGCTTCACAAAACATTACTGGATTTGTGTGGATTATTGTAATGTTTGTATCAGCTGTTTGGACTCCCATTCTGATGGCACCCATTTACTACAGAGGATCCATTAGTGAGCAACTGATGTGATGCTACATTTCTCCAAATCCTTTCCAATAAAGAAACAAATTAATCTACATCTCGGGTGGCCTAAGAATGAGTACATTTTCAGCAAATTTAAATTTTTGGATGAACTATGCCTTTAAGGACCTGCTTAATGAAAAAAAAAGCCATCTTAATCTTCTTCTCTGCATATCACCTCTGCTCTGTTTATTTCCTTAATCTAGCTTTCTAATAAACCTGGCATTGTATGAATATTGTTGGCTCTGTGGCAATTTGCTTATATTCCTTATGTTCCTCTATTGCAAGTCTCTTTGGATAAAAGTGTCGGCTAAATGCAAATGAAAAAATTTAGTTTAATATTTCATGTGGCATATTAAGATTATGATGGGGGTTTGAAAATGCACTGCATAACTGTTTCATGTACATAACCAGTGCATGTGATAATAGCATGTTGGCTTTCCTCCATCTGTTTTGTCTGGTTGTCTTTGAGAAAACATCATTGTATCCTCAGGCAGAGGCCTTTGTTTTGAGCATGGAGAGAGGCCACTAATTGAGTGAGAAGTGCTGCGTGTGTGTTTGTATCTGCTAAGATCATGAGAGAGCTGGGTAATTTACATCTGTCAAAAGCTCACCTATGAACACAGACCTGACGTAACCCCATCATCTCTCCCTGTCATCAGCACTAGTCTAATTAGATCAACAACATTAAGAGTCTGCTAATATGAATCAAGATGATTCCTTTCGTTTTGATGTATGCTGATTCACTCACTGCCTCTGCATTCTCCTTTAATGAAACCCGCTATTTATTCTCCCTAAACACGGCAAACACAATATTCATTAGCAGCACAATGTACCTGCAGGCTTCTTCAGTTTACAAGTGCTGTATTTTATTAATGAAATAAATAAGTCTATTTTTTTTAAATAATTATTTATGTGCACTCGGTATTGGCTTAATAGGAGTGGATGCATAATAGATTTGCTTACATGGGAGAACAAGGGAAAAGGCGCCACACTTACAGGCATATCACGCCTCTTTAATGCAGCTACCTTCTTATTTCCATGACAGCTTCTTTCCTCAAAACTTCTGGAGGGAGCAATTCATGCCCTCATTAGCACAGCTGAGTAAATCTTTCTTGTTTAAACACATTATGTTGCTTGTATCTCTTTCAAAACGTTTCTTTCAGTGGGAAAAATAATATGCCTTTCGATGAGCTATGGTTCATCACAGTTTTTTTTTGTTTTTTTTACTCTTTTAGAGACTTATTACTAAAGCAGATCACAACCATAGATGGAATATGGATTAACACACCGGCTTGTTAGTTATTGTCTCCAGACCAGCAGGGGGCCCTGATTAGCTACAGAAATTCATATTTTTCATATCTTTATCTGTAGGCTGTTGTTTATTTATTTATTTTAAAAATGGGCATTTATTTATTTATTTTATTTTATTTTTAAAAGGGCATTTATTTATGTATGTATGTATGTATGTACTGTATATATATATTTTTATCAAATTGCTATTTATGATTGGGATGCACCAATATTAAAATGATGGGGGACTTGATAAGCTGATATTTTCATGTTGAGGACAATAAATGATAGTGGTTTATATTATTATTTTTAATTATATATATTTTTTTGTAAATACTATAAACAATTTTTAATGCTATGTGAATTTAGGCATCTAAATATTATAATGTACACTATGAACAACGGATATTCGTTTGAGATTCATACTGTATATACATTTATTTTATATAAATCAATGGACACAATGTGCATAACAAAATGTATTATATTTATTAGATCAGCAGCCTATTGGAGTTACACAAATATAAACACCTTCTGTTCAGTTCTGTTTCACTCCATCTTGCTATTTTTATTGCAATAATGTGTCCTGTGTTAAGAGCCCAATGAGACATCTGTGCCCAGGGCATGTCAGCGGCATAATCTGTCTCTGGCTATAGTTGGATAGCAAAAACAACCAGTCACATCTGCGTTCCTCTGAAGAAATATTCAGACGGGATTAGTTTTATATGGATAGGTGGGGTCATGTAATAATTACCAAAGCTTGTGTGTGATTTTAATACCATCCGAGTCAGCCCTGTCAGTAATTTTCATACGTTTTACAGACTGTGCACTCCAGTGCCGGTAATGATTACAGCGTCTTTTACCTTCTATAAAATGTTGTGAAGAAATGAGCACAGGTAAAAGCAATCTCATGCAAATTGACATGCTGGTCAAAGCCTGTGAGTCTCCATGGCCAGTGTCTAGCCCATAGGCCCTGTAGCTATCATTGTCTATCAGGCACTCATAGTCTCTCAAGTGGACACTGACCAATGAGAAGATGCTAGAAAATGAAAAGATGCACTTCACAGCTTTTCACAGGGACAAAACTCACTGCTGAGTATTGATTTATGGGGATTTTCTCAAGTTAAGCATATCTTTCATGTTTTGTCTTATTGTGTGTTTGCTTCGAGTGTTTTTGATAATGAAAAGATGCTGCATGATGATATTACAACCTTGCACAGTCCTTGAATTGATTTGAATTAATATTGATATTGATCTTTAATGCATGACAAAGAAAAAGTGTATATAGACTTTTTTTTTTTATTCAAGGGACATTTTTAATACTAAAGGCTACTTTTTTTTGAGATTCAAGATACAAAAAACTTTATCAATCAACCAATGATAGAAATGTGTCTTAGGTAAAAGGCTCACATATACACAATACAAAAGAACACACACAACAACCAAACCACAATTAATCCACAAAAACACCTCTAAAATAAATAATAACAAACCTAAGATACAAGATCCTGACAAAACTGCTTGGCCTTATTTAGAATAGAAATTGCAGTAGGAATAAACAAATTACTATGAGCCTTCCTTCTGGCCAATGGAGTTTTAAACTGACAACCTGATGGGAGAAGCTGAAAGAAATAATGCAAAGGATGAGAGGGGTCCGTAACAATAGAAGCTGCTTTCCTCTTTACAGCACAGTTATAGAGATCTAAAAGTTGAGTCGGTGGGTACCCAGTGATTATAGATGCCTGCGTGATTACTCTTGATATTTTTTTTTCTTTTCAGCTGAAAGAAAGTTAAACCAATAAAATATTGTTATAACTGATTCCACAAGTGACCAATATAGGCTGCTGTTAAGATGTACTGTCTTACATTGAAGCTCTTTAACCTTCTCAAAAGAGATAATCGCTGTTGAGCTTTCTTAAAGACACTATTTGCCTGCTGTGTAAAAGATAGATGCTTTTTCAATCACAGTGCCCAAATATGTAAAGATCTCAACCTTCTCCACTACCTGCCCCCCAGCTTAAGTGGTTCAGATAAAGGGTGATCAATGTTAAGAAAACGAAACCTCCCACAACACAACTCTTTAGGTCTTACTTGTATTTAACTGCAGCAAACTCTCTTGGAACCAGAGGACCATAGAATCAACAAATTGCCTATAAGTAACCAGGGATTGCTCATCACTCATACAAGCCACCAAGGCCATGTCATTAGCATATTTTAAAAGTGACATACCATTGATGTCACACCTGATTTTTTTCGGATATATAGAAAATAAAATAGGCGATAACACACAGCCCTGTGGAACCCCTTAAACTTTTTAGTTTTTTTTTTACATTTAAAACCACACAGCCTGACATGTTGAGGTCTGTCTTTTAAAAGTCCTTAATCCATAGCACAAGACTTAAATTAACGTGTAGTCTCTGGAGGCGATCCAATACAAAACCAATGTTCACTGTGTTAAAAGCAGATGTGAAATTGTGAATTTGAAAGGTCTAGGTGTCTAGTCACTGTAATATATTAATATTACTGGTCAATAGTTTGTAATTGGTACAATATTTAGATATATATATTTTAGAAACAAGTCTTTTATGCTTACCAAGGCTGCATTTGCTTGATCAAAAAATAAATTTAAAATAGTGCTGTTAAATGATTAATCGTGATTAGCTGCATCCAAAATAAAAGTTTGTATTTTCATTACATATCTGTGTGTACTGTGTATATTTATTATGTATTTATAAATACACACACATACAGTATATATTGAAAATATTTACATGTATATATTTATATTCATATAATTTATATTATATATAAATATATTTAATATAAACTTAACATATTTTTCTTAAATATATACATGCACGGGTGTGTATTACATAATAAATATACACAGTACACACACATATACTATGTGAACAAAAACTTTTATTTTCGATGTGATTAATCACAATTAATCATTTGACAGCACTAATTTAAAACAACTGTATTCTGTTTGATTTTTTTTATATATATATAATGTATTCCTGTGATGGCAAAGTTGAATTTTCTGCAGCCATTCCTTCAGTCTTCAGTGTCACATGATCCTTCAGAGATAATTATAATATGCTGATTTGGTGCTCAAGAAACATTTTGTATTATTATAAAAGTTGAAAACAGTTGTGATGCTTAATATTTTGGTAGAAGACATGCTACTTTTTTCATTTAGAATTATTTGAATACAAAGTACAAAAGAGCAGCATGTATATGATATAAAAACCTTTTGTAAATTTCTTTACCATCACAATCAATTTAATGCATCCTATACTACAAACCAGATTCCAAAAAAGTTGGGACACTGTACAAATTGTGAATAAAAAAGGAATGCAATAATTTACAAATCTCATAAACTTATATTTTATTCACAATAGAATATAGATAACATATCAAATGTTGAAAGTGAGACATTTTGAAATGTCATGCCAAATATTGGCTCATTTTGGATTTCATGAGAGCTACACATTCCAAAAAAGTTGGGACAGGTAGCAATAAGAGGCCGGAAAAGTTAAATGTACATATAAGGAACAGCTGGAGGACCAATTTGCAACTTATTAGGTCAATTGGCAACATGATTGGGTATAAAAAGAGCCTCTCAGAGTGGCAGTGTCTCTCAGAAGTCAAGATGGGAAGAGGATCACCAATTCCCCCAATGCTGCAGCGAAACATAGTGGAGCAATATCAGAAAGGAGTTTCTCAGAGAAAAATTGCAAAGAGTTTGAAGTTATCATCATCTACAGTGCATAATATCATCCAAAGATTCAGAGAATCTGGAACAATCTCTGTGCGTAAGGGTCAAGGCCGGAAAACCATACTGGATGCCCGTGATCTTCGGGCCCTTAGATGGCACTGCATCACATACAGGAATGCTACTGTAATGGAAATCACAACATGGGCTCAGGAATACTTCCAGAAAACATTGTCGGTGAACACAATCCACCGTGCCATTCGCCGTTGCCGGCTAAAACTCTATAGGTCAAAAAAGAAGCCATATCTAAACATGATCCAGAAGAGCAGGCGTTTTCTCTGGGCCAAGGCTCATTTAAAATGGACTGTGGCAAAGTGGAAAACTGTTCTGTGGTCAGACGAATCAAAATTTGAAGTTCTTTTTGGAAAACTGGGACGCCATGTCATCCGGACTAAAGAGGACAAGGACAACCCAAGTTGTTATTAGCGCTCAGTTCAGAAGCCTGCATCTCTGATGGTATGGGGTTGCATGAGTGCGTGTGGCATGGGCAGCTTACACATCTGGAAAGGCACCATCAATGCTGAAAGGTATATCCAAGTTCTAGAACAACATATGCTCCCATCCAGACGTCGTCTCTTTCAGGGAAGACCTTGCATTTTCCAACATGACAATGCCAGACCACATACTGCATCAATTACAACATCATGGCTGCGTAGAAGAAGGATCTGGGTACTGAAATGGCCAGCCTGCAGTCCAGATCTTTCACCCATAGAAAACATTTGGCGCATCATAAAGAGGAAGATGCGACAAAGAAGACCTAAGACAGTTGAGCAACTAGAAGCCTGTATTAGACAAGAATGGGACAATATTCCTATTCCTAAACTTGAGCAACTTGTCTCCTCAGTCCCCAGACGTTTGCAGACTGTTATAAAAAGAAGAGGGGATGCCACACAGTGGTAAACATGGCCTTGTCCCAACTTTTTTGAGATGTGTTGATGCCATGAAATTTAAAATCAACTTATTTTTCCCTTAAAATTATACATTTTCTCAGTTTAAACATTTGATATGTCATCTATGTTGTATTCTGAATAAAATATTGAAATTTGAAACTTCCACATCATTGCATTCTGTTTTTATTCACAATTTGTACAGTGTCCCAACTTTTTTGGAATCGGGTTTGTATATAAAAGTATTAATTTTATATATTAATTTCATAATCTTATACTATATAAAAGTATTAATTTGTTTTTTTTAGGTACTGACCCCAAACTACTGTATATTTGTATATATAATAATATTATTATTATTTGAAACTGAATCTCAATAAAACCATTAGAACAGGGCTAAAAACACATTTGTCTGTCTTTAACAACATGAAATATGCACATACATTTTTAAACTGTACCAAATTATTAGTGAAAAAGGACCATTTTCTCTTTACATTTTAAACATTCTCTTTTCATATTAACAAAAGACTTCATTCTTTACGCAGCTGGGTAGAGTTCATTCATTTTACTTCCCCACAGTTTACGCCAGATTCAGTCAAATTCATTAGTGAACACTAGTCAATCTCTGTTGGGGATTGGCCTTTCTGTGCCTTTGAGTAAACCACTTAACCTCCCTTCAATAATTATCCACTCACTTAAGACAAGTCATTATTTAAATGCTGCTCGCAGCAAAAAGGCCCTGCATAGACTACAGGGGGCTAATTTGAGAATAGGGGACATGTAAGTGGCGGATGAAAACTTCCCCACGATCAGGGATGATTTTGCCGCAAATTAAGCGAGCCTGGCTGATGTACCAACTCCCCTTTAAGGCTCCGAAGGCTTTTTTTCCTCGAAAGGCCCTTGAAAGGTTTGATGTGTAATGAATTGAGTTTGGTGGATTAATTTAATTGAGTTTTATGCCCACTAATTTGGTTCAAAATTAAGGCAACACAAAATAATGATGAGCTCAAAAAGGGGGAATTCCCTCAGATTGGGCCTCCAGGTTCCGGCTCCACCGATAAATTATCGGCTGAATGCAATTGAATGAAAAGCAGCTCCCGGACCTCCTCTCTGGCCGATGTTATGGAAAATGAATTAAAGAGGTCTTTCTGCCTTAATGTCATTCCCCTCCAACTTCTTCCCTCCTTTCCTCTTCTAATTTAATTCCGCTAAAATCCAATCAGAATCATTTTACATTAAAATTAAGTCTCAGAGGAAAAATGAGCAAAAGAACTGCGGAAAAGCCAGTAAAAGGAGGATAACGCTCCTTCCCTTTCATCCACGCCAGACTCTTTTCATTAGGACTCTACAGTTAGGAGTGAATCGGTTGGGACAGCAGTGTGACGCGCCTGAGGCTGGAGTGTATGACAAGACACCATGAAGACACAATGAAAAGTCTCAGTCACAGTAGCAGGCTGACACAGCGACCCCGCATATAATTATGCCTTAAATAATAAATGTCCACGCGTACATTTTCATACTCTGAGTCTCACTTATAATGGTTGGCCTGAATATTCTTGGTTCAGAGAGAGAGGCCTGTGGTTTATTTTGATTGTCCCGGTTTGGTTAGTTATAGTTCCACTGGCTCGTTTTTGCTTGGATTGTGGTGAATAAGTTAAGCGCAGTGACAGTGCCTGAGCAGTGAGAGAACATAATCAGGTAGGCAGACGTATCGTATTACTCACACTTTCACAGGAAAATAATTTACACATCTAACATTGCATGCTAATGTGTGCGATTTACATCCCTCCTCCTGCTGAGCGCGGAGCCCGTGATTCAGTAACACACGGTTGTTCGTCTCTTATAAATTAGGTACAAATTTTTATGAGACCAGGTTGCACTTTTCAATGATCTGTTTATTTTTCTCTGTTTTGGGGGAATTTTCTGTGCAGCTTTGGATTGCCATATGCATTCAGTTGTTTGTCTGCGAGAGGGTGTGAATGATGGGAAGGGTGAGTGTGTGTTTGTGAGGTCTATCCTTGCCATCTGGGCTAAAATAATCTGATCAGTTCATGACTCTGTGAAGAGTAAATCAGGCTGTGTGTGTAAGTCAATATTTATTTATTCAACTTAAAACATTCCCAACCCACATAAGCAAAACATGCATGTTCTTTATGCAAATTATGTGTGATTGAAAAACGAAAGTAAAGGCATAATTTTACAGTAACGTTGTATATGGTAAAATTAGTTAATGCACGAACAAACAATGAACAATACTTTTTAGAGCTTTTAATATTAGAGCTTTTAATCGTAATTATTTATTAAGGAGTTTAATATCAATTTGTAAACACTTCGTATATACTACACTGCAAAAAGGACTTTTCAAATTTGTGAAAAAAGATTATTGGAATAATACTATTTCAGATTTTCTACTTTAAAAAAAAAAGTCATTGGGTTGCATTTTCTTTTTTTCTTTTTTTTTTTCCTTCCCAATATAGTTCAGTCTATATAATTTATAATGCAATAACTAATGTATATGTATATAAAATTCATAGTGCATTAACTATGCAAATGTTTATACAATGTTTGAATTTGAACTATTAAATTGTATTATGCAAATTAATTAATTAATTAATTTAAGAATAATAAATTATGTAAAAGTAATGTTCATGTTTTTTTTAATTACATATTGTTAACATACTACCTTATGGTAAAGTGTTTCAAAAAGGAAAAAAAAAAGAATTATATCTGACAAATATAGTTTCCACATTTTGCAATTTGCCTGTAATAACTGATAAGATATTACACCTCCGATGTGATCAATAGGTCATTTGAAACAGCAGTTAATCATCAAGCAACAGTTTCTATGACTAATTGCTTTTCCTCCGTTTGTGAGAGCCAAAGGTGGAGATTACATCCTTTCACCAGTGAGTAAAGGCATCTAGCATCATACGCCCCCTCATGTTTTAATTTACCATGCAAAATAAAAACACGAGGTAAGGCATTTGCATTTTATTTTTGACAATAGTCCTCAAAACAAAGATAAATTTTGACTTTAGTCTGCTAAGTCGTATTTAAATTAAAGTTGTGGTGATTTGCAGCACAACACTGGTTGCCACCTGTGTGGGATGAACAGCTGCCAGTCAACAATTATTGTCACCTGCCATCAGTAGCTACGTTTACATGGACACTTTTTGCTTCCATCGGAATTAATTCATTCTGATTGACAATCCGAACGTAGTGTTTACATGAACGCTAATAAAGTGATCGGGTTGATGTGAGCGTTTATATGTCACAAGCTTCTGATCGGATTTAATCTTTTGACATGCGCACACTGCATGAATATTCAGAGTTTCCCGCTGTTGTCGCGTATTGTTTTAAAAAGCACACTTGATATTTATTTACTTCGGGTCCTAATTAGTCGACAACTAGCACAGTAACTATTGTGCAGTGCTGCTTACTTTAGAAAGCAGTAAAAGTGTCCCTTCCCGTGCCCAAAACCAGTCGTCTGTGAATGAGTCTTAAACAAGGACTGGTGGGATGTTGTCCTGCTCCACTTCACAGACGCTGAGTGAAAGCAGCGTTTTAGAATGACTGGACACTCATTTATGACACTTTATTCACCAGGAAGAACAGCTCGTTCCGCGCGTCATTACGCTATTTTTTACGTCACTGCACATGCGCAGTGCTTTCCAGTTTCGGTTTTCAATCCGATCAAGTGTTTACATGTCCTCTCGTTCGGATTACAAAAGGAATAAACCACCCCTTACAATCCGATCGAAATTTTAATCAGATCTGGCCAATTCAATCCGATTGACGTGTTTACATGTGACTTTTTTATTCCGATTGTGCTTTAGTCCTATTACGATCAGATTATTAGGGTCCATGTAAACACAGCTAGTGATTTAACGCCATGTACAGCCAGTTTTGGGAGTGAAATGTCATTGATTTGCAATTGTGTATGCCATTTAAATATATGTACATGAATAATATGTTATGTATTCTGTACCATCTGTATATATCGCATGTACTGTAGGTGTACATGACTCTGAACATATTTTCTGTGAACATATATTTTTAAATACTTTTTAATGAGAAAAAATGACTTTTGCACTTTTAAGTCTCTGTGTCATTTTTCTAATTAAGTCACTTCACTTAATGATTAGTTGTTCAGTTCGGTATTAATGAACATTTATACAATCCCTAGAAAAAATGTGGCTGTCAGTTTCTCTTATAACCATAATTTGTGTGTCCAGAACAGGATTTTAGAACTCAGAAAAGGAGCGACAACCACATTTAGCTGCAGGCTGTCTGTGGTCACTCATCACATACTCAGACTGCGTGCAGATCATAAAAGGATCTGTTTAATGAACTGAACTGGGATGAAGAATGTTCCGAAATTCAAGTAGAAACTTCCTCTGTCTCATGTGTGCTCATGTAATATTCAGGTCTTTTCTGGGCTGCTATTAAAATGCGTCCAGTGTGAAGCCAGCAGTTTAGACCGGGGGAGAGCTGCCCGTTCAGCCCCTCGCCCCTGTCTCTTTTTTCTCAGCCTGCCTGGCTTCATTCACGCTCCGCAACCCCACTCGGTCATCCATTCATTCTCCTAGAGTACACAAGCACGCTCTAACACACTCCAATACACGCTCCCTTTCCCTTGTCAAAGCCTGCTGTTGTCTTATACACTCTATCGGCACTTACCTATTCTATTCTATAAAAAGAAAAAAAAAAAGCTACGTGTACTGTGCTAGACTAACTGAGACTTGTCATGGCACTTATACTGTTGCTTTCTCATTGGTCTGATTGCTTCTATTGTTCTCATTTGTAAGTCGCTTTGGATAAAAGTGTCTGCTAAATGATTAAATGTCAATGTAAATGTAAATCTGTCTCTCTCTCTCTCTCACTTCTTTCATTTGGCCTCTTTCTGGGTCATCATCCTCAAAGCCAGCAGTCTATTAATGATATTAAAAATATATCACCAGATGCTAAGGCCCATCTTTCAGCTCTCTTGATCTGTAGTTTTTATCATATTTCTAACCTCCCACATGAGCAGAGCTTCTCTTCCAAAGCCTCTGTCCCTTGTAAGCTGAAGGAGTGTCAAGAAGAACAGTACCTGCACACTTCTAGCAATATATTTCCCCCCATAAGATCTCTACTAATGTTTGTGACATGCCAAAGTATCAAAAGTGAAGTGATGCATGGATTACAGGATCTACAGTCGCAGACAGACCATTTGAGAGGTGGCGCCATATTTAAAAATGATGAACCACTTCTGAAAAATATTTACAATGCTACTGTATGAATATGTACCAAAATGTCGCAGGACTAGGTTGTTAGTGACTTAACAGCATGTGAAATTATGCAATATAATGCATATAATTAAAAGCCATCATTTCGATCTTTAAAGAGTTTCATGTCATTTCATACATGACTAGCTTTCTCTCTTCTATGGAACACAAAAGAAGATATTTTTAAATAAATGGTCATGCAGCTCTTTTCCATGCAGTGAAAGTCAATGTTGACCAGGGGCTATTATACTCCAAAATAACTATAATAGTAGTTCATGCTCTTCGTGCATTGTATGTATTTCTAGTCTTTTGAAGCAATTAAATAACTTTGTGTGTGAAATAGACCAAACATTTTTTTTCTCCCCTTTACAACCTGTGTGGACAACATTCACTTTGACTGAATGGAAAATAACAGTTATATTGGTTAAGAATCACATGAGAGTGAATAATTGATGACAAAGTTATTATATATGGATGAGCTATTCCTGGGATAAAGTCAGCTAACCCCTAACTAAAAACAAAAAACAAAAAAAAAACAATGAAATGCCACTCAAATCACCATTTTTGTCCATTAACTGCTGTATGTTATATACATACATGTCTAACATTATACACTACTCTTCAAAAGTTCAAATGAATCCTGAAAAGAGTATCACAGTTTACACAAAAATATTAGGGAGCACAACTGCTTACAACATTGATAACAGAGAAATGTTTATAGAAATAGAAGAAATGTTTCTTGAGCAGCAAATCTAATATGCTGATTTGCTGCTCAAGAAACATTTCTTCTATTTCTATAAACATTTCTCTATTATCAAAAATTTCTGAAAGATCATGTAACACTGAAAACTGGAGTAATAACTGCCGATATACTGTTGTAAATTTACTTCCGCAAATTAAAAAAGAAAACAGACAATTTAAATTGTAATGTTACTGTTTTTATTGTATTACTGATCAAATAAATACAGCTTGGTGACCATAAGAGACTTATTCCAAATACATTATTTTCATCCACTTACCTACAAATCCCCAGACCAACAGTAACTGGCAGATAGTCAGAAATGAATGAAAGTGAATGAGAGCAGGTTTGTCCTGAGAGGAACGCTGACAGTGATTGGTAGACAGGCAAATCAGCAAACATATGCTGTTAAATCTGGACATGTCTAGCACATTACATTTGAGTTAGCGTATGTGTGTAATGATACAATACAATTTGTTCACTTGAATCGAATGGATATGTAAGCTTATTAGGTAGAAAGGTAGCAAATCAATATGTTATTGACAATGTTCATTGTTTAAAGGATTTTGCGAGTTGCAATTTGATGGAAGACTGTTGACATGCCTGTTTTGACTTTGGAGAAGAGCCAAACAGATCTGATCCACGAATCAATACGTCTTGGAGATGTATTTTAGGATGTATGCCAACAAATATTTTTTCCAAACAGTAAAATATGATAAAAACATTTGAGCTGATTTAAATGTATAAAGCTGGTATATTTGCACAGGACTGAAATTGTATTTATTATTTTGCCAATTGTTTTATTTAGATTTTTTTTTTATTTTGCACTCCAGAACACACATCCTTTACAATGTATGCAGATAATGATATGAAACACATTTAGGGAAAATAAGTAGGGATCTGTGGAAAGTTAAATGTGATCTGATTTCGTTCTTTTCAGTTTGACATATGCTGTAAGTAGTGTGCTACTATATTTCTTCAGGCTGAACTGTCAAAAGTCATCTGCATTGTCTGTTTGTCTCTGTTATTTTGTCCTTGCTGTGTGCTTTTGTTTGGGACTGGAGAGTCATTTTATTTCTGTTGTGATTGGCGTAGCAGGCCTCTCCTAATTGGCAATTAACAGCGCTCACAAAGCAATCAAGCACCAGTAAGCCAGATGCAAAGGATGAAAATTAGCTTGTGTATAATTTATCGGGCTTAACTTTAGATCTATTTTGGATTATAATGAGGCAAATTGTACAAAATATTCCTCATTCTTGTATGTGACTATGCAGGGCTGTATTCCTGGATGCAATCTGCATATTTTGGGATTCATTTTATGCCATTTTATCCCTGTGAAGATTTTTAATTTTCTCTTTTTTCCCTATATCCCCAGTTTTTTTTTTTTTAAGCACTTTGAAGTTATTTTTAATTGCTTCTTGAACAGATAATGAAGCAACAGTCATTAAACGCAGTCATATTAGTAGAGTTCACCCTCACTTGCAAATCTTTTAACACTGGGAGCAACTCCATTAAATTCAGACATTTCATTTTAACTGTCCCCTCACACTTATAATTAGCCAAACACATTTTCTAAACAAATTGAAGGATTTTCCTACACTGATCATTTTTTCCCATGTTGCTAAAAATGCAAAGCATGTAAACACTTTGTTGCACATAAGTAATAAGTGCAAGGACTTAAAATAATAGGAAACAATGATCATAGTTGTATAGCTCTCAGTTGCCTTTACATCGGGTTGTTGCTGTCAGTTGTAGTAAATCAGTTTAATTATGTACAGACTGTTCTGTAGTATAGCTTAAGCTTAAGTAAGAGTAAAATAAAGTTGATATACAATGTCGGTCAAAAAATTGGAATCATTAAGATTTTTTAAATATTTTTGAAAGACATATTTTATGCTCACCAAGGCTGCATTTATTTAATCAAAAATATAGTAAAGACAGTAATATCATTATTATAAAATAACTGTTTTCAATTATTTTAATTGTAATTTATTCCAGTGATGCAAAGCTGAATTTTCAGCATCATTACTCCAGTCTTCAGTGTCACATGATCCTTCAGAAATCATTCTAATATGCTGATTTGCTGCTCAAGAACATTTCAATTCTGAAAAAAACATATTTTTGCTACATAATAGTTTTGTGGAAATCTTGATACACTATCATCCAAAAGCTTAGGTAAGTTGGGGTAAGGAAGAATAAAAGGAAAGAAAATAAAGGAATAAACAAAGTCAAACACCCCATGTTTTGTAATTAATATGAAATACGGATAGCAGCACTCATCAGTGGGCAGTGTCTACTTTAAAATAAAGAGATGAGCATTTTGTGTCCCCACCAATTCTGTGCCTGCTGTATGGAGTGAGAGAAACTATCAAAAACACTTGACAAACTCACACAAATAACTTGCTAACTTGTCGGAACGATCAGTCACATCGGTGTTTGTGGGTGTTAGAGTGGCCACAAATCTCATTTCCCATTTCCTCTCCTCATACGGTCGTGTCAAGATACCAATTCTAACTTCAAATGGCCTCTCTTGAGCACAGGGACACAGGTGGAATGAAATTAGTGAAGAGAGGATCGCATGTCCTCAAACTAGGGAGAAATGTCCACTCTGAACCTGCTCAAGTGATTTCTGAAATCGTCTCTGATTGCTGCAGAGAAACATACACACTCTTCCATGATTGTAGAAGCAGTTCACTAATAGCCCGGATTCCTCCACAGGTGAAAATTGGCTTCAGAATATTGTATGAAGACTTAAAAAGAGGGGTGACATTAACTCAGAGCCCGCAAAAGAACATAAATCACTGGGACAGAACAGCAGATGAGAGTACAGTAACAGGGCCGCTGCTGGCCAAATGGGTGCCCTAAGCAGAATTGTATTGTTGTGCCCCCTCCCCCAAATACTATGGATGTTTAAAAAAAAACACACCCACTACAGGGGTCAAAATAGAACTTTAATAAAATATAAAAGTAAATAAATAAATAAATTGTAATTAAATTGTATTATTTACAAATTACAATTAGACAGTTACCTATGGCTATTATTTTATTATTTGTCTGATTGATTTTATAGTCTCAAACATTCAGAAATCACACAAAAGAAAATTAAGCAGTTTTACTATGATAAAACCGTGGTTAATTTTTGTAAGAGTTGTGATGTCCACATGTTTTGAAGATATAGAGGCTGTAGCATTTCTATCACAAAAAGGTGGCCAAAAATTAAAGATTAAGTGGATATTTGAATTAGCCAAAATGTTTGGTCAATATTAAAGGACTTGATCGTTCTGTAAGTGTATTACCAGACCTTTGGCTCACTTTACAGGCATTTGTAACAATATGTAATGTAAATATCTAAATTGTTTATTTTGTATTACATTATGTATTTTAACAGTGTTTTTCAATGAAACCATATAATTATTAACCAATCATTGCCTCACTGTTTTTATATAATGCATTTTAAGTCATTTTAAAGGCTATTGTTGGCTTAGGTCTGTTTTTATAACCACAAAAATTATTATCTTAATACTTATTTTTAAAATATTATTTGAAATAACAAAACCATGGTTAATTTGTGGTTACCATCCATACAAGAACCATGATTTTTGGTTTTATTCGTAGTAAAGCCATGGCTAGTTTTCGTAAGAATCAGAGAGAATATTATATGCGTTGCTGTTTTTTTAAATTATTACCGACATTAAAACACGTTATTAACGTCAACAGTCAAAAAAGTTACAGGATTATGAATGTAGGCTACCTAAAAGTGATGCACGGGCTTCATCTTTTTTTCCTTTTCTTTTCTCGGCACTGGATTGCTGTTGTCTTTTCACGGGCATAGCTGTCCGTCAACTATGATCATTTGCTTTCAGCCGCAAACATGTGCGAGCGGTCACAGGCGCGGATGCGGGAATGCTGCGTCACGTGTGATTGGCCTACTGCCTACTACGTCTGTGTTCACCGTAAAACGTATGTTTTATAATTATATATACAGTGGGTACGGAAAGTATTCAGACCCCCTTAAATTGTTCACTCTTTGTTATATTGCAGCCATTTGCTAAAATCATTTAAGTTCATTTTTTTTCCTCATTAATGTACACACAGCACCCCATATTGACAGAAAAACACAGAATTGTTGACATTTTTGCAGATTTATTAAAAAAGAAAAACTGAAATATCACATGGTCCTAAGTATTCAGACCCTTTGCTCAGTATTTAGTAGAAGCACCCTTTTGATTTAATACAGCCATGAGTCTTTTTGGGAAAGATGCAACAAGTTTTTCACACCTGGATTTGGGGATCCTCTGCCATTCCTCCTTGCAGATCCTCTCCAGTTCTGTCAGGTTGGATGGTAAACGTTGGTGGATAGCCATTTTTAGGTCTCTCCAGAGATGCTCAATTGGGTTTAAGTCAGGGCTCTGGCTGGGCCATTCAAGAACAGTCACGGAGTTGTTGTGAAGCCACTCCTTCGTTATTTTAGCTGTGTGCTTAGGGTCATTGTCTTGTTGGAAGGTAAACCTTCGGCCCAGTCTGAGGTCCTGAGCACTCTGGAGAAGGTTTTCGTCCAGGATATCCCTGTACTTGGCCGCATTCATCTTTCCCTCGATTGCAACCAGTCGTCCTGTCCCTGCAGCTGAAAAACACCCCCACAGCATGATGCTGCCACCACCATGCTTCACTGTTGGGACTGTATTGGACAGGTGATGAGCAGTGCCTGGTTTTCTCCACACATACCGCTTAGAATTAAGGCCAAAAAGTTCTATCTTGGTCTCATCAGACCAGAGAATCCTTCAGGTGTTTTTTAGCAAACTCCATGTGGGCTTTCATGTGTCTTGCACTGAGGAGAGGCTACCGTCGGGCCACTCTGCCATAAAGCCCCGACTGGTGGAGGGCTGCAGTGATGGTTGACTTTCTACAACTTTCTCCCATCTCCCGAATGCATCTCTGGAGCTCAGCCACAGTGATCTTTGGGTTCTTCTTTACCTCTCTCACCAAGGCTCTTCTCCCCGATAGCTCAGTTTGGCCGGACGGCCAGCTCTAGGAAGGGTTCTGGTCGTCCCAAACGTCTTCCATTTAAGGATTATGGAGGCCACTGTGCTCTTAGGAACCTTAAGTGCAGCAGAAATTTTTTTGTAACCTTGGCCAGATCTGTGCCTTGCCACAATTCTGTCTCTGAGCTCTTCAGGCAGTTCCTTTGACCTCATGATTCTCATTTGCTCTGACATGCACTGTGAGCTGTAAGGTCTTATATAGACAGGTGTGTGGCTTTCCTAATCAAGTCCAATCAGTATAATCAAACACAGCTGGACTCAAATGAAGGTGTAGAACCATCTCAAGGATGATCAGAAGAAATGGACAGCACCTGAGTTAAATATATGAGTGTCACAGCAAAGGGTCTGAATACTTAGGACCATGTGATATTTCAGTTTTTCTTTTTTAATAAATCTGCAAAAATGTCAACAATTCTGTGTTTTTCTGTCAATATGGGGTGCTGTGTGTACATTAATGAGGAAAAAAAATGAACAAATGATTTTAGCAAATGGCTGCAATATAACAAAGAGTGAAAAATTTAAGGGGGTCTGAATACTTTCCGTACCCACTGTATGTTAATGTTTAGATGTTTATTTATGTATATGTTAATTGTAATACTAATATAGAACAAAAGTATTTTTTTTTGAGCAACTGTGATGGTGCCCCCCTGGGAGTTGGTGCCCTATGCAAACTGCTTACTCTGCATATAGGGAGCGGCGGTACTGTACAGTACTATAGGGTGCTGACAGCAACATTATTATTTGCATCTATATTATCTGGTGAATGAATTATGTATTCCAGTACTACTACTAATTATTATTATTATTATTATTATTATTATTATTATTATTATTGGAAGATTGTTTTATATATATATATATATATATATATATATATATATATATATATCAGGGGCGTAACCACCATAGACATTGAGGGGGACAAGCAGGGGCGCCTTAAGATAACCAGAGGCCCTGGGCTACAGCATTACGGTAGGCCCCCCTACCCCAGAAAACCTTTTTTTTTTTTTTTTAAGCTTCCTGACAATTATGTCAAATTTCGATTTATGTCAAATTTTCACAACACTGTTCTGCGTAAAATGTGAATAGAAGTGAATATGCAAATTCCCTCTTTGCCACAAGGTGGCGCTTAAGAACAGCAGAATATAGCCGTTACATAACACTATTACAGGCTTTATACAGAGGTAATATGAAAAGAAAATGCCATCAAAACTTTCCTGGCTGAAATGTGAGTTTACAGGTATGATTTAAACACCATAAATCACACAAATTATTCATTATTCATCATCAGTAGAACGAAACATCAAGACATGTTGGTATAAATGTGGATTGTTTGGTGATTCCTAACTATGTTTTTATTTTGAAACATGCCGTGCTCACGTTTAATTAATTAAATCACAGCAGGTCGAATCCTATTTTTCCATCCCTGGATTTAAAATTGAGACTTTGAAGCAGCGCCTTAATCTAAAACCTTCAACTGACACAGATTACATCCACACAAATTACTGAACTCGCACTGTATGATGTTACAGAAAGTTGTCCGGTCCAGTTCCTTTCACAAAGCAGTGTTGTTTCTCTTGTTAATCTGCACGCTAACAAAGACACGCTTGTGCTGGGCTAACGTTACTTTACTAGTGAAATAAGCGAATGCATGCATTCCGCTTACAGTATATCGGAGGAACATGTGGAACATACCAACTACACAAACTGTGTGGGGGGAACCTAAACTGAACCATTCACTATATATGCTACTACAACCAGGGCGTCGCTGAAAATGAGTGTGTGAGTTTGTTTACAGAATGCTGTTGTCACTGCTGCAAACTCCCATATAAATAATTATTCAAAAAATATAATTTCCCTGCAGCCAGTGGGCCCCCTTTACAGTGTAGGCCCCTGGGCTTCAGCCCCTTGAAGCCCGTGCTTTAATGCGCCCCTGGGGACAAGTCCCCCCCAATAATTAGAAATGGCCAAATGTCCCCCCCAATATTTGAAATTCTTGCACTGATCTGCTGTCCTCCATTACGCAGCGCTCTTGTTAGGATGACAAAAAAAGCTTTAAAAGTAACATTTTCAGTCTGCTCTGCATCAGCGGGCTAACAGTGCTCCTCAATGTCAAAATAATTGAACTGGCCAATCAAATCAAAGTAGGCGGGGTTTAGCGTTCACAGACGCTGAGCGCACAGCGAAGATTGAAAACACTGAAAGAGAGCGAGGTAAGATGGAAGCTTCAAATCATTTAATGTTTAATCAACTGTTTTAGGAAAGAGATGTTAAATGACCGACAGTTATATTCGGTGAAGCAATTACTCGACTTTTTCTCAAATATGCCCATTTTGAGAGAAAGAGAGAGAGAAATGAAATGTGCATGTGTTAATTATCTGCATCTGTTTGTCTGTCCCTACAAACAATGAAACTGTGAATTTAGTCCTACTTCAAAAACAGTCGTTGCTGAGAAATATAATGTAGCGATTCAGTATGGAAACTATTTTATTACAATAAAAGTTGCGGGGTAGTGTTGACAAGTCACTGTGTGCGAGTAATAATGTGTGTGCGTGCGTCAATTAAAGCATTTATATATATATATATATACAAAAATTGGTCCCCCCAATGTTCAAGACATGGTTACGGCCTTGATATATATATATATATATATATATATATATATATATATATATATATATACAATAAAATATAATATAAAATATATTTTAGGTTTTAATATATGTATAATATTTACATAATTTTAAAGGTGTAAATTCCATGGTTGCCTGCTTCTAATTAATACAAGCTACAAGTTTTTGTGTGTGAAATATTACTGTTTTTCTGTTTTTACTGGATAAAAATAATGCTCTGACCACTGCTTAACACTCTAGATGCACTCAGTGAATATGGAGTTACTTTTGTGCTGATAAATTCACTCCGTGTCTGCCAATAACCAAACATTAACAGCGTTCAGATGAAATGCCAAGGGAAAGAGAAAATGATTGCACCTATTTACAGACTCTTCAGATTCTGATTTATATTAATAAAACCATCTTTAGTCGAGAGATAATTCATGTTACCATGAAAACTAGTCAATGCAATGTCTCTTCCAGTAACCAGTTTTTTGCCTTTGCTCTCATTGACTTATCTCCTGTTTATAACCCTGATGTAAAAGTTCCCCAGTCACCAATGTGCCCTCGAGCAAAGCACTTAACCCCAGGATGCTCCAGGGACCCTGTGACTGCAGTAAGTGCACTTCAGTCACTGAGAATGGAAAGAGTCTGCTAAATGACATATAAACAATTAGAGAGGAACATATTGTGTATTTATAGCTGTTGTTTTCTATTACATTCATGATCTGGTTCATTTTCAGGGCCAGGGCCGCTGCTGGCCAAATGGGTGCCCTAAGCAGGATTGTATTGTTGAGCCCCCTCCCTTAAATATTATTGGGAAAAAAAGTTTGATTGATTTTATGGTCTCAAGCTGTCACTGTGCACACATCGGGGAGGAACGAGGAACACGCAGACATGGATAAACTCAAATTAACGGTCTTTAATACGGACAAGGAAAGGCAAGACAAGGCAGGGCAGACACACAGTAACACCGGGATTAACGAGTAGACCAGACGAACACAACTGAACAGACAGGAACTTAAATGCACAGGATAATTACAAACACAATCAAACACAGTTGGGACATAATTAACTGATAATCACAGTAAACAAGGACAGGAAACAGGAAGGACCAAATAAGGAAACATGAACTAAGACAGGAGAAAACAAAACCAACACAGACCATAATCGTGACATAATTCCCCCCGCCCAGAAGGCGCGTCCCACGCCGTACCAGTCCACCCTGGGGGTGGGCACCCTGGAGGCTGGTGCAGGACAGGGACAAGGGGAACACATCCAGGGCGGAACAGACCGGACGGGTCCGTGGACTCCGGAGACTCTGGACGGCCTCCGTGGCCTTGGCCTCGTCACTCGTCCCGGCCACTACTGCCGGAGCCCTACTACCCCCCCCCCCCCAAAAAAAAAAAAAAAAAAAAATCTTTGGGGAAACTAACGGGGGCTATCCAAAGGAACAGTTCCGTGGAAAGGCAGGCGGCTTGGAAATGGCCTCCACAGCCATGACTAGAGAAGCCGCCCGCCCCAGACGAGCCTCCATGGACACGACAAGACCGACCGACAAGACTGGATAAATTAAAACTGTTCCTGTGGACAATACTAGACTTAAAAACATGCTCAGGGACATGACCCGACTCTGGTCAGAGGCTGGAACCTGCACTGGACTCCGGAGCTGAAGTGAGCCGCAGCGGCGGGCTTGACGTTGGAGCTGCCGGCAGGTTTGACTTCGGAGCAGCATCCGGCAGGTTTGACTTCGGAACGGCCAGCGGGCTTGAGGGAGCCGCAGCCGGGTTGTGATGTCACATGTTTTTTGTTTAAGAAATTATAGAGGCTGTGTCATCTATAGGAAAAAGGTGGCCAAAAATAAAAAAATAAGTGGATATTTGAATGAAATGTTTGGTCAATAGCCCATTAAACAAGGATTTGATCATCCTGTAAGTGTAATAGCAGCAATTACCAGGCCTTTGGCTCCCTTTGCAGGCATTTGTAATAACATGTAATGCTGAAAAAAAACAATAGACACCATCACAAAATTTGTAGTGGTTTTACTGGTTATAATGTGACTTGTATTGGTTTTAATGGAAACTGTAATGGACCCTGTTGGTCTCTAAATGGCAATGGCGGCGCGTGCACACTCTGCGGCTTCTCTCTCTCCCGACAGAATGGTGTTTTCGTGTTTTTTGTCTTGTAAGTCGAAATGTTTTTGTACATCTTCGTCACGTCTACCTGTCTTTAAGCGCGCATACAGTCGTGAATTTCTGCTCGATGTCGGCAGAATCACATTTTTAGAGTTAAACTCTGCGCACGCCGAAGAGCTGCGGGACCTCGGTCTGCTCTGGAGGCCTACACCATCACCGACCCCCACTACTGCATCTTGCCCACAGCGGAGGCGCTACAAGCGGTGTGAGAGGAAGCAGAAGAGGGGTAAGCGCGGATGTAACAGAGCTAGGCTAGCGGCTAACCCACACAAGCCAGCTATCCCCACCATCGTACTGGCGAACGTACGCTCTTTAGACAATAAACTGGACTACATCCGACTACTTTGCTCTACTCAGAGGACTGTAAGAGACTGTTGTGATTTTGTGTTTACGGAAACATGGCTTAACAACAGCGTACCGGACTGCGCCATTCAGCTCGACCAGCTAACATGCTATCGAGCGGACAGAGCTCTCGTCGAGGGAGGTAAGACCCGCGGCGGCAGGCTTTGTGTTTACATCAATGATGCGTGGTGCCGCGACGCTGTTGTGGTCTGCAAACACTGCTCACCCCTGGTGGAGTTTATGATTAAGTGCCGGCCGTTCTATCTACCGAGGGAATATATAGCCATACAGCTCGTTTCTGTATACATCCCTCCCAGCTCCAACAACAACAACAGGAGTGAGGCACTAAATGATCTGTACCAGCACATCAGTGAGCAGCAGACAGCCCACCCAGATGTTTTTCTGATCTTGGCTGGGGATTTCAACCACGCAGACCTAAAGAGTGTGTTCCCAAAAATACACCAACACATAGACTTTCCAACAAGGGGAAACAACACAGTCTACAGACTCCTGAAGGCTCGGAACGCTGCCTTTAGAGCTGGAGATGAGGAGGGCCTGAAGACAGCTAGGGCAAACCTATCCCGCGGCATCAGAGAGGCCAAGAGACAGTACTCCAGGAGGATAGCCCATCGTTTCAGCGACAGCAGAGACACTCGGAGCCTGTGGCAGGGGATACAGACCATTACGGACTACAAGCCCCCACCACAGACCTGTGACAGCACCATCCCCCTGCTGAATGAGCTGAATGCCGCCTTCACTCGCTTTAAGGCACAAAACAGCACCACTGCACAGAAGACTCCACCTCCTCCCGGCGACCAGGTGATGACGCTGTCCCCGAACAGCGTGAGGAGATCCCTCAGCAGGATCAATGCACGCAAAGCTCCGGGTCCTGACAACATTCCTGGGCGTGTACTGAGAGACTGTGCAGTGGAACTCACTGATGTCTTCACAGACATTTTCAACATCTCACTAAGTCAGGCTGTTGTCCCCACATGCTTCAAAGCTACCACCATCATTCCAGTCCCGAAGAAGTCATCTCCATCCTGCTTCAATGACTACCATCCAGTAGCACTCACTCATATTCTCATGAAATGCTTTGAATGGCTAGTCATGCACCACATCAAGTCTGTCCTCCCCCCCTCCCTGGACCCCTTCCAGTTTGCATATAGGTCCAATCGCTCGACTGATGATGCCATCGCCACTGCCCTCCACCCAGCCCTCACACATCTGGACAAAAAAGACTCGTATGTCAGAATGCTGTTCATAGACTTCAGTTCAGCATTCAACACAATCATCCCTCAATAGCTCATTAATAAATTGGTCCAGCTAGGGCTCAATACATCGCTGTGCAACTGGCTGTTGGACTTTCTGACCGGGAGACCTCAGGCAGTACGGGTTGGCAGTAACACATCCAGCACCATCACACTGAACACAGGGCCCCCCCAAGGATGTGTGCTGAGCCCCCTCCTCTTTACTCTACTGACCCATGACTGCACACCGTCAAACAACTCCAACCTCTTCATTAAATTTGCGGATGACACGACTGTGGTGGGTCTCATCAGCAAAAGAGATGAGACAAACTACAGGAGCGAGGTGAGCCGCCTGGCCGGGTGGTGCAGTGACAACAATCTCTCTTTGAATGTGGAGAAGATGAAGGAGATTGTTGTTGACTTCAGGAGAGTGCACACACAGCATGCTCCTCTGACCATCAATGGTGCGACTGTGGAGAGAGTGAGCAGCACCATGTTCCTGGGTGTACACATCACAGAGGACCTCTCCTGGACTAACAACACTGCAGCACTGGCCAAGAAAGCACAGCAGCGTATCTACTTCCTCCGCAAACTCAGAAGAGCCAGAGCCCCGGCCCCCATCATGTGCACCTTCTACAGAGGCACCATCGAGATCATCCTGACTAGCTGCATCACTGTGTAGTATGGCGCCTGCAACGCGTCCTGCCGCAAGACCCTTCAACGGATAGTGAGAGCAGCTGAGAAGATTGTTGGTGTCTCTCTCCCCTCCCTCCAGGACATCTACAGCACCCTTCTCACCCGCAAAGCCCTCTGCATTGCGGGTGATCCCACCCACCCGTCACATAGCTTCTTCAGTCTGCTGCCATCAGGGAGGAGACTGCAGAGTCTCCAGGCGAGGACCAGCAGACTGAAGGACAGCTTCATTTATCAGGCTGTCAGGAAGCTCAACTCTCTCCCCCCTCCCCCCTCCTCTCTTTTGCCCCATGCCCCATTGAACTCTGACCCCCCATAAATATATACTGTATATATATATTTATCTGATTTGTATTTATCTGTATTTTACGTTCTACTGTTAGTGTTTAGTGTTATCTGTATGCACCAAGGGTCTGAGAGTAACGCAATTTCAATTCTCTGTATGTATGTACGGTACATGTGGCAGAACTGACAATAAAGCAGACTTTGACTTTTGACTTGACTACTGGTAATTGGTCACCTTCGATTGGTGGCTTGTTAAAACCAATAAATAATGGAATATGTCCCAAAACCATTTTTTTATGGTTTTAATGGTTAAAAGTTGATGGTTTGTAATTTTTGTAATGGTATTTGTGATTCATTTGTGATGGTATTAGAATTTTCTGTGATATTGTTTTTTTTCAGCAGGGTTGCCTCATTGTTTTTATATAATGCATGTAAAGTCAATTTAAAGGCTGTTGTTGGCTTAGGTTTGTTTTTATAACGACAAAAAAATATTATCTTAAAACTTCTTTGTATATTATTATTTGAAGTAACAACATTTATTTTTTGCAGTTACCATGGCTACAAGAACCATGTTTTTTTTTTGTTTTTTTTTCGTGTTAAAACCATGGCTAACTTTCGTAAGTGAACATGAAAACTCGGAGAGAATATTAGATGCGTTGGAGGTGGTGAAATTAGTACCGACATTAAAAAACGTTATTAACACCCAAAAAAAGTTTATTGAGCAGCAAATTATCATGTTAGAATGATTTCTGAAAGATCAAGTGACACTGAAGGATTTTTTCTTAAGATTCATATTTTTTATTAATATTATTACTGTTATGTATTATTATTATAATTATTATTATATAGTGCTATTGTACACATACATACTAATTTTACACCTTATTATTCAAAACTTTCTAAGTTCAGAATGCCTCTCAGGTGGAGGTCATGAGGTCATGTGACTCTCTTGTCTGTCAATCAGTCCTGAATGCCAACCTCATTCAGACTCCCGTCACGACTGCAATAAGACATGTCAATCACATGGCAGTCACACATACTCTTATAATTAATTGCACTGTGTTTTGAGAATACAGCACATATATTTCACAGAGTCTAGGCAACATTGTGTTAACATTCATTAATTATACTTAGCAAAGTTAGTAAGTTTTTATATTGTTCTTTTTAACTGTCGATATACTTTAAGGACTGGGCTTCTATTTCTTTAGACTGTCAGATTGTCTTTGGACCTTTGCTCTACTGTAATTAGGCTGACTGTAATTAAGCCAACCAGTTTTCTCAGAGAGGTCCATTTTCTTTGATGGATTACCAAAAATAAGAAAACACCTGTATTAATGTCCAAACAAAGGATAACAAAACCGTTATCACCCGCGCCCCTTTGCTGTATTGATCGCTTAATTGCAGTGTCTTGGTTAAAACATGGATCAATGTTGAGGAGAGCAACAAGACCAGAGCACAAGCACTGAATTAATCATTAAAAATAATGTGCAAGCACTTTAAGACCTGTCCACAGGCATCAACCTCCTCTCAATGCAAGTGAGATGAGATTTCCACAAAGGGACAAAGGGAGAGCTGGTTTAGAAACATGGCCTGTCACTGACCGTTCAGACTCTACATTCCCACAATCCCTGCTAAATGCCATAAGGGCAACAAACTCAAGACATGTTTGATATGACTTTTTAATGTATCAAATGTCATAAAATATTCTCCTCATTGTTTATGTATAGGCCTATTTGTGCTTGATGAAAAGAGACTGGACATATTTTAAGATTGCTTGCTTTCTTTGATGGCCATTTTATGCTTACTTCATTAAGCAAAAAAATGTCACTGACAAACATTCATTTTTTTTTTTTTTTGGAAATTTGAATTTTATTGAAACTTTGATTTATACAGAGGGGTCCTGAAAAATATTCTGGGCAAAAAAAAAAAAAAAAAGTTTTGTTTCTTTGTTCACAAGTAAGTAAATAAATTAATAATATATGGCAAAATAAAATGTAATCCTGTATTTCATTTTTTTTAAAGTTTTTATAAGACCAACTTTAGTTGACCTCCAACAATCCATTATGACATATGCCCTAATAATTTTCATAACCTGGACTCTTCCAAAGACACGTCTTTTAAGTTGAAGTGGAAACAGATGGTTGCGAGTCTCCGTTTAGATCTGATCTTTGTTCTCTTTTAATTGAACCACTACATCACAGGCCTCTGTGAAGCAGTTTTTGAGTATTAACCCACTCCACCTGATCAATCAGGAATTTCATGTTTCTTTATTAAATGGAACATGTTTTTCTTGGACATGTGCCATGAACCAGGGACCACCTGTTCTGAAGTGAAAAAAGCGCTGAGAAAAAAAGGAGGTAGATATTTTGCAGCAAGTGTTATGATAATCAATTAGAGAGTGCAATACCAAATGTGGACTCCACTTGTTAAAGGCATATGGTAAAATACTTGTAGTTAGATATGTATAAGTACAGGTGTATCTCAATACATTTGAATGACGTGGAAAAGTTCATTTATTTCAGCAATTCAACTCAAATTGTGAAACTTGTGTATTAAATAAATTAAATGCACACAGACTGAAGTAGTTTAAGTCTTTGGTTCTTTTAATTGTGATGATTTAGGCTCACATTTAACAAAAACCCACCAATTCACTGGTGCACATTTTAGAGTGGCCTTTTATTGTGGCCAGCCTAAGGCACACCTGTGCAATAATCATGCTGTCTAATCAGCATCTTGATATGCCACACCTGTGAGGTGGATGGATTATCTCGGCAAAGGAGAAGTGCTCACTAAAGCCCTATTCGGACGGTAATTGTTTCTCAGGGGGACGTAAGTGATTTTCACCATATACAGGGGGTAGTTGGTGATTTAATTGCCGTCCGAATCCAGGATGTCGGTGTTTTTCTCTCACCACCCCCGTGAAAATCCCCGGCCGAATTACCTACTGTTTTTTGACAAACACCGAGGTCGTGTGGTAATTTAATTGCCATCCGAATCCACATCTCTGAGTTTACAAGAAAAAAATCGATTGGAAATCCAGTGTTTAAACCCTTTTTGAGCACTCCCGAACACCGTAAGGTAACGTTGTACTTCGGTGTAATTTGCATACATATTTATTTCTGAAATGCTGGAAATTATTTAAAACAACAATACTTCATGACTGCTCAACCACAGCGACTGGGAGCAGAAAAAGAAAAAAAGCACATAAACTTTCAAATGGGTCTTTATTATGGCAACAGCAGGTATGCAATACAATTTTAAAATGTGTATTATAAACAGATATATATATCGCATATAATTATATACAACTATAGGGCGTCTATTTTCCTATTTTTAAACAGGAGATTTAAATAATCAAATAATAAATATTATAAAATATGCTTCGAATAATAAGAATACATTTTACATAATAAGTATTTTTAAATACATTTTACACAATAATAAGAATACATTTGTAAATAAAATTAATTGTATTTACAGCAGACAATCATGTGACTATCCACGTGAGCAGCGCGTTCCCGGGTGCACAGGATCACAGAACTCGCTCCTCCTCTGTGAATAAATCGCCATCCGAATGCATGAGTTTTATCACTGAGGTGATATGTAAATTTATTTTTACAGACGTCCATATGAGAAACAATTACCGTCCGAATCGGGCTTTTTCAGACAGATCAGACAGATTTGTGAACAATATTTGAGAGAAATAGAGGCCTTTTGTCTACATAGAAAAAGTCTTAGATCTTTGAGTTCAGCTCATGAAAAATGGGGGCAAAAACAAAAGTGTTGCGTTTATATTTTTGTTCAGTGTATATACAAGGAAATATCACCAGTTGTCTAGATTTTATTTTTATTTTTTTTTATCCATTTAACACAGCGTTGACTTTACTATTATTCTCAAATGTGGAAAGTAGTAATCATAAAGAATGAGTATGTGTGTCCACACTTCGGACTGGTGATATGACAGGTGTCAAACAGAGCATCTCTAACTCATGTAAATGGAGCAGTAATAATGACAGGTGCAGTTGTCTCTCTAAAAAAAGCATAACAAGTCACACTAGTATATTTCTTAATTGCGACTCAATGATGATATGGCAAATTCTCCAGAGCATAGGGACGTACAAAAGTCATTGTAAGAGTTAATGATCTGCTTTACATTCAGATGCGGTGGAAATCAGATGTTGGCAGTGCCTGGGGAGGGGTTTGTGATGCCCAGACTGGTTGAGGGATTCTCTGGCTTGGCGGTGACAGGAGGAAGGGAAGTGGACTGATTGGGGACAGAGCAGGGAGGCGGAGGGCAAGGTCCTCTTTAGTGAAGAGAATTGCTTTGACCAACCGAGCTTGGCAGAGGATCACCTTTCTCACCCCAGTCAAGAAGAACTTTAAATGAAGATGACTGGGTGGGGAGTGGAGAGCGAAACTAAACAAGGCCTTGAAACTGAGGGATGAATTTACCAAACTTCTGCACACAACAGTATACAATTCACTAACCACTAGCAATCCATCTGAACCAGGTACTAAATGCACCAAAAAATTATAAATGAAACCACTGTCATCCATTTTAGAAAAACACACTTCCTTTCTATGTACATTAGGCTCTTTATAGATTGTGATTATTCCCAAAACTGAGTGATATTTGCATGCTGCCGTTTACGGCAAAAGTAAATGCTTTTGTTAACATATTGATCAAATGAGTAGGAAGAGCAAACTGCTAAAATTTTTCCACAAATGTGGCTGGAATATAGTACTAAAATACAATGACTGATTTTTCCGCACTACTGATTCAGCACCACCACAACACTGCTACAGCACAACCAGTGTAGTCCAATTACAGAACAATGTTTTTTTTTTTTTTTTTTTAAGTCAATCAAAAAATTCACAGTGCAACTAGTGTAGTCTGAATCCTGGAAAAACAAAACAACTATGAGTTTATCAAAAACTAATTTTTGTTTTCAATGTTTTCCAATTCCTGAAATAATGACTGCAATAAATCAGAAATACACAGCACAAAAAGCTTACTCTGAATCCCAGATGATTGACTCTTATGAGCCGGATCTTTTTAGCGAATCCAAAACATTCAGCACAAACAGTCTAGTCTGATTCTCAAATGAATGACTTTCATGAGTCAATTCATCAGTGAATCAGAAACATAAAGCGCAAACAGTCTATTCTGATTCATAAAATAATTAATGTATTCAGTGATATAATGCATAAGAAACATACAGTGCAAACAATGTAGTGCAAATCCCAAAGAAATTACTCTTATGTGCTGGTTATTTTTAGTCAATCCAAAAAAATGTACAGTGCAACCAGTGTAGTCTGAATCCTGAAAAAAAACATGATTGACTCTTATGAGCCAGATCTTTGTAGCGAATCCAAAACATTCAGCACAAACAGTCTAGTCTGATTCTCAAATGAATGACTTTCATGAGGCAATTCATCAGTGGATCAGAAACATAAAGCGCAAACAGTCTATTCTAATTCCTAAAATAATGAATGTAGTTAGTGCCTTTTAATGAACCAGAAACATACAGTGCAAACAGCGTAGTGCAATTCCCAAATGAAAGACACTTTTGTGCTGGTTATTTTTAGTGAATCAAAACTTATAGCACAAGTAGTCTAGTCAAGTTCCCAAATTGAATGAGGCTTCTATTTAGCATATTAAAAAACTTTCACCAGTGTGTAGTCCGACTCTTATGACCTGACACTTTATAGTGAATCGAACACATACAGTACAGTTTAAATCGGTTTACTTACTAATGGGTTGTTTTCATGGAAAGAAATGCTTTGTGTTAAGATAAACATTTGTGTAAGCACATTTTGCATTAACTATTTACATTATTTATTATACATTATTGCATTTCTTATTTTGCAAGTATTTATTCCATAAAAGTACTAGATGCATCGTTAATGGAGCTGTTCATTTATAATGAATAAGGAAATTATGAACCCCTTGTCAGCATTAAGATCAATGGAAGTAAAATGTCTTGATCTTGCAGTCTCACTACCGCGTCATCCACCTCTTTCTCGGTTTCTTATGACTCAGCACTGTCTCTGTCATGTCCGCCGTCAGCAGATGCTGAAAGGGGGCCGTCTGCATGTGTTCCCAGCATATGGGGCAATATGACTGGCACAGAAAGATCCTGCTCTGGCACTGCTGTCCCGTGTAAAACTTCTGCCAGACATACTGGATGTCCCCTCAGAATAGATGCCAAGGTACATTTGTAATAGGATGGATCATCTAGATGTAACCCAATCCTGTCTTGGAAGTGATGTGCTGTAAGTGACTTTGGCGCTAAATTACAAGTAACCAGGGGCCTGTACCATGATGGTAGATGAACAAATTATAGGATAAGTTTTGAGTTGACAAAACCAAACCACTCCAATCTGGCTTTGTTGGTACCATGAAGCTGATCATCAACTTTCTCTGTCAACTCAGGATTGATCCTAAGTTAATGGAGCGCGTGCACATGAATGTGTGACATCAGCTGCGAACAGCCAATCAACACAGAGCAAGTGTGATTCACTTAACGCGAGGGAGCCAGCGAGATTGAAAACTCTTTTGTTAAAGGTTAAGAGATTAAAGAATATGAGGAATTTTAAACGCATTTCCACTGAAGTACTTGTCCATGAAAGAGGACAAATAAAGGAAATTATCTTGCTCTATCAGTGCAGTCACAAGTGAAACTTGTGAAGTTAGTTTATATAGTTGATAATGTATAGCGATAGAGACTCGAACATGTAAGGTCACATGTAACCATTTTTTTTAAGTGTTATCTATTGATTCTACCACTTATTTATATCGCATATGATCTGTATAAATTAATATTCATTTAAAATAAATGCTTTATAATAATTGTTAAACTAAAAGTGCTTGTGTGTAATGGAGTAATAATAATATAAATCATATTATAATTATATAAATCATATGTAAATTCTAATTACCATTAAAGCCAGACAATTTTGTTGTTGTTTTTTTTAAAAGGTACTTCATAGTGACCTTTAATTTGCAGGAAGAGAAACTGGGGGAGTGGCTTTTTTTGTGACAGACGTGCTACTTTGCTCACATCTGATTGGTCCCATTTCAGTTTGAGATCTCTAACCCAGAACATAACCTGCCCCGGAGCAGGTTAGCTGTGCAGTGTAAGTTACTATGTCAATGAACGCAGCTAAAAGCCAAGCCACTTTCATGGTACCTAAAACCCAGGATTGGTGCAAACTAAACTGAAACTTACCTGGCTAGCCAGCTAAACCGGCTTCATGGTACAGGCCCCAGGTCACCAAATAAACAGGCTGTTGTGTAGAAACAAATTATAACTTTGCATAATCATAAATTGTCAAAATGGTTCTCAGATTAAGTAAAATGTTGTTGTTTAATTAAAACATGTTGTTTTCTGACTTTCTGTGGAACATAATACAAAATATTCTTAATTCAGTCATTTAGTCATTCATTAACTTTTAGAACTACAAGGAAAATAGTTGGATTTTTATGCTGAACTGCAAGCATAGCAGGTGAGCTGGATTCTTTCCTTTTTTTTTTAGTCCCATTCGCCCTCTTCCCAGCATGCACTAGAGTATGAATAATTAATATGATTCTGCTTGCCAGTTTTATTTACATTGTTGTTGAATTTTTTGTCGTGTTTAATAACGTATTGTCTTGTTGAAGTCTGTGTGTAAGGTTTTTCAAGGGTATTTTGTCTCATGAGTATTCATGTGTTATTGTTAATAGTTTAAGACAACAAACACTTTTCTTATCATGATATAAATGTACATTTCTCATAGAAACATGAGATGAAGTGCATAACATTAATACATAATATAACAAATAAAACCACTTTAAAATATTTAACAACTAGCATTAAGCTCTACTTTAAGTTGAAATAACTTTAGAATTCTTATTAATAACTGACTTACATAGGAACCAGTGGCAGCATGTTTTTCCACCAATAATGAAAAGAGAAAGTTATGGGGAAAATAAGTTTCTGTCACTATCTTTTGTATATTGTATGAATTAAATCATTGATTCATCACACATTTAAATAATTCAATTTCATCAATATGTTCTTGTTCCACATTGCTAGCACTTCACGCACATTATTATTGAAGAGGACTATACCACAGAACGGCCCATGACAAATACATCCACGCTCAATGCTGATTTTTTTCTTTTCCTGCAGGGCGAAGGCAAATTCAACATGTCACCTTATTCTACACACACATGCATAATTCTACGTTCAATTCGAGGCCATCTGACAATGCATGGCATAAATCAAAGTGAGTAAGTGCATGGGGAAAGAGCAACATAACAGTAAGTGAGACAGGGCTTGTTTGTCCACAATAAATACCGTTTCATCATCTCCCATCTCTCCAGAGACAAGTGCTAACAGAAGGAGTCACAAATGACCCTCAGGAATATCTCTCTCTCTTCTCCAGACAGATCTGCTGTAGTAGAAATGCAGTAGTAAACATATAGGACCATCTGCAAAGGGAGAGGAGCGCACAAGTGGACACATGGAGACGCACACACACAATGCGCTGAGGGAGCTCAAGCACATGGCCTACATTCTGCTGAGGAAAGCAGGACACTTTGCCAAAAAATTGACCTAATTTAAACTATAATTATATTAAAATGCGGTGTGTGTTTTGGAATAAATGACAAGATACAACAAAGCCGTGAACGCTAGAGTTAGGGTCAGAGTTTTAGTTGAAGAGGAGCTGGGAAGGTCCCAAACCTAAAATCTCAAAAAGAAAACAAAAAGAAAAGGTACAAAGCTGTCAATGGGGTGGTACCCTAAAGTACAAAAGTGAAAATTTACTAATACTATGTGACCCATGCTGAAAAAAACAAACAAACAAAAAAAAACAATTCACTAAGCCCTTGTCTAGCGATCCGATCCCAATGCTCCACATAGTAATTAAACATCTAAAATTATCTTTATCTGTACCTTTTCTGAGAGGTCTACCTCCTTTGTTTTAAAAAGTTGTGTTTGGTTTCAGTTTTAAAAGGAACATGCAGGAAAGAGAAACATAAAGTGTGGGACTTAAGTGATGTTAAAAGAGTTATTAAGAGCAATAAGCCACTGAAAGGATCTTACTCTCGTTAACTGTGTGTACACATACACACAGAATTACAGTATTTCAAAATATCTGTCAAGTATTCATGTAGACATAATCTTTTATGTCTTAATTGAAAGTTTGGTTAACTGTTGGGGAAAAACATTTGATGTGTAACATGCAATGATTTTTACATTTGATTATTTGTTTTTCTTGAATGATTCTGTTTAGATTTAAAATAAATAAAGTAAAGCACTGTTAATGTAATTTGTTTCTTTCTTTTATTTGTCTACTGTTGTAATATTTGCATCTTTGTTCTTATTTTTTATTTTTTTATTCTACTATTAATATAGTAGTTGCACTGTAAAGAACTGGAGAAACAAAATGTATTGTGCTGCATTGAGAATCGTTTTTAGAGTCAAATTGTTACTCTCTGAATCATAATCGAATCATGAGGCAAGTGAAGATTCACACCTCTTGTTGCATTAGCATCTTCTGTGATTGGCCAAACCACCCCATGCGGTGCATTGTGGTATAGATATATTTTTTTCCGATAGATTGGTGTGTGCTGAGAGTTTTTGATGTAAGATCGCTATAGGTGATTTTGTTTTGGAACGTTTAGAAAACTAGTTTTACAACCCTAAATCAGAAAAAAGTTGGGACAGTAAGGAAAACGCAAATAAAAAAAAGAAAGTAGTGATTTCTAAATTTACTTTGACTTGTATTTCATTGCAGACAATATGAACACAAAATATTTCATGTTTTGTCTGGTCAACTTCATGTCATTTGTAAATATACATCCTTTCCTGTCATTCAGACCTGCAACACATTCCAAAAAAAGTTGGGACAGGAGCAATTTAGGGCTAGTAATGAGGTAAATTGGTTAAATAATGATGTGATTTGAAACAGTTGATGTCAACAGGTGATTGTAATTATGATTTGGTACAAAAGCAGCATCCAAGAAAGGTCTAGTCCTTTAGGAGCAAAGATGGGCCGAGGATCGCCAGTTTGCCAACAAATACGTGAGAAAATTATTGAAATGTTTAAAAACAATGTTCCTCAAAGAAAGATAGGAAGAGATTTGGATATTTCACCTTCAACAGTGCATAACATAATTAAAAGATTCAAGGAATCTGGAGGAATTTCAGTGCGTAAAGGACAAGGGCACAAGCCTAAGCTGAACAACCGTGATCTCCGATCCCTCAGGCGGCACTGCATCAAGAATCGTCATTCATCTATAAGCAATATCACCACATGGGCTCAGGACTACTTTGGCAAACCTTTGTCAAGTACCACAATACGTAGTTACATCCACAAATGCCAGTTAAAACTGTACTGTGCCAAAAGGAAGCCCTATGTTAACAGTGTCCAGAAGCGCCGTCGACTTCTCTGGGCTCGGAGGCATCTGGGATGGACCATCACACAGTGGAAACGTGTACTGTGGTCAGATGAATCAGTATTTCAGGTATTTTTTTGGGAGGAATGGACGCCGTGTGCTCCGGACCAAAGAAGAAAAGGATCATCCAGACTGTTACCAGCAACAAGTCCAAAAGCCAGGGTCTGTCATGGTATGGGGTTGTGTCAGTGCCTTTGGCAAAGGTAACTTGCACTTCTGTGATGGCACCATTAATGCTGAAAAGTACATAGAGATTTTGGAGCACAATATGCTGCCTTCAAGAAGACATCTTTTCCAGGGACGTCCATGCATATTTCAACAAGACAATGCAAAACCACATTCTGCACACATTACAAAGTCCTGGCTGCGGAGGAAGAGGGTACGGGTACTTGACTGGCCTGCCTGCAGTCCCGACCTGTCTCCAATAGAGAATGTGTGGCGCATTTTGAAGCGCAAAATGCGACAACGAAGACCCCGTACTGTTGCCCACCTTAAGACTTGTTTGCAGGAAGAATGGGACAAAATTACACCTGAAACACTTCATCACTTGGTGTCTTCAGTCCCTAAACGTCTTTTAAGTGTTGTGAAAAGGAATGGCAACATTACAAAGTGGTAAATGCTTTACTGTCCCAACTTTTTTTGGAATGTGTTGCAGGTCTGAATGACAGGAAAGGATGTATATTTACAAATGACATGAAGTTGACCAGACAAAACATAAAATATTTTGTGTTCATATTGTCTGCAATGAAATACAAGTCAAAGTAAATTTAGAAATCACTACTTTCTTTTTTTATTTGCGTTTTCCATACTGTCCCAACTTTTTCTGATTTGGGGTTGTATTTCTTGTGACTGACTTTATTTACATTCTTACACATTCTCAAAAATGATGACCTTACATTTTACAATGTGACTTTTATATCTCACAAAATTTTGATTTCATTTATTTTATCTTAAAACTACCTGTTGTCTTTTTCTCTGTAGTTTCAAGTTTTATTTGTCACATACACGACTATACAGAGATTGTATAACCAGCAGTGAAATGTGAATCAGGTCCGCTCCATGGACAGTGCAAATATTGTAGAATACAACAAGGGAAGTATGCATAAAATAAAATGAATAACAAATAAGATATAAAGCACAGAATATAAAGTATAAGAGAATGTGCATGACAGTATGCTGTAGAATTAAATATTAAGATAAGCATGACTGTATGCATTTACACAGAATTACAGAGCGTATTTAAGCTTAAGAAATCATAATAAACATTTTGAGTAAAAACAAAAGACAGATTAAATTAATTATGCTCATAAAGAGTGTTGCTTCAAGGTCCTATATTTGTAAACACCTTCATTTGGTAATATATTGTTATACACCTGAGAAAAAAATAATGGCAGAATATGTCTGAGCACGTCTCATCTGTTGCTTGATTGCATTCAGAACTGCTGCAGTCACTTTGCTGCCTTCAGAGACCTTGCCTCTCAGTAAGTGGTAATGCACAAGACCGAATAGTAGCGAGAAGGAAAGAAAGAGATGTTGCTAGGTACGTGGACAGTGTATGGCCTGACTGAATATCATTTGTCTTCTATGTTGTTCCTCTGGCGAAAAGAGCTCATAGGTGAGGGGGCAACTGTCCTGAAAACAGTGTAGGCTAATGGCCATCTAAGGTGAGGCACAAAATGGTGTTAATACCAGTTATTCATCTCCCTACTATTGTGAGAGCACTTAAGCTACAAGATCATCAAATGAGTTGAGGTGGAAAATTACACTTCAGATAAAGATAAACCTGTCACACAATATAGCAGCCTCTAAACATCTCACTGCAGGGGCATCAGCTGTCCAGCTGGATACACAACAACAACTGGCTTTGTATTATGAAATCTACACTGTAAAAGATGGAACGTTCATAACTTTAACATAGGAATGCAACAGCAAGGCTTTTTATTTTCATCTACCTAATTATTTTACACATCTTGGCTAAACTTACAATTTGTGAGAAGTATAGCATATATATGTGTGTGTGTTGTAAGTCAATTTTAAAGTTCTATGCAAATTGTTCAAATTATTTACATGGTTTTACTGTTCTTCAGTGTGTGTGTATGTTGTGTATATATATTTAAGTCAATTTAAAAGTTCTATGATTTTTTTTCTAATTATTTACATGGTTTTAATGTTCTTCAGCTGAAATTTTTAAAACTTATTTTAAAACTCATATATTATAATATAATTATTTAGTAATGTTTTAAACTAATGACTTGAAAAGACTCCGCAAGGTTCAGAAAACCAAATGTGCCAAAATTGATTTAAAAAAAGTGTAAAACAGACACAAGAATAAACAATGCAAGCATATTAATTATGTATGCCCCACACACAGCATGCTGGGAAGAGGATGAATGGGACTGAAACACTTTTTAGGTCTATTTGTTCATTTAAAAAATGAAATAATTTAACTCAGCTGCTGTGCTTCTTGCTTTGAGAAATTTGAGTATACCACAAGAGAAATGGACATCTTTCTTTTGTTAGCCCACAATAATCAAATGCATCTTTCCTTGTTGTTGTTGTTTTTCTTTTTCTTTTGCCATTATTTACTTTTAAATGAAATAATACAGTGTAGCAAAACAAGTTACCAAAGCAACAGTTCACACATTTTTCTTTTGTTTATAAAGCATGCTTTTAACATAATGAGAATTACCACTGAAAACCATGCTGATAGCTGAGTGCAAGAAAAAAACGCTGCCACAGTGGTATCCATTTTGTTAACGGAGTTTTACCAGGCACTTCTGTCCTCTCAGATAAGGGCACCATCCTTCCGCCGCAGACTGGACACTGGGTGCCACACGCTGAAAGGAAATAGACAGACATGCAGTGGCCTGCTCTAGCACCCGCTACCCTGAGGGGAGAACGGGCTTAATTGTAACATGAAAGGGGGCCACTCTGGTCTAGTATGACAGCACAACTATAAATAACCACATGAGTGTAATAACTGGGATGGTGGTGCTGCCGGCTTTATGGAGTAAAAAGCCCACGATCCCAAAATGCCCCAGAACTCTGCGTGACCCCAGCTAGCTTTATTTTAGCTTTCGGTAGAGATGTGTTCCTCAGCTTTCATTGGTTAGATGCTGATACACATTAAATGGATCAATCAGGCTGTGAGATGGTGCACAGCCAGCAAAAACTACTTTTCATGCACCGATTCATTTTCAACAAAGAGTTCTGTTATACAACAGCCTGCTGTTTCAATGTGGAACAAACAGCAGTGGAAATGTTATTTTTTTGTTGATATTGTCAGCTGGAATTGTGCCTCGTTTATGTTCCATTTTGATTTTTTTTAAAGATTGAAAGTGTTTAAATTGTGTTCTCTTTTCTGTTTGTTAAATCAAATAAATAGGTTTTGCTTCAGTGTATCAAATAAAATCATGTTCAACACATTAACACAGAACCCTGCTCAACCAATAATACATACTAAAACTTAAAAAGCTAAATAAATTATGTTTCTGTATGTTTTTTTTTTCACTATTCACCTGAAACTTTCATATAATTTCCACACATTTATCTGCTAAAAATTGTAATTGTTAAGATCTACAAAAAAAATATTTAAATTGTGATAATTAATGCCAAGTACAACATTTAAATAAATAAATAGATAAAAAAAAGCACGTAATCTGTGCCGAAAAGCAGGTACACTGTTCAAAAGTTTGTGGTCTGTAAGGTTTTTTTTATGCTTTTGGAAGAAGGCTGTAATATTATGAAATATTACTGCAATTTAAAATTAACTTTTTTTAAAATAAACTTTGTATTTTAATGTATTAAAAAAAAATGTTATCCCTGTAACTTACAAAGCTGGATTTTCATCAGCCATTACTCCAGTCTTCAGTGTCACATCATCCTTCAGAAATCATTCTAATATGCTGAATTGCCACTTTAGTTGCAGTTTTTAGTAACCGTTAACTTTTTTCTTTTTTCCTTTTCTTGCGATTTTACATATACATTTTATTTTCAGGATTTTATGACAAATAAAGATTCCTTATCTAGTGTTGCAGAATTTAACATATTTTTTTTTTTTTTTGTTATCAACAATTTTTTATTTTCATTTTTTCACAAACAACACAACATAATATCCAAAATAAAACAAAACAGAACAGCAGACACATACTCAACATCTCTAATTTAACATATTTTGCAGAATAAAACTTAAATAATAAATAAATAAAATCGTACAGACCCCAAACTTTTAAACGGTAGAGCATGTTAAAATACACACTGTTAGCTGTAATGGCATTGCATAGCATCCAGACACTGCTGTCACCACTGCACTCTCACTTCCTGTCAGACTAATGGGCCGCAGGGCGTCCATGGATAAAGAGGTTTCAACGCATGTTTAACTGAGCAGATCTAGTAGAAATCAAAGTCAGAATTTTTCGCTCTCTTTCACCAGTCCCCCCCCCCCCCAGGTTTCTCCTCTTCCTCCTCCTCTTCCTCACATGTGTTACTATAGGATAGACTAATGGAGCTCTCTGCTGAGATGAAAGCTGGATCCTCCATTGTTTGACACCTTTAAAGTCCTCTTCTCCATTCCTCCCTTCCTTTCTGCCCATTGCTACTTCCATCTTTTCCTCCCTCCCTTCATCTCCGCATTGTTTATATAAGATTTGTTAGGTTGATAGGAGTCTCTGGGCAATCGCTCAGACTATGAAAGATTCATTTTTCTAGGCCTCATACATCAAATGGAGATGTGCTTTTGTCTTTCTTCGACAGAAACAAAAGAGACACTGCAGGCAATGGCATATTTATTTTTTAAAATAAATTTCCCTTCTAGAGGAAGAGTAGATAACACGGATAAGACAATGTTTCCCCCTTCCCCCATATAAGACTGGGATATGCCAGCAGCACAGATAAATTCAGCTCCTAAGGCGGAATTAAATCTGTCTATCCAGAGGGATCTCTCCTGTTGGGAATGTCCCTTTCCTTTCTTCTTTTAAACCTCATGATCAGCAAAGCTTCACTAAAATGACCCTGAGGTACCTCGGCATGATTCATACACTAAAACATGTTCGCCCATCACGTAAAAGATTTTGTGATGTTTCAGCATCAAAGGAAAATGCCCACATGACTGTGAAACATCTCCTAGAATTTGTAAACATATAAAAATGATGAGAGGCAAAATGCTTCTGTAAGGGAGATTTGAACAAATGCATACTGTATGCAAACAATTCATACTGTAATATTTCCTCTAAAGACTGAGTTGTGCAAATATGAGTTGTTAGTAAATATTATCAGTGCAATTGCATGCCAAAATGTTTACTGATTGTTTGATATCATTAAAAATATAATGTATGCTGCTCACAAAAATATGACAAGGAACAGATCGATGCAAGATATCAAAAAGGTTTTTAGAAAAAGACAAATTGGAAATAATAATTTAAAATATATAGTTCCAAACAAAGCTTTGCAACACAACAGTATTTCTTTCTGAATGATTCCTTGCTTTTGAACAATGATTCAATGACTCACTTATAAGGACCACTTTTTTTTCATCTCAGAAGTGAATTGACGTTTTTGAACAAATCAGTTGAGTAAATGATTCAATGATTACTCATAAAAATAGTCACTTGTTTCCATTCAAATAATCAGTCCAGTCACTTAGTGACTGAATCATAATGAAAGTCTTTTGATGCCATCTACTGGCAGCATAAAAAAGTTGCATGAAGTTGAACCTTTGCGGGTCTAAGACTAATATATCAAGACTTAAGGCTAAAGTATCGCATAAGCAGACTAGCTTATGCGATACTAAAAGAGATATATATATATATATATATATATATATATATTTATGTGTGTGTGTATCTTTTAGTATCGCATAAGCTAATCTGCTCTATAACATACAACACACTTTCTGTTAACAGATTTGCTCACATGTTAGATTTCTCAGAGAATATAAAACTTTATCAGGAAAAGCTTTCAAATACCTATCGCACAATAATCCAGATTTTTCATGTGTGTGTTAATCATGTACTATTAGTAATTTTAATAATGAATTGGTGCAATACTGTGTTGCAATCTGTGGCGCAGTGGGTGGTGTAGGATCATGGGTTATGGAATATGTCCCAGTGGGAGAGGGTGGATTTATCAGGGAGCCACATGCTAATTCTCTGCTATGGTGGCATCCACTGACTAATGAATAAGGGCAGGCACTATATACTACAGGCACAGGCAATATAACTGGCCACATTGGCTGTAATCTCTTCATTACACATCTCACTTATCAAACGACAAGCAATGGGTAATTTAATGGCCCCAGAATCAGCTTTCTGCCAAATGAGAGTAAGAGAATTGAGGATGCTCAGCAGGGCCGCTGCTGGCCAAATGGGTGCCCTAAGCAGAATTGTATTGTTGTGCCCCCTCCCCCAAATACTATGGATGTTTTAAAAAAACACACCCACTATAGGGGTCAAAATAGAACTTTAATAAAATATAAAAGTAAATAAATAAATAAATTGTAATTAAATTGTATTATTTACAAATTACAATTAGACAGTTACCTATGGCTATTATTTGTCTGATTGATTTTATAGTCTCAAACATTCAGAAATCACACAAAAGAAAATTAAGCAGTTTTACTATGATAAAACCGTGGTTAATTTTTGTAAGAGTTGTGATGTCCACATGTTTTGAAGATATAGAGGCTGTAGCATTTCTATCACAATAAGGTGGCCAAAAATTTAAGATTAAGTGGATATTTGAATTAGCGAAAATGTTTGGTCAATATTAAAGGACTTGATCGTTCTGTAAGTGTATTACCAGACCTTTGGCTCACTTTACAGGCATTTGTAACGATATGTAATGTAAATATCTAAATTGTTTATTTTGTATTACATTATGCATTTTAACAATGTTTTTCAATGAAACCATATAATTATTAACCAATCATTGCCTCACTGTTTTTATATAATGCATTTTAAGTCATTTTAAAGGCTATTGTTGGCTTAGGTCTGTTTTTATAACCACACAAATTATTATCTTAATACTTATTTTTAAAATATTATTTGAAATAACAAAACCATGGTTAATTTGTGGTTATCATCCATACAAGAACCATGATTTTTGGTTTTATTCGTAGTAAAGCCATGGCTAGTTTTCGTAAGAGCCAGAGAGAATATTATATGCGTTGTTGGTTTTTTAAATTATTACCGACATTTAAACACGTTATTAACGTCAACAGTCAAAAAAGTTACAGGATTATGAATGTAGGCTACCTAAAAGTGATGCACGGGCTTCATCTTCTTTTCTTTTTCTTTTCTCGGCACTGGATTGCTGTTGTCTTTTCACGGGCATAGCTGTCCGTCAACTATGATCATTTGCTTTCAGCAGCAAACATCTGCGAGCGGTCACAGGCGAGGATGCGGGAATGCTGCGTCACGTGTGATTGGCCTACTGCCTACTACGTCTGCGTTCACCGTAAAACGTATTTTTTATAATGATATATATGTTAATGTTTAGATGTTTATTTATGTATATGTTAATTGTAATACTAATATAGAACAAAAGTTTTTTTTTTTTTTGAGCAACTGTGATGGTGCCCCCCTGGGAGTTGGTGCCCTATGCAAACTGCTTACTCTGCGTATAGGGAGCGGCGGTACTGATGCTCAGTGAAACAAAATATCTGCAGGCTAAATGAATATACTGTACAGTCCAAAGAGTCTGAGATCACTAGTGAAAAATGCTCCTATTTTGCATTTTTCCTAAATTAATACTTTAAATCAATAATACTCTAAACACTTTTCATTACAAATTATGTTATAAACAACAATTTGCACATAATAAACATGAATTTCAGAATGTCTTAATATTAGGTTCGCCTTTTTTTGGCTTTTCACTCAAGCTATAAGCAGTAAATATATAAATAATGAGAAGATTCTTTATGTGTTTGAAACAAGTTTCTTATTCTCACCAAAGGCTGCATTTATTTGATCAAAAATGCTGTAAAACAACAATGCTGTGAACTATCATTTCCATTTAAAATGACCGTTTTCTATTTTAATATATTTTTAAATGTAATTTATTCCTGTAAATAAAGCTGATTATCAGCCATTACTCCAGTCTTCACATGATCACATGATCCTTTTTGATTAATTTTCCTTTCTTATTTATTTATTTTTTTCTTCTATGTAATAGCACACTGTTGGACTCTTAAATAGCTCTTCGTCTTATATTATGTAAACATTAAGATTTCCAGTGCACTTAAAATGACAGTTAGTCTGGTGGGATGAAATTAATCATTGCTAAACAACCCATATACTGATTTGCATTTTAAATAATGTACTAGGTGGTTAATTTAATGACATATTATTACTGTTATTTAAAAAGCTAGTTATTGTGAATCCTCTGGATAATGTTTGTAATGATCGACAAACCATTTTAGCCTGTTGTAAACTCCTATGAGGTTTATATCATTCTGTTTAGCCTGTGTGGCCAAATTAATTACCAGCTTGTATTATTCAGAGTAACACAGACTCACTAGTGGAAAGACACTGTGTTCGCAAGCTTAATTTGTGAGGTATCTTGCATTTGTATGTTGTCATTAGATTAAGCCCTCTGAAGAATTCTTCTAAGCATCTCAGGGATTTCCGTCCTGCCTCGGAGAGGTGTGATATGCAGGTGGTGAACGCAGCTCACTTCAGCGACCAACCCTCGAGAAGAAGCCCACATCGTTCTCCTGAGTAATTACCCAGCAGCGCTAGAGCGAATAGACTGGAAAACAACAGGCCGGTGCTAAACGTTCATTACAGCAATCACTTCAGAAGAGCCCGGCACTTAGCACAGACTCCACCAGAAACACTTAACAAAAAAAAACAGGCATCCAATTATAACACCATCCTCAACGAACTGAGCCTCATCCACTTAAAGGTGAAGCTCATGCTGAGAGTCTGAGCGGGAACAGATTCAAGTGTCTGTTAGCATTAGCATTAGCCGCGCTCCAGCGTTTCGGTTTGAATCGGGGTCCGACGGGAGAGTGACCGGCCGATACGAGGCCCAGAAACAGATGGCCGCGGCTCTATTAATACATCAGACAACCTGCGCGGTCTAGCCAAACACGCGCGTCTGCCAGTTGCTGTCGGCTGCCCACCTGGGAAGCAGCGGGGAATCGTTTGGCTTAATTAGCCTAATGAGAAAAACAATAGGAGGCTCAATGTCCGTTAGTCAGGAAATGAGGGCTGGAGAGGTCATATTGTTTTACCTTCGTTTAGCATATGCAAGTTGTCTCTGTGTCTTAGCTTTCGGAGAGGGACAGACGGTGACAACAGGACATAAAAAGGGTCACCGATTAAGTTACATTCCCTTTTGCGATCCTTTTATCACAGTTAAAGAGTCATTAAACAGTATTTATGGACACACACAAATAGGCCAACTTTACCAAGTAAACCAATTGTAAACAATACAAAAAATACAAGCTATATTGATTCTGCAAAGCATGATTGCACTTGCGCAGTGTTTTGAACCGTTGAACATATTTGAAAAACGCTCAGGATTGAAGGAGCTTTTTTTGTGCGTGTGTATATTTTTGGCTGATACTGAGCTAGCTTCCTAGAATGTTTCCTTCACCTGGTCATTTAAGGTTCTGTAAACATTTTTTTTTATAGAATAGCACACAGAAAATGTCCCTACTTGACAGATATAACAGAAATAGGTGTTCTGAGATATGGCACCTGTCTCTGTGAAAGCTCTGGGCTCAGTAAATAACTGAAGAATCTGACTGTGGCAGGCTGTTGTTTTGCCCAGAGGAGGCACTGAAAAATTTAAATTCTTAAATCTCATTCATGTAATCATATTCAAATCTGACAAAACACACAAGAACCAGTTAACTATGCAGGGCTCGACGGTAGAGCATCTAACAATGCAGCCTATTCCTTCCCATAATTAAGATCTGCAAAATTAGTGAATATCAACAAGTTGTTCAGTATTTTCTTCTTGCAGCCTGCTGACACACTGTAGCTATCTATATCTGCTGTCAAGCCAAGGACCTCTTAAATTTTCAAAACTGCCAAGTCATAGGCTATATTTGAACTCTCCAAAGCGTCAGCATACCATCTTTACACGATCCAAAAATATAAAAGTAAAGGAGTCAGCACCACAGGCTTTAGTGATGTGTATACAGCAAACGGTTTGCTGTATCATAGTCTCTCTTTTTTTTTTCTTTATGCAAAGTTAAGCAGCAACATGCTTCAGGACAAACATATGTTCACAATAAGCAAACATACTCATAAGAGAAACTGTCTCAAGATTGTGTCAGCATGACTAATGTTAAAGCTGATAGCAAATATTTTATTGCTGTAGGCTATTTTGTACTTTATTCATGTATTTTATTCCCTATTGCTCATACTGGTCAACATAATAAATACCTGCTAGACAGATAACTTAGTCATAGTAGTAAAATACTGTATATATCTATCTGCTGCTACAATAGGCAAAATAATCATTGGAAAATAACACAAAATGCATTTAAGATGATACAAATATAAAACAACAAAATTTTACATTTATTATTTATGATTCTTTTAAACTTACATTTATTTAATTTTATTTTCCCAGTGATCTATTTGTTTGTTTGTTATTTTTTGTCAAAATAACCATTGAAAAAAAAAACATTGAAATATAAATAATAAATGATTTATATTTAATTGTTTTTATTCATATTGCTTTTAATCATACATTTGTTTAATTTCATGTTTCGGTGATATTTATTTATTTGTAGTGTTTAGAGCGAATCAGACAATTTAAGATTCAATCAAATTGGTGTTACAACAACCCAAAGTGCCAAATTCCACAAAGAGGCCAAGGACAACAAGACAACGTCATAAATCTGCCCACGATACCCTGGCACCACGAGTCTGAAGCAAGTCCACCAACTAGCAGCTTTGAGCATTCTCACAGCATTAAAACAAAATAACTCTTATTGATAATCCCAACTCAGGAAGGATATTGTCAATTTTGGGGCAAGTAACCAAGATTAATGGTCAAAGAGACGCATAGCATGACCATCACATGTAAATCCATGATAGAAATCAACAGCTAATGACTTCCTCGGATTGACTTCCCCAACCTAGAAGACAAGAAACAGACTGAGATGTCCTCATGTTCACAGAATGGCACAGAAACTGCCTTTACATGTACATGTATATGCACCTAAATGATGCTAAAAGGACTCATGAGCAACTAATCATTTCTATGCATAACTCCACATTATGTATGTAACCCACACATTTGACTATCATGTCCTAATCACTCATTTTGTAACTATAACTATAGTTTATAAGTTTACTGTATATTCATGTTGGGTATGTATGAGTTTGAAAATTCATGCTTTGAACGTTTCTATCAATCAATACTTTGTAAAATGTATTATATTCTTGTTATAGAAATCGTGTCCAAATTATACTCTGCAAGAGCGGGAAAATTCAGACCATGTGAATGATAAGATAACATGTTGATTTATGTATTGGGAAGAGAAACATAGCAACACCCCGAGCTAAGACAATGTCTAATTGGTCAAGACACCATTTGGGATGTGTCCAAAAGCCAAGTTTAAAAACTCAGGACACCATCAAATTTTGTTTTTTGCATTAGGGCTCTTAGCCATGCTTTTAGCCGCTGCTTTTGCTACCACTGCTTTTAGCCAGCGCTCTTTGAGTGTGCTCTGGCTTTGATGCCAGCTGCTCCTCTAAAAACCATGAAACTTCAACCAGCCCACAACTCCACATTTTCAGCCAAGCCCAACCATTGGCTTCCCAAGACGTCACTTCGAACGACTACAGGACTTCCAGCCAATCAACAAACTTGGGAAACCCCTTTCTGCAACTATGACAACAAGGGAACCCCCTAAACCAGGGGTCCCCAACCTTTTTTTATAGCACAGACTGGTTTTCGTTTTGATAATATTCTCATGGACCGGGGGCGCAAGGTATCAGAATAAAAAACGTGAAATCACCTAATTACGTATCTATATCAACTGCGTGCAACAGCAAACTAGAACAAAGCATTATAAATAAAAAAGAAATAAAAACTCACCATAATAATCATTGGGAGCAATGGGCTTGTTTCCCTGCAATGATACGATCCCAACGAGGAGGGATGGGTGACAGTGAGACTCGAAGCGTGTTGCAAATGTCCAGTCTGCTCCGTAACTTTGTTTTACTGGCTGTGAGCGCAGAAAAACCCACTTCGCAAAGGTAAGAAGTTGGAAAAGTAAACATTTCAGAGCCCTCGCAGCTATCTCTGGATATTCCGTCTTTGTTTTACTCCAGAAGCCTGCAAGGGAGGATGTCTGAAACATACTTTTCAGCCCTCCGTCATTTGAGATCTCAATAAGCTGATGCTCTTCATGCAGTGGTATGGATGATTCGTGGGGTACGTTTGCAAATGGGTCACAGACCCATTCCTGATCACTTGCATTTGGGAAGTAGCGCTCAAACTCGGCTGACAGCAAAGCGATGTGATCGCAGATCAGCTGGGAGAGAGAAGGCCCATGTTCTTTATTTCCCAAATGTCCGGACAATGTTGGAAACATGTCAAATGTGCCCTTTGGCACTCGCTGTCCCCACAGTTGCAACTTGGCTTTGAATGCAGACACTTTGTCTGCCAATTTGAAAACAGTTGTCATTCTCCCCTGTAGTTACAAATTAAGTTAATTCAGTAAGTTGAACATGTCACAAAGGTACGCAAGTTTACCGATCCATTCCTCGTCACTGAAGTGTGCTGCCAGTGGTGACATTTTTCTGAAAAAATTATCTGTATTGGCTCTCGTAAACCCTAGCTAAGGATCTCCCCCTTGAAAGCCACCTGACTTCGGTGTGTAGCAACAGGCGTATGTGTTCTGCTTCCATTTCTTCGCAAAGCTGTTCGAAAAGACGGGAGTTGAAGGCATTTGCTTTGATGTGGTTAATTATTTTTACAACATCATTTAGCACGGAGTCAAGTTCTGGTGACATTTTACAGCTGGCCAGCATTTCCCGGTGTATGACACAGTGTGTAGACTCGTATTCGGGCGCAACTTCTTTGACCTGGGTCGTGAGACCGGACAGTCGTCCGGTCATAGACCCAGCCCCATCTCTGCATATTCCAACGCAAAATGACCAGTTAAGTTTGCCTGATAAGTAGTCATTCAAAGACTTGAAAATGTCTGCCCCAGTTGTGTTAGTTGGCAGTGAGCATACGCACAATATATCCTCATGCACATCGTCTTGAAATATATATTGCACATAAACCAGTAATATTGCATTGTTGTCAACATCGGTCGATTCATCGACTTGCAATGCATACCATGGAGACTCGTTAACCCTTTTTTGTAACAACTGCTCTTCAGTGTCCTCTGCGATATCATCAATTCTCTGTGTGACACTGGTTGCTGAAAGAGGAATCTGGCCTATCTTGTTAGCTGCAGCTTAGCCAAACATTTCACGGCAAATGTCTTTAGCGGCTGGCAAAATCAGTTCTTCCCCGATGGTGAAGGGCTTCTTAGAGAAAGTCTCTAAGTCTTTAGCGATACGGTCAGCCACCAAGTAGGATGCTCTCAGTGCAGCTACATTTGTAGATATGGTCGCTTTTAACAGTTGCTGTTGCCCCATTTGTTCACGTTTTTTCTGTTCCAAATAATCCAACGGTTTGTCTCTCAGTGCTGGGTGTTTAGTTTCAAGATGCCTTAGCAGATTTGAGGGCTTCATTGACTCATTAGCTAATCGTTCTCCACAAATTATACACAAGGGGTTTGGAGCATGTGAACTGCCAGTAGAGACTAAACCGTATTTTAGATACGAATCATCATATTTTCGGTTAAAGGCGACTTTCTTTTTCCCCTTTTGTTTCGCCAGCAGCTGTCTCTTCGTTGTCATTATCATTTTTTTATTTTCTTACCTCCTCCACCCCAAAATGAAAATTTTGTAAATTTTCACTTACCCCCATGTCGTTCCAAAATGCGTACACTCTTCTGTATCAGCCTCGACACAGGGTTGCGCCTTCTTCGTCGATTTACGCTCTGATTTGAACGCAAACAGCGCACCCTTGTGGCCCGGCTGATACAGAAGAGTGTACATTTTGCATTTTGCATTTTGCGTCCAGGAGATAATTGGCGCTACGCTGACACAGAGGAGACGTTACGGTGCCTAATTGTTGAATAAAGTCGTTATTTTTGTTTTATTTCCGTACAAAAAGTATTCTCGTCGCTTCATAAAATTCAAATTGAACCACTGATGGCAGATGGAGTATTCTGGTGATGCTTTTCATACTTTTATGGACCTTGACAGTGCAATTTACTTGGCAGTCAATGGGACAGTCACAAGCCTCCCGGTTTTCATCCAAGATATCTTAAATTGTGTTCTGAAGACTAACAAAGTTTTACGGGTTTGGAACGACATGGGGGTAAGTGAAAAATTACAAAATTTTCATTTTGGGGTGGAGTATCCCTTTAAGAAGCTTTCGAGAGATGTTTGTTTCCCACTCATTTTAATATTAGCTGAACCTTAAAGCGTGGAACCAATGTTTTTTTCTGAAATAGCGCCTTATGTAAATTTGGATATTGGCTCTTAAAGGGGAAACGCACAATAAATAATAGAATGTCATTTTGCGTTCTCGCAGCCCGGTAGCAACTCTTTCACGGCCCGGTACTGGGTTGCGACCCGGCGGTTGGGGACCTCTGCCCTAAACAAGCTACGCAAGTACCTCCAGATCCTAGCTGAACTGGTGCATTTAATATAAATTTTAACCTCATTGAGGAACTCAATGCGAGGGTTAATTAAATGATTGATGGTTGTTCAGGTCTATGCAATTGCACAAATTGCTAAACTTGGGATTTCACATTTTCACTCTCTAAAACTCATTCTTTCCTCACTTTCTCTCTTCCTGCAACTTGTGTGAATGTGTGTGTTTATGTGATAGATTAGTTTATGTTGTCTTATATTGATTTATCCAATAAAGTCTTATTTATATTGAAAAGAGAAGTATCTTCTGTTTTGTGCTTACAAGTTAATGTCTTAAACTGCCGATCTTGTTACTGTGCTAAATAATAGTGTTTTCACTATATTTTGGATTTTAATATCCATTGCAGAGTATATGTTATACGGCTCGTTCAATGAATCGCTGGCCGACTCAGTGACCAGCCGTAAAACAGTGATTCTGTCCAAATTCCCTATAAAAAAAAAATGAATTCCCTTTGAAATAAACTGACCTGTTTCCCTTACATTTGTCATATTTAAGTCCATAAACAAATTTGTCTGCCCTTTATTTGTTTATTATTGATTGATTGATTGATTGATTTTTTTATATAAATAATGAAATATTTTATATGGGCCATTCTACAGAATTGGTCCAAAGTCAGAGTTGGAAACGTCTCCTGGAAATGTATTTTTCCAAATAATTTGTATGTATACAAATTGTATAATATCCAAGGTACATATTTCTAGTAATTGTGCAGTTAATTCTCATATTGTATTTTCAGAAAGTTTTGGAATATTTGTCACAGTAATAGTAATTAACACAGTAATAATAATTTAATTAGAAGGGTTATATTGACCTATTAAGATTTTGCTTACAACTAGATTGTAGATATAATGTTTGCTATTTTATTAACATTTTTTAATAGGTAAATCCATAACAATTACATTTTTAACAATATTCAAGTGTAATTTATGAGATTTGTTGTATTTTGAATACAATTTTTCTTTGTAAGAGGCAAAACGTTGATCATACTGGTTTCAAAGTTAAGGATTCATTAGTTTGAATATACATTGAACCAAAAACTCATCAACGACAAAACATCCCATGTTTCGGTAGTATCAGCACATTTTCGGTAGTGACAGTATTGATTTGGTAGCGACCACATCACATTACAGAATTTTAACTCACATACTAAAACATACTAAAATACAAAAAAATTGCAAAACTGTACAAAAATGTTGTTTATTTCCCCCAAATATGAGGATTATGTGTTCCCTTTTGTCACTACCGAAACAATGATGACATGTTTGGGTAGTGACTGTTTCGTTAGTGACAATTCTATGGGACAACACCAAAAAAACAAAGATGTCACTACCAAAACTCCACCAAATGTTTTGGTAGTGACTGTTTCGGTAGTGACAGTTTTAGATACTTTTGAACCTAGCTCAAAGATGCTAATCAGCACATGGTTAGCTAGCACAGTTCTGAACAGTGGTATACATAAAAAAACTTAATGTTATAGAATAACTCCCAAAAAATGTGCTTAATTGCAGAATAACAGTGTTCGGTAGTGACGTTCCTTAAAGTTACACACAGATTTTTCAAACTTTTGAACAAATTTACTCAAAATGATGAGACCTATCTACAACCCGAATTCCGGAAATGTTGGGACATTTTTTTAAATTTGAATAAGATGAAAACTAAAATACTTTAAAATCACATTAGCCAATATTTTATTCACAATAGAACATAGAGAACATAACAAATGTTTAAACTGAGAAATTTTACACTAAATGAGATCATTTCAAATTTGATGCCTGCTACAGGTCTCAAAAAAGTTGGCACGGGGGCAACAAAGGGCTGAAAAAGCAAGACATTTTGAGAAGATTCAGCTGGGAGAACATTTAGCAACTAATTAAGTTAATTGACATCAGGTCTGTAACATGATTAGCTATAAAAGGGATGTCTTAGAGAGGCAGAGTCTCTCAGAAGGAAAGATGGGCAGAGGCTCTCCAATCTGTGAAAGAGTGCGTAAAAAGATTGTGGAATACTTTAAAAACAACGTTCCTCAATGTCAAATTGCAAAGGCTTTGCAAATCTCATCATCTACAGTGCATAACATCATCAAAAGACTCAGAGAAACTGGAGAAATCTCTGTGCGCAAGGGACAAGGCCGAAGACCTTTATTGGATGCCCGTGGTCTTCGGGCTCTCAGAAGACACTGCATCACTCATCGGCATGATTTTGTCATTGACATTACTAAATGGGCCCAGGAATATTTCCAGAAACCACTGTCGGTAAACACAATCCGCCGTGCCATCTGCAGATGCCAACTAAAGCTCTATCATGCAAAAAGGAAGCTATATGTGAACATGGTCCAGAAGCGCCGTCGTGTCCTGTGGGCCAAGGCTCATTTAAAATGGACTGTTTCAAAGTGGAAAAGTGTTCTATGGTCAGACGAGTCCAAATTTGACATTCTTGTTGGAAATCATGGACACCGTGACCTCTGGGTTAAAGAGGAGGGAGACCTTCCAGCGTGTTATCAGCATTCAGTTCAAAGCCCAGCATCTTTGATGGTGTGGGGGTGCATAAATGCATACGGTATGGGCAGCTTGCATGTTTTGGAAGGCACTATGAATGCTGAAAGGTATATAAAGGTTTTAGAGCAACATATGCTCCCCTCCAGATGACATCTATTTCAGGGAAGGTCTTGAGTATTTCAGCAGGACAATGAAAAACAACATACTGCAGCTATGGCTTCGTAGTAGAAGATTCCAGTCCAGATCTTTCAAATATAGAGAACATTTGGTGCATCATTAAACAAAAAAATACTTCAATGACAACCACGAATTCTTCAGCAGCTGGAAACCTATATCAGGCAAGAATGGGACCAAATTCCAACACCAAAACTCCAGAAACTCATAACCTTGATGCCCAGACGTCTTCAAACTGTTTTGAAAAGAAGAGGAGATGCTACACCATGGTAAACATGCCCCCGTCCAACTATTTTGAGACCTGTAGCAGGCATCAAATTTGAAATGAGCTCATTTTGTGCATACAATTTTAAAAATTCTCAGTTTAAACATTTATGTTATCTATGTTCTATTGTGAATAAAATATTGTCTCATGTGATTTGAAATTATTTTAGTTTTAATTTTATTCAAATTTAAAAAATGTCCCAACATTTCTGGAATTTGGGTTGTACTCACACCTTGTAGCTATGAGTGAGGGGGACACAGGAATATGTCCTGATCATAAATTTATGGGTTTAGTTAAAATCAGTCTCGGCCAATAGACTAAAACATACTCTGTTTCGGTAGTGACATGAAAAATGTGGGACACATTTTTTTAGATAAAGTTTCATAATTTACAAAAAAAAAAATATAAAAAAAAATTATATATATATATATATATATAAAAAAAATAAATGTCTATTTTTTTAACTTCACTTTTTAAAAGAATCAAAAATATTTTTTTAAAAACAACAATGGAAAAAAAATACAAAAATTATTTCAATATCAATTCTGTAGAATGTCCCATATTTAATTTTGTTATTTATTTATTTTTGTAAACCTTTTTGTATCTGTTTGTTTGTTTTATTTGTTGTATAATTCTATAAAAGGTAATTTGATAATGACGAGACCTGGCAACATCACAGTTGTCTTACTAATCTTAACCACACTGCAATGTGAGAAACTTTCCCTAGTTCAGACATGCAGCTGTTAGTTAGCTTTTCCAACACAGCTGTCAATGCAGAGCTGCAAAAGCATGTAGAATCATATTCTGTCAGGTAGCTGACCGCTAATAGACAGAATAAGTTGTCACTGAAGCTTAAGCTTGGCTTTTCATTGCTTACTTCCTAGCGCCCACAGCGGCCTTAAGTGCTGCCATACAATAGTGGGAAAAAAATAGGATTTGCGTGAGTGTTCATACTTTAATAGACTGGATATATTCTCCAGATACGGCTATTTCTCCATGCATTAGGCATTCAATAAAGTAGCCCGAGACGCTGAGTGGAAGCATGACTGACCAATAAAAATTACATTTATGATAAGTGTGAATAAAAGATGATTAGTTTAAAGGATGTTAGGAGAGCGTAAGCCTGTCCATTGGCTCTGTGTGAATGTGTGTGGTCTTCATCGGTAATGTAGGGTAGGAGGAAACGGATGGGTTCAGTGTGCTTGGGCTGAGGCTTAATGAAGCGGTAGGCAGCACCTGTGGCCCACTGTCGATCTGGAGCAGTGGCCGGGATAGGAGCAGCTGAGAACTGTTGGCCTGCATAGGGAGCAGAGCAGAGATCAGGGCCCGACCCAAAGCATTCCGGCTGGGCCAAACTGTGTGCTCTGCCTCCTTGCCAGAAATAAGCTCCAGTGGGCCACCAGGCTCCCCGAGTTACAGCATCTCACATCAGTTCTTCTGCAATGTTTCATTTGTTCTGTAATATTGGAATCTGACAGTGAGCTTCTGACTACATGTCTGGATATATAAGGGCTGACAAATGATCTGGGTCATGTACTGTATGGATGATTTTGCATGTCAAGTGTGTATATATTTGAGACAGGTGGAAACACATGTGGCGCTTCTTACATGATTTCAGATCATTCCAGTGGAGGAGAATATTAAGGGTAGACATTTAAGAAGTACTGCCAGTGAGGAAAGCTAAATAATTTACAAAAACGCTAAAATAATGCAGCTTTAGACATTAATTTCAGTATAATTTTTAATTTCTCTAAAGTATCGATAGCCTTGTCTAGGCTATATGAGAAATTAAAAGCAAAACTATTATTCCTTTCCTAATTATACAGAATAAATGATAAGAAAGTTTGGAACGTAGGGCCATAGAAACCCTAGTAAAAAAAAGTTATATATTTGAAATACATTTATTTCATATTAAATATAGTTCAAATCTATTAAAGGGGTCATTGAATACCCATTTTCCACAAGTTGATATGATTCTTTAGGGTCTTAGTGAAAAGTCTATAACATACTTTGGTTAACATTTCTCAATGGTAGTGTAAAACAACACCCTTTTTCCCTGTCAAAATCAGCTATTTTCAGAGCAAGCTGTTTTCTTGCATGCCGCTTTAAATGCAAATGAGCTCTGCTCACCCCGCCCCTCTCTTCCGAGCCGCTCTCTGAGAGATGGTAAACTTTAGCCACATTCATCGTGAAACTTACTAACTAGCCCGTTATTAGGAAAGGCGGTTTGCAAAGATTCATAAAAAGATTGTATACTCACTTCTTCTGTAGGTGAACCTGTATCACGAATGATTTGCGCGAACATAGATGCATTTAGGTAGATTGGGGGTGCATTCCCTTCAGAAATAAAGGTATTCCATTGCATCTTCAGCGGCTCAGATGTCAGGAGTAAATGACGACTGCTATGTTCATTATTACATCTAACAACAAAACACTTCATTCTTGTCTACATCTGGGGTGTATTCCAGAAAGCACGGTTAACTTACCGTCAGCTAAACCCTGAACTTTCGGTTGATTAACCCCAAACCTTGCTTACTCGAGGTATGTGGTTCCAAAAACGTGTCCGGGCGTAAGTTCATTAAACTCAGAGTATGTTTCTGGTTAAAACTCAAGACATTCTCAACAGAGCGACGAATCGACGAGTCACTATGGAAACGGACGCTAAGAAAAAACGCGCCATGCTGTTTCTTTCTTCTTCTTTTGTTCAATGGTCATTTACATGCTTAGTGTATATCGCCACCTAATTGATGGTTGTGCAATATTTTTTCTTTTTTTTCCATTTAATCTTTAATCCTTGAGAATAAGAATTATTATATTGTTTGTTTTGATGCTAATTATAAATTAAGTCATATCAGATATGTATTTTTATTATAGAAATACATTATAGAAAATGCCGATCCATGTGTGAGATGATTATATAAAATGTAATAAATATTTATAATCTAATAAATTAAAACATTACCTTGTCATATAATAGTGTTTTATAATTTATACAGATAACTGTTATATATGCCAATAAAATAAATATAATAACCATTCTAGAATATTACCTTATTTATTACTTATATTAGCGCTTTATAATTAACATATCATATACAATATATATATATATATATATATATATATATATATATATATATATATAATAGGCAATAATAGGCAATATTACATATTGTAATATTATATAATCTTGTGCGCTATTTGTCACGCCCACTGATGGCTCGTCAGTCGAACATCAGCGTGCGCTGAAGTGAACTAACCCTGGAACATAACCTGCTCCGGAGCAGGTTATCTTCAGAGAGCAAGTTACTATGGTTACTTACATACCCTAAAAGTAACCTCCGATTTTGGAACCGAAAGCCGAGTTTATCCGCTCGCTTATCCTCAAACTTACCCGGGTATGTCACATAACCTGCTTTCTGGAATACACCCCTGCTCCGGCGGTGAAACAATGGCGGACTGATGACAGCTCACTCAGGGCGGGTCTAAGGTAAGACACCAGTCCAGTCTGTGCTGAAACGCTACTGTCAATCAAACAATCGTGGGAGGGCCTGGGTCTGTGTGATGTCACACAGACAAGAAGCTGAGAACGGCTTGATTTGAGAAAGGGGCAATGATTTTAGTAGATAAAAAAAAAAAAACACTGGGTGGATTTTTATCATTATAGGGTGGTTGTGTACACACTGTAAACACACATTTATGTTCAAACAACATGTAAAATTGCATTTCGTATTCGCTGACTCCTTTAACATATTTATTTATTTATTTTATATATTTATTTAGTCATTTAGCATACACTTTTATCCAAAGCAACTTACAAATGAGCAGGGTTTAAATTGGGCCGGGGCCGTCCGGGGCTGGGCCCCGGCACATAGACTCCTGGGCTCGACATTAACGCTTGATTAACGCCAGACAACTAACATGCTTAAAACATCAATAACCAAAAATAACTATACAAACACCAAAACGAAAGTAATATTCTGATGTTATTACATTTAGAGTAAGTGGCGAATAGTGGATAGCTACTGCATATAGCTAATGCATTTATTGACAGTATAAGGTTGCGCTGCTGAGGCGAGGCTCACACAGCCTCTCGAGGAGAAATCAAAACGCGCAACACAAGGAAAGTCAGCATACCGAGGTAAAAATTTAAAATGGAAAGTTTTTATATTTAAAATACAGTTAGTTAGACAACATCACAAAACGTTTTCACCATTAAGGCTATTTAATAGTTATATACAGTTCAATAAGCAAATACAATAATATTACCTATTAAGTCACTTACATTTTAGGCGGAACCACAGCGCATATCACATCAACCAGTCAATTCATTGCTGAATGATTCAGTGTTTTAAACGAATCGGTTGAGTGAGTCAAAGTTTCAGTAGCCCATGCATAAACATCATCCCTGCGTCCCAATGTGCATACTATCCACCCTATCTGCCCTAAATAGTATTGAAAATTACTAACATCACATAGAATTTAGGATGGATAGTGTGCACATTGGGACACAGGCCTGATGAATCTGCCGTTTGAACAAATCGTTTGAATGAACAACTCAATGACTCACTCATTAAACGCTCACTACTGGCACCTACTGGCATTTTAATTTTGTTGAAAAGTATAATTTCCACCATTATTTCTTGTTTGCATATTAGAAATAAATATTTAAAAGAATCTCATAATATTATTTAATGCAGTTGTATTTTTCAGTGTAAATTATTTAATTTGATAATGTATAGATAATAACAATCACAATATTATAATTTGATGTACAGATCAAATGTAAGAATTTTAAATGAAAATATTAATGAGAATAATGCTGGGAAAATGCCCTCTATAAAGGAAAAAAAAAGCCCTTTGATTAAATATAAAAACATGCAGATTTATATGTCACAGCTGACAGAAAGCTGATGAGAATAATGCTCCAGAATAAATCGTATTTTCAAAAAAACAAAACACACAAACATATATATATATATATATATACATATATATATATACACACATATATAGAGCTACAATAGAGCCCCCCCCTCAGATAGATACAAGGAAGACTAATAGATACAAAGAAGACAGATAGATAAAATAGAATTAGAATAGAGTGCTAGAGTTAAAGGGTCAAATAAAATATTTACTGACATATTGCTCGATACTTACTGATATAAAAATTATAATTAAACTTTATTTGGAGTACAACTTGTGTACAAAGCACACTTCTTAAAGCTGCCATAGAATGCATTGATACAATATTTTAAATTGTTCTCTGATATCTACAGAAGGTATGTGGCTTAGGTAAGTGCAAAAATTCTCCAGAAACAGTTTTACATGTTCATTTACAACCCTAGGATTTCTCCCCAGAATGAAACGGTCTGTTATTGGCTTATTTGGAAGGGTCATGAATAATAATGTTGAGCTCTGCTCTGATTGGCTGTTTCACAGTGCTGCTCATTTCAGTAGCTCACAGGAAGCAAACACAGGGAAAATATATATTTCAATACTTTTTCGCGCAGTTATATCATTGGGTAATTATACTGTAAATAAAATGCGGGCATCAGGGAGCCACTATTAATATGCTGGGCATTGAAACTGCTTTTGAATGTACCATCGCTTTTTAGTTTTACTTTCACTTTCGAGATCCGCGATCGCACGTACTCTGTTTATACTATGGAGCAGCAGTACTTACCACACATTTTACAAGATCAGATGCTTGTCGGTGGTGCTCGGGATCTGTAAATCATTCGCGATCATCCTCAGTCATCTCTCCTTACTCTAAGTTCCTGTGGCTCAGTGGTAGAGCATTGCGTTAGCAGCGCAAAAGGTCATGGGTTCAATTCCCAGAGAACACACATACTGATAAAAAAAGAAATGTATAGCCTGAATGCACTGTAAGTAGCTTTGGATAAAAGTGTCTGCTAAATGTAAGTGAAATCGTATGTACTGTAACAGGCTACTGCTAGCAAAGAGCTAGTCTCAGCCTCAGACGTCACGCCCACGGACCGTTGGCTAAACTTCTGATGCATATGGCACACTTATCTGGAAACACTTCAGGAGTGTCGAAGTCGTCGTCGGATTGGTTGAATTATACAGGATTTCCGGGAGACTTGTGTGTCGTGTTCTTTAACGTTCCGCCTGGAAACAAAGATGCCATGGTGCCAAACCCCCTCACGAAAGAAGAAAGCCGTCGTGTTTACAAATGTGACGACGAGCGCTTATCAGGATCAACTAAACGCTGGATTTTCAAAAGTATGTGAAATAGTTAAAGTCCGTGGGATAGAATCTTTAAAATACGTCCGAGAGTTTCACACACCGGTCTGGTATTGTGGTGACATTTCCACGTACCGAAACGTGACGCTGAACGAAACGAACTGTGATTGGTTGTTTGACATGTCGGTCAAACGGCCTCATGGGCGGGCCTTGGCCAATAAATGCTGCCATCTATTCCAGACCTTCAGCCGTCAGTCTGAAGGTCTGGCTACGCGAGAATAGCAAGGAGCTAACCATGTCCCTTTAGTGGCTCGCGTTATTTTATTAGAATGCGTTATTTGCTTTCCGTGCCTTTCTGAATACAGACACCAACCCATCCTTGCACATCACATCCTCTGCACAGCCTGGAACATAACATTTATTTCCATGATCTGCCAGTTTCACTGTTGTCCTCGCTTGTTTCTTCACAACACCTGCAGAACTTCTGATGGTTCGGCTGGTGGCTGGCGGCTGGCCTAGAACATGGGCGGGTATATGCAAATGTTGGGGGCGTAACTATTAGTGATCCCGACTGTTACGTCACAGTCGTGTTATGTTCTGATTCGCCTATTTTTCAGTGGTCTTTTTTATTCACGATATTTACATAAGAAGGAGGAAACAATGGTGTTTGAGGCTCACTGTATGTCATTACCATGTACAGAACTCTTATTATTCAACTATGCCAAGGTAAAGACAGTTTTCCATTCTATGGCACCTTTAATATTAAGCCTAAAATATGTTTTAATGTCACTATTGATGAGGACTGTATGATCTTTGAATAATATTGTTTTTTAAATGCAAGATATTTAAAGTGTACCTGAAGTATACAGGTACTTGCAATAGTTCCACTTTAGCACAATCAAATATACTTCAGTTTATTGTTACTCGGACTTCTGCACTACTTCCACACAATTAAAGTGCATTAAGCACAAAATTAGTTACTCCAATTTATCAGACTTTAAGTATACCAGTTTAGTATACTAAAAGTACAAGTGCAGAGTATTAAGTAAAAAAAAAAAAAAGGTTTTAGCGTAAAATCATGCCTGCTATTTTCTCATGTGCAGCCCTCAGGCAGCTGTATATGATGGGTCCTTGTACATATGGTCATAATATGGACACATTTTACCTACTGACACATCTTACCAACTGTCCACTTCCAATAAAAACATAAAACCGAAAATTCATTAAAAAAAAAAGAGACATGTTTTTATTAAATCTTTGCCTGTGGCACAGTCTGATAATGGTAATTCTCCAGTCTTCAACAAGCTGTCTATTGTCTACGATTGTAGGCCAAAGTGACTGAGGCTATTTACAAACCCAAATAAGGGTAGTAGAAAGCCAAAGCATTGCAAAAGTAGCCAAATAATTGTTTTCAAAATCATGACCCAAGGTGACAATTACTAAAAAAGAAGTTTCAGCCAAAAGTATCTTTTGCAATATCATGCTCAATGCTATGATGTGTATAAAACCATCCAATTCCAGAGGGGGAGGTTGGGGGGGAACTAGGTTAATTTGGTAGTATTTTACATATTTGCTGTCAAACCTCACACTCTTGTGATTCATTAGTGATTCCTATAATATTTTGTGTAAGTTTTTGACTAAACAGATGCTGATTTGCCCCTGACTGACAGCCATGACTCACAGACAGCACCAGATTGTTAGCACATTTAAATACAACACCTTTCAGCATTTTCACACGACACCGCAAGCGAGTTTTCAGTTAATGTTTTGTCAGTGTGATGTATAGAGAGCAAACCTGACAGAAGCAGAGTAAAGCTGACATTTGCAACAGTTTTGACTGAAGAATACTTGAAGATGGAGACAGGCAATGCAAGGCAGGCTCAGAAATTTACATTTTGAGAATGTTTCCTGTCTTTAACAGGGGGAAGAAGAAACAGCCTGGTCACAGACAGTGCGTCCCCATGCATGTTAAGTGTGAAGTGCAGAAGTACTGACATGTTCACTATGTCCTGTACAGTGTGAGACAGCGTGATTTGATCAACACTGACATTGCCATGTGGCTATTGTGCATATATGTGTGTGTTTGTGTGTGTATGTCACAGTGCTCCATCTGCAGTCCCTGTGGGAAATGAAGTGTTGAAGAGTTCACCCAAGAGTCCACAAGAAATGTGTGAATCATTAACAACCTCTTTACCAGCAGAGAGTTCTGGGAAGGTGCCAGTGACTTCTGTAGTCGCTTTCCTGTACGCACTCTAGACTTCCCTGTCTTCCTTGTTGATGTCCTTCATCTGTATTCTGTTTTTCATTATTTTTATGGCTTATTTGCCTTTATTAAATAGGACAGTAGAGAGGGGAGAGGAAATAAATTTGGAAGTGGCAGAGGTTGAGGAATGTGATTGAGAAACGACCCGAAACACATCTGAATTCAGGTTGACACTAGTGTTTGGGAACTTACCTAAAAATAGTCAATCCACTACAGATTACTAATATATTTCTACAAAATTTGAATTGGATTCTGTCATTAATAAAATATATTGACATTATGACTTTAATATTCAGCTTGTTAACAATTGTTAATGTCACTGTAGGTACACAATAAAAAAAATCAAATGTTGAGAAAACTTAAAAGTTTAAGGCAACCAGCTTCAGTAGATTTTTGAGTTTTCTCAACTTTTTGTTGTATAAACTCAATACAAGAAGTTGAGAAAATTAAAAAATCTTCAGAAGCTGGTTGCCTTAAACTTTTAAAGGGGTCATGTGATGCTTTTTTAAAGATCATTATTTTGTGAATTTGGTGTAACAGAATATGTTGACATGCTTTAATGTTCAAATAACACATTATTTTTCAAATACTGTACATTATTGTAGGTCCTCTATGCCCCGACTCTCTCAAACGCTTCGTTTTCTACAAAGTCCCTCCTTCCAATAAGCACAGTCTGCTCTGATTGGCCAACTGACCCAGTGCATTGTGATTGGCCGAACACCACAAGCACTCGGCGGAAACGTAACGCCCCTTTCCATAATCGCGAGCTTCAGCTTTCAAAATGAATGTAAAGACAGTTAATACTGTTCTTAGTTTTACCATCAGTTCAAGCCCAAAAGGGGAACAGAGTCGCATGACAGACACAGTGATGAAGCTCGTGCGATTAAGACAGCTGACTCCACTGTGATGTGACCCTCTCTCTCTCTCTCATACACACACACACACACACAATGCGCAAAACTAACTTTAACAAATACTTAAACTAATAACAAAACATACTTACAGTCGCTGATTCAGAAGTGCCAGATTGTCATAGCAAAGTCAGAATTACCTCCTCTCCTAGGTTCACGAAACGGTCGTCCATAAAATGCGTTGCTGTTTTGTTGTAAGTAATCTTAATGATTCCTAAATGCATCTACTTTCAGAAGGCCAAATAAATTGCTTTTGATTTCGCATAGAAACACACAGTGTCTCCCTGACATGGCTGCATCAACACTACCGCGGTTACTGAAACCACGCCTTCTTTCTTTGCGTGAACATTTGGGCGGCATAACGCAAATATTTGCACATCGTGATGTAGACATGTGAGGGCATGTTTGAATGAGCCATTTTAGGAGGGCATGTCAGAGTCTTAACTTTGATAAAGAATATCTCTTTGGTTTTGAGACTTTAGTCTTTGCAACTTCAGGGATCTTATCTATGCACAAACAGCTTGTAACACTCCAAAGAGAAAGGAAAACTTGAAATCGCATCATATGACCCCTTTAAGTTTTCTTAACTATAATACACTATGCTTTATAGTGTATAATGAACTAACAAATAATATATTTTCTTTAAATCATTTATTAATCTAGATTAATGTCTGTTTAAATATGCTATGGTTCATTGTTAATTGATGTTTATTCATAATACTGTTAACTTATGACGATTGTTAATTTACATATACAACTAGTTAAAAAATATGTATAAATTAACATGAATCTAAATGAATAAATGCTGTTAAAATATTATTTATTGTTATTTCGTGTTAGCTACTAAATTATTGTTAAATTAAACCTTGTAAAGTGTAATACACTTTTTTACCCATATGTTGCAAGTAAATTTCATAAACAATTACAAAGTAAAGGCAAGTAATACATTGAATTAAGCATGCAATTTTGAAGTAGAAAAACTAAAATATTACTTTCTTGTAAAACATGCCCCAATAATATTTATTTACAACTTCGAAAACCATTTTTTATGGTAAATTTAACTTCTTGAGTTTCTTAAAAACCTTAAATCTACCAAAATCTATGAATGTGGCATGTCTTTTTTCCTGTACTGTCATATTTACTGAACACAACAAGAAATTTATAACAACTAAAATAACAACAATGTATGACTATAAAGATTTAAAAAATGCAGCAAATGTTTAAATGTGTTTTGATATATGTTTAAGAATTTATGTAAAACACAAGAAAATAAATTGAAAAAGAAAGAAGATTTTTTTTTTAATAATGTATATCAGTAACAGTGTCAGTAGCATCAGTATCGATATCAGTAACATCTGTATTTTATTTTATTTTATTTTTTTTGGTGATGTAAGCACAAAGAGCTTGCCGAAGATGAATGATTAAGAACTGAATGAAATGTTTGAGAGTTAAGGTACTCTGATTAAAAAAAAAAAAAAAAAAATAGATGGAATGCATTATATTACTAAAAAAGTAATTTGCATTTGGGATGGGATGTGGATTTTTCCTAATTTCATGCCTGCACTGTGGGGTTAGCATAATTCTGGTCAGTTGACACAAGCACTTACGATAATTCAAACGCAAGAGCAGATTTGACAGAAAAAGGCCTGTTTCAGCCTAACAACTACAATGGGGAACATTTGTTGAGACAACATTGCAAATGAGCAAGAGGGCTCCCAGGTTAAATCAACAACGTAAACAGAAGCGAATTACATCTCTTTTGAAATTAGTTGCTAACACAGAAACAATGGACAAGACAGGCCCATTTCACGGAGAACACATTAAGCCTTAATGAGACTGAAGGAATTTTTCTGCTGGCACGGTGACTTTGGCGCCGGCTTACGCTGATTAACAATTTACACGTTTCTTTCCCCGCCTCGACTGGGCTCAATTTTATGCATTTCAACAGCGCCGTTTGAGACGAGAGAATGATGAGCCTGTTTAGCTAGGAAGTCTCGAGTAACGCTGGAAGTCGCCTGACCTTGGAATCAATCAGGCAGAACTAGTGGAGCAAATCAGAAATAAACAGACTGGACTGCCAGAGTACACAGAAAATAATTAGACCAGACCGATTGCAGGATAATATCTACATATGCACCACCTGGGTGCACTGTTCTCAACAGACAAATAACACAAATGGACTTTCAATGTTTCCACCACTTATGAAAGCATTCACTTTTTAAGTCACATACTGTATGAAGAAGGAAGGAAGGAGGAGGATTTGGGTTGGTGGATTGTTGCATTCAACATTTCCAAGAAAATCAACAGTTTATTGAATACATTGACATTTTGGGGTACGTTGTCACAGTAGAACCTGCCAATAAACAGGCTTTTCAGCAACATTAAGAGTAAAACAATCGTGAAACAGCTAAAATATAACAAAATAGTTTTGACAATCAAATATTAAATTAAATATATTTTTTTTATAAAAAAAATAATTAAAATTAAATTAAAAATTTAATTAAATTAAAAATTAAATTAAATTAAATTAAATTAAATTAAATTAAATTAAATTAAATTAAACAGCAGTTCAAATGTTTGGAGTCAGTATAACTTTTTTCTTTTACTTTTAAAATAAAAAAAAGAATAAAATAAAAACAATTAGAAAGATAATAAGAATCAATAAGTTTGTAAGGATTATATAAAGTTTGTAAATTAATTATATATATTAATACTTTAAATCAACAATGATGTATTAAATAGATCAAAAGTGACACTAAAGGCTTTTTGACATTTATGATAAGAAATGTTTCTTGAGCAGCAAATCAGCATATTAGAATGATTTTTGAATGATCATGATGTGACACTGAAGACTGGAGTAATGATGCAAAACTGCCATCACATACATTTATAAATATATTCAAATACAAAACAGTTGTTTTAATATGTAACAAAATTTCACAATTTACTTGCTCGAATAATGCAGCTTTGGTGAGCATGAGAGACTTCTTTAAAAACATTTATAAAAAATCTTAACAACCCCAAACTTTTGAAAATTAAATTGAATTATTAAAATATATACAACAACTTGACCAGACCTATGTTCACGTAGGCTGCACTATTAATTGATTATGCGTGTGCTTATGACTGTGTGCAAACATTATGTACGCTGCTTTCCATCAATAGAGTACAAAAGAGAGCCTGGAACTCACTTTTTAATGTTTTCTTTTCAAGAAATGTCTTATGTTTACTATAAGGCTGCATTTATTTGATCACACATACATTAAAAACAGTAATATTGTGAAATATTATTGCAATTTAAAATATCTGTTTTCTATTTTAACATTTAAGTGCCATTTATTCATGTGATGGAAGCTGAATTTTCAGTATCATTACTCCAGTCTTCTGTCACATGATCCTTCAGAAATCATTCTAATATGCTGATTTGGTGCTCAAGAAACATTCTTATTATCAGTGTTGAAAACAGTTGTGCTGCTTACTATTTTTGTGGAAACCATTATACGTATTATTTCAGGATCTTTTGATGAATAGAAAGCTCAAAAGTACAGTATTTATTTAAAATTGAAATCTTTTGTAATATTATAAACGTCCTAATTGTCACTTTTTGTCAATTTAATGCATCATTGTTGAATTAAAGTAAAATGTTAAGTCTCAAAATTAAAATCTCAATAACCCCACTTTTAAACAGTAGTGTACGTATAAATAAATTATACAACCACACCAGAACTGTAACAGAGTTTTAAATTGCCCAGTAGGTTTTTAACAAATACCAAAATAAATGTTTCCCATAAATTGATATATATATATATATATATATATATATATATATCTTTAAACATTGGTTTCTTGCAATAACTTTAGTAACATGGTTGAGCATGACAAATGCAGTCAACACTACATTTTGTTTAAAAAATGCTTTTTTTAAAGTATTTAAAAAAAACTTTATAACTGCAGTTAATGGAATATAACTTCAACAGATTATTTCTGAAATCATGATGTATGCTTTTAATTGTTAGATACATTCTAAAAGTTTAAAACCTCTGAGGTGAGACAAACCAAAAATCACTTATAATAATAATTTTAAGCTACTTCGACTTTTACATTAATAAACAACACAAAAAAAGCAGTGTCTCTAATACTTAAAAAAAAAAAAAAACCTGATAAGTGGCATGCTCTCTCTCTGTGTCTCAGAACAGAGGGTGTAAATAGAGTGATCTACTTGAAGAATGATGGAAGATGGTGTTTATGGTGAGCGCCACACCTGTCAGATCTGTGTGTACAGTCCATTCCAGCAGCACTCGAGCATGACCAAGCCCCGTCCAAAATGTGTGTGCGCTACTGCTTGACCTAATGAATTGTAGGTCTGGGCTTTGACAGATTGTGTTGCATCATTTAGAACGCAATGAGCTGCCAACAACCTCATTGCTAAATGACATGTGTGTGTTAACCCTCCCGATGGCAGATGGATAAACAACACAGACCATGCGAATGTCTACGCAAACATGCGCTTCCACGCGCTTCCACAGGTTCTAATGGTCATCTAATGCTGCTATAAAGCTGAGACAGGCATGAAAAGTACATTCCTACATATAAAAGCATATCCTCTGCCCACTCAATGTCAGCTAATATTCCATTAACATACATTAAGCATGCCTTTTCTAAATCTCTGCAGTAATGGGAGCTGTTTTGCCCACCGATCTCCTGGCATCATTTAGGGGCAGTAAAGGTAAAAAGCTTGTGGGCAAGATCTCATAAAACACTTAGTGCACTCTAAAAGTTAAACACTTGCTTATATGACATTATATCGCCGATCACTCTCTCAACTCACACTCTATTAAGACTCATAAAGCCTTTTAGCCGAGCACAGTCATTTCAATGGAAAATTTCTCTAAAAAACAGCAGTTCTCTATTCTTAGAGGTCTACGTCTGAAAATGAAGCAACCTTTCGATGAAACATATTTAAGAGGTGAATATAAAAAGTTTAGATTTGTGTAAGACGGATGGAAGCAATACAGATATGTGTTTTAGACTCAAATGTAAATCCTGTATAGAAATAAAATGAAGACAGACATTTTAGTCTGACATTGATGCTATTTTCTGGGTCTCTTGAGTGTGTGTGTGTGGATTTGCTGATGGAAAGCTATTACACACTCATTAGTTCTGTTTCAGTGGTTTGGGAATGACACACAGCTGACCCCCTTCACCTCCAAACACACACCCCTTCCCCACACCCACTGAAGATGGATACATTCTTTCCTCTATATTCAACTCTGTTTTTCATTTTAATCTTTCACAGTGCAAGAAGGACATTAAAAGACTTTAGTTTAGTAATTAACTTCTTCACCTTGAACAGCACATTGAAAAAGAAAAAGAAAAACAATACGCTTTTATTACAGTATGTGCAACAGTGCTCTAATATTGTTCATATAATATATAATATTACTCTGAATTATAATGAACAAAACATCAGTCTATTCTACAACGCAGAACTCAAATACTGAAGAAAATGAATAAAACACTTAACTTTTACTTAGTTTTTAGCCAGGACTTTTAAATTGTTTTTGTTTTTTTACTTTTTTAATTTAACTTTTTTTTTTTTTTTTTTAAGCAAATCAACCTCAAATTAGGTTCCATTTTTGTCCAGTGTATGTCAGTCCTCTTCATAATTAATTGCAAGTCTTCAAGCTAAATACATTATGTTCAAGTGGAAATTAGGTTCATTTTCCATTTTTGTTTTTCATCCTCAGTATAAAGTGCTCTCTGTTCTGGCGTTTATACAGTTTTACAGTTATAAATTATAGCTTACCCTACCTTTATTAATCTAGCCACTCTGAATCAAGTTAAAACTGAAAACTTGATTAAAAATCAAGGAGAAATGCTAGAAAATACTGTGATGAGTCAAATGGTTGGAAACAAAGATGCTGGTTTCATAATGATTAATAATTTTTAACAGTGCACACTCACTGTTATTTTCTTTGTCTTATTTGTCTCTTTTGACACTTTTTGTTGTTTTTCATTTTTGATTTGATGAACATGCAATCAAGATTTGTTAATATTCATACGCTCTCTACACAACCCCTCTGCAAATGGGAGGGATGATCCATGTTGCTGAAAGGTTCATCAAACATGGGCGGACACGCACAGGACTTCATGAATATAAGTGTTACTTAGCAACAGGTTGATTCCAGTAAAAGGGAGAGAAGTGGGAACAGGGGCGTCTCTGTTACCAGCCCTAAATTAAATGATTCTGTGAGTCATCTTCAAGCCAGTGTGTTGCGGAGGTCGAGTTAATTTGCCTAAGCCATGTCTGCAGCTCTTTCGAGGCTGGGCAGGAGATGTTAGACTGATTGAGTCAGAGCTTGCATTGCATAAAGTTTGTGTGAAGGGAAGAGGTGACTCCACTTTCAGTGAAACGTATATTGGTATCGGTCAAATTAGATGACTAGAACGTCTCGGTTACGTACGTAACCCTCGTTCCCTGATGGAGGGAAAGGAGACGTTATGTCATGACGACATAGGGGATTTACTTGGAAGCCCCAATCATCTCTGCCTTTAAGAGAAAACGCCAATTAATATTGGCTAATGGATTTTGCATACCTGAGCCACTCCCCGTGCATACGGGTATAAAGGGGCGACAGGTGCATCCACTCATCAGGTTTTCCGCTGAGGAGCCGAGAACGAGTCCCAGGCAACCAGCGATGGTTCAAGATTGTGGCATGGGGACATAACGTCTCCGTTCCCTCCATCAGGGAACGAGGGTTACGTACGTAACCGAGACATTCCCTATCTGTCAGTCACTACGAGTTATGTCGTGACGACATAGGGGTCCTATGGAAAGTGCCACAACCTGAACCCCGTCACAACCTTGTGGCATGCAGATGCTGAGCTGAGTGTGACTCCAGAGGAGGAGATGGCGGGCGATCTGTGACATGCGGCGTGATCGTATACCTCCCATCCGGTTGATGTACGAGACAGCCGCAGTGTTGTCCGTACGGACCAACACATGCTTGCCTAACAGCAGTGGCCGGAACTGCCACAAGGCCAGATGCATTGCCAACAGCTCTAGGCAGTTGATGTGCCAAAGCAGTCGAGGCCCCGTCCAGAGCCCCCCGAGGCTGCCTGCCTGTCGCATGTAGCGCCCCAGCCCGTGCTGGAGGCATCTGTTGTGACAACAACATGCCGGGACATTTGTTCTAAGTAGACCCTACTCCTAGGTAGGATCTGCCCTAGGGTCCAGTCGTATGTAGTACTGTCCCAGGCCTGGGTCAGTCCATATCAGTGTCTCCACATGTTACCTCCCTTCGGGCAGGATGTGGCCTCCATAGCGCCCTTCTCTGAAAGGTTTGCTTCCCCGCCGTTACACCCTGGCCCGTAGAAAGCAAGGTACGTCCAGGGGCTGAAGGAGCGGTGATACTCCTGTGTGATGTTCACCCGAAGTGTACCGCAGCGCCATGCCCATCTCGGGACTTGGGATTGCAACCAGTGCTGAAGTGGCCTCATATGAAGCAACCCGAGCGGCGCGACTGCAGCTGCGGATGCCATATGCCCCAAGAGCCTCTGAAAGTGTTTCAGTGGTACCACCATCCTGCCTCTGAGGGAAATCAGGCAGGCCAGCATGGACTGGGCATGCTCGTTGGTGAGACGTGCCACCACACTCACCGAGTCTAACTCCATACTGAGAAAAGAGTTTCTCTGCACAGGAGAGAGCTTGCTCTTTTCCCAGTTGACCCGAAGCCCCAACTGGCTGAGGTGCCCGGGCACCATTTACATTAACATTTACATTTACATTTAATCATTTAGCAGACGCTTTTATCCAAAGCGACGTACAAATGAGGAGAACAATAGAAGCAATCCGACCATCGAGAGAGCAACAGTATACAAGTGCCATGACAAGTCTCAGTTAGTCTAGCACAGTACACGTAGCTAGGATATTTTTTTTTTTTTTAATTAAATAGAATAGGTAAGTGTTAGTATTAGTTAGTCAGGTGCTGGCGAAAAAGATGTGTCTTTAGATGTTTTTTGAAAATGGCTAAAGACTCAGCTGTTCGAATTGAGATCGGGAGGTCATTCCACCAGCTGGGCACAGTCCAGGAAAAGGTCCGTGAGAGTGATTTGGTACATCTTTGGGATGGCACCACAAGGCGTCGTTCACTTGCAGAACGCAAGCTTCTGGAGGGCGCATAAGTTTGAACTAGCAAGTTTAAGTACATTGGTGCAGTGCCAGTTGTGGTCTTGTACAACACCAAATCAGAAAATGTTGGGACAGTATGGACAGTATGGACTTTTTTTGGAATGTGTTGCAGGTCTGAATGACAGGAAAGGATGTATATTTACAAATGACATGAAGTTGACCAGACAAAACATGAAATATTTTGTGTTCATATTGTCTGCAATGAAATACAAGTCAAAGTAAATTTAGAAATCACTACTTTCTTTTTTTATTTGCGTTTTCCATACTGTTCCAACTTTTTCTGATTTGGGGTTGTAGGCAAACATCAGTACCTTGAATTTGATGCGAGCGGCTATTGGTAGCCAGTGTAACCTGATGAAGAGAGGGGTAACGTGAGCTTTTTTCGGCTCATTAAAGACCACTCTGGCTGCTGCATTCTGGATCAGTTGCAGAGGCTTGATAGTACATGCGGGAAGGCCCGCCAAGAGAGCATTACAATAGTCCAGTCTGGAGAGAACAAGAGCTTGGACAAGGAGTTGTGCGGCTTGCTCTGACAGGAAGGGCCTAATCTTCCTAATGTTGTATAAGGCAAATCTGCAGGACCGGGCCGTTGTAGCAATATGGTCTGTGAAGCTTAACTGATCATCGATCACAACTCCAAGGTTCCTGGCTGTCCTGGAAGGAGTTATGGTTGACGAACCCAGCTGTATAGAGAGGTTGTGGTGAAGTGATGGGTTGGCTGAGACCACGAGCAGTTCTGTCTTAGCAAGATTGAGCTGAAGGTGATGGTCCATCATCCAGCTAGAAATGTCACTCAGACAGGCTGCAATGCGAGCAGTTACCGTCGGATCATCTGGTTGGAATGAGAAGTAGAGTTGAGTGTCATCAGCATAGCAGTGGTAGGAAAAGTCATGCTTCTGAATAACCGATCCTAATGACGACATGTAGATGGAGAAGAGAAGTGGTCCAAGCACTGAGCCTTGAGGAACTCCAGTAGCCAAGAAGTTGTGACTTTGAAACATCACCCCTCCAAGACACCCTGAAGGACCTATATGAGAGGTAAGACTCGAACCACAGGAGGGCGGTTCCTGAGATGCCCATCTTTCTGAGGATGGACATGAGGATCTGGTGGTTAACTGTGTCAAAGGCAGCAGACAGATCCAGCAAGATGAGTACAGAGGATTTGGAAGCTGCTCTTGCCAGTCTCAGGGCCTCTGTAACTGAGAGTAGGGCAATCTCAGTTGAGTGGCCACTTCTGAAGCCAGATTGGTTGTTGTCCGGAATGTTGTTCTGTGCAAGAAACAGAGAGAGTTGGTTGAACACAACTCGCTCAAGTGTCTTTGCAATGAATGGAAGAAGGGATACCGGTCTGTAGTTTTCTAAAAGTGCTGGATTTAGAGCAGGTTTTTTAAGCAGTGGGCTTACCTGAGCCTGCTTAAATGCTGTGGGAAATGTACCAGTGTGAAGCGAGGTGTTGATAATGTGAGTAAGCGCAGGTATGACCGAAGAAGAAATGGCTTGAAGGACGTGAGTGGGGATAGGATCTAGCGGACAAGTAGTGGGATGATTGGAAAGGATGAGTTTGGAAACCTCTGTCTCCGAGAGAGGAGAAAAGGAGGTGAGAGATTGTGTATTTGTAGTTATGAAGTTATTATTAGTTTGTAGTGTGAGGAATTGGTCACTGATGGTTTTTGTTTTATTTGTGAAGAAAGTTGCAAAGTCATCAGCTGTAAGAGTTGATGAAGGAGGAGGGGGAGGAGGACAGAGAAGAGAACGTTTTGAAGAGTGCGCGAGAGTCGGAACAGTTGTTAATTTTGTTGTGGTAGTATGTCATTTTAGCAGTGGAGACATTTGCAGAGAAGCAAGAGAGGTGTGACTGATACACACTAAGGTCGGTAGAGTTTTTGGATTTGTGCCATTTCCTCTCTGCAGCCCTTAGTTTAGCACGATGTTCACAGAGAACATCGGACAACCAGGGGGCAGAGGGGGTAGCGCGTGCTGGTCTGGATGAAAGGGGGGAAAAGTTGTCTAAGCAAGATGTTAGAGTGAAGCAAAGAGTGTCAGTAGCACTGTTTGTGTCGAGTGCTGAAAACTGAGAGGGTGAAGGTAGTGCGGATGAAACCATTGAGGATAGGTGAGAGGGAGAGAGCGAGCGTAGGTTACGTCGAAAGGTGACCTGCGGAGGAGCGTGTGCTATGTCAGGAGTTAGTGTGAGGTTAGAAGTGATGAGGAAGTGGTCTGAGGTGTGCAGTGGAGTTACTAATGTGTTGTCAGTGGAGCAGTAGCGTGTGTAGATGAGGTCCAGTTGGTTACCTGATTTGTGAGTAGCCGTAGTAGACACTCGTTTGAGGTCAAATGAAGTGAGAAGAGTGTTGAAGTCAGTAGCCTGGGGTTTTTCTAGGTGGATGTTGAAGTCGCCGAGCAGGTCCCTGTGATCGCACAACTGTTGCGATCACACAGCACCAGGTCCCTGTGATCGCACAACTGTTCTCGCGCGTGGGCCATGCTCGAGAAAGTTGAGGATCCTGATGCCCACTTCCCGTAACGGGGCAAGGGCGCCCTCTGCGACCTTCGTGAAGACACGGGGGGACAGGGAGAGCCCGAAGGGGAGGACCCTGTACTGCCATGCCCGACCCTCGGACACAAACCGTAGGAACGGTCTGTGTCGAGGACGGATCGAGACATGAAAGTAAGCATCCTTCAGGTCGATCGCTGCAAACCAATCCCGGGGCATTTGAGGATTGGTCGATGGCCACCGCCTTTCTTGAGCACGATGAAGTAGGGGCTGTAAAACCCCTGCCTCATCTCGGCTGGAGGGACCGGCTCGATTGCATCCTTTGCCAGGAGGACAGCAATCTCATCGCGCAAGACAGGTGTGTCTCACTGCCACCGAAGTCTCGAGAACAGCACTGAACTTGGGAGGTCGCCTGGTGAACTGAATCGCATAGCCGAGTCGAATTGTGCGAATGAGCCAGCGAGACGGCCTGGGCGGCATGAACCACGCCCTCAGATACCGTGCAAGTGGCACCAAAGGAACAACCGACGTACCTGCAGTGGTGCAGCGAATGGGAGTAAGTCTGGATGGTACAGAAGACCCTGCGTGGCTGAGAAGCCAGCGTGGGTAGTGACAGAGGGAGCCACTCCCATCCCCGAATGCATAAACCATCCACGAATGCAGCTTCAGCGTGCTGGAAGCCCAGACACTGAAGACAACGATTATGGCTGTCGACGGAGGATAGAAAACGACCGCAACCAAGAGGACACGGCCGGAACGGCGTCTTTAAAAAGACGTGAGCCGACCGTGATTTCGCTCTTTTAGGAAATCTGCTCTTTTAGTTGAAGTGCCCAGGGGAATCGCTGCAGACAGGGACACCGTTGTTCGCACCATAACGCCAACCAGAACAGCTTCCAGACAGATGATGAATGGCTTTGTGGAGATCAACACGTTCATCCACTCGGCTCCGAAGCAAAAATCTGATGAGTGGATGCATCTGTCGCCCCTTTATACCTGTATGCACAGGGAGTGGCTCAGGTATGCAAAATCCACTAGCCAACATTCATTGGCATTTTCTCTTAAAGGCAGAGATGATTAGGGGCTTCAAAGTAAATCCCCTATGTCGTCACCACATAACTCGTAGTGACCAACAGATAGGGAACTAGCTTGTATGATTAACGCATTACAATACAGAATACATGTCACAATATGCAATCTACAATGTGTAAAGTAGAGCAGTGGTTCAAACTGGTGCAATGGCGTCTGTTGACAAAACAAAACAAAACGTGTGTGTGTGTGTGTGTGTGTGTTATGAATTAATTATCACATCAAAAATCAACACACATATACAACGTATATGGATAAATATACAAAAATCTAATCCCTATAGTTTCTTTTAGTGTTTATTAGCAAAGCCAATGACATATGTCAGAATAAGTGATTACATTTTCACAGCTCTGTAGAAGTGTATGAGAACAGTTTATGCAAAGTCCAGTTCTTGAGAGACATTAGGAAGTAGGCTACATGTTGTTGTGCTTTGACACATGGTATTTTTGTCCATTCTGAAAACATTATTAGGCTCATTGTAATTACATCTAGTCACACCATCGATCTCCGTTACACACACTCTCAAAATGTTTTTGTGATATTGTGTTTCTAAATGTGGAGATATTTCAGGGCCCAGCATGACGCAGAGGTTTCTACATGCTGTGTTGCGTGTGAGTGTTCAGTCAATGTCATGAGAGTGCATTCACTCGTGAAATGAAGCATGTGTCAAATATTTAAAGCTCCAAATCTGTTTTGTGGCCTCATGAGCATTTGACATGTTGATGAGCAGATGGCAGCACCCTCATGTGTTGAATTGTTAGAATCTTCAATAAGAACAACACATCAAGTGTATCTGTCTGCACCCCGCAAGACTATAAACCATTCCTGCTACATCTATGAGACTTCTAGAAAATGGTCTGTTCGTGTTCCCATTCATGTCAACGGTGCAATTTTTGGACTTCGACTTCTCAAAAATTTGTTTTGAAATCATCTTTGCTTGCAGCCACTCTATTCTGGACAATATTGTTTTTGAGCTGGAGCTCTATAAGTTATGAAAACACTGACTGGCCGATGCACCACAAGAACAAGAGATATGGTTCCCAAATATGGGTTAATTTCACTTTTAAAAGCCTCCAAAAAGAATCTGGGACTGGAAAATATCTATGAAATTAAATTCATCACAAATGCAAAAACAAAGAAGAAACAGCTTTTATTTTCTTTCTTTTTTTCCTTTCTCTCTCTAAGTATACAGGTACTGTCTGCACTTAAAGTGACTAGGACAGATGTTGTGAACACAAAACAACACTTTTTAAATAATGAGAAATAATTGAAGATTTATTTCTCATTAAACTTTGTTTCTTATAATTGCTAAATAATATCTTGCTTGCTTAGTATTTCACAATTTAGACTTTATTGCTCATTATTGTGACTTTATATCTCACAATTGAAAACACTATTTGGGGTCAGGATGTTTTTTTATTCTCAGAAGAAATTGATTCTTTTATTCAGCAAGGTCAAGGATATATTAAATTGATCAAAAATGACAGTAAAGAGTTGTTCAGTCTTACAAAACATTCTATTTGAAATTAATGCTCTTCTTTTGAACTTTCAATTCATCAAAGAATCCTGAAAAAGAAAGAAACAAATCACAGCTTATACTAAGGTATTTACATACATATATATATATATATACAGTTGTGGTCAGAATTATTGGCACCCTTGGTAAATATGATCAAAGAAGTCTGTGAATTAATCTGCATTATTAATCCTTTTGATCTTTTATTTAAAAAAAAATCACAAAAATCTAACCCTTCATTGGAGAATAAGAATTTAAAATGGGAGGAAATATCATTATGAAATAAATGTTTTTCTCTAATACACATTGGCCACAATTAGCGGCACCAAAAATTCAATACTTTTTGAAACCTCCATTTGCCAGTTTAACAGCTCTAAATCTTCTCCTATAATGCCTGATGAGGTTAGAGAACACCTGACAAGAGATCAGAGACCATTCCTTCATCCATAATCACTCCAGATCCTTCAGATTCACAGCTCCATGATGGTTCTTCTCTTCATTTCACCTCACTCATTTTCTACAGGGTTCAGGTCAGAGGACTGGAATGGCCATAGCAGAAGCTTGGTTTTGTGCCCAGTGACCCATTTTTGTGTTGTTTTCGAGGTTTGGATTATTGTCCGGTTGGAAGATCCAAACATGGCCCATTATAAGATTTCTAACAGAGTCAGTCACTTGTTGATTTTTTATCTGTTGGTATTTGATAGAATCCATATGGAAGCCCGTTTCCGCCACTGAATAAAAAATAAAACAAGGTAATTGCGACTTTTTATCTCAGAATTCTGAGATATAAACTCGCAATTCTGAGAAATAAACTCACAATTCTGAGATATAAACTCGCAATTCTGAGATATAAACTCGCAATTGCGACTTGCGACTTTCTGACTTTTTTCTCGCAATTGCGAGTTTATATCTCGCAATTCTGACGTTTTTTTCTCACAATTGCGAGTTTCTATATCGTAATTCTGACGTTTTTTTCTCACAATTGCGAGTTTATATCTCGCAATTCTGACTTTCTCGCACCATAGGAAACCACTCTCCGTGTAAGGCTTTGCAGTGCTTTTGCTATAGGCCTAGATGAACTATATATTGAACTAGATGAATGTTGCATCCGAATATGATTTTTGAACAAACATAAAAATGACTAATTCTCCATTTCTGTGTTTTGTGCACGCGGTTGGAAATTCTCATTTTAGAAGAAAATTTCAGATGGCATTTAGAGGCTTTTGCATCTGAACTCTTCATATATAATTGACCAAATGATAATAAAAAAAAATCTTAAAATAATAACTAATACTAAATAATGAATCCTTAATTTATTTACAATTTTCATCGGGGATGTCTTGCTTGGTAGATATCTTACAACATTAAATACAGGAGATAAGATAATTCTATAGCAAGAACATAGAGATGAAAGCGCGCTTTATGCGAGAGTGAAGGAAATCCACCTGCGTACATTCATATATATCCACTCTCGTGTTACAATAATACGCTCTTTACTTAACAGCTGTTATTAAAATAACGCGATAGAAGCTGCCTCAAACTCAGAACTATAAAGAAATGAAGAATGCTGTGTCTGAAAGCTGAGTGCCCCGTCACCCCTCCCGCACCTGCCCGGCGGTAATGGTACTGTCCAACCGCGAGTGCAAAACACAGAAATGGAGAATAATGAGTCATTTTTATGTTTGTTCAAAAATCATATTCGGACGCAACATTCATCTAGTTCAATATATAGTTCATCTACAGTAAATTGAACAAAGCACTGCAAAGCACGGAGAGTGGTTTCCTATGGTGCAAGAAAGTCAGAGTTGTGAGATATAAACTCGCAATTGCGAGAAAAAAAGTCAGAATTGTGAGATAAAAAGTCGCAATTGCGAGTTTATATCTCAGAATTGTGAGTTTATATCTCAGAATTGCGAGTTTATATCTCAGAAGTGCGACTTTATATCTCAGAATTGTGAGTTTATATCTCAGAATTCTGAGAAAAAAGTCAGAATTGCGAGTTTATATCTCAGAATTGCGAGTTTATATCTCAGAATTGTGACTTTATATCTCAGAACTGTGAGTTTATATCTCGCAATTGCGAGAAAAAAAGTCAGAATTGTGAGATAAAAAGTCGCAATTACCTTGTTTTATTTTTTATTCAGTGGCGGAAATGGGCTTCCATAATCCATGATGCCATGTGTCTAAACAAGATGTCCAGGACCTCCAGCAGAAATATAGGCCCATAACACAAAAAACACAGCAGTATATTTAATTGTACACATGGGGTACTTTTTTATCCCTGTGTGCACCAAACCCATCTTGAGTGTTTGCTGCTAAAAATTTTTTGGTTTCATCTGACCATAGAAACCAGTCCCATTTGAAGTTCCAGTCGTGTCTGACAGCTGAATATGCTGGAGATTGTTTTTGGATGAGTGAGGAGAATTTTTCTTGAAACCCTCCCGAACAACATGTGGTGATGTAGTGTTTGACAACTTTTTTTATTTTTTTCAAATTCTCCTCCTCACTGTGCATTAGGACGATATAGACACATGTCCTCTTCCAGGCAGATTCATAACATTTTCTGTTGATTGGAAATTCTTAATTATTGCCCTGATGGTGGAAATGGTAATTGTCACAGCTCTAGCTCTTTTCTTAAAGCCACTTCACTAATTTGAGAAGCTCAGTTATCTTTTGCTGCATATCAGAAATATATTCTTTGTTTTTTTCTCATTGTGATGGATGATTAAGGGAATTTGGACTTTGTTTTCCCTCCTATTTATATTTATGTGAAACAGGAAGCCATGGCTGGATAATTTCATGTTGATAATCCCCCTGGAGTGCTCAAAATTGTAAATATGAATGGGAATATACTTCAGAGATATTTTACTCATGAGAATTTCTAGGGGTACCAATAATTGTGTACAAACGTGTATTTGAGAAAAACATTTATTTCATAATGAGATTTTCCCCCATTTTCAATTGTTTTAGTTCAATGAAATGTTAGATTTTAGTGATTTAAAAAAAAAAAAAAATTCAAAAGGATTAATAATGCAGGTTTATTTTCAGAGCCTTCTTTAATCATATTTACCAAGGGTGCCAATAATTCCGACCACGACTGTGTATATATATACTGTATAAATATACTGTATATATATATATATATATATATATATATATATATATATATATATTAGTGCTGTCAATCGATTAAAAAATGTTATCGCATTAATCACAGTCATGGACTGTGATTAATCATGATTAATCACAAATTTAAAATACTAGGATTTACCTGTAAGTGTGTTGAAATAAACAAATGCATGACAAACTAGTTTAAGGAAACATAACCTTTCACACTTCCGCCAGGTATGAGACAATCCTTATTATTCATTTGTTTTATTCAGCCATTATCAGTCTTTATACTGGCAATAAAACGTTTACCAAGCCACATCGCTTCAATCCCAGTATACATTTACCCAACTATTATCAAAAGTATTTCTAAATAAATACCACAAAACATTTTCTTGCGACCTTATGGGAAGTATTATGACTAAATGCATTATGAAGAAGAATTGGACCTGTTCTGCAGGTGCATTAGAGCTAACATTAGCATCATACATAAGACAATTTATGAGATTAATAGTACACTTTTACTCAGAACTCACTTCAAACCTCCATCGAGTGTTTGTAATAACTTCCTTTTGCGATCACATGTGGAATTTGGTTGTTTACCGTTGTTAAAATATGTTTTTTATAGCCTTTTATATCGCTGCAAAAATGAGCATTTCAGATGTAACGTACACATATCCTATCGTAATCGTGTGTTTATTATTTTATATAATCTATAGTGGCTGTTGTCATGTTTATTTCTGCTGTGTAAAGCCTTGTATGCTCTGGCTGAAACTCACGTTGTTTGTGATGTTACAAGCACTTCTGAAGTTGCCAGGTATAGATTCCAAGTATATTCACATTTGTAAAATGATCTATTTTAATTTTTATTTGTCTATACACTTCGGCCGGCCGCGGGTTTTTCCCGCGACTGTATTTTCAAAATAGCCCAAGACACTTGTGCCACAGCCGCTACCCTGGCAACACTGTTCGCTGTATCCTCATTAGAGGGTGACACGGGAGTGGATTTTCAAACCTCTCCCATCCCACTCCCACAGAAAAAAATCTCGTCCCGTCCCAATCCCACGGAAAAACGGGGGGAAAATCCCGTTCCACTCCCGGAAGAATGACTCTCATTCCCTCCCACTCCCGTGTTTTTTTTTTTTTGTTGGCCGACATCTGTCAGTTACAGTAAAAATATAGTACAGATCACAGCGTGCCCATCTTAGTTGAATAAAAACCCAAAATGTAGTTTTTTGTTATTATATTGAACTGAAAGCCAGCTTATGCACAGTGTTGCACACATTAAATTTCATGTAAATCATCCATGCTAACACACACATTTTCTATTTTGATTTTTTTTTTCATTTGAAAGTAGACATTTCACTTTCTATAGATATTTTTTTCAAAGACGGAGTTTCGAAGTTTCTAGCTCAAGTTCACAGAGACGTAAAGCGCATCCTGTTTGCTTTAAAGTGCAACGTTTCGTTGTTATTCTGAGTGCACACAAATAAACGTAGAGTCTTTACAGATTCGAAAGATGTATTAGGCTACTTTTATCTGTATGACCAAAAATTATACAGAGATTTTAAGAGCAAGTGAGCGCACTGGTGCCTGTCCTGCAGCGAGCGCGCTATTCAGCTTCCACTCTCCACACACTTCAATAGCTCACATTTCTCTAGGTTAACATCATATTGAGCGGCCATGTAAAGTTGCTACTACATCTTTCAGATGAAAAGCCATATTTGAGGTCGATGAATGATAGGTGAGCGTTTGGATACCACATAGACCAGCCGTTAACAACCTGTCCGTCACGGAATGCGTCATTCACTTAACCAGCCACACCAAAGCAAACCGGAAGAGAGCATAAAGAGACAGGGCAACTACAATTGAGTTCAGAATTAAAATATACAGTTTATAGTTTATTTATATAAAAGGTATATTTGTGTATAAAGTTGGGTATATCATTAATTCCCAGTCCCGCCCACTCCCGCTGGCATTTTTTCCTGTCCCGTCCCAATCACGTGATTCGTAGCGATTTTGTTTCCCATCCCGCGGGATTCCCGAAAAAATGTCAGCCTCTAATCCTCATCACACACTGATAGATAACCTTCCGCGCTGTGATGACAGGAAGAAGTTGGGGTCAAACCTTATCAAACGATTAATTTGCGTTGAAAAAATATTAACGCTTCAAATTTTTAGATTAATCACATTCTTGTGATTCTTTCTGTCCAGGTTGTTCCAGCAATAGTTAGTTTTGAGCGGTATTGTAATGGCCAATTCTACAAAAACAACTGAAACCTGAAACCTCTTAAATATGCCAAGTGTTCTAATAATTTTGGCCACCACTGTATATTTGTCACAATGACCCGGAGTCAGGGAGTCAGGCACGAGGAGACACGGAATTCAATAAACGTGAGGCTTTAATAATCCAACATGGAACACAGGAGACACAGGAACAGCAGGGATGACATTCAATGACCGACAAACACTAACTGAAAGGACTGGGGCTTTTAAAGACAGGATAATTGGGGAGGAAGACGAGACACACCTGGAATCAAATTAACAATCAACACGAGGGAAAAACTAGGTCACAGGGAGCACATGGGTAGCAAAAACACAACAAAACAGTCCAGGGGCGTGACAATATTTATATATATATGTATAATATAATAACTTATTACATTATATTAACTAGCCTCATAACCTATGCATTACTGTCGTATAGATGTTACTCTGAAACACTAATCTCTGACCAAGTTCAAGTTCATGTTCAAGATTTGTTTGTCACATACACGATTATACAGAGAGTGTATAACCAGAAGTGAAATGTGAGTCAGGTCCGCTCCATGGACAGTGCAAATATTATAGAATACAACACAAAGAAGTATACATAAAATAAAATGAATAAAAAAGTTATAAAGAACAAAATATAAAATATAAAATAATGTGCATGACATACTGTAGACTTAAATATTAAGATAAGCATGACTGTACAAGAGAGGAATGTGCAAATAGGTTGTGCATGGTTGACATGTAGCAGCAATCTCAAAAAAATAAATAAAAGAATAAGATACCAAAACACAGAAAGTGATGTGTGCAAATGACACTGTCAGTATCAGTATGAGGTAGAGAATAATGAGTGTGAATATCTTACTGATTGCAAGTGATTAATAAGTGAAGTCATGATGATGTTAAGAGGCTGAGTTTGAGTTTAGGAGCCTGATGGCCTGGGGAAGAAGCTCCTCCTAAGTCTCTCAGTTTTTGCCATCAGGTTGCGGAAGTGCTTACCAGATGGCAGCAGAGTGAAAAGACAGTTACCAGGGTGATTTGAGTCTTTGATGATTTTTACAGCTCTGCTTCTGCAGCTATTGAGGTAGATGTCCTGCAGAGAGGGGAGAGCAGACCCTGAGATGCGCTCAGCTAAGCGCACAACTCTCTGCAAGGCTTTGCAGTCTTGATTGGAGCTGTTTCCATACCACACTGAAATACACTGAGTCAATACACTTTCTATGGTCTCTGAATAGAAAGTTTTCAAGATTGTTGGTGAGACCCTGAATTTCCTCAGCTGTCGCAGATGGTACAGTCTTTGCCTGGCTTTCTTAACCTGTGTTTGAATGTGTGTAGTCCAAGTCAGGTCCTCGGAGATGTTTACACCGAGGTACTTGAAGATGCTTACCCTCTCCACAGGGGTCCCACTGATCATAAGAGGAGTGTAGGGCAGCAGGTGTCTCTTTCTGAAGTCCACAATCAGCTCTTTAGTTTTGCTCACATTCAGAGAGAGACAGTTGTCCTGGCACCATGATGTAAGTTTCTCCACCTCATCCAAGTATGTGGTCTCATCATTGTTGGAAATGAGGCCCAGAACCACAGTATCATCAGCAAATTTGATAATAGATGTGGAGCTGTGAGAGGACACGCAGTCATGTGTGTAGAGAGAGTAGAGCAGGGGACTCAGGACACAACCCTGTGGGGCTCCTACATTCAGGGTGATGGAGTTTGAGGTGAACTGGCCGACTTTCACCACTTGAGGTCTGCCGGTGAGGAAATCTTGAATCCAGTCAGAGTGAAGAGTTTAGTCCGAGGTCTGTGAGTTTAGAAGCCAGCTTGATGGGGACTATGGTGTTGAAAGCTGAGCTATAGTCAATGAATAGCAGCCTTGCAAAGTTCCCATTGCTGCTGTCAATGTGTGTGAGGGAGGAGTGGAGTATGTGAGAGATGGCATCATCAGTAGATCTATTGGGACGATAGGCAAACTGAAGGGGGTCCAAAGTAACAGGGATGGAGGAGCTAATGTGGCTCTTAACAAGTCTCTCAAAAACCTTCATGACTATTGATGGGAGGGCCACTGGGCGATAGTCATTCAGGCAAGAGGGTTTATTGTTCTTAGGCACAGGGATGATGATGGATTTTTTGAAGGAGGTGGGAACCACAGAGGTAGCAAGGGACTCATTGAAGATTGAAGTGAACAAACCGGCAAGCTGATCAGCGCAGGACCTCAGGACACGGCCAGTAATCCCGTCAGTTCCGGCAGCTTTCCTGAAGTTCACTCTCTTTAGGGCCCTGCGAACCTCGTCCTCCATCACGGTGATCACATGATTATCGCTTCTCTGCCTACTGCTTCCTGACGCGCTGCTCGGCAGAGTCGCGCTGCTGCCATTGCATTCAAAGCGGCCGTAGAAGTTGTTTAATTCATCGGCCAGCAACGGATCTGCTCTCACCTCTGCGGAGGATTTGTTTCCAAAGGCACAGACGGTCCTTAGTCCTTGCCACATGTGTCGAGAGTCATTGAGCTGAAAATGAGACTCAATTATCTCCCTCTATCTGAGTTTGGAGGCACTTACTGCACGTCGGAGAGCATAACACAATGCCTTGTACGCGCTCATATTCCCAGACAAAAGAGCCTCGTTGTATGCGGCTGTGCGTTTGTTAACCGCATTACGGATTGTTCTGTCCACCCACGGTTTCTGATTTGGGAAGGTCCTTACAGTTATTGTTTCTGTAGCTTGCTCGGTTAGCGTATGTACAAAGCTCACTGCAACATCCATGAACTCGCTGACGTCAGATGAACTCGCCCGGAACATGTCCCAGTCGACGTCATCAAGAGCCGCCTGTAGCATAGCTTCTGAGTGGGAGGACCAGCACGTCACTTCTCTCTTCACCGGGGGTTCCTGAGCGAGCCTTTGTTTATATTCCGGTGTGAGAAAAATGGCGGCATGGTCCGATTTGCCAAAAGCCGGTAGTGAGCGGGCTTTGTAGGCATTCTTAAACTGAGAGTAGCAATGATCCAGTGTATTCGGTCCTCTAGTTGGACAGGATACATGCTGGTGAAAGTTCGGCATGACCTGCCTAAGGTTGGCTTTGTTAAAATCCCCCGCGATGATAAAGGCAGCGTCAGGATGTTTGTTAATGTAGCCGCTGAGCACATAGTGAAGTTTAGACAAAGCCAAGCCGGTGTCTGACTGTGGTGGAATGTAGACGACAGTAACGATGACCGAAGAAAACTCATGGGGCAGATAGAACGGGCTGCAAATAATGGATAGATGTTCCAGATGAGGCGAACAGGAACGCGACAGAGAGGAGATATTCCTGGGGTCACACCATTTCTTGTTAATCATGAAACACACTCCTCCACCTTTGGATTTACCGGCCTCGGCTGTTCTGTCCATCCGTAAAACAGAAAAGTTGTCAGACGGCGTTACAGCAGTGTCCGGAACCGAGGGCGTGAGCCATGTTTAAGTCAAACAAATGATGTTGCAGTCCCTTATGTCCCGTTGGAAACTTATCCTGGCTCTAAGATCGTCCATCTTACTCTCCAAGGATTGGACATTAGCGAGCAGAATGCTCGGTAGAGGAGGACTGTGAGCCCTTTTCCTCAATATGTTGCGAATTCCAGCGCTTTTTCCACGGTGTTTCTTGTTCCGTCGCCTGTGGCCATTGTTCTCCGCGTTCCGAAGAATTTCAAGAGGCCACGATGAATTCGGGGATAAAGTGTCCTGAAGCAGGTTAGTGAAGCGATATCCAATGTCCAAAAGTGTTCCTTTGTCGTAGGTGATCAGTGCGGACGTTATGTGTGTAAAATGAGAAAGCAAAAGTAAGTAAAAAAGTAAATAAAAGCACAATCTTAGCGGAGCGACCTGGACGGCATCCGAACAAAGCAGCGCCATCTTGTTTTTTAATACTTAATACTCTGAAACACTAATCTCTGACCACTAATAGTATATCTCATGATTGTTCAACTGCAAAATATTTTATGAAGCTGCTTTGAAACTGTATGTATTGTGAAAAGCACTTTATAAAACAAATTTTAATTGAATACTAATGATTGTGTGTTCGCTTAGAGGTTTACCAAATGAGATCAGCTAAATGATCTAGGTCACACTTTATTTTAAGGTCCAATTCTCACCATTAACTATGACATTTGCCTCAATATACACCTAATTTGCTGTTTATCAATAGTTAGTAAGGTAGTTGTTAAGTTTAGGTATTGGGTAGGATTAGGGATGTAGAATATGGTCATGCAGAATATGTGCTTTATAAGTACTAATAAACAGCCAATATGTTAATAATAGGAAAGCTAATAAGCAACTAGTTAATAGTGAGAACTGGTCCCTATACTAAAGTGTTACAATGACCTAAAATAACGAAACAATTAACAATTAAAAGTAATAATAATAACAATAGATAAACATTGTTTACATAAAAAATGCATTTTAAGTCAAATGCAGGAGGATTCTCAAGGTGTGCACTAAACAAGAGGACCAGATCAGTCATTAATGCTGTAAGCTAACATCTGAATGCCAATGAATTTGTCTGTTGGAGTGCCATCCATCAGCACTCTCCAAAACAAAGCTTGTCCTTGGACACTCTTTATAATTTAAGCAGTGAATCATGAATGCTGTTCAGAGCCAGACAATTGGCAAACAACCATTCAGTGGTTTCATATTTAAAACGTACTCAATTCTATAAATGGAAAACCAGTTTCCCACTGAGTAGCACTTACACTAAGTGATGTCTGTATGTTCATTCTGATGCTGATGTTTGCATGTGTGCAGCAGCTGTGGAGCGATGTGCCGACCGGTGCACTGGCTACAGTCTTAATTATGGTGTGGGATCCTAAAAGCCCCGCAGAAGCTGGCAGCACTCAGGAGGAGCTGCACACGGCACCTGAACCTGAGCAAATGAAAGTCATCAATCATGTGAGGATGCACCACATCCATTCGCTGACTGAACACTGACCTGCGCGCGCACACACACACACACACACACACACACACACACACACACACACACACACACACAAAAACCTCATGTGAAAATCAGAGTAGGCTGTACATCTGCATGTCTATTTGAAGTTTGGTAGAAATAGCAAATCATGTTATTTGTTATGTTATTTCCATGTAAACTTTTCATATAAATCATTTGTATGTTAAAAATAACTTTCAATTCAATGCACAGATTTATTAACCATAAAAATAATAATAATAAAAATGTTTATTTATTGCATTTGTCCACATTTTACAGTAAATGTGCAATCCACAACTGTATAAACAACTTTTAAATCAGAACCATTCAGCCAGTTTCCACCTCAGAGTAAAAAAAATAAAAATAAAAAAACAACAAAAAAACACATACAATACACAACTGCAATTTTATTTCTCATTACACCTTTTTTTTTGTAACTGCTACCTTATATCTTGTAATCACTATTAAGACTTTCTTACTCATAATTATGACTTAATTTCTCTCAATATCATTTAAAATACTACCGTTAAAAGTCCGGATTAAGTAGAATTTAAAATATTTCTAGTTAAATTAAATGCTTTAAAATACTACCGTTAAAAGTCCGGATTAAGTAAAATTTAAAATATTTCTAGGTAAATTAAATGCTAAATTAAATGTCCTGAAAAAAAGTTTCACTGTTTCCACAAAAAGATTAAGCAGCACTGTTAACAATGATAATAATGTTAAATCATAAAAATGTTTCTTGAGCAGCAAATTAGCATATTAGATTGATTTCTGAAGGATCATGTGACACTGAAGACTGGAGTAATGATGCTGAAAATTCACCTTTGCCATCACAGGAATATTTTACATTTTAAAATAGGTTAAAGTGTAATTCTCACCGTATTCTTGATCAAATAAATGCAACAGTTGCTGTCAAATTAACAGCTTTTCGCTACAATTTGCAGGTGCTATATGAGGCATTCACAGCAAAGTGTGTCATTTTATCTCTTTAGTTTGAAAGCATTGCTTTTAAATGAAAGTTGAGGTTAATTTTTGTATAACCTTCAATCAGTGCAGCATCTGTACAGTCACACGCTTTTACAAGCAATAATCTTCCAACTGAGTTTGTAAATGTTAGGCTGTTCTTGAGTGTTTTCCAAAAATGTAAGCTGGAATTATAAGTGGGATCTTATGAAATAGCACAGTAACTATTAGTTTGATCAATACATCATATTTTTAACTTTTTTTTTTTTTAAGTTTAACTAATTACACTGAGTAATGCATTTTTTTCAGTGGTTGAAATAGTAGCATACACTATCAGTTAACATGTTAAATGCTAAAATGAGCAACACAGACCAAACTGGAGTTTAATACTATTTTAAATTAACCTAACATGACAAAAAGACGAATGTGCACCTCATTTAAACGTTTCTTTCTCAAACACACACACACACAGACTCGTGTGGACACACACCAATGCACCTGTCGGCCTGCAGGTACATTTGACAGGGTTAAAATAATTGAACTTCCCTGAACGTGTTTATAAGGGATGACAGATTATTGGTTGTCTCTGGGCATTCTGGCCTAATTAAAGAAGACACTGCAGTGAAAGGGCAGCGGCGTGGCAGGCCTGACTCCAAACAGATGCTGCAATGAGATGTGAAGGTGAGCTTCCCTCAGACACCTTCCTAAACTTGTAACACTGGCAGCCCCAGTGGCTTCTGCTGGCCGTGAACCTGCAAATGAACACCCAGCTCAGCAGGTTCTCTCTCACATGCAATTTAGACAAACCACTGGATATTATGGCTACTGCATTCTGACCATAATCAGGTTGAACCTGCTTTTATATACTAGAAATTATATACTATATCTGATATTAATGGAATGTGTTTGCAGGTGCTAATTTCGATGTATCATTTAATTATTACCAATATCATGATTTTGAGATTTTCTTATTGACATCAAATGTTTAGTCATTTGATATGCTTAGATCAAACAACAACTGGAAAAAAAGTTTCTGGAGACTATGTTTAATTTATTAGTTATTTAATCTTACTTATTATGACTTGCATTGTTCCTTATTGACATCAAATGGTTGGTCATTTGTTTTGTTCAATGTTTACTAGATCCACTTTAATCCAATTAATTAATGAAAAAGTATGTTTATTTCTGCAGATCGTGTTGAATTAATTAGTAATATTAGTTTGCAATATCACAACTTACATCTTTTCTATCAGTATTTGAATATTTGATATGTTAGATCCAATTTAATACAAATAAATAATGAAAAACTAATAATTATTTCCACATAATTATGTTGAATTAATTACAGTTGTGCTATTTATATACCTTAATATCTTAATCCACACACAATTTTGTCTTTGTTTACATTTTTTGTAAGTCATCTTCAAAAAGGTTTTTAAGAAGGAAGTTAAACTAAAAAAAATAATAATAATAATAGTTCAATATGTGAATGAGTAATTAGTAATTAGTAATCAGCACAAGGAAGCTTTCTTTGCAAGTTGTTTTAAGTTTTTTGTATTATTATTTTATCTCCCTGAGACTTCAAAACACAGAACAATTTCACTGGAATGGTCCAATTAAAAAACACAATTTCTTCTTGAGCAGACCGCCCACAGTCGGGCAGGTAATCATGGTAATTTTTAATTAAATATTCATTTGAACAATCAGAACTGTAAAGGTTGTGTCGATGGGTGGGATAAGACCTGATATAGTCACTGTCATCAAAAGAGTGACCTTTTGTTGCAATCGTGAAATTATATTCACTCTCTCTTCTTATCTATCCTATGTTTTTTCTTTAATTTTCTTACCCTCATGCCAATTACTAATTATCCCCCCTAATACCCACCCACCCACCCACCACATCAAACACTGAGTGGAGCTTTGACAAATACATGGCAACCACAAGCATTTACCAGACTCATTATGTTTAAATATTGCCAGAACAGCGAAGGTGGCCCAGCATGGCCCAATCTCTCCTCAAGAAAGAGCACATTTTTGCTGTTGCCTTGACAACATCAGGTAAGCCTAGCTTGAGAGGACCTAAGAGTTTTGTTAAGGGAATTTCCAAATGCATTCATTTCCCAGCAGGTCTGATATGCATGAAATCAAAGCCCTGTAGCACAGTGGCAGGTGTTCATTTCAACAGGGGATGATTCAAATCTTTTTGCTTGTGAGAGAATCATGAATGATCAACATATGCTATCTCTTGATGACTGTGAGCATTAACGAAAACAGAGGAAATTGCTGAAATCTGGCTGTGTTTGCTGAACACTACAAGCCACAGCAGATATGTTTTCTTCTGGAAAACTTCATCCCTTACATTTGGGCAACAGACATAATCGATAAAATGACAGCAAAATGGACAAGAAATCCCACAGGATTGCACTGAAAATGGGCACAAAATACACACAGTGATCAGAATAAGCAACTGTAACCGTGCTACACTCTAAACGTGAACTAACACTGTGCTAGGTTCGAAAGGAGCTAAGTGATATAAACTGTACCCATAAAAGGAAGTATCAGACCAGGTAATTAGTAACCAGTATCTTTTACTCACATTAAATTTCCAATAACAGTTGAAACACAATTGCATAACATGTATATGAAAAATAAAAAATTGGGCCCTTTGAAACAATTGAGTCTCTGGTTTTGTCCTTTTGTAGTCGTTAAAGTCTGTTTTGTGATCACTTTCTGTATTAGTCAGTCCTGTCAATAGTTCGGTGTCAAAAATGTGTGTCACCAGGTCTGTGACAGTTTCTCCTTTTCAAGGGAAGTGTGCACTTGGATGAAAGAGTGGGTACCAGCTCAGACGACTGATACTTTCCTACCACCAAGGAAAACGTTCGATGAGTTGGTCTGCGTCTCTTCACGATCAACTGGGAGGCTCGCCATCGATAGAAAAGGATCTTCCAAGTAGTTTCACTCTGTCCATAAGACCTGACCTGTTTTTTTTTTAAACAGGAATTTTAAAATAATGTTCTATATATGTTGTACAACAGTCATACTAAAGCATAACAACCATGTAACATTAAGCATCACATGCTGCATAATACTAAATGATCACATGTTCAGGCCTATTTATCACACTTTAGTTCAAACTTCAAATCTCAACTCAATATCTAGAATATAACATGCACAACCTTATACTTAATTAATAACAGTTGATAATAAATCAACAAAATGGCATACTCTTATATCCCTGGATTAGAGAAAAACTGTAAACAATACGGGCTCTACATAAGTTAAGTTTGCAACACATAGCTGTAGTTGCAATATTAATACTCTAATAAGAGTACCCCTTTTAGAACAAAATGTTTTATCTACTCACAGCAGAATTTAAACATTAAAGTTTAACATTTCCCTCACAACATTAAAATAAAATCATCATAGACACCATATAGTATTTTTTATAACATTCTCTTCAGTAGAAATGCTGTGTAATTCACTCGTCTATTCCTTAAAACAAAACAAATGAACAAAAAAAAAAACCCAGCTGTATTCAGGTAACTTAAATATCAGCTTACTATTTCTGTGCTTTTTGTAAACTTTGTTTCACAGTTAGCAAGCAACATCAACATCATGCAGTTCACTAGCTTACCGAGACAAATACAGATGGAAACGTGGGTTTTCCAAACTCTCGGTTGCTCCTCCTTATTCTGTCTTCTGTGTTGGTTCTTTAGCTTGCTAATACACTCACTTTTATCACTCTGTTAACTTAAAATCTGTTAATTTCCTCTCGTTTCCTGTCGCCATAAATCGTGTTCGTCTTCTCTCTTTCTCTCACATACTCGCGCGCATGGTCGAATCACGCAATTTTCCTCGTGACCTGTCAATCATGTTCAGCTAGGGGAGGAACTATCACTCCTGATTGGCTGATTTCTTCCCAAAGGATATTACGCTATTATGGCTGTTTTTCTTTTAAAGGGATATTAAGCTATTTTAATACAATTTTAAAGTAATTTTAACCCTGTATTGCCACTGGGTTACACACTCCCCTCCTTAACTAACATGGGTCCCTTCATGTTCTCTTTTTTTTTTTATTGATTACTTTCAAACGTTTCAACTAAAACTTGATTAAATCCCTCTAGAATGGTCTGGGCAAAAGAAATCAAGGGACTGCCAAGTTGAGGGTAAGTAAATTTCCTAGGTGCTCTTCTGGAACGTTCTGACCTACGAGGAGGTTCACTGGCTATCTCATTGATGTCATTGTCTGTTTCAACAGTAGAACTTGGGTCAATGGTTGTAACTATTTGGGGGCCCTCCTTTTGAGACTGACACTGTGCATCCTCTCTTCCTATTGCAAGTTGCTCATGTAGGTACTCCTCTGGATGTTGTACTAATGGTTCCTTTTCCATTTGGGATGTGTTGATTTCATTTACTGTCTCTGTTTCCATATCTCCATCCATTTTTTCAGTTATTTCCTCAGGTTGCACTACTGCACCAGGTAAGTTTTCTTCAGGCTCCAAATACATGGAACTTCTCCCCACAAAATTAGGACCGTTTACAGCAGAGGACACGTCAGGTAAGGTTTGTTGTTCCATGCCAGGTAGAGTTTCAGAATCAACAGGTAAGTATTCAGCTCCAGCACGTGTGCTTCTCCTGTAAGCTGCCTCACCATTTTCCTTAAGCATATCCATGACTTTAAACAGTGTTGTCTCTACTTCAGAGACTTTGATGGGGTAAAATTGAGGCTCAATATCATCATCATCCTCTGAACAGATAAGTTGTTCACTTGGTTGGGGAAGTATCTGCTTTGTTCTGAGCCTACGTGCTGGTTTTGGCTCGACTACTTCTTCCTCTTCTTCGGAAAGAAAACCACAAGGTAAAAGCAGATCACGATGTAATGTGCGTGTTGGCCCATCCTGACCTTCAGGACACACTACATAGACAGGTAAGTCTCCTGCTCTCCTTTGCACAATGTAGACTTTTGACTCCCACCGCTCAGCCAGTTTGTGCTTTTGGCGAAGTCGAAGATTTCGCACAAGAACTCTGTCTCCTGCCTCAAGTGTGGATTCTCTTACTCGCACATCAAACCTCTGTTTGTTCTTATCAGCCACTTTTTTCGCGTTTTTAGTTGCAAGCTGATAGCTTTCCCTCAACTGAGACTTGAGATTTTTCACATACTGGGAATGTGAAATAGACGAACTGTCTTTGACTGGTAACCCAAATGCGATGTCTATGGGTAATCTGGGCTGCCGCCCAAACATCAATTCATAAGGTGAAAACCCTGTGGCATTGTTTCTCGTGCAATTGTATGCATGAGTGAGTGGTTTGACATGATCACGCCACTTCGTCTTCTCCTTTTCCTGCAAGGTTCCCAGCATGCTCAGCAATGTGCGATTAAATCGCTCTACTGGATTTCCTCTGGGATGATACGGACTTGTCCTCACTTTACGGATGCCGGCCAAAGCACAGAGCTCTTTGATGGTTCGCGACTCGAAATCACGCCCCTGATCGCTATGGAGACGTTCTGGGAACCCATAATGACTGAGGAACTGCTCCCATAGACATTTTGCGACTGTGCTAGCCTTTTGATCTCTCGTTGGAATGGCTACTGCATACCGTGTAAAGTGGTCGGTGATGACCAAGATATCTTTGGTGTTATGACTATCCGGTTCCAAAGACAAAAAGTCCATACAAACCAGTTCCATTGGCCTGCTGGTGTGGATATTGACCAGAGGTGCAGCTTTCTCTGGCTGACTTTTCCTCTTGACACATCTCTCACAGTTTTTGATCTTTGTCTCAATATCAGAAACCATTTTTGGCCAATAGAACCTTGACCTAACCAGCTCAAGAGTACGTTCAATACCCATATGTCCCATCTGGTTATGGAGACTGGTAAGTACTGATGACCTTAACACATGTGGCAGAACAAGTTGGAAAACTGGTCTATTGTCACACTGTCGTCTCCTGTACAATAGGTCATCCTTCAATTCAAAACGACTCATCTCCCTGAGCATCAGCTGAAACTCTGGTGACTCAGTCTTGCGACTGGTAGGTACAGGTTCTTGGGACTGAATTAATTTTATGATGTTACTGATAACTGGGTCTTCTCTTTGTAGTGTTGCAAGCTCGTCTGTGCTGTACTTTGGGACTGTAAGAAGACCTTGGAATCCCTCCTCCTCAAACTCAGTAGGAATGGCCACTGAGTGGATAGCTAGAGACTCCACTAAGCAAGGATTAGTGGAGTCTTCCTCACCACAAGCAAAAATATGGTACTGGCAGACCGCTCTGACTGTTTCTGTGCAGCAAAATTCATTTCTCTCCGGATTCAGATGATGAGAAGTGAACTCATGTATCCTCTGACTTTCGCCCTGAGACTGATTGTCATTTATTAAATCACCATGAGGCCTTCTTGACAACCCGTCCGCATCCTGGTTCTGCTTGCCTGCTCGATATGTGATGTCAAACGTAAAAGTGGACAGTGAAGCTAACCAACGATAGCTAGTGGCATCTAGTTTAGCAGTGGTAAGTATATACCTCAGCGGATTATTGTCAGTGACAACTCGGAAGTAGTTACCATACAAGTAGTCGTGGAATTTTTCAGTGATAGCCCACTTTAAGGCTAAAAATTCCAACTTATGCGCTGGATATCTTGCCTCACTGCGTGATAATCCTCTACTTGCGTAGGCAATGACACGGCTCTGTCCATCCTGTTCCTGATACAATGCCGCTCCAAGTCCAGTCGTACTGGCATCTGTGTGGAGGGTATATGGTAATTTAGGATTTGCAAATCCTAACACAGGGGACGATGTGAGCTTGTCTATGATGTTCTCGAAGGCCTGCTGGCAAGCAGAGGTCCATCTTTCCTGAAAGGGCTCCTTGGGGTGGAAGTATTTGCCAGGTGGTTGGGTTGGCTTGCTTCTCCTTTGAGTTGGTGGATAACCAGCAGTCAGATTGGTCAAAGGCTTCACAATCTTGGCATAATCTTGTACAAATCTCCGATAGTAACCAGAGAAACCCAGGAAGGATTTTAATTCTTTCAGGGTCTGAGGTCTCGGCCAGGTCTTGAGTGCTTTAACCTTTTCTGGATCCGTCTCAACTCCGTTCCTTGATACAATGTGCCCTAAATAACTTACTGATGTTTGGAAGAAACAGCACTTTTCTGGTGATAGCTTAAGGCCACTATCTCTTAGTCGGTTCAAGACACTGATCAGTCGTTTTTCATGTTCTTCCAAATACTTGGAGAAAACAATCAAGTCATCAAGGAAAACGAGCACTTCCCTCAGATGCATATCACCCATGCACTTTTCCATCAACCGCTGGAATGTGGAGGGTGCATTCGTTATCCCTTGTGGCATGCGGTTCCATTCCCAAAACCCTAGAGGGCAAACAAAGGCTGTTTTTTGTTTGTCCGTTTTCCTCCATCTCGATCTGGTAGTATCCAGATTTTAGATCCATTACAGAAAACCATTGAGACCCACTGAGTGCAGAAAATGACTCCTCCAAATTGGGCAAGGCATATGCGTCCCTGATAGTCTGGAGGTTTAGTTTCCTATAGTCTACACACAGTCTGATATCACCATTCTTCTTTTTGACGACTACAATAGGTGATGAAAAGGGGGACTCAGATTCCCTGATAACTCCGGCATCTAGAAGGGTTTTGAGATGGCGGCGTACTGCTTCAAAATCTTGTGGATGTATTGGGCGAGGTCGCTGTTTGAATGGAGTTTCATCTTTCAGACGAATGTGATGTTTGACTTTTGTTGTGTGACCGAAGTCAAGGTCATGATGAGCGAAAACATCAGAGTAGTTATTTAGCTTCTCGGTTATTCTTGTCTTCCACTCCTCAGAAAGTGGTGAATCACCAAAGTCAAGCTTCAGTTTTTTCTCTTGTCTTCTAGAAGTGGCTGCATCTCGCTGATTTTCAGAAGGAAATTATTCTTCATCTGGGTTAGTAGGTTTTTGATAAGGATGAGTATCTTGCAAAATGTCTTGAACTACTGCTAGCTCAGCAATGATACAGTTAGTGGGTAGTGTTATATCATGTTCCGTTTCGTTTCTCAGTATTACAGGTACCTTGTAAGGATGTTGAGTTGGCATGGTGATAAGACAACAGTCTGTGAAGATTCCACCAGGTAAAGATGACATCGAGGGAGGCTCCAACAACACCCATGACTCATTGGTAACGGTTCTTGCACCAGCAACTCCTTGTAGTATGACCTTCTCACCAGCAGGGATTGTGGCAGGTATACTGCCTCTGAGTTTTACTAGTCCAAGTCTACCACCGAAGCGTTGCTGGTGTCGTAGCTGCAGGGTTCTGAGTACTTGGGCATAACCACAAAATGTGGTAGATCTGAGAGGGTTGTCATCACAGTACTCCTCATAGAGAGGGTCCAGAGTGTTCGTCCCAATGAGTACTGGTATACTGTTGTTTGAGCGAGTGTCTGGTACTCTCAAAGCTAGAGTTTCTACTTCCGGTTCTGAAGCGATAAACTCTTTTGGAAACTTCAGACTTATCTCCACATATCCAGCGTAAGGGACAGGTTCGCCATTTGCTCCTTCAACCTCTAATATGTCACTCACAGGTTTGATTATGTACTCTAACAGATGGTCATTGTAGAACGACTGGGATATGGTGGTAACCTGCGAGCCTGTATCAAGTAAGCAGTTGCACCCGACTCCACCAACTTCAACATTAGCTGTGCTCTTTCGTCCAACAAGACCTTTTGGGACACTTCCGGCTTGTTTTACTTTCTGTTCTTTCAATATTGCTTTGGTCTTAAGCTTTTCCTGAGGACTTTTCTGTTTTTCGGTTCCTGATCGTCCTTCCACAGGAACCGCTTCTAGTTTAAAGTGGAGGGGTCGCTTGATGCAGTCTTCTCATCCCAAGCCTGTTGCTTTTCTTTTAGCTCTTTTCTTTTAACGTCAACCAGTACAGGATTAGCAGGGTTACTGCAGCTGCTAGTTATGTGACCATCTTCCCCACATTTAAAACAGTACCAGGGCCGTGGTCTCTTAGTGGTCACAAACTGAGCTGAGGACTGCTTCTGAGGCACAGGCTGGCTCTCTTTTGGCTTAGCCCTCTGAGCATTAGGCACTTTATTTCTCACCACTTTCTCTCCCTTGGAAACTGTGAAGGCAGCAATCTGAGCTTGGAGGTCAGCTATCTGTCTTTGAATCTGTTTCATGGTCGAAGGTATACTGTTATCTTGGATTTTCATGTTATAATCAGGGATTCCATCGACACACACAGCTTGTGCATTAGCCTGGGCTTTTGTTTTTGTGAATCCGAGGTGCTGCTTCATTCGACTTGCCTTGGTGGCTCGCTTATCCTCTTCAGTCCGTAACAACAACAAAAACTCTGAGAAGGTGGGTGGTTTATTTTGTCTCTGTTCCAGCTGGAGAGTTGCGATCACTGTATTGTCCCAACACCCCCTACAGAACTGTTTGAGAAGCTGTCTGTCTGCATCACTAGCACTTACAGCCTTCCTTTTCACAACGGCACTCAGGGATGACTGCAGTCTATGGAGGTAGGTAGATGATTTCTCACCTGAATTCTGGTGAGTGTTAAGAAATTTTGCAAATAACTCATCACCATCCTCTACAGTTGCATATGCAGAGTCAAGCAAGCTCAGGTAATCTTGTGGAGTAGCATGACGATCTAAAGGCTTCACTACATTAGCAGCAGGGGGTAAAAGGCTATCCACAATTCTTCGCACCAACTGTGAATGAGACACAGTGGGATCAGTCAAGTAGAAGTCAACACTGGTTCGCCAGGTTTCATAATCCACTTCATAATTGGGGCAAGGGACTTTGCCTGAGAAAATCCTCAATTTGGCAGGCGAATGCAATTGAGATGAAATTTCTGCGCTTTTCACAATGTGTTCTACCACTACTCGCTGAACTTCAGGTATGCTGAGGTGATCGAGAGATAAGGTAAAGTTAGACATGGGATCCCTCATAACAGATGGAGTGAATGTAGCTGTTGGTTCAATGTAAGACTGTGTTTCACCAACAGTTTGACTTAATTTACCAGTGGAGTGAGGGTTAAGTGAAGTTTCAGTGGAGTTATGATGTTGCCCCAGTTGAGCTGGTGTGGGTCTAGGCTGAGCTTGAGCTGTAGGTAAGATGGGCTCTATCCTTTCACTCACTGGCGGAGTAGGAGTTGGCTCATGTACTGTCTCTACTTCTTCCACTGGGACCTGTGCTCCAATAGTTTCTGTAATCCTTGTCAGCTCCCCTCGTAACATGTCCTCAAATGACACACCACTTAATCTGGCTATGTTTCTAAGTTCAGACAAAAAAGTGCGAGTAACTTCAGTGCCTAGTTTGCTGCTATGAACACTAGCTAGTGTTTTTACGTGGTGTATGACATTGGTGTCCTCAGAACTGGGTCTATCTAGCGGCAGTATAGTTTCAAGTGACTGCAGTGTTGCACCTGATTTAAACTCAATGATGGCTTGTTTGTGGTATTCAGACTCAGGATTCTCAATCTTAAAGATTCTACTGATTGACCCCCATTGCTTTAGATAATCGAAAATCTCCTCATCTACAGGGGTATAGGATAACCCACTTACTATGACTGAATTTGGTACTTTGATATTTTCGTTCTCAACAATCTCCATTTTACAGGTGTAACACTCAACCCTGAAATTTTCTAACTTTTACCACACAAAAAAAATGCAATTCAAAGTGTTATCTGCAGGTGGCGCTATAACTGGCTTTCCTGTATGGCAACAGTCTACTCACAAAGCTCCTGGCTGGCTCGCCAAGTTTTATGTAACCGTGCTACACTCTAAACGTGAACTAACACTGTGCTAGGTTCGAAAGGAGCTAAGTGATATAAACTGTACCCATAAAAGGAAGTATCAGACCAGGTAATTAGTAACCAGTATCTTTTACTCACATTAAATTTCCAATAACAGTTGAAACACAATTGCATAACATGTATATGAAAAATAAAAAATTGGGCCCTTTGAAACAATTGAGTCTCTGGTTTTGTCCTTTTGTAGTCGTTAAAGTCTGTTTTGTGATCACTTTCTGTATTAGTCAGTCCTGTCAATAGTTCGGTGTCAAAAATGTGTGTCACCAGGTCTGAGACAGTTTCTCCTTTTCAAGGAAAGTGTGCACTTGGATGAAAGAGTGGGTACCAGCTCAGACGACTGATACTTTCCTACCACCAAGGAAAACGTTCGATGAGTTGGTCTGCGTCTCTTCACGATCAACTGGGAGGCTCGCCATCGATAGAAAAGGATCTTCCAAGTAGTTTCACTCTGTCCATAAGACCTGACCTGTTTTTTTTTTTAAACAGGAATTTTAAAATAATGTTCTATATATGTTGTACAACAGTCATACTAAAGCATAACAACCACGTAACATTAAGCATCAAATGCTGCATAATACTAAATGATCACATGTTCAGGCCTATTTATCACACTTTAGTTCAAACTTCAAATCTCAACTCAATATCTAGAATATAACATGCTCAACCTTATACTTAATTAATAACAGTTGATAATAAATCAACAAAATGGCATACTCTTATATCCCTGGATTAGAGAAAAACTGTAAACAATACGGGCTCTACATAAGTTAAGTTTGCAACACATAGCTGTAGTTGCAATATTAATACTCTAATAAGAGTACCCCTTTTAGAACAAAATGTTTTATCTACTCACAGCAGAGTTTAAACATTAAAGTTTAACATTTCCCTCACAACATTAAAATAAAATCATCATAGACACCATATAGTATTTTTTATAACATTCTCTTCAGTAGAAATGCTGTGTAATTCACTCGTCTATTCCTTAAAACAAAACAAATGAACAAAAAAAACCCCAGCTGTATTCAGGTAACTTAAATATCAGCTTACTATTTTTGTAAACTTTGTTTCACAGTTAGCAAGCAACATCAACATCATGCAGTTCACTAGCTTACCGAGACAAATACAGATGGAAACGTGGGTTTTCCAAACTCTCGGTTGCTCCTCCTTATTCTGTCTTCTGTGTTGGTTCTTTAGCTTGCTAATACACTCACTTTTATCACTCTGTTAACTTAAAATCTGTTAATTTCCTCTCGTTTCCTGTCGCCATAAATCGTGTTCGTCTTCTCTCTTTCTCTCACATACTCGCGCGCATGGTCGAATCACGCAATTTTCCTCGTGACCTGTCAATCATGTTCAGCTAGGGGAGGAACTATCACTCCTGATTGGCTGATTTCTTCCCAAAGGATATTACGCTATTATGGCTGTTTTTCTTTTAAAGGGATATTAAGCTATTTTAATACAATTTTAAAGTAATTTTAACCCTGTATTGCCACTGGGTTACACAACCACAAAAAACACCCTCACAACCCCTATAGTAATGCCATATTGACTATATAGAACACGACGAGAATACTTTTTGTACAGAAATAAAACAAAAATAACGACTTTATTCAACAATTAGGCACCGTAACGTCTCTTCTGTGTCAGTGTAGCGCCATTTTGGAGATTATCCTCTGGATTCAAAATACATACACTCTTCTATATCAGCCGGGCCACAAGGGTGCGCTGTTTGCATTCAAATCAGAGCGTAAATCGACGAAGAAGACGCATCCCTGTGTCCAGGCTGATACAGAAGGCTGAGACACAGAGGAGACGTTACGGTGCCTGATTGTGGAATAAAGTCGTTATTTTTGTTTTATTTCCGTACAAAAAGTATTTTCGTCGCTTCATAACATTACGATTGAACCACTGATGGCAGATGGAGTAACCTGGCGATGCTTTTCATACTTTTATGGACCTTGACAGTGCAATTTACTTGGCAGTCAATGGGACAGTCACAAGCCTCCTTGTTTTCATCCAAAATATATTAAATTGTGTTCTGAAGACTAACAAAGCTTTTACGGGTTTGGAACGACATGGGGGTAAGTGAAAAATTACAATTTTAATTTTGGGGTGGAGTATCCCTTTAATGATGCTTACAATATAACATGTGCAAATTCACACACAATGTATCTTTAATTTGGCCAGAATTGCAGGTGCCTGTCTTAATATCATAATTAGTTGAAATACTGTTAAACACTGTGGTAAAAATGTTATTCTGTAAGTGTTCTCTGGAGCAAACAGGTGACAGACTGCTTCTCGCAAAACATCTAGCTCATGCAAAGATCAGTCGTGTTTTTCCGTGTGTGTGTGTGGGTGGATGCCTGTGTGCAATTAGATCTAATGAGCCTTGCATTTCACTGACCTCTGTCACAATCTTGACACTTAGTCTTTGATTGAAACAAACTGGGAGCTTGGGACGTTCATCGTTTAGAAAGCATTTCAGATGGATGAAAACTTCCAGTCGTCCTCTAGCAAATGACACAATGACACTTTACACAGCAATGCTTGAACAAAAACTTGAACTGCAGAGGCCGCAGGCTTGAAATGTCTGTACAAAACATTTTCAAGTCTAAGTTCTATAATTCAGCCTCTCAGACTACATGAAAATACATGCTGTATAAAGATTCACAGCACATAATATACAGTTCGCACAAAAACGGCACTGTTTCAGCATCTGCCAAATGTATGTGAAAATACATACGTGATCTGCTTGATAATAAAGAGTGGTTTTGACCCACAAACTTATGCATTGTTTTATGCATTGATTAAAAAAATGTCAGCTTTCTAAAGATATAATTAAATTTCCAAAGTGTTGAGAAATAATAATTCAAACGGTGGAAGACTGCTTTGTTTTTTTTGTTACTGACAAAATTGGGATATATATTCAAATAAACAAAACAATTCAGACACAACAGGTTAAAAAATAATAATGAATAAAAAGTATTATTATTATTATTAATAATAATAATATTGTTTTAGCACTTTATGCTCTAGGATATTTTTTTCTGGCTATTGAACTATGGAATTTGAATGGGTTTCCTGAGTTAAATACCAGGTTTGTTCACATGCTATTTAAATCAGGGCTGTAAAACAATTGCGATTAATAATTAATCCAAAATAAAAGTTTGTGTTTGCATATTACATGTGTGTATATGTATTATGTATATATAAATAAACACACATGCATGTGTGTGTATACATACATACATACATATGTGACACTCACAAAAATAGGTTTTGTTGAGATTATTATATTTTGTTTTCTTTCCTTTTATTACACATTAAATACTATTGAGAGAATACACAGAAGCACGCTATGACATGCTGTTTCATAGAACGGACACAAGGTGGAAGTACCTTTCAGCCGCGTCACTCTGGGACCCTTAGCGAGGCGCGGAGGAGGACAAGCTCATAATCCGGTTGAATGGAGAAAGAGCAAGTGTTGTCCCGCGTCACTAATTTCTGTGTCATATTTCCAATATTTCCAGGTTAGTTTTACATCTTTTATGTGACTACAAATGTTTATTAAGCTACTATGAATCCCCGGTGATGTGTGTTTGAGAAGCTAAAGGTATGTTAAGTGTGTAAATATTCAACGTTGTGAAGTTGAGGAAATGGCGGCCGACGCTCGCACTAATGTTTTCTTTGATGTGTTCCTAATGGCTCGGGGATATTTCTGAGTTTATTACTGTGTATGTGTAAAGTAACTGTGTGTGTAAGACTATGCATTACGGGTGATAAATAACGCTAATGTACTGAGTAAAAGCAGTTTACAGATGTAGCTTTGAGTGAAACGCACGTGGTAGTATTAGACGCACGTGGTAATATTAGATTAACACAGTTTCGGTTCATAGAAATTTAGTGTAAAAGTTATGAGACAAAGATGTTAACTCTTGAAGTTTGTACTCATATAATGTAAATATAAGTCAACTTAACTGCAAGTAGAATTTATTCTGTTGTATAAAGTGAACACTTACAAAATGTATACTGAATACAGAAATACTCATTTAATGAGAGATAACGGAGAATATGCTTTAGAGAGAAAATGTGTTTATGGTTTAAGATAAAACTGTGATGAGTTAATGTTGAGGAAATACGTGAGATACATTTATGTGAAAATGTACTTTTGAAGTATATGTGACTGCATGTTATCCAATTGTGGATATAACCTGTTTCTCAATACAGAGCAACCAAAAATAACAGTAATAATTTGTGATTGCAGATAAAAAAAAGTTGAAATGAAGTTGGATTAATAAAAATAATCCGGTTGAATGGAGAAAGAGCAAGTGTTGTCCCGCGTCACTAATTTCTGTGTCATATTTCCAATATTTCCAGTGTACTTCGACCAGGGTTATAAAAATATATCTGCTAGCGGACCCCTGGCCGGGACCCATTACAGATTCTTGGGGGCTCGTCCGGGATCTTCGGCGCCACCTAGCGGAGCGGGAGCCGAATGATGACAACGCTGACCAGCGACTAACCCTATCCAGCCGTGAAACTGCGACTGCGAACGAGTGGAGGTCTACGATCCGGAGCTGACTGTATCATCGCCGAACTGTGTTGCTAGCCGTGGAGAGACGAGGAGCCATCATGTCGAGTGGTGGGAGGAAAAGCCTAGTGTGGAACATTAGGAAAAGCCTACTCACTCTGTCAGCTGGAGAGCTTCTTCAGGTCGCCAGAGCGGTGGAGCCAGTGTCGAGCGAGGACCAGTCAGAGCTGGTGGAGGGAGACCAGGAAGGATGTTACGATCACATCAACTCGTTCATGTACAGTAAGCAGTTACTTGACACGGAGGACGAGGGAATGGGTCAGTTGTTGATGTTGAAAGACGCTATTGATGATGTGGTGAAATGTCGTGATGATGTGTCGATGTCAAATGTAAAAGATGATTCTGAGTTACATACTGAGCAGGGTAGGGATAAGCTTGATGACTGTGCTGATTTTATTGAAGGTTCAGTCCTTATCCAAACAGCCCCTGAAAACACCACAGACACTCACAAACAGAGCCACCACACATTCAATGTAGCTAGTGCTGCGTCACCTAGTGATATTGCTGAACTAGATTCAGACCCAATAGAAGCAGCAATGTTAAGTACACCTGACACAGCTAACACTGATTTGCTTAAAGTGCTAGCTAGCTATGAAGAGTTTAGCAAGAAACTCATACAGTGCTTACCAACACATACTGTACCGCCACAGACACAGTTAACCCCAGCCTCAGGCCTTCTTCAACAGCCAGACAGAAAACCACCGAGTGAACTTGTCTCTCAGTCGGCACGTGAGGGGATGGTGTCCTTACGGGAACTCAGCTACCTGCCTCGGAGAGAGTTCAAAGTGCAAGGCGGACAGATCGGTGACCAATCTTCAGACATCAGCTACAATAATGTCTGTAGACAAATTGATGATGGAATCAAGGAAGGATTCCCCGATTCAGAGATTGTTCGTGGTGTGCTAAGAATCATGAAGCCAGGCATATTCAAAGAAATGTTGATAAACAAAGACGACATGACAGTGACTGAACTCAAGGGGTTTCTTCAAACTCACCTAAGAGAAAAAAACAGCACAGAGTTATTTCAAGAGTTGATGTGCACAAAACAAGACGAGAACGAGACACCACAACAGTTTCTTTATCGTGTGATAGGTCTAAAACAACGTGTTCTATTGACGTCAAGATTAGCCGATACTGACATCAAGTACGCTACAGCTACAGTGCAAGATGTTTTCTTACATACAGTGTACCAAGGCTTTGGGCACAAGCACACCGACGTACGTAGAGAACTCAAACCGTTGTTGGCAAACAGAGAGATCACTGATGATATGATTCTGCGTCATGTGATGAAAATCACTAGTGAGGAAAATGAGAGAATGAAAAGACTTGGTCCTTCACGCCGACAAACCGTAACCAATGTACAAAGCACACAGCTCGGGTCGGAGGTGGGGAAGACAACTAGCACAAAGTCAGAGAGCGCAGCGTCCAAGTCAAATCAAACAAAGCCAGATCCTCTGAAAGATCTCACGACCAAAGTAGAGGAACTCACTAAGCTGATTGAAGCCATGCAAAAACAAAACCAACAGCAACCGACTCATCATGGACGTCAGTATCAGAATAGAGTACAACCAAGATGGGGAAAACCTTATGGTTGTCCAAGCTGCGTGGAACTAGACAAACAAGACTGTAAACACTGTTTCACATGTGGGGAGGAAGGACACCGTGCAGCGGGCTGTCTAAAACGACCAAGGAAACAGGGAAACTTAAATCGGGCACTGGAGAGGGACATCTAGTGGCCGAGTCGGGAAGCAAGTCCCAACCAGAAAGTGAGGTCGGTAATGACAAGTTGCACCGTTCTTCACTCCCAACCTCAGTAGCGACAGGAACAGTAAGTCACTGTAACAAAGCAGTTCAGTTTACTCCTCAGTCACCACGTGCAGCTAAAGCCAGAGCTGTTGCTAGTTTAATTGGGAAAAGGGCCTTAGTTCAGAGCTATCTAAATGGCTTAGCAGTCACCTCCTTGCTCGACTCTGGGTCACAAGTTAGTATAATTAGCCGTGCCTGGAAAGAAGAGTACTTACCCGACCTCAGGATTAACTCAGTCTCTGAGATCTTGGGAGAGGAGGAGCTGAAAGTTATTGCGGCAAATGGAAGTATCATTCCATATGATGGGTGGGTAGCTATTACAGTAAACTTGCCAGGGAACTTGGACCCCAACCTGTCCATTAGTGTTCCATTCCTTATCAGCAGCTACCCCATGGATAAACCATTGATTGGCTTTAACGTTTTGGAAGTACTCATTTGTGGCAAACCAGAGAGGCTAGTGCCAATACTCGCTAACTTGCTTAGTAACGCCATATCTGTTCCCAAAGAAACAGCTGAAGCCCTCGTCAACTTTATTCAGACAGCAAAGCCAGTCACACGACAAGGACGTATAAGGACAGGGGTCAAGGATATTGTGCTCCCAGCTGGTCAAGTGTTGTGGGTGAGGTGTCGGGTTCCGCCAAACATGGAAACCTCCACCCGACTAATGTTGTTCGAGACAGATGAAGATAGCCTATCACCTGGACAGTGGGATACAGGGCCAGGGTTGTTTGAAATCCAGAACCCGACAAAACCCTATGTCTCCATTCCAATTGGTAATAACACCAATCATGACATCATGATACCACGTAAAACAGCTTTAGGGATCCTGCAGCGTGTTGAAAATGTGGTGGAGGCGGATATCCTGGACAGGTCACAGCCTGCAGCGACTATCAGTCAGGTCACCACCACTCAAGACAGCAACTCAGACTCACCGCTGTGGGACCCACCTGTAAGCCTTGACCATCTGGAGGAAGAACAGCAACAGGCCGCTAGGAAGATGCTTCACGAGGAGTCAAACGCCTTTGCAAGAGACGGAAACGACCTCGGCTGTATCCCAAACCTACAGATGGTGATCAATCTAAACGACGATATCCCTGTGCAAAGAGCATACACATCCATTCCCAAACCGTTGTTCATAGAAGTGAAAGAGTACATTCAAGATCTTCTTGTGAAGGGTTGGATAGTGAAATCTAAGTCTGCCTATTCTGCACCAGTGGTGTGTGTACGGAAGAAAGACGGCACGCTTCGTCTTTGCATAGACTATCGTCTTCTGAATCAAAAGACCGTACCCGACAGGCATCCTCTTCCACGAATACGGGATTTGATAGACACGTTAGGAGGATACTCCATGTTCAGTATACTGGACCAAGGTAAAGCTTACCACCAGGGGTTCATGGCAGAAGGGTCACGTCATCTCACGGCCTTCATCACCCCCTGGGGCCTTTACGAATGGGTAAGGATTCCGTTTGGATTATCTAACGCACCTGCAGCTTTTCAAAGGAGCATGGAGGAGATGTTAGGCTCTCTGAGAGATGAGTACTGCATCCCGTACCTGGATGATCTTCTGTGCTACTCCAGATCTTTCAGTGACCATGTGGAGGTGATCCGTAAAGTCCTCAGAGCACTGCAGCACCATGGAGTGAAGCTACGAGCAGAGAAGTGCGAGATGTTCCAGAAGGAGGTTCGCTATGTTGGACGCTTGGTATCAGCTGAGGGAGTTCGAATTGACCCTAAAGACCTCGAGGCAGTGATGGCTTTAAAAACCAAAACACCCCAAACAGTTGGTGACCTCCGACGGGTTCTCGGCTTTCTGAGTTACTATCGTTCCTACATACAGGACTTCGCCAAAATAGCAAAGCCGTTGTATGAATTGCTACAAGTGAAGTCCTCCATGCCACAACCTCTTTCACGTCACCACAAGTCCAAGGGTCCACAACTTCCGTCCAAAACACCCATCTCATGGAAAGATGAGCATCAGAGTACTTTGGAAAGACTTGTTCATATGCTGACCAAACCTCCAGTACTTGCATACCCTAACTTCGAGGAACCATTCGTCTTACACACGGATGCATCGGAGAAAGGACTCGGCGCAATTCTCTATCAACGACAAGATGGAAAGATGCGAGTCATCGGATATGGATCACGAACTCTGACACCGGCGGAGAAGAATTACCGGCTCCACAGCGGAAAGCTCGAGTTCCTTGCTTTGAAGTGGGCAGTGTGTGAGAAATTCAGAGACTATCTCTTCTATGCTCCACATTTCACCATCTACACTGATAACAATCCACTCACCTACGTCATGAGCACTGCGAAACTCAATGCAGTTGGACATCGTTGGGTTGGAGAATTGTCAGAGTTTCACTTCAATATTAAATACAGACCGGGAAAAAGCAATATAGATGCCGACACGCTCTCCCGCATTCCACTTGATATTGACAGCTATATGGAGACATGCACTGGAGAACTGTCCCAGGAAGTACTACATGCGGCGTGGGCAGGGGGTAGAGCAGCCCAGAAGAAAGATGTAGCGTGGATAGCTGCACTCTACACCTCCTCTGCTGATGTAATACCACAGCTTTGTTCAAACTTGCCTGAAATAAGTCACGAAGAGCTGGCAAAAGCTCAACGTGATGACCCTGGAATAGGGGACATAATGAAACTGAAAGAGAAAAATAATGTTCTTACTGATGATGTCAGAAAGTCAGTGAGTGGGCTCACTCGCAAGCTTTTCCATAAGTGGAATCAACTGCATTTGGAGAATGGAGTCCTGTACCGGCAAACATCAGAGAGAAAACAGTTAGTCCTACCTACCAAGTATCGGTCGATTGCCCTAAAACATCTCCATGACAACATGGGACACGTTGGCACTGAACGTGTGCTTCATCTCGCCAGAGAACGTTTCTATTGGCCACACATGAAGAGGTGTATAGAGGAGTATGTCACCAGGAAATGCAGCTGTATAAAGCAAAAGAAACCCACCACACATGTGCTTGCGCCAATGGGTGGTCTGACTTCTGCTTCCCCTCTTGACCTGGTTTGTATAGATTACTTACATCTGGAGAAAAGCAAAGGAGGCTATGAGTACATTCTGGTAGTAATAGACCATTTTACCAGATTTGCCCAGGCTTACCCCACCAAAAACAAATCAGGACAAACTGCAGCTGAGCGGATATACAACGACTATATACCTCGTCTGGGTTATCCAAATCGTCTCCACCATGATCAAGGACGTGAGTTCGAGAACAATCTGTTTCGCACTCTTGGACGGCTGTCAGGGGTCGGACACTCACGAACATCTCCATACCACCCACAGTGTAACCCTGCTGAGCGGTTCAACCGTACACTGTTACAAATGTTACGGACACTGACAGACAGAGAAAAAGAGAGATGGAAAGAACATTTACCACAAATGATACACGCATATAACTGCACACGCCACGAGTCGACAGGATACTCGCCTCATTACCTGCTGTTTGGACAACATCCCCGTCTGCCCGTGGATCTTTTGTTTGGATTAATAGAAAACACCGAATCAGTGACACACAAAGGGTATGCGGATAAATGGTCAAAAAGGATGACGGAAGCGTACAAGATTGCAAACAGATCCAGCCTATCATCGAGTGCGAAGAACAAGTCTTACTATGATCAGAAGGTGAGGGGCGTGGTCCTCAAGCCAGGAGATCGAGTACTGGTCCGAAACATGGGTGAACGAGGTGGACCCGGTAAGCTACGCTCATACTGGGAGAAGAGGATCTATGTGGTAAAGGAGCAAATCTCAGACAATCCCGTTTATGTCATTCATCCTGAAGGAGATCCGAGTGCGAGGAATAGGACTATACACAGAAACTTGCTGCTGTTAGTAAATGACTTACCTGTTGAGAGTTCGACACAGCCAGCTGACTCCGTGGTAGCTCCCCGTCAGAGACGACGACAACCGCAACGGAGGACAAGCTCTGCTGACAATGATGAGACACCGGACACGGATAATGACGATGATGAGTGGACTGGAGGTTATTGGCTGAGAACACCTGTAATCAGAAGGGAAAATGATCAAGCTGGACATAACAGATCAGTGATCTTAAGGAGAGAGCAAAGTCCAATGTCAAAGTTATATCCTGCAATAGCACCTGATCAGACTCCACAGAAACAGACAATGATTCGTAAAGACTGTTCAAGTACATTGCCTACGAGGGAAACTGTATCGATGGACACATACTTACCCGAGAGGCGAGAGATACACCTTCCTGAAGAAGAAGAACAACAGTCAGAGGATAGAGGAATAGAAGTAGTGGGAAGAGAAGAACAGACCAGTGAACAACTTGAGGATACTTACCGATCTCAGCTTGAACAGGATGAGACAAATGGACATAAGGAGCAAGTACAAGAGGAAAGACCGAGTTCTCCCTCTACTATGACTTGGCCTGAAGGAGAGACACAAAGAGAGGTTAGGAGGTCAGTTAGAGAGAAACGACCCACACCAATATTCACTTATGAGTCACTGGGCCAACCCTCCTTACAAACCCATGTAGAGTCCATTTCCTCACAGTCTACCTCACCCCCCCTACCTTTCATGCCACATATGCATAGCCAGTTCATTCTACCTACTGCTTATACTCCTCATATGTACATGCCTTACACATATTACATGCCCGTCAATACACATGTTTACTAGAAAACAAACAAGGTAGGAGTTTTAGTTTTGTTTTCATGGGAAAATGTCGGGAGCCATTTTTGTTTGTCGGGGTGGATGTGAAACTCACAAAAATAGGTTTTGTTGAGATTATTATATTTTGTTTTCTTTCCTTTTATTACACATTAAATACTATTGAGAGAATACACAGAAGCACGCTATGACATGCTGTTTCATAGAACGGACACAAGGTGGAAGTACCTTTCAGCCGCGTCACTCTGGGACCCTTAGCGAGGCGCGGAGGAGGACAAGCTCATAATCCGGTTGAATGGAGAAAGAGCAAGTGTTGTCCCGCGTCACTAATTTCTGTGTCATATTTCCAATATTTCCAGGTTAGTTTTACATCTTTTATGTGACTACAAATGTTTATTAAGCTACTATGAATCCCCGGTGATGTGTGTTTGAGAAGCTAAAGGTATGTTAAGTGTGTAAATATTCAACGTTGTGAAGTTGAGGAAATGGCGGCCGACGCTCGCACTAATGTTTTCTTTGATGTGTTCCTAATGGCTCGGGGATATTTCTGAGTTTATTACTGTGTATGTGTAAAGTAACTGTGTGTGTAAGACTATGCATTACGGGTGATAAATAACGCTAATGTACTGAGTAAAAGCAGTTTACAGATGTAGCTTTGAGTGAAACGCACGTGGTAGTATTAGACGCACGTGGTAATATTAGATTAACACAGTTTCGGTTCATAGAAATTTAGTGTAAAAGTTATGAGACAAAGATGTTAACTCTTGAAGTTTGTACTCATATAATGTAAATATAAGTCAACTTAACTGCAAGTAGAATTTATTCTGTTGTATAAAGTGAACACTTACGAAATGTATACTGAATACAGAAATACTCATTTAATGAGAGATAACGGAGAATATGCTTTAGAGAGAAAATGTGTTTATGGTTTAAGATAAAACTGTGATGAGTTAATGTTGAGGAAATATGTGAGATACATTTATGTGAAAATGTACTTTTGAAGTATATGTGACTGCATGTTATCCAATTGTGGATATAACCTGTTTCTCAATACAGAGCAACCAAAAATAACAGTAATAATTTGTGATTGCAGATAAAAAAAAGTTGAAATGAAGTTGGATTAATAAAAATAATCCGGTTGAATGGAGAAAGAGCAAGTGTTGTCCCGCGTCACTAATTTCTGTGTCATATTTCCAATATTTCCAGTGTACTTCGACCAGGGTTATAAAAATATATCTGCTAGCGGACCCCTGGCCGGGACCCGTTACACATACATACATACTTATTATATTATATATTATTGCAACTTCTGAATCAAAATGATAGAATGCATATACTTCAAGCAGTAGTTCACCCTAAAATGCATTTGTACATTAAAACAATATTTAATGCTTGGATTTCATAATAAAACTGACATAACTGGTTTGGAATGATGGCAAAATGTTCATTTTGGGTGACTACTTTTACTTTAAGCAAGAACTAGAACATTCTCATGTCATGAGAGAGAGAGGGGGGGGAGCCACAAACCTGTTGTGTTTTGATTGAATCAGAAGGAGGCTGCTGGAACTGCCGGCCAAATTGCGTGTGTCGGAGAGAGATAACATTGCTGCGAGTGCAGCCCCTTTCAGCTCCTCTCCTGGAGTAAAAAGCAGTTACTGACTGTCTACACCCCACGATGAAAGCCTATAGAGACTGAGTCACCCTTAAAGAAAAGACGAACACGATACCTCTTTCAAGCACTCTGCAGACATCTGGAGAGGGGCGACATCGCATGAAGTGTCCCGACACAAAGAGAGAGACATCTGTCTACAGGAAGAAACACAAGCTGAGATGATAGAGCTGCGGTTTATTAAACACGGATTCATGGCAATGGCAAAATCCTGTTAAACGAGAGGAATGAACCAATGCAAAGCAAAACACTGAACAAAAAGGCACAGAATTGAAGGTTTTTGAAGAATTAAAGTCTTTTGTAATAGTGTTGTTGCTAATAAACAATTACTTGTAATATATGCAGACAGTCTTTGAAGTGGCGATGCTTGGCCACTTTAAAGCATCTAGTTGTGCACTGGAATATTGCAAATTGAATTTGACACTGAATGTAAGATGATAACTAAATACTAACTGTGACTGTAAACATTGTTTAGCTTCCTCATCTACCTGTTTTGAGTCACAGTGCCGAAATAAAATGAAATGCATCAATATCTGAGGTCTGTGACAGCAAAGGAAGAATCTAAAGTTGATAATAGTCAAATCAGAAAACAGAACGATCAGTTCCACACAAAAGATGAAATGTTTTTTATATTTATTTCTCTCTCACACACTTCCTGTCTGTTTCTGCTATTTTCCTTCTCCTTGTCACTATTGCTTTTCCCTCAATCTGATTTATCCTCTCTCATCATCTTCAATCCCTCTGTTGACTGCCATACATATTTATAATGCATCAAACCATAAAGAACACGCAGTCTCTCCGTTCACAAACTCTGTGTTTGTGTGCACATGTATAATGTGCAAGTTGTCATTCTGCTTCTGTATAATGGTACTGAACATGTGATGGCAGTTAAACTATCCAGTAATATCAATGAAATGACTATCATATATGTCTAATCTCAGAGGTTCGTGAGCAGGCACTGTTCATATTCGATCACAACAGCTGAGTTTCTAAGAGATGAATTATCGGTTCCTATGTTCCTCTACCTTTCATCCCTTTGTATGTGGATCTCTGTAGTTCCTCTTTGGTTTCATAAGAATCCACAGCCTTTATAGTATGCCAACAGAAGTTTTGCATCTATCAAGTTAACAAAGAAATTCACATTTATTCCAAAAAAAAAAAATTATTTATGAATGTACAATATTTATTAATCTGATCCATCGTGACACTCTGCTATCAAATATTTGGTGTAATCATTGATATTTGACAGTTGTTCTTGACAACAGTTGTTCGTCTACAATGTACTAGTTTTGTGAATTATGTACTGTTTCATTTCAAAATGAAAAAAATCATGTCTATGTATGTATATTTTTAATTAATATTCAATTCAATATTTAATTAATTTAATTTAATATTTAATTTTATTATGTAGCTAGACAATATAACAATATATATATATATAATGACAATATAATGCAGTCAGTTGAGCATCACTGCAAAATAGCAGATCATTTTGTCTGGGTCTATTGACCATTATCCCTTATCATTATCTAGACAGTTCATTTTCAAAAAGGTTTGAACTATGAATATTAAAAATACACTTTCAATACAGGGCATAGCCAAACACTATGCAATATGCTTGACAATGAGTTTGAAAACAACTAACATTACCATTGCCTAAAGCAAACTTACAGTGTGAATTTTCACGAAGGACATGATTGAAATGTCCATTGCCTGCAGGGAATCTGCATATGTGAGCAAATGCATGAAACTTGTGTAGGCTCCTTACATAGGTAATATTCTGATCTCTGGCCTTCAAATCAATGAGGGTTAGAGATTTGCATTTAACCTGCATATAATTATACAGTCAAAAGCTCTATTTGATAGTGTGCTCATAAGATCCAAGATTCATAAATACATGCTGTGCACGACTATGGCAAAAGTAGGAGAGTTTATTTCATGATAATACCTGCCTTTCTGAAAACTGAGATACTAAAACAAGATCACTCAATTCAGTCCAGTTGTTTTTCTACGCCATTTAAAAAAGCATATATGGTTGAAACTTACTGTGTGTTTTTCATACTACTCTTTCATCTTAAAAGATCAAGGAAAATTTGATTCCTCATGATATGACCCCATTAAGTTCAGCAAACACAAAGTGCATTCAAACACAGAGTTGTCTGAGTTTCTTTCGAGATGTATAATCCAGTTTCCATTAGCGATCCTCCACTAAAAGCCATCACTCAAGTGCCGAAATTGGACGTCGTTACACAATGCCTCTCTATTCGACACATTATTCATAGTCCTTATTTAATCCTTTATGAATCTATTATGAGTCTTGGGTAATGCCCAGAGGCAAACTGATTGTCAAGCATTTTCTCTTTTGCTGTCATCAGCCATTGTTATTGAAAGCAGTCTGAACATGATTTTAAAGGCAAAATGAAATTATGTAGAAGGGAAACAATAATTTGAAGGATTGAATTGTTCAAAATAAGAATGTTGCCCCGAGTTGTGCAAATACTTGAACACAGATATGGATTTTTAAGAACAGAATCATATTTGGAAGTCCTCTGCATCACCTTATAGAGTTTGCTAATGATTTCTGAGGATGAGAACATATCGTTTCTACCACGAGGTGGATGCTTTTTTTTCAGCAATAAAATACACAAAGTAAGCTTTGATTTCCTAACTGTTGAACATATTGTTAAATTTAGTTAGATTAATTAAAAGGAGCAATTGTATGTGCCTCTGTTTGTTCTACTCTAGTGCCTCCCTCTCCCTCTGTGTGCAATAATGATGATGTCTCTCTGATTCTCACAAGTGCCTTCTCTTATCCAGTGCTTTTGATCTGCGGTTTCATAGGTCAGGAGGCATGCTAAGAAATCTCAGTTGCAGTGAGGGTCATTTGTCAGACACCAGAGAACATGTGCTCATTACCACAGAACTTCACAGGGACGTGACCCCTAGTGCCGTACAACGTTTGCCCGAGAGTATATCGGATATGTACTGAAAGCAAGTGTTCCACAACTACAATACCTAAAAATGAGCTGAGTGTGAAGACGGAAGTATATTTTGAAAGCTCAATGCAGCATATGCACAGATTAAGAAGGATTTAATTTTTTTATTTTTTCAAAATTTAAACTCGCTGATCAATGATCCAGTCATAACGATTGGCAGCTCACTGCATGAAGGAAAAGATTATAGGTGAATAGTGTTGTACATTTTGGTCTGTTTCTCCCACATATTGCTGAATGGTTTCAGAAGACTTGGAATATAGCACATTAACTGACAATGTTCCAATACTTATGGATTTTGAGTTTAAGAGATACACTTGAACAGTCTCTAAAAACCAGAGATTGGTTTTGATAAAAGGTCTTGTTGGACTGGTATATTTTGGTCTATTTCTCCCACAAATTATTGAATGGTTTCAGAAGACATATAGTGCATTAATTGTATGGAGTAGTTTTATGATACTTTATGGTGCTTTTGTGTGTGCTTTTTTTTAACCTGGAAACTGTATGTCCTCATTTAAATAAATGGAAAAGAATAATCTGCACAATTCTTCAAAATCGATCCTTTTGTGTTCCAAAGAAGAAAGTAAGTCATTTTTGAAAGGCATGATGGTGAGTAAATAATGACAGAATTTTCATTTTTGGGTGAACTATTCCTTTAGTAAAAAGGCCAAAAAAGTTTCATCACAAAATAGTAATGTGAAATGCTGGTACTCTGTCACACATTTACATTTTTGATGCAAGCTCCTTGTAAGCTGACTCAGAGTCGGCACTATCACATTTCTGCTTTGATACTTCTTGTCAGAACACAGCACAGTGTTTGGTTCCTCCGTAGTTCTCTATGCCATTCTCTCAGGGAACAGAGGGTCCTGTTAACAGTACTAGTGCTTAGATGCTGGGGGGCAAACTGCTCTGCCATTACCTAGCAGGATATTGAGCTGGATTCAGACCAGCGATGTGCACTCTGGCATGGCACATGCAACACACCACTTACAATTTTCTGCATCACATCAAAGACCTAGGGTTTGTACATCAGCATCTTGGTGACTAAGTCTTGTCTGATGGCTGTGACCTACTGTAAGAGGTTTGTAAAAGCTGGAGGGAACAATCCAATTATAGCATTCCTGTTCATCACGAATGGCAGCTTCCTGGCTGATGCATGCAGACCTGGATATATGTAACAGTGTTGGGTCCGAGTCCACCTTGTCGAGTCCTAGTTTTTAATCAACTGAGATTAAGTGAGAGACATTTATTAATGTCTTTTTATATTAATTTTATGCTGTTACTTTTTTTATATTACACATGACATGGATTCATCTGTACTCTGAAAAAAATTCTGCATCCAAAATATCCGAGTCCAAGTCCACCTGAGTCCACCCGAGTCTGTCCAAGTCCAAGTTCATTCACAATTGCAGTCCGAGTCCGTGTCCGATTCCAAGTCCATGTCCATGTCCAAGTCCCAAGTCCAAGTACCAAACTCTGATATGTAACCTTTTTGTTTTGTTGGCATTGAGACTTTTTTATTTATTTATAGAGCTGTAATTGCTAATTGTATTTTTTTTTTTTTTCTGAAATATTTGGGGGAATTTAAAGTAAAGTGCCAATATATATGGCTATATGATGATTAAAAAATAAATGAATAAATAAAAACAATAACAAAGTCACAAAATGAGTCAATCCATGTTACAGATAAGATGACTGCATATGTTTTTTTCCCCATTGGCAGATTAGAGATGTGATATAGAGAAAGCATTTTAAGTGAAAAGGTTCAGCAGGTTTACTTGATAGGACGTCCTTAATTGTTTCTTCTCCTGTATTTTTCCTCCTGACCTTTTCACAGTCCAGAGGTGTGTAATCCAAATATGTCTCTTTTTTTACAGATAAATAAATAAAGCTTTTTTTAATCCCCTCTAGCTGAACCATTTGGACAGCAGCCGTTTGCACATCATGGAGCTTTAGTCTGGCTCAGTGTGAGAGAGCAGAAATAGATCTGTCACTACAGCCCTCCAGTACATCAAGGGATTTGGTCAAGTCACTTAGTTTGATCTTTTGATAATTATTTTCCCTATATACTTTTATTCTGCAATGACATTAAAATGATCAAAAATAACAGTAAAGACGTAATGTTACAAAGTTGTCATTCATTTTTTAACCACGTACACTGTATTGTATTTATACACACACACACACACACACACACACACACACACACCTTGTATATTTGTATATTTACAGTAATAGAGTCCTGTTCATAGTGCTATCCAGGTGTTTAGGTCCCTAACATGCATTTCAGAATGAATAAATTATTATACTATTTTATTGTGTATTTTTGTTTTTGTTCTCACTTTTAGATACTTCACATGTTCAGAGTTCAGATTTTATTTATTATCTAAAATTGTATATTAATTTTCACCACCATTACTTTTTTGTAACTTTTGCAAGTAACAATATCATACTCAGCTCACCATAATAAGCATTACAAGCACCAAACTCCCTTAATTGTTGCAATTTTCTCATAAAGACAAAGATGTGACTTCCCTGTAAGCCAGTTGGCAGCAAGCTAGTAAAAGTTTCCACATTGAGGATCAAGGTTAACGGTTCTCCTCTTTTGGCCTAATACACTCAAATCAACTCCTTGGGCCTCATTTATAAAATGTTGCGCAGAAACTATCCTAAATTTAGGACGATTCATAGAATGAACGTACGAACAGAAATCGCGCGTACGCGTCTCTTTCAGATGTGAAATCTATGAATCGCAAAGGATCTTGAACTTGCCCGCAACTGAATGGTTTCAGCTCTTTGCCGTGTAAACGACTCTTAATTAATGTCATTAACATATAAAAGATCACCAATCATCATAATTTAGAACAGCAAGCTGCAAGAACAGCTTATATTAAAAAAAACTGCAATACTCCGACAATAAAAAGTGCGTACGTCTGCTCAGACCCTGACGTGACGCTAAGCACTTTTCCACGTCAAAGACCGTCTTTATAAATATGAACGTTGGCGTGGATTTAAGCGTATGCACACTCTACGATCAAATCTGAGCGTACGCACACTTTATAAATGAGGCCCCTTCTGTTCTGTCCTTTATGCTTCAACACACACATTGCTTTAAAAATGTTAAACATTTTAGAGATTCAATAGTTAGTCTTCTGGACTGTAACATGCAGCTTGATAGTCTCCCAGTGGATTTCGGCTCTTTAAAATAATGGAGGCTGCAGCAGACAGACGCCCACATTGGGACTAACCGTATATGTAGTGTCGCAACACCAAATTATATATTAATGGAATATGAATAACTTTATGGCAAACTGTTATCAAAAGTCAACTTAAAGGGAATTGTCAGCAAATATGTCTGAACATCTGAACAATGTTGGGAGAAATGGCATGAGCTAACAATGAGAACACTGCACCATAAACTTTTAAATATAAAGGTTCTAAAATGGGACTGTTACAACGTCACAGAAGAACAATTTTGTGGAACCTTTCAATGAACAGTTGAAAATATTTTTTTTTCTTAGGCCCTGTTTACACTAGTGCGTTTTCGTTTTAAAACGCATAACTTTTACTACGGTTACACCTATCGTTTACACTACTTTAAACGGAGACTTTTGAAAATGCTGCAGACCCCGTGTTTGAAGACGATGGCGTGGCTGCCCACATTCGCTCTGCGTATCCTTGACGACCATGTAAACAATAACACCATGCTCATTGTTGTACCCATAGATATGGATAGGTAGATTCCCCATTCGACCGCTCCAAGCACGCAGACCTGTCCGCCATCTAAATAATAGGGGATCTGCCTTTACAAATCTATGGTTGTTCCTGCATGAATGGTCACGTGACATGTGTTTTCGGTTGTGTAGTGTAAACGGAGATCGTTAATGAAACGCAGCGGAAACGCCAGTTTAAACGGGGATCGTTTTCATTCTAAAACGCCGTTTTAAAACGAAAACGCACTAGTGTAAACAGGGCCTTACTGTGAAGAATGTTTTAATAATCTCAAGAACCTTTTCTACCATGAAACATTTTTTTTTTTTTTGCAATGAAAACATTCCATAGATGTTGAAAGGGTCATTTTGTGTCAACTCCACCAAATTACAGAAACTTTGCCAGCTATTTTTTTTTTACATTGTTAATATGTTTTTCAGCAGAAAGACAAAAGTAAATAGTAATGAAAGCCAAAATTTTAAATGTCATGGATGAATATTTACTGAGCAATCAACTATTTTATATAATAACAACATTTTTCACCTGAGATTTGGAAAATTAAATGAACATCAACATAATTATTTTATGTTTACACAGAGATAGGTAGGTCTATTAGCACAATCTGTTGACTTTAGCAATCTTTGTCTCTGCATTATATGTCAATGGAAATGTAGCAAATTAGCTCAAAAGGGAAATGTATATAAATAATTACAATTAATTATGATTAATTACAATTACTTATATCAGCCGCCAGTAGTAACTGTAGCAGAATTAAATTGCCATCTACTAATCTGTTCGTCCAGCGAACATTCAGTGTAAGGTTATATCAACTCTAGGAAAGGATATTTTCGTGGCCACAGAAAATACTTCCATACAGTATTAATGCACTAGAGCATGTAGCAAGGATCAAAATCATAAAGGGACATTAAATTGCAAGGCAGAATCAGAAACTCATGTAATTTGTGCACAAGAGTTTTATTAAATAAACACTAACACAAACTAGTCTAACAAACAAACAAACAAACAAACATACAATAGCTCATACATGTGGAAAGGGCAAATGAGAGTTGATGGATAAAACCATCAGGAAACCAGAGAATAAAGCTACGAAAAGAGTAAAACCATCAGTGCCGTTTATAACAGGGTCTATAGCTTATACTAAACCTATGTTTCGTTTAGTTAAATGTACGATACTTGCATTGCCTTGGTCGTTGACGAGTGTCCGGATGCAGTCTCGGGTGAAAGTCTTGATGGTTTAAAGGTTTGGACTTGCAATCACGTTCTTCCTGGTTTGAAGAGTGATGAATTCCAAAGATGTTCTGACTCGATGGTGATTGGGAGTTTCTTCCCAGGTGGAAAGTGAAAAAGCTAAGAGAGACATCTGCTGAGATCCGAGGATGTTTGGTTGAATGGAAAGACAAGTCCGAAAGCCTGGCACAAAAACCTAAGGTTTCCAGAGGAGTTCTAGATCACATCATCATCTTCTCAGTATCTAAAAGAACCACAGACTGCCTTGTGTCGTGGCCTGCCAGGCTCGGCAGCGCCGGCCCTGGGACTTAGCAACCAGAAGATGGAAAGGGATGAGAGACGAGTGAAGAGACTAAAAAGGCAAAAACTAGGCAGGTCACTGAAGTGAGGCCTTTTAAACCCTATGGATGTCACACCCCTCGAGGGTCAAAAAGCCAATGGTGACTTTCACTTTTGGAGGGAAAGTTTACGACTCTTTGTCTTAGACCATGGTATTTTGCATATTATGATTCGACTGGGGTTGATGCAAAAACTACTAAAGATTCTTAGAACAATAATATATTGCATTGGTATAAACATTTAATATACACTCTCAATTAGATCATCCGAAGACAAATTCATATAGACCAAACATGGTATAGTTAAGGTTATGTGAACGAGAGATTCTATCATAAGCATGCATAAAACAGTATACAATACAAAAGACAATATACAAGAACAGTAATAATATACACAATGACCTGAGTATTATTATTATTATTTAGTCATTTAGCAGACGCTTTTATCCAAAGCGACTTAAATGAGGACAACAGAAGCAATCAATTGTAGTATTAAAACAACTAAAAACAGATCCAAAACTAAAAGCTAAAACTTTATAAATACTACCTATACATTTTAAAAATATAGAAATTAAATAAAAATGACAAATGCATACAACAAAATTTCAAAACTTAACATTTAAATGAAAAACAAAAAATAAAGCTAAAAACTAGGGATGCACGATATTTATCGGACAGATAAATTATCGACCGATATGGGTGAAAATTATGTCATTTTTATTACTCCGATAAATAAATGCAATCCGATAACTAGATCCGATAAAGTAGCTTGCTGGTAAATCAATCAATCAGTCAGTCTGATTTATCTGAGATTCATCTGCTTTCCAAGCGCAAGTGACTCTCAGCTCGTGTCGCGCTCATTACGTCATCATCTGTGAACATGTCTTCGCCTGTCTGGAAGTTTTTCGCGGTGGCAGAGGAGGACAATGCCATTGCTATTTGCAACGTATATTCAGCAAGGATTCTGAGAGGAGGAAAAAAGGCATCAAGTTTTAACACAACAAATCTTATATCTCACTTGAAAGGTCGTCATCGCGGCGAAGCTGTATTAAGGGACTTTAAGCAGCCTCCACTGTTGGAACGGCAATGGTATTTCGACGTCATATTGCGCGTTCGCGACTTCAACTGCTACTTCGTGGCGTTCTACTGTAACCGTCTACTACGAGAGAACAGCTGCTTTACCTGCATTCGCAGCTGTTGCTTAAAGTCCCTATATAACTTCCTCATCCTCATGCACTAAAAATGTTGAATAGATGCATTTCTTTATGCATGAAATACTTGAATATAAATTTGTTGTTAATGAGTTGACCGTTCGCAAAACCCGCCCACCCTTAGTTACTGTTGCTATGCCCGAAATACAATGCTGCTCTCACACATTTACATTTTACATTTACATTTATACATTTAGCAGACGCTTTTATCCAAAGCGACTTACATTGCATTCAAGTTACAGTTTTTTTTTACATTTTTATCAGTTTTTTTATATGTTTATTGGGTGAAGGGTCTGTGATTCTTTGTTAATCTAATGAATCATTGATTTGTTAAATCTAATGAAAAAGTGTGTGTCGGATTGGTCCAAATGCTACAGAGACATATGGAGAAAAAGAAAGAAAACTTTTTTTCCTCCCTAAAGTTTATAAATATATCAAATATTCCCCCCTCCCCCCTCCTCTATACAGTAGTGGATTACTTAGTAAATATACATCCATGGCATTTTTTCTCTCTCATTTTATTACTTTCACAAGAAAAAAAAATGATCAAAGTTTAAATATTTCACCAGGGTTGAGATGACATGGAACGACCCAAAAGCTCTTCTTCATAGAAATATACATGGCAATAAACAACCTTTATGCTTAAGTGTGTAGGTGAATAAACGGTGACAACATGGCTCATTTTTGACTAACTGTCAGTATCCTTATCTCACTGATCCATTTATTGCTTGCAGCTGCAAGAAATGAGATGTTTGGTGCCAGCTAAAGTCAGCAGCAAAGGACACATCTGGTTGCAGGCTGCCCTCTGGGTTCATAACACCTGGAGGAAGCCTTGGGGCAGCTGTGTCTACTGGCCGAACCTTTACAATGGCCTCTGGTCTATCTGCAGTACTGTACACTACATTATAATTCACCTTCAGTCTAAATTACACAGCTTGAGAGTAACCACACAATACTGTAAACACTCTTCAGAATGTCAACTATACCTCGGTCTTAGAGGGATGGTTCACCCAAAAATGAAAATTCTGTCATCATTTACTCACCCTCAAGTAGTTCCAAACCTGTACGAATTGCTTTGTTCTGCTGAACACAAAGGAAGATATTTTAAAGAAAGTTTGTAACCAGGCTGTTTTGGGGCACCACTGACTTCCACAGTAGGAAAAAAAAATACTATGGAAGTCAATGGTGCCCCAGAACTGCTCTGTTTCCCACATTCTTCAGAATATCTTCCTTTGTGTTCAGCAGAACAAAGCCATTCATACAGGTTTGAAACTACTTGAGGGTGAGTAAATGATGACAGAATTTCCATTTTTGGGTGAACTATCCCTTTAATCCTAAACAGTCATTTCTCAGCGAGAATAGTAATTTAATAGTACAAGTTCATATTTGTATGTGTAAAATACATTCGCTGAAGGACTGTGTTTTTCTGCCAGGGGCAGAATGAAAATTCTAATTTATATTATGAAGATAAGAGCAGGGCTGCATTCAGAAATTTCACTTTTTTATTATTACAGGGTCATTATTTACTTCAATGGAAAACTGTTATGTGGATGTTCAGTATGATTCTGAAGTTTGGATTATGACCTCAAAGTCTGGGTAATTTAGACATGTGACCTCATTAGCATTCACAATATTTGTTGGTTCCAGCCAAACATACATGTATTTTTAAAAACGGAAATGAAGCACTTCTTTACAAGACAAAGCATTATGCTTCCTTTGAGGTTAAAGATAATGAATTTAATGGAACTCATAGGTTGATAGTTTTGATAGTTTTATTATATGTATAATTGATGAGATTCATTAAATGTTAAATACATCACATTAATTTAACACAATTAAAGCCCAGAGCTAATTTAACATCATAACACTTTCATTCTGCGCTGTGTGACTTTCGAATTCACATATGGAGAAATATAAACATAAATCAGTAAATGTGTAAAATGTGGTAATCACTTCAACATTGATGCTTTTCCACTTATATTTCATACTTGTTGAGCTTTCATCATAATTACATTCATCCATATAAAAGGTGCAAATGACTTTACTTTCATTAGGCCCATCTGGATTTCATTTATACATAATTTTGCCATTAAAACATCTTTCTCAGACAAAGTTTCTCTACCATTTACTGATAAATTATATTTTCGCTTTGGGATCAGTTCCTTTGGAAATGTTCTGGCAGTTTCAGTTTAACTGCACTATTGGTAAACAGTTGTGTGAGTGTGTGTGTATACATATATATATATAAAACAAATATATTAATTTCAACTACCAAATGCGATTTTTAATAGTTTTACTTACAAGTTAGCAATAACAACGCTGATGTGTAGAAGTTCATATTACAGATTCAGACCCTATTTAAAGGATGCTAAAATTAAATGCTCAGACTTTTAAATGCCATCTTGAAGGTAAGCTTTGCCTTACAGAACCCTTTTCAGCATCTAAACGGCAGGTTTGAACACTCCCGCTAAGAGCATTTCAGTGTTTTACCTTAGGTTCTCCATTCTAAAAGAGGTATTTAAACCTATGTGACATTCGGCATTCAAAACACACATCCCCACCCCAACAGCGACGAGAGAGAAGAGACACAAAAGTGTATTTTTGCCCTAAAGTTGCTGCAAAAATGGATTGCATTGCACAAATGCCATCATGCATCTAGCTACAAGGACGTGGAAAACATTCTAAAGAACATCTTAACAGCTCGAGGTAGATGCATATTTGAGTGACTGACATTAATGTGAGGTGTTCCACATGACGCTGTCACTCAGACATGCTGTTTTTGCCTGCCACTTCTGCTGTACAGGTAGAAAACAAAGCTGCTCTGCATGTTGCACGTTAAACGGCGTTAAGTGCCGTCAGCAAGGTGCAAATGCATGTTAAAGAACTGCCCCATCGTGCTGATGAGGTTCTTAATGCAGATCGGGCACGACACTTGACTCTGGCCCCTGGATGTTTTCCAGTGCATTATCAGCCTTATTCACCGTTCCAAACACTGTGTCTACATTAACCTTGGAACGGAAAGTGTCATCCAAGCATATCAGGAGCAGCAGTGGGTAGGAGATAGTGGAACAAAATGTCTTCTGCATTCAGAAACTCATGCAAATCAAGCCTGTATGTATTCATAATCCAATTCCCTCCAGGTAAGGATTATTAAAAGGGATGAAACCCAAGCCATAAGGTAGTTAATTATGTGATTCTTATTTTTGTCCTTTATTTTAATTTATTTGCAAAATGTATTGTACATACAATGGCTTGAGTAAACCTTTCTTGTTTTTCATTTCTGTATTGATATCACAATAATAATTCCTATTACCGTCAAAATAAGCCCTATATCATAATAATTCATATTAATCATAATAGAAAACTCAAAAAGTAGCCTACTTTGGTACAAACCTTTATTATTTTGTGCTTAAAAATAAAATATAATAACAAAACCACTTCATTGCTTATGAATGTTTAACAAAACGACTGACAAATCAATTCATGTAGTAATTATCATATGATATTTACAAATTACAAATTACAAATTACAAGACACCATCCCCCAGCACTGTGGAGAATCAACAACTAGCAGACGATTTGAATGTATTTTGCTGCAGGTTTGAAAAAACACCCCACACCCGCCCTGAACACCTCTCCACACAACCATTAACACCTCCAGCAACCCCCCTCTCCCCCACACCTGCACTGAAAATAAGTGAAGATGACGTGCGGCAGGTCTTCATAAAGAACAAAAGAAGGAAAGCACCAGGCCCAGACGGTGTGTCACCAGCCTGCCTTAAATCCTGTGCTGACCAGCTAGCCCCCATTTTCACACAGATCTTCAACAGATCACTGGAGCTGTGCGAAGTCCCCTCATGCTTCAAACGCTCCACCATCATCCCTGTCCCAAAGAAACCCAAAATTACTGGACTTAATGACTACAGACCTGTGGCTCTAACGTCTGTGGTCATGAAATCATTTGAAAGACTGGTTTTGGCTTATCTGAAGGCCTCCACTGGACCCTTACTGGACCCCCTGCAGTTTGCCTACAGAGCAAACAGGTCTGTGGATGATGCAGTCAACATGGGACTGCACTTCACCCTGCAGCATCTGGACAGACCAGGGACTTATGTGAGGATCCTGTTTGTAGACTTCAGCTCTGCTTTTAACACCATCATCCCGGACACCCTTCAGAATAAACTGACACAGCTCTCCGTCCCTACCTCCGTCTGTCAGTGGATCAACAGCTTCCTGACAGACAGGCAGCAGCTTGTGAGGCTGGGAAAATTCTCATCCAGCACCCGCACCACCAGCACTGGAGCCCCTCAGGGCTGCGTTCTCTCCCCACTGCTCTTCTCCCTCTACACGAATGACTGCACATCTAAAGACCCCTCTGTCAAGCTCCTGAAGTTTGCAGACGACACCACACTGATCGGCCTCATTCAGGACGGTGACGAGTCTGCCTACAGACAGGAGGTTAAGGAGCTGGCTGTCTGGTGCAGTCTTAACAACCTGGAGCTTAACACGCTCAAAACAGTGGAGATGATCATGGACTTCAGGAGAAGCCCCCCTGCTCTCCCCCCACTCACCATCATGAACAGCACTGTGACTGCAGTGGAGTCATTCAGGTTCCTGGGCACCACCATCTCCCAGGACCTGAAGTGGGACATTCACATAGACTCCATTGTGAGAAAGGCCCAGCAGAGGTTGTACTTCCTTCGCCAGCTGAGGAAGTTCAACCTACCACAGGAGCTGCTGAAACAGTTCTACTCTGCCATCATTGAATCCGTCCTCTGCACATCAATAACTGTCTGGTTCAGCTCAGCTACCAAATCTGACCTCAGAAGACTACGGAGGGTAGTCCGGACTGCTGAGCGAATCATTGGTACATCTCTCCCTACTCTCCAAGAACTGTATTTATCCAGAGTGAGCAAAAGGGCTGGCAAAATCACTCTGGACCCCGCACATCCAGCACACTCCCTCTTTGAACTGCTGCCGTCTGGTCGACGCTACAGAGCTCTGAGCACCAGAACGACCAGACACAGGAACAGTTTCTTCCCCCAAGCAATCCATCTCATGAACACCTGACATTAACGTGGAACACACAACACTATTTTACAACTATTTATTCACCACACATACATATATATAATATTTTTTTTTTTTTTTTTTTCCATTTCAAATTTGCACATGTCAGACCTGTACACACATGATTGTCTGTATTGCATAGTGTTTTTGCTATTTACATTGCCTATTTGTATATACATTGCCTATTTGTATATACATTGCCTATTTGTATATTTGTATATTGTTCTCTTGTTGTCTGTGTCCTGTCCCGTTGCTGTCATTCTGTTGCACTGTGGAGCTTTGTCACTATAACAAATTCCTCGTATGTGTAAACATACCTGGCCAATAAAGCTCATTCTGATTCTGATTCTGATTCTGATATGTCATGTCATAATTACCATAATTACTTGATGACAGCCCCTGACTTTCTACTCTAAGCTGTTCATGTCCTCAGACTTGGAAATATATGTTTCTATGGCAACACTATTAATTTAAAAAAAAGAAATCTGTGTAATCAATAGACATAACCATAATACAACAAGTAAAGCAAATGCCTTATTAATAAACTTCTTAAATTGTTCATTTCCAGATTATTCCTGCATTATTAAGACATTATAACATCCAATCAAAGGAATTATTAAACATAGCCTAAATAATACATTCCACTGCTGAACCTGCTGACATTTTGAATGTTTTCACATGATGTTGCAGTGGTCAGGTGGAACAATTTAAAAAGAGTTATGTTATGAGTTCTGTGAGGATGTGAATGCTTTTTACAAAATGAAATCGCATAACTACACACCTATAAAATGGCAAGTGATGTGACAGGACAGAATTTGGTTTCACACCAGAAACTGCACTAATTTTTCCTTTGTGTTCACATAAGCCCCCTCGACTTCATAAATCCATTACGACTTCATAAATCCAATCCAACCCAAACCATAACTTCAGAATGATATAAGGCATCACAGCAACAACAGACTACATAAACAAAAAGATTCACAAAAGAGCTAAATGCATTTTCAGGTGGGGTTTGTTGCCTTGTTTCTCATTCTGAAGGGTTTTGCTGTTCATTTCGACCATGATCCTAAAGAAGACCTCAAGCTGTTTTAATATTGCTCTCACCTAACGGAATATCTAGGGGCTTGGCAGAACTATAATTTGTTATTGATTCAGTTGTACTATATTCACTGGAGATGCACACTGTGCTCGTAGAGTCTTAAACTAACACATTCCTGCAAAGGACAAGGAAAAGAAAACTATATCGGCACTTTTGCACTATGCTAAATCTGCCGCAGTGTTAACGTGTCACATTGAATGAACCACATCTGGATTTACACAAGTCAGGATGGAATGTGATGTTTTTGTTTAATGGTAAACTAGCACAAATTTGAGTTTTACAGACTAAGTGTGATCGTAACCACCAGACGTTCACAATTACGTCTCAAAGTTTTCCCCAGAGAAACGCACAACCGCCCACATTTGCCACATAAAAGCTAGTGTCGAAAACAAGCAAGTTGAAATTGGTTTCTGGTTCCTCATCAGTGAACAAACATTTACACTTGAAACATTCTAGAAGTAGATCTTAAGCATATTTACATGTTTCTCTCTCCGCTAATGATATCAGATCGATGCACTGTCACTGAAGATGACATTTGTGAATAAGCTAGTAGAACATGCATGTCTCTTTCTATCTATCTCTAATTATCACAGGTGCAGGTGTCTGTGAGCACATTAGTGAATCTTAACACAGAGCGATGCAGGAAGGCCTGAGGGAAATCTGTGGCGCTACTGAAGTGAAGGAGGAATGAATCGTAATCGTCATCTTAAACCCATATTACTTATGGAAATTGACTCTGTGGTTCGTTTCTCTGTAATTATGTTTTTCCTATTACTGCATGTGAAGATTCGAGAAGGAAGGGTAATAGAAGTTATAATTATTGTTAATTGAATTGCACGGAAATTGACACAGAAAGCTTCATTCTGGTTACGAATAGAGACATCAGTGCTGCAATGGAGACATAGTGATGCATCACTGCACCAAATAGGGCTATGGGGAAACAGTGAGCTCAAACAATAGTGCTCGATAGTACACAAGCAAAAGATCTATTGATGCTGACATTGAGATTCGATTGTATTCTAATTCAATGCTTTCTTATTGCCAAGATTTTAGATTGTGCAGTACGTCTGTATGTCTCCATATTGGATAACTCCAACTTTTTTTTTTAAATGTAAGTCACATTAATTAGTTCTCTTTAATTGGATGTTGTTGTTTTGTCATGTCTTGGGTATTGACTAAATTCTAACATGAAAAAACCCTTTGTCCCTTTAACTAACAAATCACACTGAAAAAAAAAGTTTGTAATTTTTGCCGAAAATTACAGTAAAAATGCTACAGTAAAACCTGTTAAGTAACCTTGATTAGGACCTTAAAACATGGATAACTACCATATAACCATATAAAAAAAAATTGTTTAACATCACTTAATATGTAATTTTACTATAAAATAAGGAGCGGCTATTTGCACTAAGTGTAAATAGCGATAGATGATAATTAGATGCTATTACACTAAGTGAAAATAGAATATTTTCTTAGCGATAGACGCTATTTACACTAAGTGCAAATAGTGATGGATGCTATTTTACACATTTTCTGCTATCTATACTACTTCTATCTGCACCTCAGTATTGTAGTACATTATAAAACAGTACTTAGTGTAAATAGACACTACGATAAAATAATGCCAAATGTATTGTTTTTGCCAATAAAAAAGAAGAAGAAGAAGAAGAATGTTTGTACCACTTTATAGTGACCATGACAAATGTCCAAATCGTTCTGCAGTTCCATGAAAAGATGGTTGACACATGTGGGAAAGAGTTTGGACTTTGCTCTGAGGATTTCGGATAGGTGTAGCCTACATAATGTCCAGTCGATAAGCACAGGGATGTAAAAAAGGAAGCACAGCGTCCCATCCCTCTAGCAGAAAACTGCAGTAAGCTTAAAAAAAAGGTTCAGGCTGTGAAAATGTGCCAACCATCCTAAGCCTTGTCTGGTCGTTTTATGTCCTGAAATAATCTCATAAATTTTAAAAAGTTTTAAATGATCAGCACAAGTTCTTAAATGTGGAGAACACGATTCAAAATGCTTAAGATTTTTTTCTATTGTATTTACAATGGTAAAATCATTAAGAATCAGAAGAAAATTATTTTTGTAGTGTTGTGTAAACAAGAAAGACCAACCTAAAGGGGTCAGCTGAGAACACTGTCCCAGGCCTTGTGATGAAGGAGTCACTAAGGCCCTCTATGTTAGTCTTTTCCAACTTTTTGGCCCATTCTAATACGGAGGCTTAAACCAGAATCCTGTCTATATTCATATTATATGGGATGTAATTTAGTATGTCACTCCCTTTAATGAGACGCCACAGCTTCTTTCTTCTTTGTCTTTCAGAACTTTTAACATTTCTGGGAGCAATCATGGAGAAACTTTCTACAGAAATACCTAACAGCTAATTTATTTTTAAATCCATATGGGACATTTAACAAAAAGTAAAGTCATTTACACTTTTGTATGGTACAATTTAATTGTCATTTAAGTGTAATGAGCATTAATTATCACCCATGAGACCAAACATTATTTGTACAGTTTTTAGCAAATCAGTAACACAGGTAAGATTAAATACATAAAGTGTAAGGGATGTTTTATTATTTTAAAACTTGTGAAAAATAGAGAATTACAATATGAGTTTGTCATTTTATACTGGCATTATTTGACATTGGTTTCCATCATTGAGAGTGATGGAGGACATAACATAATGTTGAATTATGAAGACATAAGTGTGACTGAGACAAGTAAAGAGCAGAAATCCATCTTTGTCTGGAGTCTATGCATATATAATCCCACAAAAGTTTAAAAAAAATAAAATAAAAATCTGGGATTCAAAATCAAATGTAAACCTGGAAATTAACATAAGACAAGGAACAAAGAAACACTGACATGAAATATGAAACATTTCAGATTCTGCACTATTTTTAGGTCACTAATCAAACATTTGTAAGATGGTCATGTGTTTTTGATTACATTGAAGCTAGATTCTCTTTGCAATATCTCAACTCATGCTGAGGAGCATGATCATCAGGTTTTACACAAACTTGGAGCTTATGCAGCTCTGCCAAGTGCTTGCCATTAAAGCAAAACGGAATGTTCTAAAATTCACATAATTAGTGTTATTCTTTTTCAATTCAAAAGTTCACTTAGATGGCTGTGATGCAAATCATTTAATACAAAATAATAAATCACATAAATAAAATTAATAATTTACTAGTGTTCGCAGACTTTTGGAGCCCATTGTATATTCTGTTTCAAGTGTCATCAAATGAACAAACTTTTGGTGTTATACAGCTCATTAATAATGATAATATACTGACCAATCTAATGTATTTATATTATATTTTTGTATTTAATAGCTTTAAGTTTCCTTTTAAGTAGCCCCTTGCGTACATGGTTGGGTATCAGTGCTCTATGGTAAAGTCTGCTCTACGGGCCCAAGGCAGAGAAAAACATAGAAAGTAGGATCTGCTTTTGACATCCAGCAAATAATGTATGATGGAATTCTTCATCACATGCTACTGATGTTTGATTTATGACCTTACACAGCAAACAGAATATTGAGGACCCTGCCAAAACTGTTATTTTCACATCATTCAAACGTTTTCATGAAGCATTGAATCAATAACCAACACTGTGGAAAGTTGTGGATTTTCCCTCTCTCCCTCCCTCCTCCCTCTTTCTCTTTTTTTGAAAGTTCTGTGTACCCAAGGGCACAGGAAGGTCTGCTGTACCTTCTGCTTTTGGAATAATGCCTCACTTTTGAAATGCAGCCTGAGTGTGTCTGAGGCGTACCTGTCAGTCACACACCTAAGCACAGAGGTGCAATCTCCACTCTCCTTCTTTACCTCTCCCTCCCTCATCTTCTTCTTCCCTTCTGCTTCTTTATCATCTTGCATGGATAAAACAAGTCAAGTCGAGTGAAGCCACAAGAGCTGCTCATCAGTAAGACACATTCCAACATCTCATTTGCAGAGTGTTCACTGATTACCACATCCCTGTAATTTCACTCCCACCATTCCCAGGGAAGAGGAAATGCAGATCATAAGCACTCAAGTCACGGATCAACAGACCACGATAATAAATTCTTACATTTGGGAGTAAGACAGTGTTGGAAAAGCTGCTGCAGCTGTGATGTCAATCGATTTAAAATAAATAAATAAATAATTAATTGCATATTAATTTTCTGAAATTAATCGCAATTATTCTTACCTAACATTAACGTTTTTAAATACACTTTTATATTAATAATTTCCAAATTGAATCTTCAAATTAATGTAGAAACAACATAAAGACAGTATATTTTTAATATTTGTTTAATGGCATCTTTTTTATGACTGAATGAGAGCATCACTGATACCAGTACTACTAATGATGTCTCTATTAGTAAAGCTAATAGGACTAGATGTTTCAATCCCTTTAGTAGGAAACTCTTGATAGTAGCAGTTGGTGTGGAGTGGTTAAAAAGGGGGGTAAGGTATGTCATTGGGGTCATCGGGTGGGCACCCTGCTTCATCAACGTTTCGTTGATTGAAGCCCACAACGTCTCCAGAAGGCTCAACGGTGTACCCAGCGTCCCAGGTACACCCCCCTCCATGCCATACCCTCTATATCCCTGATGGGCTCTGCATGGAAGGGGCGTCCTTCTCCCTGAGTCAGGCCTAATCCTGACCGCATACCATCTGTCTCTACCTTGCTGCCCAGATGGAGTCCTTACGCTTGATCCAGAGCCAGTTACTGCTTTTTTCAGCAGCACTTGATATGGACTTGGAGGCCTGTTGGAGAGAGTGACCCTTCACCCCTATTTTTCTCAGCAAACTGGTGGTAGTGTCAGGGTTCTATCACTTCGGTCTAGTGTTATTCATGGTTTTGTGAAAGAGCCCTGACACTCCCTTCATGTCCTGTTTTTATGTGAGTGCGCGGCTTCGAGTGTGCTCGAGCCACGCGCTCTCTCATCTGCGTGCCTTGTTTTGTGTTGGAGCGTGGTGTTCGGATCCCGGCACTCATGTCTTGAGTTTCGGTTTCGTGTCGGGGTTCGGACACTCGCACTCCATGTTCTGTCTCATTGTGTGAGCGTGCGGCTCGAGTTCCCTCGGCCACGCGCTCTCTTGTCCACGTGTGTTGTGTGTGTGGTGTTGCACGCAGTTCGTGTTTTTATCGGCTGCGTGCATTCATGTTATGTCTTGTGCTGTGTGGCATGCAGCTCGTGTTTTTCATTGGCTGCGTGCTTTCATGTTGTCGTGTCTTGTGTGAACACGCGGCTTATGAGTATTCTCATTAGCTGCGTGTTTGTGTCCTGTTTTGCACATGGCTGGTGATTTGTTTTGCTGGCCATGTGCTTGTTTTGGTTTTGTGTGAGCACATGGCTTTTGTCTTAGTTTTCTGTGTGCCATGTGCTCTCATGTCAATTGTCTTGACCCCACCCATCTTGTTACCTGATTATTGGTTAATTTGCCCCACCTGTGTTTTCCTCGTTATCCTCCTCATTTGCTCCCTTTATAATCTCCTTGTGTTTGCAGTCCTGTGCCAGTTCGTCATCGATGTACCGTCGAATGTTGTCTGTTCCTGCCCTGCCTAGTCTTGCCCTGCCCTGCCAAGCCTGTCGGCTGTCCTGTTTTTCCCCTACGGGGTAGTTTTTGTTGCTTGTTTTGTTTTATTTTTGATTAATAAAGCCCATTCTCCTGCACTACTGAGTCCTCGCCTCATCCCTTCACCCCAAACCCTGACAGTACGAACTGGCCAAAAGAGGACTCAGCAGAGAATGGGTATCTTCTTCTTCCCATCTCCCAGCTCCTGGGGCTCTGTGAAAGATCAGATGGTCCGGATCATCCAGCATGTATCCCTGTGTCAGAGGGGGACTGACATCAGGGACTTCGCCTGTGATTTCCTTGCGGTGATTGACGATCTGGACTATCAAGACAACAACGATCTCAAAGAGGTGTTCAACAGCTGCCTCGACGAGCCCCTCAGTCCCTGAGAGATGGGGAGGCTGGGGAAACAGACGTTCTGGGAGTTTGTGTACCAGATTTACCATCATGGCGGGCCTGATTCTCTGGACCTTGAAGAGCCCCCTCTGGTACACTACCCCAATCACAACCCCAGTCCTCCGGTGACCCGCACACGGAGACGGAGGAGGAAGAATGGCCCCGCCTCACTCTTTTCAGCTGCGCCCTCAGAGTCGGCTAATGAAGCTGCAGCTCCCCCAGAGGCGGCCGTAGACGCTGCAGCTCCCCCAGAGGTTGTAATGCCACCACCTGGCTCTCGGAAACGGAGAAGGAGGAAGAATGGGCCCGCTTTAGCTCCCCCAGAGGCGGCCGAAGTCGCTGCAGCTCCCCCAGAGGCGGCCGAAGTCGCCGCAGCTCCCCCAGAGGCGGCCGAAGTCGCCGCAGCTGCCTGCCCAGAGGCGGCCGAAGTCGCTGCAGCTCCCCCAGAAGCGGCCAAAGACGCTGTAGCTGTGCCCCCAGTGGAGGCTGACGATGCCGCTGCGCCCCCTGTGGCAGCCGACGATGCCGCTGTGCCCCCAGTGGAGGCTGACGATGCCACAGCGTCCCGTTCTCAGAAACGGAGGAGGAGGCGGAAGAAGGCTTCCTCCGTCCCACAAGGCCGGGAGGCCATCCAGGAGCTCACTGCTGGCCAGGAGGCCGTTCCAGAACCGCCCAAGCTCCTTGCTCTGCCGGCTTCTCCCAAGCTCCTTGCCCTGCTAGCGCCTCCCAAGCTCCTTGTTCTGCCAGCTCCTCTCAAGCTCCTTGCCTTGCCGGCACCTCCCAAGCTCCTTGCCCTGCCGGCTCCGCCCAGACTCCTTGCCCTGCCGGCACCACCCAAGCTTCCTGTCCTGCCGGGGCCACCCTTGCTGCCTGCCAAGCTGCTGGCTCCGCCCTGGCCTCCTGACACGCTAGAGCCCGCCTGGTCTATCCCTCCGGCTCCGCCCTGGCCATCATCCAGGGTTCCTGTTTGGCCAGAGCCTCCCTGGTTTGTCCACTCCAGCCCCGCCCTGGCCATCCTCCAGGGTTCTTGTTTGGCTGGAGCCTCCCTGGTCCGTCCCTCCAACCCCGCCCTGGCCATCCTCCAGGGTTTCTGTTTGGCTGGAGCCTCCCTGGTTCGTCCCTCCGGCTCCGCCCTGGCCCCCTGCCAGGACTCCTGAACTGCCTGAGCCTCCCTGGCTCAACCCTCCCGCCCCTCCCTGGTTCCTTTAATGACTTTCTGGGCTTTCCTGTTGGCTGGCTTGGCTCCCGTCCCTCCCTCCCTCCCTCCCCTCTTTGTCTTTGTGTTTTGATTTCTTGTCTTGTCTGTGTCAGTCTTGTGTAGTCATGTTCTTGTGCTGTCATGTTCTTGTCTTGTTTTCTGTGTTCCTCGTTAGGGACGCCAGGTGGCGTCCCTTTTGAGGGGGGGTAGTGTCAGGGTTCTGTCACTTCGGTCTAGTGTTATTCATGGTTTTGTGACAGAGCCCTGACACTCCCTTCATGTCCTGTTTTTATGTGAGTGCGCGGCTTCGAGTGTGCTCGAGCCACGCGCTCTCTCGTCTGCGTGCCTTGTTTTGTGTTGGAGCGTGGTGTTCGGATCCCGGCACTCATGTCTTGAGTTTCGGTTTCGTGTCGGGGTTCGGACACTCGCGCTCCATGTTCTGTCTCATTGTGTGAGCGTGCGGCTCGAGTTCGCTCGGCCACGCGCTCTCTTGTCCACGTGTGTTGTGTGTGTGGTGTTGCACGCAGTTCGTGTTTTTATCGGCTGCGTGCATTCATGTTATGTCTTGTGCTGTGTGGCATGCAGCTCGTGTTTTTCATTGGCTGCGTGCTTTCATGTTGTCGTGTCTTGTGTGAACACGCGGCTTATGAGTATTCTCATTAGCTGCGTGTTCGTGTCCTGTTTTGCACATGGCTGGTGATTTGTTTTGCTGGCCATTTGCTTGTTTTGGTTTTGTGTGAGCACATGGCTTTTGTCTTAGTTTTCTGTGTGCCATGTGCTCTCATGTCAATTGTCTTGACCCCACCCATCTTGTTACCTGATTATTGGTTAATTTGCCCCACCTGTGTTTTCCTCGTTATCCTCCTCATTTGCTCCCTTTATAATCTCCTTGTGTTTGCAGTCCTGTGCCAGTTCGTCATCGATGTACCGTCGAATGTTGTCTGTTCCTGCCCTGCCTAGTCTTGCCCTGCCCTGCCAAGCCTGCCGGCTGTCCTGTTTTTCCCCTACGGGGTAGTTTTTGTTGCTTGTTTTGTTTTATTTTTGATTAATAAAGCCCATTCTCCTGCACTACTGAGTCCTCGCCTCATCCCTTCACCTCAAGCCCTGACAGGTAGATGTTGCAACAAATCCCCTGCATCCCACCTCTACTGGGAAGATGCTGGTCTTCCAGCCGTTCTGGAATGCTTCAGCTGCCAGGTCGGAATATTTGTTATTTTTCCTCTCATAAGCCTCTTCAACCCCATCTTCCCATGGTACTGTTAATTCCACAACATATGCCAGCTTTGTTGTTGGAGACCACAGGACCATGTCTGGCCGGAGTGTTGTAGCCACTATTTCTGGGGGAAACACAAGCTTCTTATCAAGGTCCACTTCCAATTTCCAATCCCGCGCTGACTGCAGGATGCTTGCATCCTTAGGTGTTGTACGTTGCTCTTGATGTTGGCCAGCTGGTACGAAATTTGTGAAGTTGACCTGTCCTGCCAACGTTTGTGGGAGGTTGTTTGTGGTGGTTCGCTTCTGTTCCAGTATTAATGCCAGCTCTCTAAGTACTTGGTTATGCCGCCAAGTATAGCGCCCTTGGGTGAGACTTGTAGTGCACCCTGATAAAATGTGCCTTAGAGATGCAGGTACTTGACACAGGGAACAGGCGGGATCTTCTCCATACCACTCTTTCAGATTTTGGGGAGAGGGTAGCAGGTCGTATGTGGCTCTGATGACAAAACTCAGCCGCACTCCCTCCATCTGCCAGATGTCACGCCAGCTGAGCTTTTTCTTCTCCAAACCCTCCCAGTTGGTCCATCTCCCCTGCTTGGCCATTGAGACGGCTTTGGCATGTCGCTCTCCCTCCTCCTGTCTCCTGACTTCTACGACTAGCTGTCTCTTCTGCACTGATGTTGCTTTGTGCCACAGAGGAGTTTTTGGGATGAGTCCGAACCCTGCCCTCCCATGCTGTACTTGTCCAACCACATCTCTGAAGTGAAGCGCAGACTTTGCACTCTGAACAGCTTCTGATGGAGTCCACTTCCTTCCCGCTACCACCCGGGGGGCCGCTGTTCGAATGACTGCATCCTCGGATTCAGTTAGGGTCATGACGAGCCTTACTTTGGTGCATTTGAACTCTTCCACGAGCCCTGTGATTGGTAATTCCAACTTGCCATGTCCATAAAGTCCGACGGAACTTAAACAACGTGGAATTCCAAGCCACTGCTTCAGCTGTATGCTTATCAGCCGTTCCAACTTTTCAACTTTGGTAATGGAGATATCATACACAGTTAACGGCCACAAGAGTATTGGGAGTATGCCAAACTGAAAGCACCACAACTTGAGTTTTCCTGGCAACAATGTCTTGTTGATGCGCTCCATGTACATGCTGGTATCATTTTTTAGATGTTCAAACTGCTTGGTGTCTTTGAGTTTCGCATCATACCATCTCCCCAAGCTCTTTACTGGCATTTCTGAGACAGTTGGGACAGGTGTTCCACCGACATGAAATGTTTGGTCTGTGACTTGGCCTTTCACGATGGAGATGCTTCTGCACTTACTGGGCTTTAACTTCATCCTCGCCCATGTTATATTTTGATGAAGTTTCTCCAGCAGTCTCTTAGTGCAGGGGACATTTGTTGTGAGTGTTGTTAGATCGTCCATATAGGCTCGAATTGGTGGTAACCTCTGATTACATTGTAGTCGTTCTCCTCCCACAACCCATTTTGAGGCTCTGATAATGATCTCCATTGCCATCGTGAAGGCCAATGGGGAGATGGTGCATCCCGCCATGATGCCTATCTCCAGCGGTTGCCAACTTGTGGTGAAGCCTGAAGTTGTAAGGCAAAACTGTAGATCCTGTAAGTAGTGTTTCACTAGATTTGTGATTATAGTCGGCACCTGGAAGAAATCAAAGGCAGCCCACGGAAATGAATGAGGGACTGAACCATAGGCATTGGCCAGATCGAGGAACAAGACGTGGAGCTCTTTCCTTTCTTTCTTTGCAGTCTGGATTTGATGCCATATGATGCTGTTATGTTCAAGGCATCCCGAAAAGCCTGCGATGCCAGCCTTTTGGATTGATGTGTCAATGAAGTGATTTTGTTTTAAATACTGTGTCAGTCGTTGTGCCAACACACTGAAAAAGATCTTGCCTTCAATGTTCAGAAGGTTTATCTGGCGGAACTGTTCAATGGTGGTTGAGTTCTTTTCTTTTGGGATGAACACCCCTCCCGCTCTTCGCCAGGCTTTCGGGATGATTTGCTTGTCCCATGCCAATTTTATGTTTTTCCACAGGATTTTCAAGACATCTGGAGCGTTCTTGTAGACACTATATGGTACGCCGTTAGGGCCTGGTGCAGATGCCGATCTTGCCTTTTTCACTGCCTGCTTCACCTCGCTCAGTTTAGGAGGGCTGATATCAAACTGATGTTGTGGTGGTGATATTGGAGGGATGTCCGTGGGGACAATGATCGGTTCATCTTTATTCTCATCAGTATAGATGGTTCTCAGATGCTCTTCAACCTGGTCTTTTGATGTTTTCAGGGATCCACTCTTCTCCTTTGTGAATATGCCTTTCACAAACTTAAAAGGGTCTTTGTAGAAATCGGTTCTGGCTTTTTCTTTCTTCTTCCGGCGCATCCGTAGGCTTTCTGCTCGGCGGAGTTTTGAGAGCCTGTGCTTTAGGTCCTCTTGAAGGAAGTTGATGCCTTCCCTTTCTTCTACTGTCGCCTTTCTCCACAACTTTATTAGCCGTCGCCTCTCTTTCACAAGCTGTTGGATTTCTTGCAGCCGACGGGACTTGGGGGCGGGAAGCATGTCTTTCTTTCTTACTTGCTCCTTCACTCCACATTTTTCCTCTCCGTAGCTGTAGATAAGGTCGCCAATCTTCTCCAGCTTCTTCTCGGCTGATCCTTTGATGTTACTTAGGATAAGGCTTAAGTCTGTGTTGATGGTTTCCCACTCTTTGCTATTAGATTTCGGCCATTTCACCAACGGCTTACGTCCTTGCATGCTTTATTTTTGTGGTAGGCTGGTTGTTGTCTTGGACTGGTGGTTCTGCCTGAAGCTTCCTCCTCATTCCCTGGGGTGCTGATTCTCTGCGGACTGTGGGTTTCTTCCTGCCGCTGAGTTTCATCCGACTGATTTAACCTTCTTCTTGACAGAATCCGGTCAATGCGGGGCCCTGGGTTGGTGGTTATCAGGCATTTCTTCTGTCCTTGATGTACCTTAAGACCATGGGTTGATGTTACTTTCGCCCATCCACACACGCAAATCTGAAGAACATGTCCAGCTGCTAATTTCTCAAGAGTCTTGCTACTTCCTTCTTTCGATGTCATGTCCATTCCAAGGGTCATTACCGGGGAGTCAGTCTGTGAGTCTTCTTGCGCCCCTGCTCTCGCAGACTCTAGGGGTATTCTTCTTTTTGAACTATTATTTTTTTTCTTCTAATATTCGACAAATGTACTTTAAAAAAAATAACAGCTTCTAATTTAAGTAAACTTAAAACAATCCTCACATAAACCCATTATAATAAATGTTACCTGTGCCCTTCAGCAAATATTAAATAAATACTGAAATTGAGCAAAGTTATCAAACCCTAAATTCTAATTTAAATATAGATAAATCCTTAAAGCTACACAAGTTATTGATTTCCTCTTTTTTTCTTTAGTTCTTTGATTAACAGACATCACAGCAGCTGGGTTATTAGGTTATTTTGGCTGCTTTAAGAGCTGCCGCTGCTGAACATGATGTTGATCTGACACGCATCGTATTTTCTCACAACCCTTTACCTTTTCTGACCCACTTCAGGTTTTAACGTCTCTACTTGAATCGAGTTGAATTGGATGTGTTACATGAGTTGCTCAAGGACAGTTTTGAAAATCACTGCATTTTAGAGACATATTCTTACATGTGACCAGGGGCGAATTTAGTGAATTGGGTGCCCCAGGCAAATATAAGAATGGGGACCTATACATTTACTTAGATCAACCTTGAAGTTCCTTTTTTGTCGTGATGCTTGCTGCTGCACAATGGTGCCCCATGGTTGTGTCCAATGTTTCTACATTTTTCACGTACATGTTATAATGGGATTCTTTCATTTACATTTACATTTACATTTATTCATTTAGCAGACACGTTTATTGTTGTAGACCATGATATAGCAATTGGTTTACCGTTGAAATACAAGTTTTAACAAAAAACAAAATAAATTATAAAATGATAAACCTCACAATTGAAACTTTAAACCATTTTTTAAAGAAAAGGGATGAGTCAGAAGTATAAATTATTAGATTATTTAAAACGGATTTATGAGGTTAATTTTCGCATTGGTCTGAACAAAAACTGCAGACTGGATTATTGAAAATGCACATTGATTCTCTGCCAGTAAGAGGTGCTTTTGGAATGTCAGAAATATAGCGGTTTCCCCGGTAATGGCTGTAAACAAAGCAGTGCTCAGCTCATAAATTATACTTTATCAGGTAAAATGAAAATGCCATCGAAACTTATCTGAAGACAATCAGTTCCCTTCAGAGGTTCATTCATATAAAAACTTGAATTAGTGAGAATGAGAAAAGTGTGAAAAAATATAGCCTATATTGACGAGGAAAGTCCACTGATGAGTTACCAGTGTAAGCCTACATTTAATTTTAGTCATTTTAACTTAGGGCTGTCAATCGATTAAAATATTTAATCGCGATTAATCACATGATTGTCATGAGTTAACTCGCAAATAATCACAACTTAATTGCACATTTTTATCTGTTCTAAATGTACCTTAAATTAATACTTTTCAAGTTTTTGATACTCTAATCAACATGGGCATGGACATACAGTATATTGATGCTTTAAGCAATATATGTTTATTATTAGTGAAACCATAGTTAACATAGAGCATGAAGAGTACAGGTAGACATGTTTCATAGGTCATAGATGTTTTTCAAAGAAGAACATGTTCATGTCTATTGACACATGAAAAAAAAAGAACAGAAATACCAGGTTCCTGTTACTTCTCTTTCTTTGCACTGAGCAATTTACTTACACAAACTTGTTTACATTTTCGCATGACAGGGCAGATCACTTCTTCTGAACATGCAAAATGTACATTTATTATGTATTATTACATTTGTTTGCCTATCTGTGCCACATACTCTATTTTGATGCAGCTAAATTCTCAAAAAAAATCATTGATATATTTGATATATATACTGTATATAGTTTCTGTTGTCAGACAACAGAATGAATATGAAATAGTGACTGAAACGCTATTTTTGATATTGGTGTCTGGTAAAATCAAATAGGCTACACATAAGATAAAGACAATAGCTGTGATTTCGGCTATAATTGCATGTAAAATTAGAGAAGCAACATCTGTGTTTAACTGAAAGCGCAGCTCCTTTCAGCCGCTCGCTGAACAGAGCAGATGCAGAGAGAGAGAGAGAGAGAGAGAGAGGTTTGTGCGCGCTGGGAAAGAGAGACCTCCTGCTCCTGCGGCATTCAGCTTCAGATGCATAATATTGTCGCGGTAATAAACGCAGTAAACCGCAACGGTTCGCGTGTCCACATCTCTCGTATATTAAAAGCATTTTAAGGGGGCCTTGGCTTTTGGGGGCCCAAGGCAGTCGCCTACCTTTGCCTAATGGGTAAGTCCGCCCCTGAATGTGACACACATATATCAAATACTTACATATATGCAGATTTATTAAAAGCAGCTTTAATCACCTTTTTGGAAACTTCATGACTTAAATGATGACATAGCATACTCATAGTTTCATTTGCGCTTTAATATGAATTGTTATACAGTGCACAAAACCGTATTTGTGCGTTCAATTGAAGAGCACGTGATACGAGCACAGTACAATGGCTGACAGGACAGGAGGATTCGTTTTTACTGACATATGGCCTGACAACATCTTGTGGGATTACAAATTATATTTAAATGTTTAACTTAGATTCTTATTATCAACTGTGCTCTGTCTCAATCAAGTCATGTTGATTGGCAGAGATTCAAAGAACCCAGACGTTGATTCAAAGAACCCCTGGCCCAGACGTTGATTCGTTAGGTTGATTGGATTAGTGTCTATCTTTCGGAGCCCCCTGGCCCAGACGTTGATTCGTTAGGTTGATTGGATTAGTGTCTATGCATTTGATTATTGGGTTTGTCTCCACCTCCAAGAGTCCCTCCTCCAGAAATGCCTATAAAATGACCTTGTAAAGTTGCTTGAGTTGAGATTTTGATGACTGCAGACCAACAGCTTGTGTTCTCAATAAAGAAGCCTGCTGACGATCCATCTGATTTCTCCTGGTTTTCTCTTCTGAGTTTTCTACACTTTAGAAGAACCAAGTTCACAACAATCTCATCTGACCACAGTTTACTGTACCTTTTCTATGCTCATTTTACTAGCACCTGGCATTGAGGCGAAGTGGAGTGCGCATCTGAAAAGTGTCCTGTTTGATGTGGTTATAAAAATGTTCTGCATCTAAATAAATGCAATTCTTGTCAAGAAAAAAAAGAGACAGAAGCAGCAGTTGTGAGTGGGGTGGCCAACCCTCCACCCCTGCATTAATTGCGCTAAATATTTTTAAAGCATTAAACTGAAAAAAATTATTGCATAGGTTAACATGTTAATTTTAACAGCACTAATTTATATACATTTACAGTATATAGCATTCACGCTAGATTATTTTCATGCTGGCATATCTTTATCAAATAATTATTCCAAAACTGCTACATTTTGTAGGAAGTATTAGCCTAGATAAACCAGCATAAAATTAATCTAGCATGAAAACATCCCATATTTTTGGTAATCTCTATTGATTTAATATGCTGTTCACTTATGTAAAGGATACATTTGCAACGTTTTGTGTATTAATTCTGATGTTTATTTAATGTTTATTGCTAGAACATCATAATGGGCACAGACTCAGATTTAATCGACTAAAAAGATTTATGTCTTCCCAACATCATTTGCGAGAGACAGACATTTTAGGATAGCACTTGTTGGGCCAAAGTTAAACAAGGTGACACAAAAACAACAAGGTAAGGCTGTTTCCCACTGCACGCTGCTTGTTAAAAAAAAAAAAAAAAACGCTTTTGACTGGAAATGCTACTCTGAAAATAGATGAACTACTGCCATGCTACTTTTAGTTAGTTGCTCCCCAACACCAGAGTCAGGGGGTGCAAACATTCCCCTACATCATCTTCAAAAACGTGAAGTCTCCTACTTACAGGCACAGCAGGATGTTCTGAATGGCATAATTGACTGCGAGGAGGCGAATGATACAAATCTAATGAGGAAGAAGAAACAAACATATTGTGCAATGTGTGTTTGTGTGTGGGAAGCTGCCATTTTAGTAATGGATGTGTTTATTTGTGGCATAAGCAGGGGAATGTGTTATGCAACTGCGCATAAAATGTGGCGCAGATGTCTGGGCCGAGCATCATGCTTAAATTAAGAGAGGAATCCGATGACAGATATAGGGCTCGGGAAACATGACAAAACCTCACACAAACACAGATATCTGCAAATAGTGTTTATTATTACAATTATTAACAACCACGTCAGTTCTGACAACGGCAGCAAAACTGTCTGGTGTGTGAATGGAGTTGCTCATCATCATGGTGCCTTTCGCCTCAATTGTGCATTTTTAAACAAAAGCAGTGAAGTGGAAAACAAGAACAAGAAGGGGAAAGATTTTGAATAATAAGGGCAAATTAGACTCCTGCCTGTGTGCATTTATCTGTAATCAGAGAGAGCTGCAGTGTGGCAGCCGCTCAGGATGTAAGAGTCGCTGCTGATTGCGGAGACTGGGGCCGCTTAAATGAAAGCTATTGTTTCTCTTTCACAGATCTCCCTTTCTTTCGCTAGATCTACCTTAATGTATATCATACTTTAGCACCAGTTTTGGGGGTAACATATTTTATGTAACATGCATTGTGTCATTTTTTTTCCAAGTAATGTGTTACCAGTTATCTAATATCAAGTTAATGCATGTTGCACTTAATACTAACAAATGCAATTGTTACAATTGCAACACAGTGTCCTGTGATTTTTTTAATATATATATATATTTTTTTTTTTTGTTGCATAAATGCACCTATGGTGCATTAAAATGAAGTGTAACCATTTGTGGTATACAGTAGTCTATATGTCGTTTGTTGCAAATTATGTTTATGAGATAAGGTCAAAAGTTTGGAGTCAGTAATTTTCTTTTTTTTTTTGGACTAAGTATTGACTGCTGAAAATTCAGCTCTGCATCACAGGAATAAATTATATTTTACAATATATTAAAATAGGAAACAGATATTTTAAATTGTGAAAATATTACACAATACTGTTTTCACTGCATTTTTTATGCAGCCTTGGTTTGATAAGAGACCTCTTTCAAAAACCTCAAACATTTGAATCATATATATGAATGATTACTTTTTAAGCTACACTATCCACAGGTTAAATATGGGAGGTTATGTACATATAGGCTACAGTGAAATGACATGTTTATTTACTCGAAATGTCAATAATGCGTATGTCAAGATGAAATCATATGCAAATGGAAATGGAATCACATCTATATAATTTTCCAGGAGATTAAAAAAGACAGATAAAAATAGAGCATGACAGAAAATGTATAACCCAGTCCATCAAAGTGATGTTAATGATTATTTGCAGTATAACTTATGTTCTAAAACAAACTCTAGTAAATTATTTTTTTCCTTCATGGGCATGTAGGTCAGTATTATTCCTAAAGGAGATTACTATACCAGATGTTCCGTTATTGCCACCCAAAGCTGCAGAGATTATGTTCGATTAGTGTCCCATCCCCCTTTGAATGTGAATCTATAAAAGGCAACATGTTCTTGTCTCAACTTCACATTTAATTAATATCATAAAAATTGATCTGCTTTAGAGAGTCAATAGGGCATGAATGGAACATCTGGAAATGGCTTGCTAAATGACTGTTACAATCGCAATGATTGTGGAAGCATATTAAAAAACGCTAATGAAACAAATCCAAGTATTACTTTCATTATGATTTATTTGGCGTTCATCCATTGATTGCATTGAGCATGTCCAGCACTTAATATGATAATCATGTGGTTTTCAGTTTTCTTTTCTAAAGTTTTTTTTAGTACTTTAGTAGTAGTAGATTAGATTCTAATTTTATGTAAATTATGGGATGATCCATCCTATTTGCTATAGGCTATATTTAATCCCAGGGGAGACCCCGTGATATGTTAATAATATATATTCAGATCATAATTTCCAAAGTGATGTGCTTCACATCCAGTCTCTACTGGAAGCAGGTCCCATGACAAGACAAAGCAATATACCCTATATTATTCAACAAATGGTGTTATACTGTCTAATGTTTAAATCCCTTTTGCATGACAGAAACAGTGCTTGTCAGAGACTTAGCATTTGTAAGAATAATATGAGGAAGGAAGAATCAAAGATATGAAAGACCTGCTCTTTAAGAGGTATGCATTTAATGACCTCATAGTGAATAGTTTGTGACACTGCAGGACAATTTGAACTCCAAAAAGGCTCAAAGAAGCACTGAAAATGTATAGCCTAGATTCTCGATGTTAAAACTCTGAAGACAGCAGTATAAAAGTGCTTTGACAGATAAAGAGGTTGTCAGTGAGGTGCCATTGTTGCTTTAACCTCACTGCTGTCATTAATACAACATCGCCATGTAACACACAACAGCCTAATGTGGAGTTCATCGTGAGGCATATGACACAACGACACAAATCGCACACAATGTTTCCACTTGCTCAAAAAAAAAACAGCCAAATATGCTGTAAATAAATCTTTTCACTCTGTAACACTGATTCATGTAAGACTTCATGTAAGATTGAAATTAGTCTCTTCTGCTCACCAAGACTGCATTTATTTGAACAAAAATGCAGTAAAAACAGTGATATCGTGAACTATTTTTAAACGGGGGGTACAATGTTGTTTCATGCATTCAGAGTTGTTTACACTGTTAAAGAGTTGGATTCTCATGCTAAGCATGGACAAAGTTTCAAGAAACAATGTGGACGTATAACAGAGTATTTCTGTGGCAAAAATCTTACTTCCGGGTTCATACAAGTTTCGGAGAATTATTTTCGATCGTGGCTCTTGCTGACGTAAATTAGGGTGGAACTCCTTATATGGGCATTTCTCCCAGAAGAACCTGCCCATGCACGCATCGACCAGCGCGAGAGCCCATCAACGCGCTTCATTCGGCTGCACTGCACGGGACTCGCTCAGGAAGAATGTCTCTAAAGAAGTGTGTTTTTGGTTGTGAGGGAAAGATAACCTTGATCAACTTCCCGAAGAACCCAGCATTACGTAAACAGTGGATGCAGTTTGTTTTTTCGGGGCAGCAACGGAGATCCTCAAGTGTGTTTGTTGATGAATGTTTTATAAACAAGTCCCAGTTCGACGCTGTATTTGCACATCGTTTGATACTGAAAGATGGAGCAGTCCCAGCTATAAAAGATCCCGGTCATGATTCAGAACTGTACACGGTAAATGAAACGGCATCAAAAGTCTATGTTTTGTTCGCGATCGGCACAAGTGCTTGTCGCTCTTTAGCTCCGCCCACGGCGTGCCGCCTCCAGGAGCTCAGCTTTTTTTGGAGAGAATCATAAAGCTGTATCTTTCTTTTATAAATATGATAAAACTAAAGACTTTTTGGAGATATGAAGGATGCAATACTACTCTATAGGTACTCAAGATTAACATGAGATTGGGTGAAACTGTGTGTGTTATATCCCCTTTAAAATGCAAAATGTCTTATTATTATCCATAATGAAAACAGCTGTTCTTCTTTTTTTGTGGAAACCGTTTTCTCAGGATTGTTTAATGAATAGAAAGTTCAAAAGAACAGCGTTTATTGGAAATCTAGTTTTAATGTCATGTTTAATGTCTTTAATTTGATAAAAAAAACAAAACAAAAAAAAACTTACCCCATATTTTTGAACAGTATTATAAATAGCCTTTTATTTTGGAATAAAAAAAACCACACAAATAAACAGTTTTAGTATCTTAGACCCCACTTGTATACTTAACTCATATAGCCATAAATGTCAAAACATAGTCCAGTGCTCACGTCCAGTTAAATGAAAATGAAAGTGTTTCATTTTTGTGTCATAAACATCATCTCCATGTGTTTGAGTTTTTCAGAATTGATGATAATTGTTAATTGGTTAAAGGGTCTTTCACCATTTAAGATATTGATTTGAAACACCATCAGTCAGCGGCTTAATTTAGCAGTTAATTCATGGAAGTGCTATTGATTTTATATGTCATAGTCTACAAGGCTAAATGTGAGCAAATGCAAATCAAAATGTCCTTTTCACATCCCTGCCAGGAGAAAACACTGAGATTTCCTATAAATTTTCCAGGGAAATAAAAATCATAAATGCAAAGCTAAATTAAGCAAGCAAGTTCTGTAGATGTGTTTTTAGTGTTTGTGATCAATCTGTGACTATTAAGAGTTGGTAAAAGTTTTCCTCTGATTGCTTTTATTATAGTTGGCAACCTCATAACATTGCTAAAGTCACTAATTTAGACACACAGATGATGATGAACCTGGAACAGGCAGAGTATTGAAAATTTGAGAAAGAAATTAATTAATTCAAATTAATTCAACACTTTAATTAAACATTCATCTCATTACAAACCATCCCAAACGCTTTTCCATAAAAAAATATCACAAAACAACATCCAAAGAATCTGTTCACATACAACTGTCAACTTTTTCTTTGTAGGACATTGATTCTTATCACATTCTCCATCAATGATACATGAGGATGTTTCAAATGTTTCATCATTTTATAAACTCCAAAAACAATCAATGTAAGTTCTTGTTGGTACCTCAGCTACGGATATATGTGCTGGCAGCCTCTCATCTTTAGTTGTTTACACCACATGCCCATATTTCAAGCTGTCAAGAAAAGCAAGAAGAATGAATGTGGTGGGGCTGTGTATATGGCTTTAGCACATCAAAACCTGGTGCTACAGGTAGAGCACTGTGCTGTCAAACCACAGCTCTCTGCAGTATTTGCATTTTGGTCAGTTACTATGAAATGGTGTCACATCTCCATGAATATTTTTACAATTCTGTGTATATTAGCAATTATAATGTAGGGTCATTAACATAAATATATTTGAGGTACATGCTTTAAAAACTAATAGCGTACATTGTTAAATTAATGTAAACATTTATAGACATAATTAAAAATTGTAAGATAATTAAGAATGAATAATCATGAAATCAAATTAATCAATTAATCTTCACTGGAAAATCTGCCTTGATTGAAACAAGCAATTTTTGGAGGGACAAAAATCTCTCATGTTTCATTAAAAATATCTCCAGATGTGTTTTGAAGATTAACCCAAGTCTTATTGGGTTGGAATGACATGAAGGTGAGTGAACTATCTGTTTAAATTTAGTTTAGTAAATTTAATGTACATTACATTTCCAATTATCGGGGGTATATTTAATTACTTTCATTTTGCCATTTCATTTACCTAATTGACATTACCTGTATAATGAACACCATAAGGACAAGATTAGTTTTCAACAAGATGTGACAGGCACAGCTTAAAGAATTTATGATTTAAAAATGAAGTCACCGCTAATTTTGAACGTCCATCAATGGAGAAAGATGCTTAATTTGTGGCCAGATGGTGTAGTAAGGGCTAACTGGGTTATGCCAAACCCTGATGCCTTATTTGGAACTGGATGTGTGTATTTGTCTATGTAAAGCAAGCACCTGAACATCCTGCTCACTGTTCTTTTACAGTTTGATGTTTAATTTGATTTAGTAACATTAAGAGTCATATTTCAGTTATCTCTTGTGCTCTCCACTGCTTTTTGCTTCAGTCGATTACAGTATCCTTGGCAGATGGTGATGGCCAACACATGGTCACCATCTACAGCTCCAGTGACCTGAGTCCAGAGTCACACAGATAACAGGTGCAGCAGAGTTTGAGTGCTGTATTACCTCCTGACATGTCAGTCTCAATCAAACCTCTCCACTCATTCTCTCAGCAGCTCTACACTTCAGCTGCTGACATTCAGAAAACTTTCTATGTTATGTCAATCAATCTAGTTTTTTTTGTGTGTTTATTTTTTGGACACAGGCCTCAGTTGATTCACACATATGACTGTCTATCTATGAAATTGTGAAACAGTATTGGGCTGTTCAACAGCAGACTGATCACAAATGTTATGGAATTTATGATAGTGAAAATTATATTTTAAACATTTAAACAACAGTATTTTTTTCTTTCTAAGGCTAAATTACACTGTTAGAATTGTCTACAAACACTAAAACACAGAGTTCTGATTTTTTCTGTTTTTGGGTTATATTTACCTTGATTTTTTCCCCCCTTTTTTTCTCAATTTATTATAGCACTGACACTGTTGTAATCTTGGTAAACTCATTTAAAATAAATTAAGTTAAAAAGTATTTAATGTATATACAATCAGTAAGTAAGATGTTTAGTAAGTAGCCTAGTAAGTACTAAATGTCACTAGATATTTTTAGTAACACTTTTGTTTGGCAAGGATGCATTACATTGATCCAATGTGACAGTAAAGACATTTTAACCCTCTGAAGTCAGCTTATACGTCAGGACAATCAGTTGCATTTTTACAATTGCAAAAAAACTTAAAATAATAAGTTTTAGTCCTACAGATAAGAGTAATACATAATTAAAAAAGGTAAAGGGTCTACTTTTATTTGTATAGACTCACAATAACAACAAAATGCTACAAAATATTTAAATTATACAAAAAAATGTGTTTATCATCAATATTAATAACAAATGTTTCTTGAGAATGATTCCTGAAAGATCATGTGACACTGAAGTTTGAATTAGTGGCTGCTTAAAATTCCTGCTTTGCCATTACCGAAATAAATGACATTTTAAAATATATTAAAACAGAAAACAGTTATTTTAAACTGTAATAATATTAAATATATATATATAACTATTCTTAATCAGTAAACATTCTTACTGACTCCTAACATTTTAATGGTTGTGTAAATGATTTCAACCAATACATATGATTTGTTTTATTATTTTTTTTATTAGTCCATCGGGAGATAGTTTAATTCACGTTCAATTCACGTTTATTTGTATAGCGCTTTTTACGATACAATCGTTGCAATTATAGTTTAAGAAACATTATGTCCTTGAGTAAGTGTGTTGTGTAACTGAAGAGCAGTTGCATGTAGTCAGGCTTGACTGGACACTAGATGTGTCAAGTACAGACAAGATGTTGAAAGGCTACAGGAGATGCTGTCTACTCAGGGTCACTCACAGCACTCGTGTAAAATGCTGAATCAAAACAAATCAGTCGAAATGGAAGCAGCGAGAGTGGAGAACATGGATAACAAAAGGGACAAAGTCTCTCCTGACCTCACAGCTGGCCAGCTAAACAGCATGCAAACATCTAGACCCGTCAGGGAGTTGAAGGCCTTGTCATGAAAATGATTTCATTCGCAAACATGAAACTACTCTAAAAGCTTTCTTGTATCGGAAGTGCATGGCCTCTCTGCACCAGCAAAAGTAATTTTCCTCAACGCTGACCCCAAGGGCCGGGTTACAGATGTAAAAACAGGGTTTAGAATCAGGTTCTCGGCTATCACAGACAGAGGGTTGGAAAATGGTGGCAGTGTGAGTGAGCGATTACTGTACTTAGTTCCCTGCCCTATCATAGTCCTCAGTGTTTGAATTGTGTCAGAGCTCAGGGGAGGGTGAGTGCAATCATTTGAAGAAATGTTCTGTATTCAGCGTTTATGGTGTTGTTGCACAATAAGTCTCGATGATCAAATTGTGTTTTATTTAGATACATACATACTCTGCATGTTTCAGAGTGAAACGTGGTATTGTGTTCTTTTACACATCGTAGCTTACACAGGTCATGATCCATTTTTTTTTTTCAGTGTCTCAGACCAGTTCTGATCGCCGTAAATGCTGCTCCACATGAATGTCGAGGCTGTCAAAAAAACCTTTTCCTGTTTCTTGTGGATTTCCACCCAAATAAAAGCTTGCTGGTTTAACATTTGAAAATGAAATTACTATAAATATTACTTTTGTAATTTTAAATTACACAGTGAAAAAAAATAGTTAAATATTATTATTATTATTTGTCATCATGATATAGCCTATAAATCAAAAATTTGGGCCAAATTGTGCAGCCCTACAAACAAGCAGAGCAAACCTGAACAAAAGCCTTTTAAAACCCCAATTTATCAAACAAATATATATAATCTAATCCATTAAACAGTAAAATACTGCCAGGGTTCTGTTGTGTGTGTCATGTGTTCCCGCCTCTTGTGTCCATATTTGGTTTGTTTCCTGTCCTCGTTAAGTGTCATTATGAGTTAATCCTTGTCCAGCCGTGTTTGTCTAATTATCTATGATTTACCTGTGTATTTATAGTCCTGTCTGTTCAGTTTGATTTCGTCTGGTCTACTCGTTACTCCCGGTGTTTCCTGTCTGCCTTGTCCTGCCCTGTCTTGCCTTGTCTGGATTAAAGACTATTATTTGAGTTTACGTCCTCGTCTGCGTGTCCTTGTTCCTCCCTGCTGTGTGCACCGTAACAGAAGACCAGACCTAAACCGTAAGCGGCGCCCATTCACCCCGTTTTGTTTTTTCGTTTTCAAAAGTCTTTTGTTTTGTTCCAGTCTGTTTGTTTGTGTCTGTCCCGCGGCAAGGAAGTCGCCGCTCGTATTCCCGCCATAGCCCACTGCAAGTCGGCGTGGGAGTTCGGCGGGATCGCCGCGAGTGCCGCGAGTCCACTGGCCGCGAGCCCTCATGCCCGCCGATCGCGGGAGATATCCGCCGCCGGCGGTGGCTCTCCCAAGCCCGCCGGCGGGTTGCCTAGTTCCTGGGTTGCCGCTCCCCCAGGCGCGCCGTTCGTGGGAGATCACGCCACCGGCCCGCCTCTGACTCAATGCCCGCCGGCCCGCCTCTGACTCAATGCCTGCCGGATCGCCGCTGACTCAAGCCCGCCGGATCGCTGCTGACTCAAGCCCGCCGGCCGCCGCTATCCCTAGCCCCGTGGATCAAGTCCACATGTTACGGCCAGGAGTGCCGTTTTTAAGTCGTGTTGTGCCCACAGGAACATTTTAAAGAACCATGTCATGTCTTGTCTTGTCCATGGAGACTCGTCTGGGGCAGGCGGCTCCTCTTGTTGTGGCCATGGAGGCCATTCTAGCCGCCTGCCCCCTTGTTGCTGAAATGGAGGCGGTCACTGAGGGACCCTGTGTGGGCCTCTGACTCCAGGTCATGCCCAGAAGAAACCTCAGCCTCCAAGCCAGCCCAGGAGGGCTTCTGGTTCCTGTGGGCTGTCCTGTCCTGTCTGTCTGGCCCTTGAGGGCTTTCCTGTCGTTTTGTACTGTCCTGTCTGTTTAGTCCCGGAGGGCTCCTGATACCCCCTAACTTCCCCAGGGAAATTTGGGGGGGGGGTAGAAAGGGTTCCGGCTGTGGGGGCCGGGCCGAGGGGACCGAGGCCAAGGCTCCGAAGACGACCTGCCATGGCCTCCTGAGCTCCCTGCACCGCCATGGCCTCCAGAGCTCCCAGCTCCGCCATGGCCTCCAGAGCTCCCAGCTCCGCCATGGCCTCCGTCATCTGTTCTGCTCTGGAGGTCCCCGTCCTGTGTTCCTGTCCGTGTTTGTCCTGAGGGGCCTCCAGAGCATCCCCCCCCCCTCCCCGGTGGAACTGTTATGGCGTGGGACACGCCTTCCGGGAGGGGGGAGTTATGTCAGGGTTCTGTTGTGTGTGTCATGTGTTCCCGCCTCTTGTGTCCATATTTGGTTTGTTTCCTGTCTGGATTAAAGACTATTATTTGAGTTTACGTCCTCGTCTGCGTGTCCTTGTTCCTCCCTGCTGTGTGCACCGTGACAAATACTTAAAGTCCGCATGAAAACAAAATTTCCTGTATTTACTTTACTAGCGCACATTGCTAGTCTTGATGCGAACAATTAATCCGTGCAAAAAAAATTGTTTGTCTTGGTAATCTTTAATCAAAATCTTTACATTTCCACTCTGGAATGGCATGCCTTCTCTGATGACGTCAGTTTGAAGGCTTGGGCAGAATATCCTTAAACACACCCCTCCAACCATTAGTTTGCTATGAGTGAGAGACAGAGAGGAGGAGCGCAAAAAAAAGCCCTCTATTCAATATTCAAAAAAGCCCCCATTATCTTTAATTGTAAGTAGCTCACTGTAAACTCTGTAAACACTGTAAAATGTTTAAAAAAACGAGGGGTGCGTTTAAATAATTTTATGATAATCAACATTATGCCACAAATGCTGCTGATTGACACTGCTTCATTTTACACACACAAAATCAGCTTCCTTAAATTACAGTGTCTCAGCAGCTACAGTGATTGTCATTTGTAAAGTTAGTCCCTGCGAGAAGAACAAAAGCACGCATAACAAAAACTTTCGTTTGTTCTGGTGTCTCCGTGGAAGCAGTCATCATGTCAAGTCGTGTGAATCAAGTAGCAGTGAAGTTAGGGAAGTATTTGCATTTCACACAAAAGTCAGGTCTCATCGTGTTTTGTCTCTCTCTCCTGCCCCCTGCCTCACTGGCAATCCCATTCGCCTGAGTGTCTCTCTTTGTGACTTTGATAGAGATATCAAAGTAGAAACCCTGCCATCCCTGACATTCTACTGTCACACATCACATCTAAATCAGATTTTCATATAAAGTTATGTGCGAGATTACGTGTTTTGCCACGCTGAGCATTTGTCTACATGAATTTGAGAGCACAAGTTCGCACATGTGTTCATTTATGAGAACAAGCACATAAACAAGACTTTCATGGCCTTAGGCCTCAAATACATTAGATTTTTCTCATAAATTTCATGCCCCCTGCCGCTCCTCTCATACCACCCGCCTTGACTGACACCTGTGTCACTTTGAACCAGCACATTTTTAACGTGTCACCATCACCATAAGAAAGCGGTGGGCGTGCGCTGTCACTTGATGAAGTCGCTGCCGTTTCTTGCCTGACGAGAGTGAAATTGACAGGCAAAACGTCGCGACACAAGGGGAGGTAACACCAAAAGCGAGATGGCATGGACTCAAGCTCATCTAGTAAATCCTATTAATTTACAATGCGCACCTCCTGCCTCTCACCTATTAGATATTCTGATTAAAATCAAGGCTCTGAGCAAGACAGGGCAAGAGAGGATTTGGCACTCCACCAGGCTGCGAGTTTGAGCCCTGAACCCATCACTAAAACAGATGCTGGGCATTGTGGGTTCAGTTATTATCTGCCGCTATATGCAAGTGCACACTGGGGTATGTGTTATCATTCTAGTTCTAGGCAGGAGAGCTATTTACCTCATGGTATTTGTGGACCTGCTGCCACATCTATTTTATGTTCATTTTTTAATCAACGCTTCAAGAGGGAAAACAAGTTTCCTTACAGGTAGTCGGAGCTCTAACTGTGATCTAAAATTAAGGGTTCACTTGCTTCCAACAGAAGAAAGTTTGTTCGGCAGGGTAGTGCCTTCATAATATGCTCTTAAAGGAATAGTTCACCTAAAAATGAAAATCCTCAGGATTGAAAAACAGCAAACTTTTTAATGTGTGGGACCCCAAAATATGATGATCGCAGCCAGAGCTGCGTAGATTACTTAGACAAAATTACATGACAAAAATTGTAGTTAGTAACATAATCCATTACATTACACATTTTAGGTAATGTAAACAGACTACTTTTTGATTACTTTTAGATTGCTTTTGACCTAAATAATTTATCATATTGATTTAAATAGGATAATCTTGTACCATATTGATATAAAAATACGAAGAGAAAGAAAATATATTCAATTTGTTGCAATTAACAACATTAAGTGCATTAAACATTACATTACATCAAGGTTTTTCAAACTGGGTTTCATAAATGGGCTTCGTAAATTAAATGAAAAGCTAATAATTAATTAAATTATAAAAATGTAAAATTAAAATAAGTCATTTTAGAATAACATCAATCAAAACTAAAACTAACACAATTATTTGTTTATCTGCATGTCATGTGACCGTTAACCAACAGAGAATCATGAACATGCAAATGTGATACTTAATTATTAAAATATTTATTTTAAAATCTCAGGGTACTTCAAGTAAATATATAGGTGAAAGATGTTCAGATGACAAAAAAGTTTGGGAATGCCTGCATTACATGTAAATGTGAAAGAATGTGAATTAATGCATTTTAATGTGTCTGAAAGACAAAGCCTTCCAAAGACATAGTAATACATGATTAAATAACCTACTGAGTGATAATTCAAATAAAAATGAATGTGTTCATCAGTAGTTGAAGCAATGTTCTAACACTTCTTAAACCTGAAATATTTTTTTATAAATCAAGTGGTCAAATGCTGTGTAGCACTACACCATTCATATTCTGCACTGTTTGTGTATTTCACTGGTTTGCACTCTATCTACCATGTGCCTTATGCCACTTTATCTATTTTTTATTATTATTATTTTTATTTTTATTTTTTTCTACATGTCCTTATTTGTATATTTGTGCGTTCTACTGTTAGTGTTTAGTGTTATCTGTATGCACCAGGGAGTAAGAGAGTAACGCAATTTCAATTCTCTGTATGTATGTACGGTACATGTGGCAGAATTGACAATAAAGCTGACTTTGACTTTTTGACATAGCGTGAATAACGTGTAATAATATAATCAATAAAAAGTAACTGTAGTCTGATTCTGAGTATTTTAAAATGTAATATTTTTACATAATCCAGATTACATGTAATCAGTACTACCCAGCTCTAGTGGCAACCATATATTTTTACTGAGTAAAGATCCATTTACTTTGCGAGGGAAAAATGTAATAATCTTATCCTTAACCCCTTAACTGTCATCCCCATTTTTGAAAATTCACGAGAAAGTGCAGTATCCGAACTTAAATTATTATAATTCATGAACGCTTTTGAATACAGACCTAAGGTTGGTCTCTTTTTAAAGAAGACAATTAGCAGATTATTACAGAAGTGAAATCATTTAATAAAATTAAAGTATTAAAAAGTTATAGAAGTTTAAATTTACTGTAAAGAAAATGTATTATACTATTTTTATTTTATTTTATATAAAATAAATATTTAAAAAAATAGTTAAAAATCCAAAATTGCTATAAAATGAAAGCCATATGTCTACATAAGTTGTGTTCCAAATTTGAAGTTGATATAAAAAAAATTGAGGTTCATACGCAATTTTGTTTAGGCGTTATACCAAAAACAGCCACCGGGTGCCATTGAAACTCCATTGAATTATTTTTTTATGCAATTCTGTCACAAATCTATAAATTTCTCTCTCAATATTACATCTATAACAAAATAACCACCAAATATGGAATCTTGAGACTCAGACCTTTCCAACGATATGTATTTCATCAAGATTATAAAAAGTTTTGATTCTAAAAGACCGTAATACATTTTGTAATATGACAACGCCGCTAAGGGGGAGGAGGCCGCCAAAACATTTTGAAGTACCATTTCTATGGTAACGCAATGTCCGATTTCAAAATGGTTTTCACAGGATGAATTTTGAGATTTTAAGCTCTCAAATGGTATATAACTTATGATGATTGGTAAAACATGTGATGGGGAAAAAGGCAAGGATATAAATACTTTTTGTGACAAAGGTCAGAACTCCTGTTATGATGTTGATTTATCATAGACGCTTGGTGCACTCTTGTCATAAATGAATCTATTACTGTTCCTACATAATTTGTAACAACAAAAAATGGTAATATATCTATTTAGGAGACTTAGACCTTTCCAATGATATATAGTTTGTCATGATTACATTAGGATTTAAGCGTAATATAGTGAAGTAAACGTAGGCGTCCCGTATACGGGACGGTGACAGTTTTAAGACATGTTTCCAAAATTAAGTAACTGGCTTTTATGTTGTGATTGCATTAAAGCCAAAGAAAATTACATTTTCTTGTTTTTTTTTTTCTTTTCCTACCCACATATACAGTATCTCACATAAGTGAGTACACCCCTCACATTTTTGTAAATATTGTATTATATATTTTCATGTGACAACACTGAAGAAATGACACTTTGCTACAATGTAAAGTAGTGAGTGTACAGCTTGTATAACAGTGTAAATGTGCTGTCCCCTCAAAATAACTCAACACACAGCCAATAATGTCTAAACCGCTTGCCACAAAAGTGAGTACACCCCTAAGTGAAAATGTCCAAATTGGGCCCAATTAGCCATTTTCTCTACCTGGTGTCATGTGACTCGTTAGTGTTACAAGGTCTCGGTGTGAATGGGGAGCAGGTGTGTTAAATTTGGTGTTATCGTTCTCACTCTCTCATACTGGTCACTGGAAGTTCAACATTGCACCTCATGGCAAAGAACTCTCTGAGGATCTGAAAAAAGAATTGTTGCTCTACATAAAGATGTCGTAGGCTATAAGAAGATTGCCAAGACCCTGAAACTGAGCTGCAGCACGGTGGCCAAGACCATACAGGTTTAACAGGACAGGTTCCACTCAGAACAGGCCTTGCCATGGTCGACCAAAGAAGTTGAGTGCACATGCTCAGCGTCATATCCAGAGGTTGTGCTTGGGAAATAGACGTATGAGTGCTGCCAGCATTGCTGCAGAGGTTGAAGGGGTGGGGGGGTCAGCCTGTCAGTGCTCAGACCATACGCCGCACACAGCATCAAATGGTCTGCATGGCTGTCATCCCAGAAGGAAGTCTCTTCAAAGGTGATGCACAAGAAAACAGTTTGCTGAAGACAAGCAGACTAAGGACATGGATTACTGGAACCATGTCCTGTGGTCTGATGAGACCAAGATAAACTTATTTGGTTCAGATGGTGTCAAGCGTGTGTGGCGGCAACCAGGTGAGGAGTACAAAGACAAGTGTGTCTTGCCTACAGTCAAGCATGGTGGTGGGAGTGTCATGGACTGGGGCTGCATGAGTGCTGCCGGCACTGGGGAGCTACAGTTCATTGAGGGAACCATGAATGCCAACATGTACTGTGACATACTGAAGCAGAGACTGGGCCGCAGGGCAGTATTCCAACATGATAACGACCCCAAACACACCTCCAAGACGACCATTGCCTTGCAAAAGAAGCTGAGGGTAAAGGTGATGGACTGGCCAAGCATGTCTCCAGACCTAAACCCTATTGAGCATATGTGGGGAATCCTCAAACGGAAGGTGGAGGAGTGCAAGATCTCTAACATCCACCAGCTCCGTGATGTCGTCATGGAGGAGTGGAAGAGGACTCCAGTGGCAACCTGTGAATCTCTGGTGAACTCCATGCCCAAGAGGGGTAAGGCAGTGCTGGAAAATAATGGTGGCCTCACAAAATATTTACACTTTGGGCCCAATTTGGACATTTTCACTTAGGGGTGTACTCACTTTTGTGGGCAGCGGTTTAGACATTAATGGCTGTGTGTTGAGTTATTTTGAGGGGACAGCAAATGTACACTGTTATACAAGCTGTACACTCACTACTTTACATTGTAGCAAAGTGTCATTCCTTCAGTGTTGTCACATGAAAAGGTATAATAAAATATTTACAAAAATGTGAGGGGTGTACTCACTTCTGTGAGATACTGTATGTATATATATATATTGTATAGTGTATTGATACATCCGTAGATGCGCTGGGACACAATCATCAGTGATGTTCCTGAGATCATTGGGTGTTTCGGGTCTTTCAACATCAGACACCCTCCCTCAGGCGACCCAGCTGGGGTTGATCAGGCCCCAACTTGTGTCCCAGCAGCGCTAACCCACTCATCGGACCTTTTAATCCAAATCCACCTCGATGCTCTTTCTGCGGCTTCTGTGATAGACTTAATAGCTCTCTTTCTCTCTATATATATACACATACATACAGTCGTGGTCAGAATTATTGGCACCCTTGGTAAATATGATCAAAGAAGGCTGTGAAAATTTATCTGCATTGTTAATCCTTTTGATCTTTTATTTTTTTTAAATCACAAAAAAATCTAACCTTTCATTGGAGAATAAGAATTTAAAATGGGAGGAAATATCATTATGAAATAAATGTTTTTCTCTAATACACATTGGCCACAATTAACGGCACCCTTTTTATTCAATACTTTTTGAAACCTCCATTTGCCAGTTTAATAGCTCTAACTGTTCTGTTATAATGCCTGAAGAGGTTAGAGAACACCTGACAAGAGATCAGAGACCATTACTTCATCCAGAATCTCTCCAGATCCTTCAGATTCACAGCTCCATGACGGTGCTTCTTCTCTTCAGTTCACCTCACTCATTTTCTACAGGGTTCAGGTCAGAGGACTGGAATGGCCATAGCAGAAGCTTGGTTTTGTGCCCAGTGACCCATTTTTGTGTTGTTTTTGAGGTTTGTGTTTGGATTATTGTCCGGTTGGAAGATCCAAACATGGCCCATTATAAGATTTCTAACAGAGTCAGTCACTTGTTGATTTTTTATCTGTTGGTATTTGATAGAATCCATGACGCCATGTATCTAAACAAGATGTCCAGGACCTCTAGCAGAAATATAGGCCCACGACATTAAAAGGGCCATTCCACCGAATGGGTGCCATTTGTGTCCCCAGGACATTATAGGTACAAACATGCATAAAAATTAACTATAAAATACATTTTATTATTAAACAAAGTGACCTGCACATTCATCTAACTGCAAATTTAAAATATATAATTAAACAAATTATTAAAAACTACCTAAAACACTGAAAATATAGCATTTGTGCATGTCCCCAGTGTCTAATGCTACATTTTAACATTAAATATAATGTTTAAAATCCTTCAGAAATCATTTTTATTTTGCATTTTTGTGTACCTCCATATCCCATCTGTGCTTTAAATACATTTATTTCAAAATAAATTTATACTATTTTGGATAAAATACATATTTTAGTCGTGTCCCCAGGTTTTCACTCAGTCCTGTTACCCTAACACATTCTCCCTCTAAAAAACTGAGAAAATTCCACAAGACACATTTTCAACATAATATTGCAACATCTGGATCTTCTGAAGGCAATGAAATGATCGGAAGCATGTGGTCTTATTTTCTTTTCTGTATATTTGATGATATTGTAACGGTGGATGGGTGCGTCATTATAAATATACTGTCCTGTTACCTAAATTATTTCTTAGATGTTACTTGTTTATTTTAAAAATACAAATCTGTGGTGAATCACTATAATTTGCTGAGTATTCTCATAATATTAGCATGTACTCCATGTGGCTAGATTATATGTATTTGCTAATTTTATCCTAAAATCTCAATCCTGTTACTTTCAGTCCTGTTACTCATACACTCATATATCCTATGCTTATATATAGAAACTGAGTAATAGTAACAGGAATGAGTAGTGTCATCTGATTTATTAATGTAAATATTAGGCTACATCCATACTAACAGATACATTTGAAAATGCATCTTTTTCTCAAAGTTTTGGCCTTCTATCCACACTGAGACAATGCTTTTGCCCAGAGAAAACCTATGGTTGTTCCTGCATTATTGTTTTATATTGCATTCCTGCAAGTATGACAGAAAATGTACTTGAAATTTCTGTCCAGTGGCAATTATGTATTAGACTCATTTATGGAATGTCATTTGTGGGCTGCGCTATATGAAAACAATATTCAAAGAAAATCTAAAAATATATTATTTAAGTTTATTATTTTTAATATCAATTTTTATTTAATATTTATAATTTTTTTCATTATGTATATCTTATCTTATAACCCGTCCTCTACCCCTAAACATAACCCTAACAAAAACCTCTGCAGACCACTAGATTTAAATAGAAACATGATTTGGCCTTTTTAAGCAGTGAGGTCATCTCACAAGTCAATGTTCAACACTTTCACTATATCGGTGCGGGCATTAATACCTCATATGTGTAGTCAAACCTGTATACTAATATAATGGATACTCATTCCTGTTACCCATTTCATTCCTGTTACTAAATAGTTTTTTCTTTAAAAAATAAAGTTAAACCATTATTTTTTTAATTAAGTTTGATCCATAATTTATCCCATTATTTAATAAATTGCATCACAGAAAATTGATAAGCTTGAGGTTTGAGTCGCCATTAAAATGAAAAAAAATGAGTTTGTGTACTTCAGAAAAATACACCTTGTGTAGATAAATAGTGATTTTTATGATAAAAAATAATATTTTTTCAGCATGAAACCAACAATTTCTTTAAAATAAACACCTGCCTGAGGGGAAAATGAAGGAATTTGTTGATATATTTTTAAACATGCTTTTTAAAAGACATTAGAGTTTTGGTAACAGGACTGAGAAAAATACATCCATCTTCCACTTAAAAATTGTGTAAAAAATTAAATAAAGTTACCTGAGATGGACCAATATAGATTTTGAATAGTTAAATATGTGTATTACTAGATTCAGTCTTTAAAAAAGGTAGAATTTTTTTTTTTTTTTTTAAGAGTTTTGGAAGCAAATGGCACCCATTCGGTGGAATGGCCCAAAAATACAGCAGTATATTTAATTCTACACAAGGGGTACTTTTTTATCCCTGTGTGCACCAAACCCATCTTGAGTGTTTGCTGCAATAAAGCTCATTTTTTAGTTTCATCTGACCATAGAAGCCAGTCCCATTTGAAGTTCCAGTCGTGTCTGACAACTGAATATGCTGGAGATTGTTTTTGGATGAGTGAGGAGAATTTTTCTTGAAACCCTCCCGAACAACATGTGGTGATGTAGGGGCTGTTTGACAATTTTGTTTAAGGTTTTCTGACCCCGAAACTCAACCTTTCTCTACAATTCTCCAGCTGTGGTCCTTGAAGAGTCTTTGGCCACTCAAATTCTCCTCCTCACAGTGCATTAGGACGATATAGACACATGTCCTCTTCCAGGCAGATTAATAATATTTTCTGTTGATTGGAAATCCTTAATTATTGCCCTGATGGTGGAAATGGGATTTTTCACTGCTCTAGCTCTTTTCTTAAAGCCACTTCACTAATTTGTGAAGCTCAATTATCTTTTGTTGCACATCAGAAATATATTATTTGTTTATTTCTCATTGTGATGGATGATTAAGGGAATTTGGACTTTGTTTTCCCTCCTATATATATTTCTGTGAAACAGGAAGCCATGGCTGGATAATTTCATGTTCATAATCCCCCTGGAGTGCTCAAAATTGTAAATATGAATGGGAATATACTTCAGAGATATTTTACTCATAAGAATTTCTAGGGGTACCAATAATTTTGTCCAATGTGTATTAGACATTTATTTCATAATGACATGTTCCCCCATTTTCAATTGTTTTAGTTCAATGAAAGGTTAGATTTTTGTGATTTTTTTAAAATAAAAGATCAAAAGGATTAATAATGCAGGTTTATTTTCAGAGCCTTCTTTGATCATATTTACCAAGGGTGCCAATAATTCTGACCACGACTGTATATATATACATACACACACACACACATTTATATATTTTTACAATTTTATGCACAAAATGAGCTCATTTCAAATTTGATGCCTGCTACAGGTCTCAAAATAGTTGGGACGGGGACATGTTTACCATGGTGTAGCATCTGCTCTTCTTTTCAAAACAGTTTGAAGACGTCTGGGCATCAAGGTTATGAGTTTCTGGAGTTTTGGTGTTGGAATTTGGTCCCATTCTTGCTTGATATAGGTTTCCAGCTGCTGAAGAGTTTGTGGTCGTCTTTGATGTATTTTTCGTTTAATGATGCGCCAAATGTTCTCTATAGGTGAAAGATCTTGACTGCAGGCAGGCCAATTCAGGACCCGGACTCTTCTACTACGAAGCCATGCTGTTGTAATAGCTGCAGTATGTGGTTTTGCATTGTCCTGCTGAAATACACGTTATCTGGAGGGGAGCATATGTTGCACTAAAACCTTTATATACCTTTCAGCATTCATAGAGCCTTCCAAAACCTGCAAGCTGCCCATACCGTATGCACTTATGTACCCCAATACCATCAGAGATGCTGGCTGTTGAACTGAACGCTGATAACATGCTGGATGGTCTCCCTCCTCTTTAGCCCGGAGGACACAGCGTCCGTGATTTCCAACAAGAATGTCAAATTTGGACTCGTCTGAGCACGCACTGTACGTTGGAGGCAGGCCAATCCTAATAATCTATGGCCGGTCCCTCTGTCCTCTACTACTTTACTCTCTATTCCAATTGGTCTCTGGAACTGCCAGTCTGCTGTAAACAAAGCAGATTTTATTCCTTCTATTGCTACTCATTCCGGTCTCAACCTCATGGCCCTAACTGAGACTTGGATCAAACCTGAGGACACTGCCACTCCTGCAGCCCTCTCTACTAATTTCACTTTTTCCCACACCCCTCGCACAATTGGGAGGGGTGGAGGTACGGGTCTCCTTATTTCAAATGAATGGAAATTTGATCTTCTACCATCTCTTACAGGCAACAGTTCATTTGAAACTCATGCAATTACTATTACCCACCCTGCTAAAATCCACTTTGTAGTTGTGTATCGTCCCCCAGGTCAACTGGGTAACTTCTTGGAGGAGTTGGATGTGTTACTGTCAAACTTTCCTGAGTATGGTACTCCTCTGGTACTGCTCGGTGACTTCAACATCCACCTAGAAAAACCCCAGCCTACTGACTTCAACACTCTTCTCACTTCATTTGACCTCAAGCGAGTCTCCACTGCACACCTCAGACCACTTCCTCATCACTTCTAACCTCACACTAACTCCTGACATAGCACACGCTCCTCCGCAGGTCACCTTTCGGCGTAACCTACGCTCGCTCTCTCCCTCTCGCCTATCCTCAATGGTTTCATCCGCACTGCCTTCACCCTCTCAGTTTTCAGCATTGGACACAAACAGTGCTACTGACACTCTTTGCTTCACTCTAACATCGTGCTTCGACAACTTTTGCCCCCTTTCATCCAGACCAGCACGCACTACCCCCTCTGCCCCCTGGTTGTCTGATGTTCTCCGTGAACATCACGCTAAACTAAGGGCTGCAGAGAGGAAATGGCAAAAATCCAAAAACTCTACCGACCTTAGTGTGTATCAGTCACACCTCTCTTCCTTCTCTGCAAATGTCTCCACTGCTAAAACGACATACTACCACAACAAAATTAACAACTGTTCTGACTCTCGCACACTCTTCAAAACTTTCTCTTCTCTTCTCTGTCCTCCTCCCCCTCCTCCTTCATCAACTCTTACAGCTGATGACTTTGCAACTTTCTTCACAAATAAAACAAGAACCTTCAGTGACCAATTCCTCACACCACAAACTAATAATACCTTCATAACGACAAATACACAATCTCTCACCTCCTTTTCTCCTCTCTCAGAGACGGAGGTTTCCAAACTCATCCTTTCCAATCATCCCACTACTTGTCCACTAGATCCTATCCCCACTCACCTCCTTCAAGCCATTTCTTCTTCAGTCATACCTGCGCTTACTCACATTATCAACACCTCGCTTCACACTGGTACATTTCCCACAGCATTTAAGCAGGCTCGGGTAAGCCCACTGCTTAAAAAAACCTCTCTAAATCCAACACTTTTAGAAAACTACAGACTGGTATCCCTGCTTCCATTCATTGCTAAGACACTTGAGCGAGTTGTGTTCAACCAACTCTCTTTGTTTCTTGCACAGAACAACCTTCTGGACAACAACCAATCTGGCTTCAGAAGTGGCCACTCAACTGAGACTGCCATACTCTCGGTTACAGAGGCGCTGAGACTGGCAAGAGCAGCTTCCAACCCCTCTGTACTCATCTTGCTGGATCTGTCTTCTGCTTTTGACACAGTTAACCACCAGATCCTCCTGTCCACCCTCAGAAAGATGGGCATCTCAGGAACCGCCCTCCTGTGGTTCGAGTCTTACCTCTCAGATAGGTCCTTCAGGGTGTCTTGGAGGGGTGAGGTTTCGAAGTCACAACTTCTTGCTACTGGAGTTCCTCAAGGCTCAGTGCTTGGACCACTTCTCTTCTCCATCTACATGTCATCATTAGGATCAGTCATTCAGAAACATGGCTTTTCTTACCACTGCTATGCTGATGACACTCAACTCTACTTCTCATTCCAACCAGATGATCTGATGGTAACTGCTCGCATTGCAGCCTGTCTGAGTGAGATTTCTAGCTGGATGATGGACCAACACCTTCAGCTCAATCTTGCTAAGACAGAACTGCTCGTGGTCTCAGCCAACCCATCACTTCACCACAACTTCTCTATACAGCTGGGTTTGTCAACCATAACTCCTTCCAGGACAGCCAGGAACCTTGGAGTTGTGATCAATGATCAGTTAAACTTCATCAGTTAAGCTATTCATCAGGTTACACTGGCTACCAATAGCCGCTCGCATCAAATTCAAGGTACTGATGTTTGCCTACAAGACCACAACTGGCGCTGCACCAATATACCAAAACTTGCTAGTTCAAACTTATGCGCCCTCCAGAAGCTTGCGTTCTGCAAGTGAATGACAAAGAGGTCCATCCCAAAGAGGTACCAAATCACTCTCACGGACCTTTTCCTGGACTGTGCCTAGCTGGTGGAATGACCTCCCGATCTCAATTCGAACAGCTGAGTCTTTAGCCATTTTCAAAAAACATCTAAAGACACATCTTTTTCGCCAGCACCTGACCAACTAATACTAACACTTACCTATTCTATTTATAAAAAAAAAAAAAATCCTAGCTATGTGTACTGTGCTAGACTAACTGAGACTTGTCATGGCACTTGTATACTGTTGCTCTCTCGTTGGTCTGATTGCTTCTATTGTTCTCCTCATTTGTACGTCACTTTGGATAAAAGCGTCTACTAAATGATTAAGTGTAAATGTAAATGTGTTTCACCCCTTTGTTGCCCCTGTGATAACTTTTTTTGAGACCTGTAGGAGGCATCAAATTTGAAATGAGCTCATTTAGTGGATAAAAGTGTAACATTTTGCAGTTTAAACATTATGTTATGTAACATTATTGTTATGTTCTCTATGTTCTATTGTGAATAACTGGATCTGCTGCAATTTGCATATCGCAGCAACCGTTCCACAGACAATGCTATTGCCTTCACCCTGCATACTGCTCTCTCCCACCTGGAAAACAAGAACGCCTATGTGAGAATGCTGTTTGTGGACTATAGCTCCGCCTTCAATACCATAGTGCCTGCCACACTGGTTGCGAAGCTCCAGACTCCAGGACTAAACAGATCTCTGTGCAGCTGGATCCTGGACTTTCTGACAGGCAGAAGTCAGGTGGTCAGAATGGGCAACAATACTTCATCTCCGCTGACCCTCAACACTGGTGCTCCTCAGGGCTGCGTCCTCAGCCCACTCCTGTACTCCCTGTACACACATGACTGTGCAGCCACACACAGCTCCAACGTCATCGTCAAATTCACTGACGACACAACGGTGATAGGCCTGATCACTGACAACGATAAGACGGCCTACAGAGCAGAGGTGAGTACCCTGACTAAATAGTGTCAGGAGAACCACCTCTCACTCAACATCAACAAGACCAAGGAGCTGGTGGTGGATTTCAGGAGACAGAGCAGAGAACACACACCCATCACCATCGACAAGACACCTATGGAGCGGGCAAACAGCTTTAAGTTCCTCGGTGTTCACATCACTGAGGATCTCACATGGTCTGCTCACACAGATGCAGTGCTGAATAAGTCACATCAACGCCTCTTCTTCCTGAGACGGCGAGGAAGTTTGAAATGAGCCCCACATCCTCAGATCATTCTACACCTGCACTGTGGTAGCGCATCCTGACCGGCTGCATCACCGCCTGGTTTGGAAACAGCACCGCTGGCAACCGCAAAGCTCTGCAAAGGGTTGTGCGAACTGCCCGCCACATTGTTGGAGGTGAGCTTCCCTCCCTCCAGGACATCTACACCAGGCGGTGTATAAGGAAAGCCCGGAGGATCATCAATGACTCCAGCCACCCGTCCCACAGACTGTTCTCTCTGCTGCCCTCAGGAAGACGTCTCTGCAGCATCCGATCCTGCACTAGCCAACTGAGGGATAGCTTTTTCCCTCAGGCTATCAGGCTAATGAACAGTCAGCACTAATACACCCTACAGCACACTCCCACTTTACGATATGCCACGCACTGCACTTTAACTCCAACGCAGTTCAAACTGGACTACACGTACACACTGCACAAATACAACAATCTATCTGCTACCACTGGATACCATCCAATGCACATCGATGACATTTGCGTATCCAGCTTATGTATAATCTACTGCACCTTTGCATATTATTGTGTGTGTATATGTGTACATAATGTAGAATGTGTACATACGGTGTATAATGTGTATTGATAACTGTAAGTATGTCTAATAGTACACTGTGTGTACTGAGTAAATGTATGTGTATATTGCACATTGTCATCTGTATAAGTATGTAAGTATGTAATGGTACTGTCTATATGTTAATTGTTTCTGCACTGTCTGGAGCACACTCTCAAGAATTTCACTCACCAAGGTACTTGTGCTGTGATGATGTGACAATAAAAGTGAAAAAAAAAAAAGTTTTTTTATATATCTTGTGGGGAAGTTGTGGCCTAATGGTTAGAGAGTCGGACTCGTAATCGAATGGTTGTGAGTTTAAGTCTCGGGCCGGCAGGAATTGTAGGTGGGGGGAGTGAATGTACAGCGCTCTCTCCACCCTCAATACCATGACTGAGGTGCCCTTGAGCAAGGCACCGAACCCCCAACTGCTCCCCGGGCGCCACAGCATAAATGTGCGTTCACTGCTGTGATTGTGCACTTTGGATGGGTTAAATGCAGAGCACAAATTCCGAGTATGGGTCACCATACTTGGTCGTATGTCACTTTCACTTTCATATATATATATATATATATACTGACAGAAATACTGTGTTGTGTATTTACATTTTTCTGCTATATAATTTCGGGCATTTTTATGGTAAATATTCCTTAAAAATAATGTTTTAATAATAATTATAATTAGTATATAATTAGTATAATAATTAGTAAAATGCTCATGAAGTGATTCTCAGAGCAGTTCTAGCGATTGTTCATGTGTTCATGTTCTCATATATTGAGGCGGCAGAGGCTAAAAACACCACCAGCGCCGCACGCTTCAGTAAATGTGTTAACGAAATTACACACAGATGCATGCAGAACATACAGGATTCATATTTAAATAGTCTTTTGCGGCTTAGTATTCACAGACACTAGTCCATATCGCATTTTAATTTAACTGTACTGACCTACTTTTTTTATCAAAAATTTGGCAAATTCCACGATTCATTCATAGATTACAAATCTAGAGTGTGGACATGCAAAGGTTTCATAAGACAAAAAAATATTATTATAAAACATGGCAGACCATGTGCAAGGCCCCCTAGAGGCCACTTCATTCACACTGCCCTTGTATCGACCCCAGCTGCTCTCATTAATGGAGAGATTATTATAGAGACGGTGGATGGAGTCATGACTGACTAAGATGATGTTTGTGATTATTTGGATATGTGGAACTTAAAGTGAGAATATTGGTGAGAGATGTATGATAAATAACCAGATTTAGTCAACAGCAGACTCCTCCAGTAGCGTATCACACTTTTCAGCAACATTTTGATTTTCTTCCTATAAACCAGCGTCATAATGTAAGCACTGAACTCTGTGAGGACAGTCTTCATCACTCTTAGACAGCACGCTAAATATTTATCTCTGTCCTAATGTCTGTCAGGAGTGGATGAACTGTCTGTGTTATCTCAAATGTCCTTACTTTTCAGTCAGCGTGTCTCTTCCTATCTTTATACTTCTCTGCTTATTCAAAGACACCATCTTCACCTCTTCAGTTGGTAGAGTATCATGAATAAAACTGGAGCGGTATCTGCTGCAGAGGTAAATTCTTGATTGAATTTTGAGAGATTAATTAAAAGCCATTATGCGGCAATATCTGCCCATGGTATTACCGCCCTAAGCATATTGTGCTTAATTATCTTTAGAGCGATTGAATGACATTGTTCCTCTTCACTAAATGTTTACACTCTCAATATGATCACACCGTCTGTCTCAGAGAAAACTTCACATCCATCATGTGCCATACCTGTCAAGGCCATCATTAGCACACCTTGTCTTTCTGTTTCCAAAAACCGTCCAACATTGAAAGTAAGGAGTGTTTATTTGAATTAGGCTATATAGTGCAAAGTTAATGTACCTTAAACGTGACAGACTGCACACAGAGAAGACATTCTTGTCTTGAGCCATGAAACCATGTCAATTAAAAAAAAAGAAGCATTTTGCTGCATTTCAGGTATTTTGAACACAACAATGTGTCCTGTGTGAAGAGTCCATCAAACCTCTTTAAAATCAGCAGATATACACAGAAATCTAGGGCACAAGACTTATTTTTAACAGACAACTCTAATCTTACAGGCTAAAAAAGAGGGCAGTCGAGGCAATGTCCTTCCAGGATAAGTGATTCCTTGATTTTTTCCAACTCTCTCCTTTTTACTTTATTTTAGTGGGCTTATAATGATGGATTTTAGCCTATCAAATACTCTATTTATAATAACAGAGTTCCATTTTCTTATTCAAAAGCCTGTTTTCTGTGCTTGGAGCCTGTCAATATTGTCACTAAAAAGAGGACCTGAAAAGCTTTTGTTCAAAGCAAACTGGCTATATATGCACACAGATTACACATTGTTTGGGGTAGGCAAGATTTTTTTTTTTTATGTTTTTGAAAGAAGTCTTTTATGCTCACCGAGGCTGTATTTACTTGATAAAAAAAAAAATGTTTTAACTTTTTTTCATAGCCTACATTTTTAAAATGTAACTTAATTGTGTGAAAGCAAAGCAGAATTTTCAGCAGTCATTACTCCAGTCTTCAGTGTCACATGATCCTTCAGATATCATTCTAATTAGTGTTGTTTTTGGCGGCCTGTTTTAATTTTAGTTTTAGTCTAGTCTTTGTGTGAAGCTGTCATTTTAGTTTTTATTAGTTTTAGTCACGTTCATACTCTTTTTAGTCTAGTCAAGTTTCAGTCAACTAAAACTTTGAGCATTTTAGTCTTATTTTAGTCAGAATTATCCATGACTATTTTCGTCTAGTTTTAGTTGACGAAAACTGATGACATTTTAGTCTAGTTTTAGTCGACGAAAACTGATGACATTTAGTCTAGTTTTAGTCGACAAAAACTGATGACATTTAGTCTAGTTTTAGTCAATGAAAATTGTATTTTATTCTCTTTTTAATAATGCAATTCTATTTAACCCAGTCAATATAGTATAAATACCTAGTAGTATAGACGAAACCAACATTTTATTTTAGCCAAACCCATTTCAAACAAGGTTATCTTATTATATTATTGTTACCTTACAGACACAAGAATACATCCATTCCAGACACGGAAGACGCTCTGATTTGAATTTACAACATTTATTTTACCAACCAAACATGTTAGAAGTACACACACATAAATTTAAATAAATAAAAACAATAAAAAAAATAGCATCACATGACAATGTCAGAAAAAAAAAATACATTCAAGTTTAACAAAGAGAAACAAGGTGCTTGAATGCTCGAGCTACAATAACATAAAAAGTGCAAATAAAATGTGTGTCTGTTACTTGTATTGCTTGTAAACTGAAGTCAGATGAAGCCGGCCATCGGTCCCTTTCTCTGTGTCATACTTAACTTTGTTTGTTGTCGTCTTCTAAATAATAGGCGCGTTCGACTTTAAGCGGCGCTGCACAGAATGATCAGTGTATGACATCAAAGTACCGCGAGAGCAATTCGAAAGCATAGGATCCATCTGCTCTCTTATCGCTCTCGTGGTACTTTGATGTCATACACTGATCATTCTGTGCAGCGCGATAGTGCTAATCCTAATGCCGCGAGTAGGGCTTGAGGAAGTGACGTTGCCTGCGTCTGTGCAGAGTGTTGCCATGTCCTTGGCTTTCCAGCGGAATTGGGCTACTTTAACACTGTTGCCGCGGGTTGTTTTTCATGTCCGCGGGTTGAACCACATTTAGTCTCGTTTTTATTCGTCAACGATATTGCATTATACATTTAATTATAGTCATCGTCACATGACCAGCATTTACGTTGCGTCTCGTTTTCGTCAAGTGATAAAGGTTCGTTGACGACGATATTTAGTCATAATTTTCATTGACGAAAGCAACACTAATTCTAATATGCTGATTTGCTGCTGTTCTTTTGATCATCTTTTTAAAAACAGTATTTATTTCAAATAGATTTTTTTTTTTTTTTGTAACATTATAAATGCCTTTACTTTGACTTTTGGACAATGTAATGAATCACAGCTGAATAAAAGTATTAATAATTTAATTATAAATTATAAATTATTTAATTATTTAGATAGATAGACAGACAGACAGACAGACAGACAGACAGACAGATATATAGATAGATAGATAGATAGATAGATAGATAGATAGATAGATAGATAGATAGATCAAACAAAACGTAATTCCGTGATAAAATTGTCTAGAATAAAAGTTGACAGATTCACATTCCCAAAAGGAACATTGATAGCACAGTCCCAGATGTACAGTCTTTGCCAGAACCGTTGATTGCTCCTATTTTCCGTTCCCACCCCACTGAACTCCACTGAACCCAGCCAAACCACTACTGCACTAACCACCATCCCTATTCCATACAGACTCTGTTATTGGCTCTTCCACCTGCCATTATATAAACATATATAGCACACCATTCATTTCTATCTGCTTCACCCTCCTCACGGTTATCATTAACAGTCCAGGTAGAAATTTGTCTCTTTGTTTCTTGCAAGGTCACGGCTGATACTCCCCGCCCACACAGAAATAAGCAGGCTACTTTATGTAACGATGCCTGGGGAAAAATAAAATGAAGCTTATTGGTACTTATTAGTACTTATTATTGGTACTCTTATTGGTAGAGAGGCAATTTCACAGGAAGGTAATTTTATCCAGGCTCACACTTCAGCCGTACACATCAGAGCCACCATCAGCGATCTTTCCTGTTATTGTTAGAGCACTGAGTGAAAAGTTACACAAAGGTTACTCCATCAACCATTACAGCAGCCCAGCAAGAAAATGAAGCACACCATGAGAGAGTCGGAAAGAGAGCTACTGATTATTATAATCATTATGAAGATGATGAACGATAGAAAGATGACAGGCCTGAATTCTAGCTTAATTTATATATTCCGTAAAGGCTTTATCAGATGATGATTTTTAAAGATGCAAGTTGGGGGCTGCTCTTTGCCCTGTGTAGTTTGCACAAATCCCACAATGCATTTTCAGAAGTTTTAATAGCTTTCTCTGAAACGAGAAGTAATTAATATGCTTTTAATGAACAATTTCAATAGTGAAGGTATATTATTGAATAGTATCAATAAATTTGCCCAGTCTTTAAAAGACCAGCTTTTAGCTGCTATTTAAATTAGACTTCCCAGAAACCATTGCATTAGCACTACCCAGAAGTAGCTTATTTATTTATTTACTTTTTATGGTGACATTTTAACGTATTCAGTAAACTTGTGGCAGACTTCTGCTAACTCTCTAAATTTTGTGACTGAATGACTTACTGAAGTCTTTATTTGGATAGACGGCAACAATCCTTCAGGTTGCACTTCCACAACAGCCCAGAAAGATGTTAAAGGTGCTGTATGTAGGATTTTGACTCTACTAAAGCATAACAATACCATAATATGCTTGCAGATATTTAAGAAACATGCTAAGTTAACATACTTGTTTATCTGAAAAACAATGCTACAGTCAGTTATTCTCCTTTGAAAATGTGCATTCGGGCCGGAATGTCTGTGTTTGTTTTGGTTTGTGAAACCCTCCCACTGCCAGTTTACCCAATTGTATTTCGGCACCCCAGGTTGCCAGTTGGCGGAAAACACAGCATATTTAATTTCATTCATCGTCATGTGCGCTCGTTCCTGTTGGTGTCTTTTAATCTGGCAACCTGCCTGTGCATCAAGTCTGAGGAGGAGGGGCCGGGTGAAAAAAAACGTCTCCAATATTTTGAATTTGGACTGCAATACCTAGTTCAACCGCTAGGTGTCAATCCTACATACAGCACCTTTAAATCTAACAAAAAATTCTAACAAAGATTCTCATGTACTTGAAGGATAAATGTGAATTGAAAGATTTTGCAGTCTTGGTCCAACTCTCCCACTCATTCATCAATACTTATTTGAAGGAATAGTTTACCCAAATATGAAAGTGCTGTCATTATATAGTCACCCTTAAAGGAAAACTCTCTCTCTCCCTCTTCCGTCAATACAACCAACGTGGCCTGCACTATCACTATCAGGGAGAGGGAGAGGGGGAGGGAGAGGGAGAGGGAGAGGGAGAGGGGGAGTTTTCAGGAGTGATGATATTACTGCGCCGAGGTCGAAGTGCTGCAAAGTGCTCTTCCGCCACACATTATAGTTATCATTTTTATCCGCTTAGAAAATCGCCACGTTTTATTTTGTGTCACCATACTTACTCGTGTAACTACTCATGTAAACGTTTTTAAATAGGGAAAACATGGAAGTGTTTGGTGGCTTCTAAATCTATCCCAGTTTGGATCCTAAGCCACTCTTCTCTTTGGCACTCAACGGAGGCGGTCGCATTTTTTCCGCTCCCCGTCCTCGCCCTTATTTTCCCTCCCTGCCTGCTCTCTTGTCTCGTCTCGTAATACTTGAGAGACTCTCTCTGCATTGCTCTCCAAAACTGGAAAAAAAATCATGGATTTGATCAACTGGTCTCTCAACGCAATTGACACCATCTTCTCGACGAGAAGCTCGGGTTCGGGGGAACCTAACTGCCCTGACGGAACGTTCGCAGCTGGCTACACGATGGACGCGTGGGACAGGTGGCGTGTCGTGTGTTTAGCGGCTCTTTCCGTGGAGGACATTGAAGATATCTACCTATTCGGAACCATGATAACAGGTCTTCTGCTGATTGGATTTGACCTGGGTTATCGAAGAATTCAGAAAACGGGAACAGCTGTTCAAAGCCTCACAAGGCTGCCCGTCATGATTGAAGCAGTGGGAAGAGCGGTCAGCATTGAGACTGAGACTATTAACCGCAATATGGATTCTATCATGGAGAAGCTCACGGCTTTGCAAAGGAAAATTGATGGAGACCAGAATGGACAAAGAGAGTAGCCGTGGAATTGGAATGCGGTTACTCGCCCCAAGACTAAACAATTGCAATCTTATCTTTTCCGGCTCCCCTCTACCAGCACTGGCCTTGGCCATGGCCGCTGTTGGAAAATCATCCCTGAGAAGAGCACCCCAGGGAGACGCTCTCTGCGTTCCTCCCCCATTCTTCAGACACCTGCTGATTACACATACACACACATACACACATACTGATTACAAACTATTACACATACACACACACATATGCATTCACTTCCCCAATCCCGATCCCTCGCCTCCGTCGCTTTGAACCGCCAGCCTGACAAGCGGGTCTGTGACTAGCGCTGCTGGGTTAGCTGCTGGACCGGATGGCTGCTGTTGGAGCTGGATTACCTCCCCTGTTGCAAAGTCGTGTGTCTATGGTGTATTATGTGCTTTTGTTGCTGAGGTGTTTTTCCTGTTCTCACACTGTACTCCCCAAGGAGCATAGTCTGGGGGTTATTTTTTTCCTCCTCTCTCTCCTCATGTTTGCTGTATTTTTCTTCAAAAAATCCCTGCATTTCACTGCTGATTGTAATCTGTATGATTGTGTATGTGACAAATAAACCGACCTTGACCTTGATGAATGGTGCTAAGCTAAACGCTAGCATAGTGGTGCCGCGCGCTAGAGCGATTAAGTGCACGGACTGAGACGGGAGAGGTACATATCAACTCATCTAAGTTGAGGGAAGAACATATTGGAATATGGAAAAACGGTGGCGTTTTCCTTTAAGTCATTCCAAACATATAATGACTGTATTTCTTCTGAGGTGCACACATAGACACAAATACATTTTGTAAATTCTTTGTTCACAAAGTAAAAATCAATGTGCTCAAATGTTGTTCTAAACACTGAATTTAATTATATGAACAAATGCAGTTTTTAAAACACTCTTTCTGAATATACTTTGACTTCATTGAAATACACTTATCTTCAAACTTTGGGATAATTATTTTTTTATCTCTCTTTTTCAGTGGCATTTTAAAACATTGATAATAACAATAATTGTTTCTTAAGCACCAATTCAGCATATTAGAATTGTTTCTGAAGGATCATGTGATACTGAAGACTGAAGTAATAGTAGATGAAAAAAAAAAGATTTTTCCTTGCAATTCTAAGTTTATATCTTACTATTCTGTCTTTTTTTCTATCAGTTCTGAAAAAAAAAAGTCAGAATTTTGAGACAAACTCTATTGTAAGAAGTAAACTCAGTATTTATCTCTCGCAATTTTGACTTTTTTAGAATTGCGAGATATAAACTCTTTATTTCTCACCACTTTATTTCTCAAAAAAAAGTATATTTTGAGACAAAAGTCACAATTACCTTTTTTATGTATTTATTTTATTTGTATTTATTTTTTTATTTTTTATCCTGTGGAAACGGGCTTCCGTAGAAAATTCAGCTTTGCCATCGCAGTAAATTGTTTTATTTTAAAATATATTAAAATAGAAAATGGAGATTTAAAATTGCAATAATATTTCACAATAATACTATTTTTCAACAAATAAAAGTAGCCTTGGTGAGCATTACAAAAATCTTACCATCCACAAACTTTTGACCCATAATGTGTTTCGGGCTGTGCCGTCTAATAAGTCAAACTGATTTCCTCAAAGTCACTTACGTTATGAGTTACTTCCAATAAATGTCCCATGCAAACAATTTCATTTACGTTATGTTTTCAATCAGAGATGGGCATTGAGCTGGCTTCAGGTCTGTGCTCAAATAAAGCTTTATTTGAAAAAAAGTCCTGCACACAGCTCAAAAACAATCTTGAGCATCCTTGTTGGACCTTGAAGACGTGAAAATGGAACATGAGCCCACAAAGATTGTGACTAGTTCCTCATGTTTGTGAACGCAACAAGCCTGAGTAACGTGTCTCCACCTCTGTACCCCTCTATCACTGCCTTGACATATTTTTTCCTTTCCTTTGCACCCTTTTCTGTTGTAACTTTGCATTAATAATGCAAACCACATTTATCACCACGAGCCCAGGAGACAGTAGTATTTCCTGGATATAGAAGCAGTACTTAACAGAGGCATCATCTGGGAAATAAGAGAGCATTTCCAAGGGCTTACTAGATCAAAGGGAATGCAAAAGTGGCAACGAAGTTCTAAACCCTGCCCATAACTTACGTGAAATATGTATGCTTTGGTTTATGTACATGTTAGTATTACATATGTGAGTGTATTTTGAGTCTAAAGGAACTTGAGAGTAGATATAACTTAAACATGAACTTAATATACTACCACATCTACACAGCTCCATCTTGACTCTCTCTCTTGCGCATCTACTCTCTGGAGGCCGGCTAAGAAGCCTGATGTATGGTATAATCCACAGCAGGATTTGATTAATATCTAAAATATCACCCCGCTTGCCTTCTGACTCACTCGGGTGGATGTAAGGGCATTTGAAACAGGCAAACAGCTGGGCACGCAGGCGCTTGCTCCAGGGGGGTTCTTCATGGTTGGGAGGAGGGAAATTAGAAGCGACTAACACCACTTGCCACTAACACCACAAAACACCTCTGACTTAAGCAAGCTAAGTGGAACGGCACATGGAATTGAAAGTCCTGGGCCCAAAGTGACCTTTTTGCTACATCTGTTAATTGTGAAGGAATAGGTGAAAAAATACTGTAATAATATAATATAATATAATATTTTTTTCAGCAAGGATTTGTTTTTATTTTATTCAGCAAAGATTTATGAAAGTGATCAAAAGTGACAGTGAAGGCATTTATATTGTTACAAAAGATTTATATTTCATATAAATGTTGTTGTTTTAAACTTGCAATTCAAATAATATTTCTATATAAACAAATCATGAAAAATGCACCAAGGTTTCTACAAAATACTGAACAGCACAAATGTTTGAAAATAAGAAATGTTTCTTGAGCAGCAAATCATCAAATTAAAATGATTTCTGAAAGATCATGCGACACTGAAGACTGAAGTCATGAAGCTGCTGAAAATTCAGCTTTGCCATCACAGGAATAAATTACATTATAAAATATATTAAACTAGAAAACTATTATTTTAAATTGTAAACATTCACAATATTACTGTTTTACTGTATTTTTGTAAATACAGTATCAAATAAAGGCAGCCTTGGTGAACATTTCAACATTTCAAAAACTTAAAAAAAAATTAAAAAAAATCAGTCCCCAAACTCATGATATAATATAAATGCAATAATAATTTCAGATAATTTGGCTGTTTTTTTTTCTTGAAGTGGTACCAGTCACCAACATTTACACTTTTCACTTTATTTCAGGTGGCTTGCGAGGATTATTCTGCATTCAATGGGAGGATTGTTCCACATGTCAAGTCGAGTCATGTCAAATTGTTTATTTGACATATGTACAGCAAGGTTTACTGAGCATTGAAATGCATGAGGTGAGTCTCAAACACTGACAGTACAGGCAATTGTGCAGACAAGCCTGACACTCAGGATGTAGACAGACATTTAGTATGGAGACACAAAGGTAAATAACATACTGTTTGTATGCCTTTTTTTATCGCTCATGTCACTTTCATCAGTGAGGTACGGACTATCATTCTTACAGTTCCTATATTCTTACAACTATCATTCTTACAGTTCTGTAAACTATGTATTATTTTAAAGTTCCTTTTACAGTAACTACGCATGTACACGTATAATTTACTCACCAAAGACATGTTAACAGGAAGAAAAAAGTGCAGTTGACCTATGCATTGAAGCTTGCTAAGGCATGAGATGATCTAACACATAATGTGACAATATTAAGACTAAGCTGTTGTCTTTTCCTCCCCAGAATGTGCCGTTCCTAACTAAGCCGGAAAGATTGTCTGTGCAAACAATGTGTGGCAGTGATATTTTGGATCACTTATGTTGCGAAGAAACATAAACAATAAGAGCCTTTTCTAATGTCTCTTTACCTTGGCACAGCTTTGCTTTTGCTTCTGACTGTAGGCAGTTTCCACCAAAGGGGAAATAGGCCTCTGCCTATACTGTGTTTAGGAAGCATCCTTATGCACATAGCCTTTGAAAGAAGCATGATCTATATTCAACAGTACAGGTAATCATATTTTTCAAGTACATTGGATTTTATCGTTTTTGGATTCAGAAGATTTTTTTTTTAATAAGAGTCTCAGTGTGAAAACCATGTACCTCTTTTTCCCATGCAGTTATCACTCATTGCACTAGATTCTTCAGAAGCATGAAGGCTGTCTTCAAATATTTAGTGCACGCCAGACCAAAGGCAAATAGCAGTAATACGGTCTGTGGGAAAGTGTTATGATTACATTCTTGCTGGTTTCTTATCAAATCAGGAAAACCTATAATGCTGGTAAATGTTTAATGTATGGGATTTTATGGGTCTATATTAAAACACTTTTTTTTACTGCAAAAATTACTTTCTCAATCAGGATCGTCTCATTTCACTTCAATTTATAATTAAATTAAAGACAGACAAAAACTGTCAAAAAATGTGATAATAATTATCTTTAAACGTAAACCACACTAAATTGTTCAAATCAATAATAATAATAATAATAATAAATTATTATTAAAATGGGATATGAAAAAAAAATAAGATGTGAAATTTTACTATATTGAAACCATTAAGTATTATTAAATTTGACTTCAAGTAAATTAATTTATTTTAGGTAGGCCCTACATCATTTTTACTAGGAAAAGATACATTTTTAAAATACAGATAAAAAACTTACTTGATAATAAAAAAAATCTAAAAAATAAAGAATTTCCTCTCAACAGAACTAAGAGTTTTGTTAAAATAATTAATAGTACCAATAATAAATTAAATTAAATTAAATTAAATACTATTATTAAATAATCGGCTAATAAAAATAAACAATTTAAGATATTGTTATTATAGTATTTTATTATATTGTTTCTATTGAAATTATGTTAAATACAATTACGGTATGTGTATTATGTTAAATAGTACAACATTTGACTTCAAATGTAAATAATTTTGTTTTAAGCATGATACTCTTACTGGAAAAACATACAAAAACACTGATAATTTACTGATAGCATTTTTTTTTAATTAGTAGCAGTGATGGCCTCTATCTTTTTATTTAAAGTACTAATGTATGATCTCCCTCTCAGTTCTGTTGAATGAAATTATAAATTATTATTATTTACACTGCACACTGTGTCCTTTTCATTTTGTCACGGCAGTTTTACACCACAGAGTACTGAAATAATTGGGGCATGTGAACTGTACTTCTGGTGACCTATATGTATTTACTCTGACAGGCTATTTGTATTTGCTGTACTCTGCTGAGTCAATGGACCCGTTTGTATGTGTTATATGCCATGGAAAGGGCAGCTGCTAAAAAAGGAAGTAGATCATTGCTTCAGTCAACCTGGTATGTACACAATGACATTCCAGTTTAAAATATGATATTTACCTTTTTGAGGATTTTGTTTTATGGAGTAAAAATCATGAAAAAGGATAACAAATGGCTCTTATTCGCAGTAAATCTCCCTTTGAACTGCTGCCATGGAAAGGGAGGGGCCAACGGGGTAAAAATAACAATAAAGAGCTATTGATCGTCTAGGACTGATGAATATTTGGAGCTAAAAGTAATGAGAGGGGCACCTTGCCATGGACACTCAAGGACTTGAACATGGGACAGTGTCTGATGAGGTTTTATTACTCATGCTGAGAACACAAAGCCAGCACTTGGCCAGTGACACAAAGTGGGAACAGTTTAGCAGCTCAGTTAGCCTGTCAGAAGGGTTGAGATTGCTTTCCCCTCGGTAACCTTTAATAGAGGTATATCTCTTTGTTCCACTGAGAACAACTGCAATCTTTTGCTTTCTTTGTCACTGTCTTTCAATCTCTTTGGGCCTCACAAACTCCAGTCAATTAGCAGCATAAGATTCATCTGAGCTTTCCTACTCCCAGACTGACACTGACAGACACAAACGTAAGCAGACACATGTGCAGGGACAGATTATGACGTATTTGCTGTGGGGCACACATGCGTCACAGCAGGTCTAGCCTGGAAAAAAGCATTCAGTGTCAAAGATCTACCGGCACTACATCTTCCACTTCCACAGCACTGCTGACACCTGTGTGGCCCATCACACAAAATGTACAAACAGACAAAAATAATATAATATCATTTAATATAAATAGCGAATTTGAAAATATTTTAAAACTTGATGAAAAACACACCTAAAATATTCAGGTCTAAAAGGAACTTTTCACCCCAAAATAATAATTCTGTCATAGCTTACTCACCCTCATGTTGTTCCAAAACGAACTAACTCTTATGGTTTTCCAAAATGAATGAATAAACTAACTAACCTTCTAACTAACCCCCATGTTGTTCCAAAATGAACTAACCAAGTTAGTTGGTAACCACCCCCGCCCCTCAAAATTCAAAATTTCTGATACCATAGAAATTTCTTAATTCTCGTCAACAGTACCACTATCACAAAAAAAACTAATACTAGCCTAAATTAAAAAAAAAAAAAGCTTACTGAAGACAAGTAAACAGTCAGTGATTAAATAAGAATAAGTTAATTAAAAGCAATAGGACAAAAAAAAAACTATAGTAGAACAAAAATAAGAAATGCTATATAAATTGTATAAATCAAATTTATAAAAACACTGCATACATTTCACTGTGTAAATTAAATACATATTTCTTCTTGTTAAAGTTACAAAATTGATTTAATCAAGAGCAGTGATAGATTTTCTCTCTTTGGTTGTTTGATTAATGTGCATGTAAGACAGCAGGAATATTAGACTGCTATCACTTTAAGAGCTGCCCAGATCCAATATACTGGTACACAGGTGTTTTCTCTCTCAGCTGTTTGCTTTCACTTAAAATGAGGATATTTGCAAAGACGGGTGAGTTTTCATGACCTAACCCTAACCCTAACCCACGTGCACCAACATCAAGTGAGCTTGTGACCGATCCAAAATCTCTACGTTAATCGTGTCTACCTTAATATCTTATACTACGGGGCCGTTGAATGCTTGAATCTGATTGGCTGATGAATGTTCTAAGGTGTGCAATTATTTTCAGGGAAACGCACGTCGAACGTAGGCACCGCATTACATGTCCATATCACTTCGCCAAATGATTTGCGTTATTTCAAAGGTCCTTACATCCTAAAACAGCAAAAGAAACAAAACCCACGACGACACTGGCCAAACAAATAAATATAGTAAACAAAATGATAAAAACGACAGATCATATCCATGTTTTTGCCACAAAATTACGTTTTATTATGTACGGAAAGCACATACTCTATCTCTCCCGCTCTCTCTCCCTCACAGACAGTTTGCACACAAGATAACATGAGCGCTAATGTTGTTAGCACTACTCTGACGATTTTATCACTAACATAGTTTAACAACTTAAAAACTTCATGACTTCTCACAAGCGAGGTAACAACAACGGTGCTGTTCGTGAAGAAAATGAACTTTAAGTTTCACTATAACTAGAATTGCTGACGAACACTTTTGAGAGACGCACAGACTCACAGAGGTAAGTATTTTTTTCCCTACTATTGAAGTCAATGGTGCCCCAAAACAGCCTGATTACAAACTTTCTTAAAATATCTTCTTTTGTATTCGGCAGAACAAAGAAATTCATACAGGTTTGGATCTACTTGAGGATGAGTAAATGATGACAGAATTTTCATTTTTGGGTGAACTATCCCTTTAAGCATGTGAAAAAGTATCCTTTCCATTTAAAACTTTCACTTCCTTACAGTCGGATGTTGGCATGTCTGGGATGTTTGAGCCCCATTAGGAAACTTCGTATTTCATTATATCCACATTATGCATAACAGATTTGCCTATAAATAAAACTCAGAGGTATTAATTAAAGATTGTCCATTTTCTTGCCCCCTTCACTCCAGATTCTATCAACACCCACATCATCTCAGAGCTGGAATGTGATTATTGACTTTTCCCACGATCCCCCCACTACCGTTAGTGCCCCGTTCTGATAAACTCCATTACTTTCAGTTCACTGATAGATATCTACTACAATCCTCTCAGACAGAGGGAGCAGTGACGGAAAGGGGGAAGTCTTCTATTTTTCTTCTCTATTGTCTTTTTTTCCCATTTATTTCCATCTTTAATTTTAAGACCCTGCATCATTCTACAACAGGGTGAGCTTTTCATATTTTAGAGAAAAAATTGTAAAGTTGGCACCTACTTCTACTAATTAAAAAATAAATAAATAAATATAATCTATTAAATGTAGCATGTATACAATTTGTTGTTAAAATAAATAAAACCTCTTTACAACAAATAGTTTTTATTTCTTTTATTTTAATTATTTTAATTTAAAATTTTAATCTTTTATTTTAATTTTTATGCCATGTGATTTTAATGTGACTGCAATGACTATCTGCAGATTTAAATAAACTACAATTTCAAAAGGCATCAGATTTAAATGAATACTCAAAATGGCACTGCGGATCTGGAGAAGAGCCTTCTAAACCACATCACGATGTCAAATTAGTGAGTCGGAGCCTCTTTATAAATTAGATATGAAAGCAGCTGCTTTAGAGGTTTAAGAGTAACCTTTTATGAAAATAATACAGCAGCAGTAAAGGTCTGGCGCTCCTGGCATCTGTATGTAAATGTCATACGGTATGTCTTTCTCTCTCTCACTCTCATTTTATTGCTTTCTCTTAACTGTTTAGCTTTACTTTTTTGCCTGCAAGACTGATGTGCAATGCTGTCGACCAATACTTAGAGGATTTTGTTTACCAGGATCAGCCAGAGAGCACATTGTGACCCCATAAAATAAGGAAGTTAAATTACCTCTCTCTGTGTTTTGAGGTACAGGTGAGGAGAAGGAGGGGTGACGTGCACTGAGATGGTGACAGGTGATAATGTGCAGCATGCCAGGTCTTGTGGGAGGGGCAGTATGGTACACCCATCCGGCATCTTCAGCCGGTGTTAATGAGAAATGACAGATCACACCACCACAGACCCTTCGTTTCTCACACATTTCACACTCTACGCTTTGCCTTTCCTCCCCATATGCCGGGGACTTTTCTGCTTTATGGCGTCTCAAGTCTCAAGTCTCAAGTTTCAAGTTTTATTTGTCACATACACGACTATACAGAGATTGTATAACCAGCAGTGAAATGTGAATCAGGTCCGCTCCATGGACAGTGCAAATATTGTAGAATACAACAAGGGAAGTATGCATAAAATAAAATGAATAACAAATAAGATATAAAGCACAGAATATAAAATATAAAGTATAAGAGAATGTGCATGACAGTATGCTGTAGAATTAAATATTAAGATAAGCATGACTGAGTGGGGGGGGGATGTGCAAACAGGTAGGACATGGTGACATAAGCAGCAATCACAAAAAGAATAAATATAAAATATGATAAGATATCAAGATACAGAAAGTGTTGTGTGCAAATGACAGTATTGTGTGCAAATGACAGTATTGTGTGCAAATGACACTGTCAGTATGAGGTAGATGATAATGAGTGTGAGTATATTACTGATTGTGAGTGATTAGTAAGTGGAGTCATGTTGATGTTAAGAGGCTGGGTTCAGTTCAGTTTGAATTCAGGAGCCTGATGGCCTGGGGGAAGAAGCTCCTCCTGAGTCTCTCAGTTTTTGCCATCAGGCTGCGGAAGCGCTTACCAGATGGCAGCATAGTGAAGAGACAGTTTCCAGGGTGATTTGAGTCCTTGGTGATTTTGACAGCTCTGCTTCTGCAGCGTTTGATGTAGATGTCCTGCAGAGAGGGGAGAGCAGACCCAGAGATACGCTCAGCTAAGCGCACAACTCTCTGCAGGGCCTTGCAGTCCTGACTGGAGCTGTTTCCATACCACACTGAGATGCACTGAGTCAATATACTTTCTATGGTCCCTGCATAGAAAGTTTTCAGGATTGATGGTGAGACCCTGAATTTCCTCAGCTGTCGCAGATGGTACAGTCTTTGCCTGGCTTTCTTAACCTGTGTTTGTATGTGTGTAGTCCAAGTCAGGTCCTCGGAGATGTTTACACCGAGGTACTTGAAGCTGCTTACTCTCTCCACAGGGGTCCCGCTGATCACAAGAGGAGTGTAGGGCAGCAGGTGTTTCTTTCTGAAGTCTACAATCAGGTCTTTAGTTTTGCTCACATTCAGAGAGAGACAGTTGTCCTGGCACCATGTTCAAATGTTCAAAACTAGTATGTTCAAAACTCATTTAAGCCCATATAAAAAGCTGAGTTGATGGAATCAGTGCATGTTGCAACAGGTTTACGTCACATGTGAAGCGGCTGAGGCATCTCCGAGGACTCTTGCACTTCAAAAAGTTGGTTATTTTTTAAAAGGGTGCAGGTTGTGCATCACTAGTGGACCACAACTGGAAAAACATAGATTTACTGAAGACACTGTGAGAGATACAGGCTTGTTTAAAACTTAAAACTATGATGTTGAGTTGTTAGCTTTTCTAAGTGATTGCTAGTTGGTTGTTCTTAAGGTTACTTGTAGGGCTACGCAAGTTTAAGAATTGGTTCCCTTGTAATTCATGATAATTTGAATTGAAATGGCCACACTCCAGAGGAAGTTACATTGGAAGAAACATTTATTTATATTAATTTTGAAAACAGTTGTGATGCATAGTATTTTTATCGAATCCATGATTATTTTTTTCTTCCACAATTCATTGATGAATAGAAAGATTTATTAATATTTATTTAAAATAGATTTTAACTGTGTAAAAGCATTTATTGTAACTTTTGATTAATGCAATGGTAATAAAGTTTTTTTTAATCAACTATTTAAAAAACGTGTATGTGTAAACAAATGCAAACAAAGTTTTGTCAAGCCATCATTCAAAGTTTTTCTTGATGATGTTTTCTGTGTTAAAAATTAGATTACAGTTAGATTTCACTAAATTATCAATACATTTTTGTTTATCTCAAATCAAATTCAGGGGCCCATCTCTATGGTTCTATGATATTTTGGTGCTCATAAGACATATAGTAAAACTGATTGATTGATTGATTTCTTTTAAAGTTTTATCTTGCTCCACACAAAATTTGATCACAAAATTTTGGACAAACTGGTGGCCCTGTTCCAAATTCAAACCATAGTTGTTATTTTGAACCACTGCTCAAACAAACAGATCAATGTAAAACACACCACAGAGCCAATTATGTCATTTTTAACATAAAAAGTGGCATCGCTTTTAAATATAGAAATATTAAATTGATATAAAACTGAAAATAAAAACTGATTAAAATTCTACACTGGCTTGAAAGTGCAAACAGGGATATAAATCCTTTGACCCCTCACTGAGGTGCGAAGAGAACACTGAATGTCCACTATTACGCACCAGTCCGAAGTGTTAATCATAAGTTTCTGGGGAAAGGGCCTGTCATAACATTCACTAAACGGCCAATTAAATCACTATGAACTTCTCTGACCATTTTCTCCCAGTCAAGCCACTGGAGGATCAACTCGCCCTGGCAATAAACCTGCCAGTACCCACCTGATCCATTCCCAGCTAATTACATCACATTAATCAAATCCAAAATAAGCAGCAAATAAATACAACGAATGCCACAAGCTGGGCTAGAGGAAGAAGGCCTCTCTGTCCGGACCCCAATAAATCCTTCCTCATCAAAACAAACTTGCAGTGTTGGGTTTCACTTCATTGAGGTTTGCGGAGATAAGGCAATAGCTGCACAAAGGCTCTCTCGTGTTGCTGTCTTGGGCTTTGTAATGGAGCTCTAATGTAATTGCCTTTACCACTTCATCATAGCTGGTCCAGAGTCCTGCTTTTATCAGCTCTGTCAACACAGTCTCTGTGTGCTGAGCATATTTATGTCTCACCATCCAATGCCTACAAAAACGGGCAATGGATCAAACTGTCAGGGAACGTGTTTGCAGCGCTACCGATTTTTTGATAGAGCGAATGTTATTTGTACATAAAAGAGGACCTCCAAATCCTCAGTTGTAAGGAGAGTGAGGGGGAAAAAATCTCAAAGATATGTGCTCGAATAAAGGTTGAAATGAGTATGTGAGAGATCAGGCTAAGAACACAGAAGCAGAGCTCAGAGATCAGCCAGAAGAGGATGTAAACAGATGTCTGTGATGTATGAAGAATACCAAACACTCAGAACAGCGCTGTACAGCTCCAGCCTCAGAAATCCTATTTACCAATGGCACGCTGAGCAACACGCCACATTGTCTCCGAGAGCACGGCACGTTGTGTATGTCTGTTCGTGTGTGTGTGTGTGTGGAGGAGGACAGATAACGAGGTGCTGGTTCAGTGGTCTCGCCCGCGCGGGTGCCCTGCACAGGCCTCTATCGGTAATGACTTTCTCCTCACCTCCTATCGGCACAAGTGTTCTGAGTGTGTACAGAACAGAGAGACAGCAGCAGAAAGATGTGCAGGAAGACGCCTATATTTAACAAACCTTTTGACACGTTTGTGAGCCATTGTGAATCTCTGTCTTTATGTAAAATGGTGTGAGTGGGTGTTAAAAAACACCCTAGGACCTATACTTTTTCACGATATATTATTTTGTGCTCCATTGAAGAAAAGCAATATTTATTCATATTTATGTTAAAGGTTTATGATTGATCGGTATTACTGCCCCATCAGCAAGGCACATGGGAAGTGGATGAGGATCAGTATGTCACTCAAAACACACAATTCAGAGAGTATCAGGAGCACCATCAGGCTCTTCTCTCTAATCTCTCAATAATGTTTCCTAACATCTACATATCTACTGCATCTGTTCCTTACTTTCACAAGAATTGACCTCTTTCACAACAGCAAATATCACATTGTATATCAATAGATCTGTCCATTCTGTTAATTTACAAAGAACATTTGAACATCCTTTGTTTTTGAGAGAATAATCACAAGATTATTCCTAAATAAGTACAATTCCATGATATATCAACATTTTGTTTTCAGAGGATATATTTAGAATCAAGTTTATTTTTATTATTAGCTCTCTACTAAGCAGAAATTTTGATTATAAATTCCACAAACACTTCAAATCACATATACAGGACTGCATTAAAGATTAATTTGAATATTAGGTGGGTGACGCATGCCTGCTCTGCGCTGTGCTCAACCGTGAGTCATGACCCGACACCCTTTTATTTGACTGCACTGACAAAAGCATTTGTGGAAACTATGCTCTCCTGTATGCGCGAGCTCGGTGCCATCAGCACTGCTTTAATAAAGAGCTCAGATGCTATCAGCACAGGGCCTGCCATAGCTCAGCAGAAGATTGACGGGGATGGGGAACAAAGACACCATCTCTCATAACATAAACACAGGCTGACATTAATCACGAGAAGTGTCTGTCCCTGAAACGGCAGAGAGATAACGTCGAGTGGGAACCGGGTAAGGCCTTCTACTGCAGTAACTCACAATGTTTCATTAATCTGTAAAGGGACAGTTCACCCAAAAATAAAAATCTGGTCATCCTTTACTCACACTCATGATGTTCTAGACCTGTGTGGCTTTTCTTTTGTCCGTGGAACACAAAAGGTACATTTTTGAAGAACGTCTTGGAAATGCTTTTTTAAAATCATGCTCAGGATCATCAAATACTGAAATAATTGTATTATTATGGGGGATTTATCACTTTAAATGAATACGTGTTCAATACAATGACAATAAGTCTCAATTGCACTTTTGTATATTGTTGATTACCATAAATGTCCCTCCTTTTCTTTAAAAGAGCAAAAATCTTGGCTACAGTGAGGTGTTTACAATGGAAGTAAATGGTACATCTTTAAATATTGATGTTAAAGGAACAGTTCGCTAAAAATTAAAATCTGCTGAAAATGTAATCACCCTCAGGCCATCAAAGATGTAGATGAATTTGTTTCTTCATTGGAACAGACTTGGAGAAATGTAGCATTACATGACATGAGTGAATGGGTGCCGTCAGAATGAAAATCCAAACAGCTGATAAAAGCATTACAATAATCCATAAGTAATCCAAACGACTCCGGTTCATCAGTCAAAGTCTTGTGAAGCAAAAAGATGTGTGTTTGTAATAAATCCATTAAGCCATTTTTAAGGTTAAACCATAGCCTTCAGCCAAAGTACAGTGTCCATAATCCATAACATTTCAGCAGTGAAAAGGTCAAATTCCTGTTGTCCTCTCACATCAAAATCCACTGACATTTTTTTAAACTCTTTCAGACTGTTTTCACTTATAAACGGTGCTTGATCTGTGCATATTTCTGTCCTGATTTAGATGAAACTCCTTTTTCGATGAAGAAAGCAATATTATGGATTAAGGACTCGTTTTTTTGGCCAGAAGCAACGGTTTGAAATTAAAAATCATAATGATTAATATATTACAAACAAGCAGCTTTTCACTTCACAGTATGTTAATTGATAGACTGGAGTCATGTGTATTGCAGGCGGATTATTGTGATGTTTTTATCAGTTGTCTGAACTCTCATTCTGATAGCACCCATTCACTGCAGAGGATCCATTAGTGATCAAGTGATATAATGCTAAATTTTCCAAATCTGTTCTGATAAAGAAACAAATTTGGTGCTACATATTTGTGAAGCAACACAAGCTATATTTTGTAGATTGTACTTGTACAGTCTCCACCATGTGATCAGGTCGTCCCCAGAGTCACCATTACTTATTCTCTCTGTGTACTCAGAGTCTTGCTTGATGTGATTGACAGGAGCTGTGATAATGGATTTTAGCCATGTCAGTGTGCTTAGTACGTTATTACGGATCTATAATTGATCAATGAGTTCCGTGCAAGTTTGATTATTACCCAATACTTCCCTTTGTTATTTTGCATGTTTTTTTAGCAGCATGTGAGCATGAACATATGGTCATATCAGACAAGCTCACACGCTCTGCATAACTAAGCCAATTACAGTGATAACCAAGCTAATATGGCACAGGTGGCTCTATTTCAAAAGCACAGGAAAAGCACCTGCAGCAACCACAAGAAAGACCACAGTGGGAGCGAGTGAGAGGTGTGCAGTATCAGAAAGTTTTTCTGCCGATTATAGTTGCCTTTGAAACATTTACATTGACCTTCTATCTCAGCAAATGCTAAAAAGCATTAATGCAATTAGGTACAGTAATCCATGTTCATGCATGGTGGCACTAAGTGCCTCGTCAGAGCCGCTTCTAATGTCATTCACTCGAAGATGAGCACTTACAGTCTTTTCTTCATTGTCAGTGTGCATATCTTCAATCTAAAGCCTCTTTGCTGTGTTCCTGGCTCTCCTGATTAGAAACTCCTTGGCAACCTCCCATTATGCTTCCCAGATGTTTCTTGAACCGTAAATCTGCTTTGTCTAAATAGTGATTTCGGTGAACAAAGCTGAAATGCTAAACAGTGTGTGTGAATGTGTGTATGTGCTCTCTTTTATAGTTGCTGTGAATTATGCAGCTCAGAGGCGAAGCAAAAAAAACACAGGTGTTTCTTAACAATCTTGACAAGGAAGGTGAACCTGTGTTGATACGCACATCTGGTGTGCAAAGCTACAAGAATATTGTTGTGTTAAAAACTAATGCTTCATTAACCATGATGCTTTTTATTTATTTTCCCCATTTTACACAGTCAATCATACCATCACTATAAACACTGGCTTCAGTGCTTGCCAGAATTTCACTGTTAAAGTAACGTGACAGTTTCAGGAATATTTATACAAGTATATTCAAAGTACAACCAGAATTCCGGAAATGTTTGGACGTTTTTTAAATTTGAATAAAATGAAAACTAAAAGAATTTCAAATCACAAGAGACAATATTTTATTCACAAAAGAACATATATAACATAACAAATGTTTAAACTGAGAAATTTTAAAATTTTATGCACAAAATGTACCCATTTCAAATTTGATGCCTACTACAGGTCTCAAAATAGTTGGAACAGGGGCATGTTTACCATGGTGTAGCATCTCCTCTTCTTTTCAAAAGAGTTTGAAGACGTCTGGGCATCGAGGTCATGAGTTTCTGGAGTTTTGGTGTTGGAATTTGGTCCATTCTTGCCTGATATAGGTTTCCAGCTGCTGAATTTTTCATTTAATGATGCACCAAATGTTCTCTATAGGTGAAAGATTTGGACTGCAGGCAGGCCAATTCAGCACCCGGACTCTTCTACTACGAAGCCATGCTGTTATAATAGCTGCAGTATGTGGTTTTGCATTGTCCTGCTGAAATACACAAGGCCTTCCCTGAAATAGACATCTTCTGGAGGGGAGCATATGTTGCTCTAAAACCTTTATATACCTTTCAGCATTCATAATGTCAATGACAGAATCATGCCGATGAGTGAAGCAGTGTCGTCTGAGAGACCATCCAACAAAGGTCTTCGGCCGTGTCCCTTACGCACAGAGATTTCTCCAGTTTCTCTGAATCTTTTGATGATGTTATGCACTGTAGATGATGAGATTTGCAAAGCCTTTGCAATTTGATGTTTAGGAACGTTGTTTTTCACAATCTATTTACGCACTCTTTCACAGATTGGAGAGCCTCTGCCCATCTTTACCTCTGAGAGACTCTGCCTCTCTAAGACATCCCTTTTATAGCTAATCATGTTACAGACCTGATGTCAATTAACTTAATTAGTTGCTAGATGTTCTCCCAGCTGAATCTTTTCAAAATGTCTTGCTTTTTCAGCCCTTTGTTGCCCCTGTGCCAACTTTTTTGAGACCTGTATCAGGCATCAAATTTGAAATGAGCTCATTTAGTGGATAAAAGTGTAAAATGTATCCGTTTAAACATTTGTTATGTTTTCTATGTTCTATTGTGAATAAAATATTGGCTCATGTGATTTGAAAGTCTTTTAGTTTTCATTTTATTCAAATTTAAAAACATCCCAACATTTCCGGAATTCGGGTTGTAGTTTTATTGTGAAATATTTAAAAAATATATGTTTTTCTTTCACAATAAAATTGCATTCCCTTTTTTACTGTAGCATTTATTAGCAAACTAATAGCATCTATTAGCAAATTATTTTCATGTTTTTGATATATACCTTAAAAAAAAAAAAAACTGAACAATCTCCTCCTAAAAAAAAAGATTCTCTCAGATCCATTCAGCCAAAAGACGCTATTGAGAGCAATTTTCTCCCAGTGTGTCTTTTGCTCATTGGTAAGAGGTTCTCCTCTACTGCTGCACTTAAACTTTCAGTCTCAGCGAGGAGCACTCAGTCTCATCTGTTGTAGTGCATTGTCAGCTTACCCGCTTCCATTTGGAAACATGTCAATACAACTAAGAACAGACCTGGCAAAGCACACAGTCCATTTGGAGCAATTCCTAAGCCATAAACAGTAGGGAAAAAATGAAAATGAAAAACAGAAAAACTCTACACAAACATGAAGCAAGGCAGCAGGCCCTGCCATTTCTGTCAGCCTGGCTGAAGTGATACAACTAAAATTGTAAAATGACAATAAGTGCAATATTTCTGCTTGGCCCACATTGAGTAAGAGAGGCCAGTAAACATAAGACTGTGAAAGTAGTCATTCATTTTGAACTCAAGAGCAGATTGTTAATCCTGTAAGTACTTAAAGAAGGATGTAAGGCCATGAATGTGGCAAATTACATTTACTCAGACACACAAAATCATTCACAAACATGAAGCTTTGGCTCAAGAGCCAGATTGCAGCTTTTAGGCAGTGTTAAGGACAGCATCCTGGATGTGAGTTGGCCTGGATTAAGGCCTGAAGCTGGACAGACTGTCCTTATGAGAGAAAGCCAATGGGTTACCAGACTGATCCAAGATCAATACTCAAAAGACTGTGTGCAGAAGTGTAGTTTGGGAAATTGGGCTTGCATTCAGCTGTCAGCAACAGCCAGTCATTTCTAGATTTTTTTTTTTGCACTGAATGTGGCAATTTCATACAGACCCAGGGGAATCTGGAGCTCCTGGGAGAAACCAAATTTTACACCAGCTTTTGCTGTTTTTATCTTCAGTGATAATATGTACCAATAAATAAATAAAAATCAATCAATAGAGTAAATCTCACCTTAGGCAAGAAAACATATCTGCTGCCATTCAGCATGGAGGTCAGAAGTTTCCTATTGTGTAGTTGCAGTGAGTAATCACAGCCACATAAACCGTATCTTTTCATACACGTGAGTTTGTGCCAGAGAAAAGGAGAAAAGCAGGGGGGTGCACAGAGTTTTTATATATTCTGTATATATATTCATATCATATATTCTATATATTCAAATCATATAAAAAAATCAGCTTTCCCATCAAAGAAATAAATTGCTAAATATATTACAGAAAACAGTTGTTTTCATTGTAATAATATCTCAAAATATTATTGCTTTTACTGCAAACATAAGATACCTCATTGAAAGTATTAAAAGTTTATTGAGCACCAAATCATAATATTACAAAATTCAGCTTTCCCAGAAACAATAAATTACTAAATATATTAAAATACAAAACAGTTATTTTTAATTGTAATAATATCTCACAATATTATTGCTTTTACTGCAGCTTTGATCTAATACATGTAGCCTTGGCGAACATTAGATACTTATTTCAAAAACATTTAAAAAACCTTACTGACCATAAACATTTCAACAGTAGTGTACAACTCATTTGAGTTTTATGCATTAATTTATGCATTAATTAAAAATTAATTAATTTTTGTTCTGTTGTTTAAATGGCATGTTTCCTGTGGCATCTGAGTAGATGGTTGCTGTCCACTGAGTGGTGCTGAAATGAGCTGGGACCATCATCTGTACTGATGGAGCTGTCCAGCATTTTAATGCTGAACTAAATGCTGACCGGGGCTTCAAATGAGCACAAATGAGGAAATGTAATTCTGAGTTAGGAAATGTAATTCTGACCCTCGGCCACCCAAGATGTAGATGGTTGGTTTCATTGGAACAGATTTGCTCACGAATGGCTTCTTTGCAGTGAATGGGTGCTATCAGAATGAGAGCCCAAACAGCTGATAAAATCATAACAATATTCTGTTTTCACTTGTAAACAGTGCATGATATGTGCATATTTCTCTCCTGATTCAGATGAGACAACTTTTTCAGAAACAGTGTTTTGAAGTTATAAACGACTTGATGGATTATATCATTACATTTTTTTTTGTATGAACAGGCCTTTATTGTGATTATGCCATTCAGATCCAACTAAATAAACTGACCTACGAAGAAACAGTATGGCAACATCTGTTTGAGCTGGCGGTGTGCATCATTCTCCTCAGTATCCAGTACCAATGCCAGCCCTGCATTTTCTTTCCTCTCCTTGGCATACATTTTGTTAGCTAAACTGGCAGGATAGACACTAAATTAGTCAGGTAGTGTTTGAAGGAATCAGCTTTTTTGTGTTGGCACCTGTTGCTTTGTTTGCCAGTAGGAATTGAGTGATGCAGCAAGTGTCTTCAAGCATTCCATGAAGAATTAACTGTGCAGCGATAGATTAATATCAGAACTAAACAATTTGCCTGAGGCAGAATACCTCGTACATGCTGGGATAAGTAAGCGGAAATAGATGGAAGAGATTTAGACACGCCATGAAAGATGCAAGGACTGGTGGTGCAGGCAGAACTATCAACGTCGGCCCCTTTAGAAATAAAGCCCCTCAGAGCTGATAAACAATAGCTGTATTTGTTTAGTGTTCAGTCAGTTCTGTCTGTCACTACTCTGCCAATATATCAAGTGATCTGATTGCTTTTCAAGTGGTTTATGTTCTCGAATCCTGGCAATAAAAAGAGCTGAGAAAGAGAGAGAGACTGTTCTTCATCTCACTATGCAGCACCGTCTGGGAATCTCAGTGGGAGGTTAATGGTCCATCAGTTTAGATCCAGAATTCCGTGTCTGAGTCTAGACATCATCTAAACACCCAGTTGCAGACGCAGACCCCCCTCATGCCTCGCTGAAGGAGAGTTTACACTGGGAAAAGAGTTAGTGATCCATAAAACTGCACACATTTAATAAAACATACAGGCTTTGTTGATTAATAGCCAGAGTTATTTGGTCTTAAGGGCTCTGTCATAGTGAGCTTGCTTAAAGCACTAGTGTCAGAAGGGAATGCAAGGCCTCTGCTTGTCATTTCCATCCAGTAATTTTTTGCACACACTAATTAGTTGTGTGAAAAAAAAAAAAAGATATTTCATATTCTGGAAACTGGTGGCTGTTTAAAGGTGTCAGGTCACACCATCATTACAGAGAAAACAACAAACAGCAGCGACAGAGCAGCGTGGACTGAAGAAAAAAGGCCTGAAAAAATTATTAAAAACCCACTTAATCCATCATGCAAATTTGTGCCAACATAGTTAGTCCAACACTTAAGTTGAGCAAAAAGTTAAAATTCTCTCTTTTACTTCAACCCACGTCATTTCAAATCTCTTTTCAGTTATTTTTTCAGTAAAGCACAAAAGGAATATTGGAGAAACTTAAAAAATTGGCTCCAAACGGACCAAAAAAAAATCCATATTTATTTCAAGTCTTCTGAAGCCATCTGACATATATCTTTAAGGAACAGGTGAAATTTTAAATTGTTACTCACAGAAAATGTCCTATCTACTGCATAACTGAAGCACACAAGTAATGGGGTTTGTGAGATTTTTTTTTTTTTTTAATGTTTTTGAAAGAAATCACTTGCTCACCAAGGCTGTATTTATTTGTTGAATAAAAAAAATAAAACAGTAACATTGTAAAATATTATTTCAATTTATTTTCAATTTACTTTATTCCAATGATCCTTTAGAAATCGTTATAATATGCTAATTTGGTGCTCAAGAAACATTTTGCATTATTACTAATTTTAAAACAGTTGTGCTGAACAATCACAATACAGTTTTTTCAGGATTCTTTGGTGAATAGAAAGTTCAAAATAACTGCTTTTTTTTAAAGAAATCTTTTGTAACAACGTAAAAGACTGTCACTTTTGATCAATTCAATGCATCCTTGCTGAATAAAGGTATTCATTTCTGTAATGTAAACTGGTGCATTAAATGTTCATTAACGTTTTAACTGCAAGAGCAGAAAGCTCAATATCTCTTTTGATTTTTATGTTTCTCACACACTTTCTCTACAGGTTAAAGCGTGGTGGCTTTAAAAATGAAGGAAAGCTGAGCTGAGGGAGTCACATCTGGGGAATGATTTCTAATCAGAATCAGTCACGCTGTATGCCACGGTTGTTTTTCATTTGTGTTCCCGCCTTGCTTTAAATAAGGAGCGTGCCTTCAGGACCCTGTCATGGCTTACAGCCCCGGTGGAGAGTGACCTGTTTCTCCTCCCTCTGCCCCTCGGTGAACCCCGTATCCTGCCGCTGAACCCCTGCACTCTTCTCTAACAGCCGTGGTGTTTGCTCGCTGTGGCTTTATTTCCACTCTTGCCCACCCAGGCCTCAGGGGAAAATTCCTTTAAGGGCTTAGAGAAGGTGGGATCCCAAATTGCAACATAGCGTTATCTACCAAGCTGAGCCTGTGCATGACCCACAAGCACACATACACACACAAAAATAAACATGTAAATAAATCATGGATTCTTCACGCACACAAGCTAAGCTGCAATTCAGATACTCTTCTGAGGGAATACAATAGCACAGCTACAAAAACTTGCGCACACGCATAAAAACGAGGCACCGAGGTGACATCTGCTGCAGCGTTTAAAGAGACAAGCGTATGCAGTGAAAAGAGAACCACATTCCAACACACTAGCACAAAATGGCTTTTTGTGCCCCGCAAATAAGCATTTTCAACAACTGTGAATGCGCAGAGTGAATGCGAAGCATCGTCATGTAACCTCGTGAACGTGAACTTGCAAAGAGAGGCAGCCGGAGGAGAGTTTCATGCCACCGCTGGATGCATCTGATTAATCATTTATTGCATGCTGCAGCAGATTACTGTAATTTGAGCTTTTTTTGTCTGTACAAACAAAGCACTGAAAACGTCACTTCCTGTAAACGGTGGCACTAAATGTCACTAAGAATACAGGAGAAGCCACTGAATATAATAATTTTCATATATGACATAAATTACTTGCACCTCAGAGCGAGCAGACGAGACACAATTAATGCGGTTATTACGTTCGGAGGTGGATGCCAGCTGTTTGAGAACGCAGTCATGTAAGACAGTTATACAGAAATACTTTGACGACAGACTTTGCTCAGGCTTTTCAGAATGACCATAACAACATATGGATGCTGTGCACGAGATCAGTCCGCTGGTTAGTCAAGTTATCCGTCATAGCGCAAAGTCACATGACTTTTTCGATGTGCATGGAGGAATTTATTCGGTAAATGTGTTTCCATCGTAGTTTATGCGCATTTTTTCTTACCGGATAAAAAATGTATCCTACTCAAATGTGCGCATAAGTTTGTTATGCGCATTTTTAGAATTTATGCGCATCTTAGCGTTTCCATCCAGCGTTTTTTTATGCAATAATACAAAATGCGCATACAAATAGGTGGATGGAAACGCAGCTACTGAGATTTTCTGTTTTCGTTTTTTCTCTTATGCCATTTTGGTTGACTATAGTTGACTATAATAACCTTGCCCTACTACACCATAGTTTAACTCACAAAAATTAGTGCTTTAAATCAAGGGGTTTCAAAACTGTGGGCCATACACACACACACACACACACACACACACACACACACACACACACACACACATATATATATATATATATAAAATTCAATTTTTGTAAAAATTTTACTTTAGGAATTAATTAAAATGTGTAAAAATTATTTTAACTTCACCCAACATTAACCAAATTTATAGGAATTAATTAATATTTACAAATATTTAATTTGAAAAACAAAACTACATGTAAAACTATATAACTGCCATTATATTTTACACAGGGGGTTCCTTTATAGGGGCTCATTAAATTTGCCATTAAAAATCCTTTCTTTAGATACTCATGTTAACAAGTCAATTATGATTACTGAGAATAAGTGAAGACCCCTAATACAGGGTATAACCCTCAAATCAGCCTTTTTCTAGCTCCTAAATTTTCCTAGACAAGTAATTATAATCAGAATTTTCACTTGATTACATGCTACCAAGTTCTAATACTTTTGTTTAGGTCACAGAGCACCAGACATAAACATTACTAAATGCAAAACTTTTCACATAATATTATTTTCTTATTGATGCAGTTCAACCAGTTTTTTTTTCTTTGATTTGATTTGTTTTGTTTTGTTTTATTGCATTTTTCGAAAATTTTTGCTGGTGTCAAACTGACCCAAAACAGAAAGAACCCCTCTTGATGAATAAAAAAAAGCAATGTCTATACATTAATTTGTAAATATTAATTAATTCCTATAAATTTGGTTAACGTTGGGTGAAGTTAAAATAATTTTGATTTTTTTTTAATTAATTCCTAAAGTAAAATTTTCCACAGTTTTGAAACCCCTTGATTTAAAGCACTAATTTTTGTGAGTTAAACTATGGTGTAGTAGGGCAAGGTTATTATAGTCAACCAAAATGGCAAAAGAGAAAAAACGAAAACAGAAAATCTCAGTAGCTGCGTTTCCATCCACCTATTTTTATGCGCATTTTGGATTATTGCATAAAAAACGCTGGATGGAAACGCTAAGATGCGCATAAATTCTAAAAATGCGCATAAAAAACTTTGTGGCATAATGCTGGGGGTTTTAATTAGTCTGGAGAAAAAAAAAGTTAATTTAAACACAATATAAAGATTAATAATAATAATAATAATAAAGTATTACACATCTCTAACTCAGTTTGTTCAATGTTGCAAATGCTTTACTTTATAACCACACTGCCCAAGACTATTTTTGCTATACATTCATTTATTGTAAACTAAAGGCAGTTCACACACTAAAACTCCATAGCAACTACTACACACTCCACAACCTTGCTGTCCACTCTGAAAAACACATCTTGCATCAGGCCTACCGCCCCTGGATTCCTTTCACTCTCTATTACTTCAAACTTCTGTGTGACAGCCTCCAGATTCCAGTAACAAAGCAATTTAGGCTGAGAGGAAGAATGCGGCTCTGAAGATGTAATTGGAGCACTGGGCTCTTGGCTCTCTAAAGCACATTGGTGGGGATATTAGCCTTGAGTGCCTCCCCTCACAGGCAGGCCTCATGGTGATGGATTTGGAAGTAATGTGTCCATTCACCTGTGAAATGCAACCAGACGGTTTACACTGGACCTGCAGATATGACATATTGAGCTGGGATATACAAACAGTCTGACTCTGGAGAAACAAACACACTGTCAGAGTGTTTGCAGTCAGGCGCATTAGATAAATGCAGTATGGACAAAATTACCTACTGAGAGTGTAACAGGGAAGAGGCATTTTAATGCATAGATATAAAGTAAGTGAGTAATTTATGCTACTCTAGCATCACTAATGTCTACATACACTGCATCCAGAAAGTATTCACAGCGCTTCACTTTTTCCAGAGTTTGCTATGTTACAGCCTTATTCCAAAATGGATTAAATTCATTATTTTCCTCAAAATTCTACAAACAATACCCCATAATGACAACGTGAAAGTAGTTTGTTTGAAATCTTTGCAAATTTATAAAAAAAAATCACATGTACATAAGTATTCACAGCCTTTGCCATGACACTCAAAACTGAGTTCAGGTGCATCCTGTTTCCACTGATCATCCTTGAGATGTTTCTACAACTTAAATGGAGTCCATCTGTGGTAAATTCAGTTGATTGGACATGATTTGGAAAGGCACACACCGGTCTATATAATGTCCCACAGTTAACAGTGCATGTCAGAGCACAAACCAAGCCATGAAGTCCAAAGAATTGTCTGTAGACCTCCGAGACAGGATTGTATCGAGGCACAGATCTGGGGAAGGGTACATACAAATTTCTGCAGCATTGAAGGTTCACAGAAGCATGTAGACACTTAATGGAAGAAGTTTGGCACAACCAGAACGCTTCCTAGAGCTGGCCTCCTGGCCAAACTGAGCAATTGATGGGGATTGGCCTTATCTGGTGACCAAGAACCTGATGGTCACTCTACTTGAGCTCCATGATAATATGTGCAGATGGGAGAAACCTACAGAAAGACAAACATCACTGCAACACTCCACTGATCTGGGCTTTATGGCGGTGTGGCCAAACTCAATCCTCTCCTCAGTGAAGACACATGAAAACACATTTGGAATTTGCAAAAAAAAAATTAAAAAAAATCTAAAGGACCCTCAAACTCTGAGAAACAGGGGGGATCACGTGACCCTTCGACGGCGATGCAGGCTTAGTCTTTCGCTCTGCTCACTTTGCCACATATTGTGTGATCCTGTCAGTAAAATTTAAACCACTCTGCATTCAACCCATCATGAGTGCTTCGGCAGACAAAGGGGATCGGAAAAGAGAGATTGAGCAATCGCCAATGAAGAAAAAATTCAGAGATTCCACCATCTCCAGAGAGAACCTCGACGATGCTATTGCTAACGGTGTTAAGCTAGCACTTAAAGAACAGCAAAGCACTTTGAATTCGGTGGTGAATTCGTCAGTAAGAGATGTGATGGACTCGATGCTGATTCCAGCATTGTGCGAACTGCGTGAGGACATGCAAGCGACCAACAAGTCTGTTAAAGAACTAAGAGAGGAGTTTGAGGCCATAGTTACCACGGCGAAGCAGACACGTGACTGCGTAGATTCTGTTCAGGCAGATACACGTGAGGATAGAAGGGCAGTCACGGACTTAAGAAATAAGCTGGAGCGACTCACCGAGAAGATGACGGATATTGAAGATAGGGGCAGGAGGAACAATGTTCGTCTGGTGGGGCTGCCAGAGGCAACGGAGGGTACCAATGCAGCTAGTTTCCTCAGAGTTAATCTTTCCAAGTGGATTCCTTCCTTGAGGGGCCGTGACATTGAGATTGATCAGGAGCATCGCGTGTATGACGGAGGGAGGGGCTCCGATCGGCCGCGCACTCTCATCTTCCGTGTACTAAGATGGCATGACAGATCGGAAATCCTGAAAGGTGCCAGGCAGGCTTATCCTGTGAAATGCGCACAGGACAATGTCACACTTCTATTTTTTCCCGACTTTAGTCCAGCTACAGCGATCAGGAGAAAGGCATTTAATCAGGTTTTGAAAAAGATGACAGCGCTTGATCTCCAGCCCTTCCTCATCTATCCGGCGGTAATTAAACTACGGCACAAAGGGGAACAGAAGAGCTTCGATTCCCCTCAGAAAGCGGAGGATTTTATCAGCTCCCTGACTCAGCAGCAGACGTATGCCGATGCTCTGCCGGGGGGTACAGCGGCCGCTGTCTCTCCGGCCCGGCGGGAGGAGCTTGATGGCTGGGACGGACATGGTCCTAGCTGCCCAGGGGGGGATGGTGGCAGGATGGACATGGACACTTGCTAGACCTGTTTTTTGCTTTTTCTTCTCCCCTCTCTCCTACTGGGATATTGTCCCTATATATCCCTATATATATTTATTTTTTTATTTTTTTTGGCTGTGTGAGCCTTTCGGGAGACATGTCTTGTGTTGGAGTGGATCGGTCACGAACCATCACTATTTTTTGTTGCTCAGTCAGACCTATGTTCTCGGTAATGTGCGGTCTGAGTTGTTCCTTGTTTATGGTTGTCAGTTGTTCATGTTTTTATGTTGTTTTTATTTTTATTTTTTACAACAGACATTTATACTTTTATTTATTTTACCTTATTTCTAAAGGCATTTTTCATCTAGGAGGTTTGATATCTAAAATGCACATCAGCGTTTACATGCTATTTACAGAATGGAGGTGCTTCTGTTTTTTTTCATTTATTGAATACAATCTTGGGATTACGAATATTCAATGCATACTCTAAATATTTTATCACTGAATGTGAATGGTTTAAATTCTGCTGTTAAACGAACCCGTGTGTTAGAATATTTACACCATAAATCTCTCTCATGTGCCCTAATTCAAGAGACACATTTAAAACAATCTGATGTGGCACGTTTCCAGAATAATTATTATAAATTAGCAGCTTTTTCCAGCGCTCAAAATAAAACTAAGGGGGTGCTTATCCTAGTTATCCGGAAGTTAAATTTAATGATTGAACACCTTGGTAGTGATGAGAAGGGTAGATTTGTTTTTATCCGATGCAAGATATATAATAATAGGTTAGCACTGGTCTCTATTTATGGTCCGAATGAGACAGACAGTGCATTCCTTACACAGATTTCCAAAACTCTACTTGAGGAGACTGATTGCCCTCTAGTGGTCAGTGGTGATTTTAATGCTGTCATAAATCCTGCTTTAGATAAATATCAATCTGATACAACAGCCAATCCATCCTCTAAATTGCTGAATAAATTTATCACTGAGCTTAACTTAATCGATCTTTGGAGAATTCAGAATACTAAAGCTAATGGCTTCACTTTTTTTCTAATAGACAAGACTTTCTCTAGGATAGACTACATATTTCTCAGCCCATCTTTAATTTCGTCTAATTCCTCCATCTCTATATTACCAATTTTATTATCTGATCATTCTGCTGTGTTGTGCAGTGTTCCTCTTTCCGATGTGAAAGCCAAGTCCCTTTAACATATCATATGGCACTTTAACATATAATTATTAAGCAATCAGACTTTCATTACTTCTCTAAAAGAATATATTAAGGAATTTCTTGAAATTCATATGCCCTCTGATGTGGATTCTCAAATACTGTGGTAAACGACTAAGTGTGCTATACAAGGTTTCTGTATATCTTTCTCTTCTACACTTGCCAAAGCGAAAACTCACCAGTTTACACAATTAGAAAATAAAATCCAATCATTACAAAATCTACAAAAACAACATTTTACTGAGCAACAGGCTACACAGCTGTCCTCTTTAAAAGAAGAATATGACTTACTTTCACACTCAAAGGCGGAATTTATTTTACATAGGACTAGGCAAAAATATTATTTCGAATCAGAGAGACCTAGTCATTTATTGGCCCTTAGGTTGAAAGAATGCGAGTCTAATGCATATATTAGTGCAATAAAATCATCGGATGATCAGGTCACCACGAATCCTGTGGCAATTAATGACATATTTAAAGTTTTTTTTTACACAAATCTGTATAAATCCGAAACAGATTTTGATGAACCAATTTGTAAGCAGTATTTAGATAAATTGGAACTGCCTCGGATCTCACAGATGGATAAAGAATCTTTGGAGGCCCCATTAAGTTTGGAGGAACTCCACGCCTCTCTAAAAATCCTTCAAAAGGGCAAATCGCGGGGTCTAGATGGTCTCCCCCTGAATTATATTTAGAAATTTGGGATTTGGTAGGGATACTTATGCTTAACTCATTTAATTTTGCAACTGAACATGGGGTATTTCATAGAGATCAAAAAACATCACTGATTTCATTACTTCTCAAAAAAGGGAAAGATCCATTAGATTGTTCCAGCTACAGACCGATTTCGCTTATCCCATGTGATCTAAAAATCTATGCTAAAGTTTTTGCTTCTCGTATGGAGAAGGTAATTCATAGTCTAATCAAGGAGGACCAAACTGGCTTCATCAAGGGGCGCAATGCATCTGACAATATGCGTCGACTCCTTCATATTCTTGACTTTGCGGACTCCCACCCAACCCCTTGTGCGGTCTTTTCACTTGATGCAGAAAAAGCCTTTGACAGGCTAGAGTGGAATTATATGTGGGCAGTTCTGCAATGTTTTGGCTTCGGTGAACACTTCATTTCTATGATTAAGACATTATACCACTCACCTGCAGCATCAGTCATAACTGGTAATATTATTTCCCCCTCATTCCCTTTACAGCGGGGAACGAGGCAGGGGTGTCCGCTTTCCCCCTTATTGTTTTGTCTATCTCTTGAACCCTTAGCACAAGCCATCAGGAAATCTGAAGTATCGATTAAGATTCATGATCATAATCATAGTATTTCATTATACGCTGATGATATTATTCTATATTTAGACCACTTTGATGTTTCAGTCTCTAGTATAATTAAGGAATTTGATAATTTTAGTAGCCTATCAGGATATAAAATAAATTGGAGCAAATCTGCTTTAATGCCAATTAACAATGTTAAGGTTAATTCTTCTATTCCCTCATGTATCCCTATTAAGGAATATTTCATCTATTTGGGCATTACCATATATAAAAACATTCATAAGATTGCCAGAGACAATTTTAATAACATTTTAGTTAAGGTCAAAAATGACATTCAAAGATGGAAGAATCTTAAAGTCTCTCTCCAAGGAAGGATCTCCACTGTTAAGATGAATTTGTTACCTCGATTTAATTTTTTTTCTCTATGCTACCACTTTCTCCCCCTCCAGGTTACTTTAAGGAGATCAACTCCATAATTTCTAAGTTTATCTGGAATGATAAATGTTCCAGAATTAAACTTACCACATTACAACATCCTAATAGTGCAGGAGGACTGGCTGTACCAAATTTTGAATTATATTATTGGTCGTTCCAGCTTAAGGCTCTTCATAATTGGGGTTGATCCTCAATCTACAGTTTCATGGAGGGTGATTGAAGCTGACAATGTTAAACCAAATAGACTTCAAGATATTTTATTTACTGGCACAGGAAAAAAAGGGGATAATTATAAATTTGGTCCGGTTGTGCCTAACTCTATTAAAATCTGGAAAACGGTTGAACGTCGGATAGGTGGACCATTCAAATTTTGTAACAGTACTCCTTTACGGCACAATTTTCATTTTGTATGCGGAAATCGTCCATTTGTCCAACCCTCTTGGTCTTCTTTAAGTGTAAACATGTGCGGTGATATATATGATAACCAGGGCCTCTGTTCATTTCAGACATTAAGAACCAAATTTTGTCTACCAGCATCCGCATATTTTGTCTTTCTTCAATTACGTTCTGCTCTCAAAGCGTATGGCGTTCCGTGGGCATCTTCTATTTCCTCTCATCCTATGCGGGACTGGATTACACCATCTGCTGGTCGGCCATCTGTTTCCTTAATATATAATAAAATGATTGATTGCATTACAAAAACTCTTTCTATTAAAACTATTTGGAATAGGGAATTATCTGACCTTAATTTATCTGTCGACTGGGAGAGGGTGTGGTCTAATCTCAGTTTAACATCTAAAAATCTGGCTCATCGTCTTATTCACTTCAAAGTCATTCATAGAGCATACATAACTCCTTACAAAAGATTTAAAATGAAACTACAGTCAAATTTGAACTGCCATATATGTAACACTATATCATCAGGCACTTTTCTGCATATGTTTTGGGAATGTCCTGTCGTCATCAGTTTATGGATACATGTAAACCTGGTTTTGTCATCATTACTGCAAATTGATTGGTCTGTTAACCCAAGTTTGTGTCTTCTTAATGATGATTCTGGTCTCTGTATTAGTTCAATGCAAAAGAGAATGTTGTTTGCTGGTTTTACAGCTGCGAAGACAATAATCCAGAACTGGTTAACACCACACATGTGTGGAAAAACATATTGGATCCGTAGCCTCCTGCAAATAGTGACTTGTGAATGTGCAACGGCGCGAGTCGGTGGGGCCAGGCCTTCGACCATTGATGCTTGGCAGTGTTTTTTGTTTGATATACGTGATTATATAAAGGAGTGACTTTTGTGTTTTTATTGTCCTTCCTTCTCTCCCTCCCTTTTGACTGGACTTTGAGATGTTGAGTATGTGTCTGTTGTTTTGTTTTGTTATATTTTGAATGCTGTGTTGTGTTATGTTTGAAAAAAAATAAAAAAAATTTGATAACAAAAAAAAAAACTCTGAGAAACAAGAGGTGATAAGATAATTGCCAAATGATGATGATCAAAGCTTGTCGCATCATACCCATACAGACTTGAGGCTGTAATTGGTGCCAAATGTGCTTCAACAAAGTATTGAGCAAAGTATTGAGTTGTTTTTATTTTTAATAAATTTGCAAAGATTTCAAACAAACTTCTTTCACACTGTCATTATGGGGTACTGTTTGCAGAATTTTGAGGAGAATAATTAATTTAATCCATTTTGGAATAAGGCTGCAACATAAAATGTGAAAAAAGTGAAGTGCTCCGAATTCTTTCCGGATGCACTGTAAGTGTTACAGTGTATAAAAAAATCTTGTTCAATCTAGTTTGAACCACATGTAAAAATAAAAGAACTACAAAGAAACATACTTTTTATGAAATGGTATGCAGGGTTTTTACAGTTTACTAAAACTAAAACCATTTTTGTTACTTGAACATTAGCTAAAACAAAATTACATTTAAATATATATATATATATATATATATATATATATATATATATATATATATATTAGTGGTGTCAAAATTAGCGCGTTAACGCAGGAAATTATTTTTTTCAGATTAACGCGTTAAAAATATTTTACGCAATTAACGCAGGGGCGGGGCTAGGGTTGGCCACCCCATTCACAACTGCTGCCTCTGTCTCTTTTTTCTTGAAAAGGATTGCGTTTATTTAGATGCAGAACGTCTTTATGACCACATCAAACGGGAGACGTTTCGGACGCATGCTCTAACATCGCCTCCGCGCCAGGCACGAGTCAAACGAGCGAGCGCGGAAAAGATACTGTGCTCGTAGCGCGCTCTTCAAATACACGCACAAGGCGCCGGCGCACGCTGTAGCCTGTATCATTTCATATCAAACAGCGAAAGAAACTACGTGCATGCAATTTCATAGTTATGCCGTAAGTTAAGGCATGAAGTTACCAAAAAGGTGATTAAAGCTGCCTTAAAACTGTGCCCATGCATGCAATATGTTATATATGCGTCACATTTAAGAACATGTCTCTGAAAAAACTGTCCGGAGGCACCCCAGCACTGTCTCCCTCATCTAACACACCCGATTCAACTCAGCACTAATATATATATATATATATTTCAGCTATTTGTGAAGGCAACATTCCTCATTTTTATTTTGTTTAACTTACCTAAAACTGAAATTAAATTATTCTGCCTTAAAACTGTGCCCATGCATGCAATATGTTATATATGCGTCACATTTAAGAACATGTCTCTGAAAAAACTGTCCTGAGGCACCCCAGCACTGTCTCCCTCATCTAACACACCCGATTCAACTCAGCACTAATATATATATATATATATTTCAGCTATTTGTGAAGGCAACATTCCTCATTTTTATTTTGTTTAACTTACCTAAAACTGAAATTAAAAACTATATGTAGACATATAGACAAACTATTAAAAGTGACAAAACAACACAATTACTAAATTAAAATGAAAACTGGAAATATAAAAAACAAATACTAATTCAAAATATTTGCACACTCTGCATGCTCCTCTGACCATCAATGGTGCAACCGTGGAGAGAGTGAGCAGCACCAAGCACAGCAGCGTCTCTACTTCCTCCGCAAACTCAGAAGAGCCAGAGCCCCGGCCCCCATCATGTACACCTTCTACAGAGGCACCATCGAGAGCATCCTGACTAGCTACATCACTGTGTGGTATGGCACCTGCAACGCGTCCTGCCGCAAGACCCTTCAACGGATAGTGAGAGCAGCTGAGAAGATCGTTGGTGTCTCTCTCCCCTCCCTCCAGGACATCTACAGCACCCGTCTCACCCGCAAAGCCCTCTGCATTGCAGGTGATCCCACCCACCCATCACATAGCTTCTTCAGTCTGCTGCCATCAGGGAGGAGACTGCGGAGTCCCCAGGCGAGGACCAGCAGACTGAAGGACAGCTTCATTCATCAGGCTGCCAGGAAGCTCAACTCTCTCCCGTCTCTCCCCCCCTCCTCTCTTTTGCCCCATGCACCATTGAACTCTGACCCCCCTCCCCCACACACACACACACACACATACACTGTGACCAGCACCAGTCACTTTGTACAGCATTGGACTGACCTCATTCAACTACCTCTTCTGACAGTTTTAATAAAGACTGCTCTTTTTGTCACTTTAAATAGAATAGATTGATAGGCTCTTTTGCACTACACCATTTATATTCTGCACTGTTTGTTTATTTCACTGGTTTGCACTCTATCTACCATGTGCCTTGTGCTAATTTATCTATTTTTTATTATTATTATTTTTTTACATGTCCTTATTTGTATATTTGTAATAGTTGCATTTTATGTATGTATGTATATATGTATATATACTATATATATATATATATATATATATGTGTGTGTGTGTATGTATGTATGTATGTGTATATATAGACTTTGACTTTGACTTTTCTGCATGTTTCTGATTACCATTTAATCAGACTGCAGCGATGTTGATAGTTTAGATATTTCTTATGTATATATTCAGTCACAAGTCTGCAGATGTCTGTTGGATGTTTTAGTGTGATTGCCGTTAATTGCTCACTCCACATTTACACAAATCTCTATGGCGCTTGAATCCCTCATTACAGCTGCATGAGGCCTGTACCACAAACACACTCACGTAAATGCACTTGAACACAATCACATGCATTTCGACCAAAATAAATATATAAATCACAATCTCAAGTATTCACATTTGTCTGTCCTCCCAAGGCACTGTTCAACATTATTTATCAAGTGTTTCATTTTTGGGTACAGTGGAATTAATAAATCATATTTGTTCATACATAAATAAAACTGGATGCAAATAAGCAGGTCTGGGATCTTTGTAAACCAACAAGAGATTTGCCCCATCAATATTTAAATAGCTCATACACATCAGTCAGACTGAGAAGCTGTGATAGAGTTTGACGGAGAAGACTCTTCGATCAGTAGACTTGTTATACCTGACTGACTGCTGCTGCTGTCTGAAACCCCATCAACTGACAAATAAGGACTAGCATTTATCATCTTATAAATGAGTATGCATCTATTATCTCTTGAGCCACTAAACACACACACCACTATCTCCATTCATGATCTCACAGAGCTGTAATCAAATACACTCTGCTATACCTGAGAGGCATAATTTATTTCCCATTATACAGATGATATTATTAGATGAAACAATTTGAAAAGTAACATTTGACAGGGATTTAAAACTTTAAGATGTGTAGAAGAGAAATGTTTTAGATGGCATCAAGTATTCCATTTTATCCTAAAATTCAATACAATTGCCATTGGCTAGTACTTTTTATTAGCTTATTCGACAGACTATATAGTCAAATACGTTGTGCAGCCAGTGATATGAATAGGAATAATTCGATAAATGTGGTGTAAAGACACGAAAAGCACTCAATGATTGGCAAGCTAACCAGCTCGAAATTTAGTCGCATATGGAGTGATTTACTCACAGAGGTTAGCATATGCTGTATTTTTTTTTATGTAAACAGATTGGTTGTGTATGATTAATAAGAATGGACATATCCTACAAAAAGTTAAAGCTTGAAACTCTTTTATTAATTAAAAGTTTAACTATTTACATAATTTGAGGTAAATATTTCAATGATTCATTTTAGATGTGATTTTAAAGAATAATAGGGCGGTATAACGTTCTTAGCAAGATCTCACCTCATTCTCACCAGTTAATCTACGATCTCTTAAAGAGCTTTTACGCTATGCCAAACTGAGTGAGTGTTTTGGGGAAAAAAGTGCAAACGTTCAGGTATTACCCTCAGGAGTGTGCGGAGCAGAACTACAGCCCTGTAATTTAATTTTTCCCTCTTGTAATGAAATGCCAGCAGTTTGCATTTTATTACAGCATTAGGTCTTTTTCCACATGCCTCTAAAACAAACAGTGATAACAAACAGAGGCATGCAACGCTATTAGCAACAGGTAAACATAACCTGCAGGTGTAGTCACTGTAGGGATTACTGATCACATGTGTGTATGCATTTTCATGAGAATTCTTGCCATTATGTGAACACAGCTGCACTGCCAGAGTTCTTCTAAAGGTGAAAAATATGGATAGTGTTCTGCATCATCTATTTAAGTTTAAAGGGGTCCTATTATACTTTTTCACGTTTTGAAACACTGGACTATGGTATAAATAAATTCAACTGTATAACAGTTTCACTGCAATTCATGTTATAATGTTAGAATTAAAGAACAATAACCATAATGCATATTACCGTTGCACTTATCTGTACATAGTAAATGCAGTTATTTTTAAGCGGTTGTTGATCCTATCTAAAACGTGATTTAGCCAAAAAAACAACAACAACAACAACAACAGAGACGTTACCACTCTATATGTCTTGCAATATCGTGCGTGCAAAGGTTCTGCGTGATCCTCTTGTTCAATATTCTCTGGGTCTGAATCCGGCTCAAATTGATATGGCATTATTGACGCCAGACGGAACTTGCTGCTTTGGCAAGCAGTACTGAAACACTGTCTAAGCTGTTCGCCAATCACAACGCATTGAGACAGCTAACTAATTACAACACATTTCTTTTTTCGGAAGGCGGGCCTTCATCAAACCCGGAACTAATCGAGCCGTTTGTGCCAGGGGTTGTGGCTAGAAGGGATACATCTCCAACCGGAAATGAACAATGAAATTAATTTTCTAACAATTAGATTGTGTTTTATTAACGTCTACACCTACCCCAACCCTAAACCTAACCCTTACAAGAATGGAAAAAATAGTCATTATTGTTGTACAGTGTGAAAAAATTACGCTGTATTGATGTGCTCATGCCCAGTAGCCCCATACGTATCCCTTCTAGCCTTAACCTGTGCCAGGCTGGGGAGAGAGGTATTGTAATAATGTAAATTATGTGAAAAATAATGCGTTTTTCGAACCATCAAGCATGAGAGCATGTTCTAGTACACCCCCAAAACAAAATCAAGACTTTGTAAAAGAGCATAATAGGACCCCTTAAATGTTTGTAGTGATCATAATTCTGATACCTAGTCATGTAGCTTCCTTTAAAATATAGTTGCCATAGTAACATTCTAACACAGTTAAAGGAGTCATCGGACGCCCATGTTGCACAAGTTGATATGATTCTTTAGGGTCTTAATTAAAAGTCTATAACATACTTTGATTAAAAATTCTCAATGGTAGTGTAAAAACACCTTTTTTACCATGTCAAAATCAGCTCTGTTTTCAGCAAGCCGTTTTTTATGCCATGTTGCTTTAAATGCTAATGAGCTCTGCTGACCCCGCCCCTCTCTTCCGTGGGGTGAGGAGCAGTACTATTTACTTTAGCCACGAAACTGGCTAACTAGTACATTATTAGGAAAGACGATTTGCAAAGATTCATAAAAACCCTTATACTTACTTCTTCTGTAGGTGAGGCTGGATCACGAAAGATTCGCGAGAACATAGACACACTTAGGCAGATTGGGGATCGGCGCATTCACTTCAAAGCGAAAGTAACGTTAATCCTCTGTGTCTTCAGCAGCTCAGATGTCGGGAGTAAATGACGACTGCTATACCTATTCATTATTACATCCAACAACAAAGCACCTCAATCGCTTAATCCGAGACATCTTGTCTTCCCCTGCACCGGAGTCGACACAATGGTGGTCGGACTGTTTACAGCTCACTCAGTTCACTCAGCTCACTCAGGTAAGATGGCCTTGTCAATCAATTATCGTGGGAGGGGCATCATTCTGACAGGAATCTCAGAACAGCCTGATTTGAGAAAGGGGATTTTATAATAGGGATTTAAAAAACCACTGGGTGGATTTTTATAATTATAGGATGAATGTGTACACACACTTACAACACATATTTATGTTCAAACAACTTGAAAAGTGAATTTTGCATCCGATGACCCTTTTAAATTCAGTTAGTTGCCTTATTTAAGTAGAAATTCACACTACAGTCTTGTAGCAGCCATTCATCTTGTGATCGTCTGTAGAAAGCATTGTCTGTAAGTTTTTATGGTTAATTTGTATTTAATTTGTTGAAATTATAGTTTCTAAAGCTATTAAATAACTATATACCATAAATGACACTAAAAAGGAGATATTATTGTGTTGTTAGAGATAACTATAGCTTCACTATACTTCTTTCTGTAGTTTCACTCTGTTTCAATTTACACATTCAACGTGGTGTGGAATAAAGCGGCATTCTCCCACAAGTCTACATGTTGGAAAGAGTTTATCTATCTGTCTAACTTCGGGAAGAGAGACATAAAAGTGAGGGCAGAATAGATAGTAAATGCATATTTTGAAACAGGCTTTGAATTTTGAATTGTTTCTGAGCTCTTGAGAGGTCCCATGCTGGAATAAAGAAAGGTTTCCACTTTTTAATCCATCAAATAAAATTACTGCTCTACACTAATGGATATGTATGTAACAGGAGCAGGATCTCATTTGGTTCTATTTCAGTTAGTGATTGATTTCACTTACTTGATTAAGTTCAAATCAAAACAGTGGTGATCTCTCCATATTATGTCAGCCTCACTTAAACATAATCATCCACTATTATTAGCCAGTGGCTGGAGTCAGTATTTTTCCACTGTTGTGGCTAGCAATCAGTTTGGGGTAGCATTGAGATTTTAATTAATTTCAAACATAAAAAATGTGTTTAATCATACAATAATGCTGAGTTGTTTCAACAGCTGTCCAGGCAAGGCAGCAGTAATAAAACAAGTAATGCTGAGAGAAACTGACAGTTTCAGAAAAGAAGCTCATGCAACAAAAAATTAACAAGGTCAGGTCAGCTTATGGTGATCAGCAGCACATCAACTTGTTTTCCGTCACAAGACAGGCAGAAAACTATTGTATATTAGTTAAAAATTAGTCATTATATTGTACTTATAATAAATGCAATCTTAAATGAGTATTAATTCAGGGCCCACATCCCCAACCCCAAAAGCTGCAACACATCAGACAATGAATAACAACGCTTAAATAGCACCACAAAATATTGCATCCATAGGCTACTGAATTAAATGTCGATTCAAGTGCATGTAAAACTTTTACAATGTGAGGTCTGTTTCGCAAATAAAACATTTGTTTGCAAAACAAATTATTGCACAAGTTATATAATGACCAAACTGTACTCTATGCAAAGGCAATAATACGACAATAACATTGCTATCAGACCACAAATGTTTTATGAGGATTGCAGTAAGAACATCAATGTGGGATATGACATCATCATCACCCATATATGAAAATTAAGAGCAATGCTGTACTATCAAACACATACTTTACTCTCTGTCAAGTAAAGGCAGCAGGACAGCGTTAAGGTATATACAAACATACAAAATCAACTCTTAACATTATAAAACAATTTGTTAAACCGATAATGTATGCCTTTCACTGCAGGGCAGCAGGTCATAAAACAGGTCTTACCTCATGTTGATACAAAAGTGCTGATGTACAGAATTAGGTCTCAGAAGTATCCACTAAGTACCAGTTCACACAATAGGTTTGTTTGCGTTCAACTGCGCTGTTTTTTATTTATTTTAAATAGTTTTCTGTGTAAACATGCGACAGGCGCGTACTCGCTGCTCTTCACCATCTACATCACACACGATGCATTTTTAAAACGCCAAGTTGTTCAACTTGCGCAACTCATCGGCGAAAAAAATAAATGGAAGGGAAATTGCCCAGCCCGTGCTGTTAATGTTAGTCTACTAAAATTAATGCGAGTATGCTACTTGCATGCAGATATTCAAAGTAATTTAAGTGCATGAAATAATAAATTAGCGAAGATCATAACGCTGTTCTGTGCAGTAGGCCGCCTATACTTCACTGTTAGACATTTCAAAGGGTTTTTACAGTAACTTACTGGCAACACTGTTGCCAGTAAGTTACTGAAATTAAGATTTAAGCCCCGTTCACACCAAGCACGATAAGTGATTCCAACGATATCGTTTCTCTGTGCCTTTATCGTTATAGTTGTGGTGTGGAAGCTGCTATTCTTTAATACTGAGAACGATTTTTAGAACTATATCTTTATCGCTATCGTTATCGTTATCGTGCTTGGTGTGAACGGGCCTTTACAGTAGCAAACTGTATTTGATTTACAGTTGCAAACTGTACTGTTTTACAGTACATTTCTGTAAATAAAATCCAATTCATCAGTATACTGTAATTCATTCATTTTACTATAGATTTCATTAGATTTGATCATTTTTATATAGGATTCATTTTATTTTTACTCTACATAGGTACTACTGGCATTCAATTAAAACAGACACAATAATTACAAAATATAAAATTATTTATTTACTTTGCATGTATAACACTTAAAATTACAGTCTTCCAATGCTGGAACAGTGCATCTTCACCATTTCTCCTGTCTTAGGACGTTTTGCAGTGCATTATGTTGTATCCACTGGATTTATCCTCACAACGAATCTTTAGGCAACAGGAACATAATGGGGAAAAAAGACAAGCAGCCAAAGAATACACAGCCATCTGCAAAACCAACCCAGGTGCTGCTCCAAAACGTGGCTACCACCTTTGCTCACCATCCACTTTGTTAGTGACAGAAATATCTTCTCTGAAAAACAAGTAGAAATAGCACACTTTTAAAAGGCAAACCTCATATAGAATACACAAACCTCTCAAAACCATAGTTATTCTCTTACCATGAATTATCAGTCTCAGGGGCTGGCTGCCCAGGTAGCCAGCGGAATCGGGCCGAATACGGCTGAGTGTCGGCTCACTCGGCTGTGTGCTGGCAGCGGCTTGCCAGAAGTGAGCCAGATCCGGCCCAGTAATGGTTGCCAGATTTGGTTAGGTTTTGGATCTGTGGATCTGGCCCGATTCTGGTTGAGAAACAGCGCATTTAGCCACATTCAGCCCGACTGTGGGCCACAAGTGTCAGTCCTAAAATGACAAAAAATCAGGTTTTACTCCTTGTGTGAATATTTGGTCCCCACAATGGAGGTTAAACCTGTACACACAATCAATCAATTAGGCTGAATTATAAAATTACAAATATATTTTTAAACAAAACGCTTTAGAGTTGTCAAACCTTTTGCCTGTCAAAGTTATTTATTAAATTTTATTTTAATTTTTATTTATATTAATTTTTAGGCTGACCTCAAATGGATTTGCTTATAATTAAAAAAAATTCTCTTCATCTAAATCAAAACTTTCCGACTGTGTGTGATTGCAAAAACTGATACATCAGTAAGAAGTGGTAAACTTTTACAAAATATGATTTCAGATGTTATAATAGTGATTTTATTATGTCCAAATAAAAGTCCCACAGCAAAACTTAAGCTATGGGTAGAATGAGTCAATAAGTGATCCTCTGCTGCCATCTGAAATCAGTGAGTGAAACTATATTAATAACTGTAACTATATATATATATATATGGGTCATTCTAGAATTGGGCGAGTACGGTAGTCTTTAGCCTCACGTCCTTTATGAATGGCATGGCATTGGCTTTGGAGGAATGGCGGCATGCATGCTGAATGCCAAATGGGTGGCTGTGATTTCTCTTTTTGGAGGTAAATAAGTTTTGTTTTATTTGTTGTCAGATGTAACATTTTTTATGCAGGATATTTTGTATAATCATGTGCCTTAAAATATCTTGTGCAGACAGCATTTAAATATTGCACGTTTGCACCTGATATATTGGGGGGTGTTGAATCATTTTGGTTTCAACTTGCTACCAACCAAGCCTATTATCTGTTTTAGAACTTCTGTCGAGCTGTTAATAAATGACGATTATATGGATGATTTGAGTAGAGTAAATCATTACTTGTCATAGATGGGCTTTACATACATATATATATATATATATATGTATATATGTGTGTGTTTTTATTTATTTATTTTTTTACCAGGGAAAATATAACGAGCTAATGACTTAAATGTACATCTCATATGATTAAAAATAAATAAATAAATAAAATAAAAAAAGATATAAATGTAACTTTGACTATTTTACACCTCACGTGCAACGCCCGCGAAAGAACCAGAGGTTATATAAGCTGCGGTCCGTCACATCACGCGCAGTCGCGCACGCACAGCCGGACTCTGTCTGAGTGGTCGTCGCCTGAAGGTAGAGCTTTCCTAAGGTAAAGTATTTTTTGTGTACATAAGTATAAAATCGACGGACTGTCATTTAAATGTACCACAAGCTTACTGTTTACATAAACGAGTCTTTCCGTCTTTATTTTCCACGGCCCGCTCTTCAGCACCGTTAATTACCGTTAATGCCGTTATATCTGTATGACATAATTTGCGCAGATCTGCTAGAATTGAGAAAACCTCCTTTCGTTTCACATTCGTGTCGGTTAAGGTAACTTTAGTTTAGCCTATATATTAATTTTACAATTATCATTAATCATATTTTCACATTTAAGCAGTGTTGTCTCACCGATTTGCCTGAGTGAGAGCGCGAGACACTAACGCCCACTGAACGCGCACTCTCTCTCTCTCTCAGCGTGTGTGATAGAGCGAGCGAGAGACAGTAGACTCTCACAAGCCTTATGAGAAGATGATGATAATAATAATAATAATTCTGCTTTTTAATAACACAGAATTACAATAAAAGTAAAACATGCATGCATGTACACCAGGGAAGAAATAAGTCATATTCAAGTAAAATTATAATTATTTTCAATAATGAAAATATTTATTCTTTTTTCTTTCTTTTTTCAGATTGTCATCCGATTGTTGTAAGTGATCAGTCTAGCAGTCATCCTGCATCTTGGATTTGCCATGTTCAGTTTGTACAGATATATGCATTATCTTATATTGAGTGATGCTTTTTCTTTTTCTCCCCTTTGTTTCTGTGTCAGTAGCTGCTGCACCCCAAAGCCTCCACAGAACTTGTCACAAGTCTTTGGCTTTGTAAGTATATTTTTTCAAGCTGACTGTCAAACATTTTCTCAATATTTTTTTATTTAGGTTCATTAAATATATGTCATGCAGCAGTTATTTATTTATTTATTTAACAGTCAAGCATCATCTGATCTTTTTTAAAAGTTATGTATTTTGTAGTTTGTTTGTGAATTTTAGTTATTATTTACACAACATATTATGTGAATGGTGTAGTAATTGTCCTGCTACACTTCTTCTAATATTTTTGTGATTGCTTTTTTATATTTTTTTATCAGACTTGTCAAGATCATCTGAAAAGAGTTCACTTGTGCCATGTAAGTAATTGAATGTTATATTTTGCTATAGAGTAGATGTGTAAATATATGGTTTCTTTTAGGATATTGTAATCAGATGGGCTAGGACATAATATCTTAAGATTAATTTTCTTGTACTGTTTGAGTCAGGGTGTTGTAAGTGGTCAAGTAGTAGTGACCATGCAGGGTGGCCAAATTTTTATAGACCTTTTTCTTTTTTTGTCATTTTAAACTGTAAAACTGTATTAGTTTTAAATTAAATCTACAACATAATAATGTCTGCAAAAAGTGAAAAAGTACTCTGAATTTCTGATAAATGTTTGACCACATAACATAATATATAATTTTTTTTTTTTTTTTCTTCATCATCTTCCTACCTGGTCTTTATGGATAACCAGCTTCATGTTTAAAATAGGCAAACTATATACACATATACCAGACTATATACACACATACCAGACTGACACACACACATACACACCCCTTACTTTTCACGCTTTACATGTTACCCTTGAGAGATATTATTAGGAAACATGGTGTTAGCTTTCACTGTTATGCTGATGATACTCAGCTCTATATTTCTTCTCGACCCGATGAAACTTATCAATTTGCAAAACTAACAGAATGTATAGTTGATATCAAAAACTGGATGGCTAGCAATTTCTTACTGCTAAATTCTGAAAAAAACAGAGGTGTTAATTATTGGACCAAAAACTTTTGCATGTAATAACCTATCTAATTCTTGACGGCTGCTCTGTAAATTCTTCGTCATCAGCTAGGAACCTAGGCGTACTTTTTGATAGCAATCTTTCTTTCGAAAAACATGTTTCTAGCATTTGTAAAACTGCATTTTTCCAGCTTAAAAATATATCTACGCTAATATTAGTCTGTTTCTTTCTTATTCCAAGGTCACCGTAGCCACCCAGATCCAGACTGTATCCAGATCAGATGGTGGATCAGCACCTAAAGATGACCTCTACAGCCCTGAACGTCAGCGCAGACCAGGACATCTAGATGAGCCCCAGAGATAGACTGCTGCAGCCTAGATTTAAACGGCTGATTTTGTCTGACCAGAGGAGAATGACACTATTCCGACAAACTATTTCCCCGTCTAAATACTGTAAAGCTGATATAAAGCCACCCAGCTTTATATCAAGCTGATGTAAAGCTGCTTTGACACAATTTGCATTGTTAAAAGTGCTATACAAATAATAGTGACTTGACACACACATATACACATATATATATTTATTGATGTATTTTTCTGCAAATACTGCAGTGTGCTGGATGGAGAAACTGAGAAGTTTATAAACAGATGGCATGGAAGAAGAGAGTAGGTCCTACAACAAAGAAATTCTTCTTAAGGTATGCTCCAAATTTACCATTGAGATCACTGAGATCTGACTGTCAATATGTGTCCCCTCTTTATCTCTCTTTCCTTTTTTCTGTCCCTCTTTTAGGATAAACTTGAGGTCCTGGGAGTTCTTAGAGGTTCTAAAGTGTTTTTATGCATTTGTTGATGTCAGTTTTTCAATAATAAATTCAAATAAATTCTCATATTTTTACATTTATATGGTGTCATTCTTACTTGGGGGTATTGAGGGGGGAACTGCATGTGTGTTTGTGTGTGTGTGATATTTGTGGAAACAACATTGTTAAAAAAAAGACTGGAGGAAGTCTTTAATAATACATTTTTTGTAGTTTTAAGAGAACCAATTAATTACATGAACAGTTCTTATCCATGTAGGCTATATAGCAAACAAGCTAATATTGTTTGGGTAAAATTTGTTGTTGTTATTAATTAAATAAATATTGGTTTGTATTTTTACATATATTTCCATTTGGAATCCAGACTCGGGCCAGTACTGGCTAATTGTATAATCTATGCTGGTGTGATTTTGGCCCGATGCCGGCAGTGTCGGCTCAGTTTCGGCAGCCGGACTCGGGCCAGCGTACTCGGGCCGATTCTGGTGCGTCATTCACTCCCGTAATTCACAAGAGTCCGGCAACCGCATCCGGGCCGAGTTATTTCTTCCGGCTTGCCGGATTTGGGCCTTATCGGGCCGGATCGTTTTGGCTACCACGTCTTTCTTGATGCTTCATTGCAGCTGCCTTTAAAACACAAATACAAAAAATGTAGTAAATCTTAAATTCCATTACAAACTATAACAAACTAATTCTAAAACTAGAAAGGAAGCTAGCCATAAAACTTGTTTAACTTAGCTAACATACGATTTTATTTTCTTAATAGGCTACTGGCCAACATTAACTACTAACACCTGAACAAAATTTCACATTAGTTAACCTAATGTTAACATAAGATGAGCGTTGCTCGTTAAAAATAATTTTAATTCGGTAACTTCATTCAATAAGCTGACAAAAGTCATTTGAAAAGACAGCACAGTTTACCATAGTAAAGTTTGTAACCGCCATGTTGACGAATGCATGTTACTATGGGTTAAACTGGTGTGCAAAAATCTGACACAAACACACAGACATAGTTAACGTACATATATTTTTACCTTGCTTGCTGGTCTTATTCTCTCGTAAGGTGCATCGACAGACAGCGCAGATGTTCTCCGGAGCTCTTCCACTCTCGCGGGTTCATCCGCGGGCAAAACCCGTGGCGCTGCCCCGCTGCTTTCGTGTCTTCCTCGGACGCGAGTGGCGCGGCGCGGCGCGACTCTATAAAAGACAATATAGAACCCATTATATATACTATATACAGTGGATGCGGACAGTAAAGTGATGCCCCGCTATATTTCTGACGTACAGATGTACTCCAAGCGCTCACGCTGTTTCTGACAGGAAGGACAAACGGATTTTCCAATCATTACAAGCCATGTAACATCCAGTGTAGTCAGTCCCAAGCTGTTGCGGCATTGTAGACGCGGTGTAGGGCAAATCGTGTCAATCCAAACGTAAGAAATGAGGACAATAAAACGACCTCAATGGAATGGCACCAAAGAGACCATTACAGCAAATACAGTAGTACACATCGATTTAAAAAGATACAGTAAGTCTCTGTATGTGGGGTCTGACATCACAGAAAATTCCCATGATGCAAAGGGTATTACAGTTATTTACTGTAAAGGGAATGTATTATACTGGGTGATATACAGTATATAACTCTGGAACTTACAGAACTGTCTAACAGTGTTGATTCTGATTGGCAGCGAGATTCTTGATAAATTGTAGCAAGAATAACGTACAGGTAATGTTCAGGTAAAATCATAAAATAGATAAAATTACATTTCAAATTAATAGCTACTTAATGTTATATATCCGGGCAGTAATTCAATAAGTATGTTTTAATAGGGAGCCCCTATATGGGAGATTAAGGACCACTCCTACAAAAAAAATAAAAAAATGCATTTATGAAAAAAAGCATTTATGCATGCTTTTGTGCACATTTGAAAAACAAACGTTTACATATGACCAGGCAAGTTCATGTCTAAATTGAAAGACAATGGATATTTCCAAGCCTGAGGGTGAAAGCTACTAAAATGGGAATACAACCGTAAAAGAAATGAGCCCCAGAGTGAGCAATAACTGGCAGATCAATATGACCAGGGGAAGAGGAAAAGAGAGAAGAAGAAATGTCTTTAGAGCCTCTCCTCTTTAACTGCATCTGAGAGCCATCAGATGAAACACACAGGACTTGTCCCTCAATTGCTCATTTAAGGTTCTGTGCCTATCTCGACTGTAAAACACACATGGCCAGATGTCACTGAGAAGAGAGGTTATAACCTTCTGCTTTGAAGTTGTTATAATGTCCATTGTCTTTCAGGAGAACCCCCCCTGCTCTCCCCCCACTCACCATCATGAACAGCACTGTGACTGCAGTGGAGTCATTCAGGTTCCTGGGCACCACCATCTCCCAGGACCTGAAGTGGGACATTCACATAGACTCCATTGTGAGAAAGGCCCAGCAGAGGTTGTACTTCCTTCGCCAGCTGAGGAAGTTCAACCTACCACAGGAGCTGCTGAAACAGTTCTACTCTGCCATCATTGAATCCGTCCTCTGCACATCAATAACTGTCTGGTTCAGCTCAGCTACCAAATCTGACCTCAGAAGACTACGGAGGGTAGTCCGGACTGCTGAGCGAATCATTGGTACAACCCTCCCTACTCTCCAAGAACTGTATTTATCCAGAGTGAGCAAAAGGGCTGGCAAAATCACTCTGACCCCTCACATCCAGCACACTCCCTCTTTGAACTGCTGCCGTCTGGTCGACGCTACAGAGCTCTGAGCACCAGAACGACCAGACACAGGAACAGTTTCTTCCCCCAAGCAATCCATCTCATGAACACTTGACATTAACGTGGAACACACAACACTATTTTACAACTATTTATTCACCACACATACATATATAATATTTTTTATTTTATTTTTTTCCATTTCAAATTTGCACATGTCAGACCTGTACACACATGATTGTCTGTATTGCATAGTGTTTTTGCTATTTTGTACATTGCCTATTTGTATATTTGTATATTGTTCTCTTGTTGTCTGTGTCCTGTCCCGTTGCTGTCATTCTGTTGCACTGTGGAGCTTTGTCACTATAACAAATTCCTCGTATGTGTAAACATACCTGGCCAATAAAGCTCATTCTGATTCTGATTCTGATTCTGAATATGAAAATGAACAAATATGGGCAAAATAAAATATTGACCAAAAGATTGCAAGCTTCCTACTTCCTACATAGACTTCTGCCTTCTGAGATGCTGTTCACACAGAGCACATTTTGTGCATTTCAAGACACTGTAAACATGCACTAGAATAGTTGCACTCTCTAGACCCCCTCACAAGTTTTTTTTTTTTTTCGGCTGTCCTGCATCTAGCATTTTTAAATGCAGAAACTTGTTCTGTGTGAACAGCCCCTAAGGCAGCATAAGTAACCGATTTGGAACACATAAGCAGCAAGTCCAATATCATTCCATTCTTCCATGCATATGATTATGTGAGTTCCATGTATCCTATTCATTATACTTGCAGACAGACATTCAACCTGTTTCAAAGCCTAATAGATTTTACCCAACGTATCATAACCATGCCTGACACAAAGTCAATAAGATGCAATCCCTTATTTTGGCCTCATTCTAAGGCAGCACTGCATGTATCATTCATGTTGGAAGGCAATCTCTGAATGCATTGCAACAAGTTATGTGAATAAATTACTAAGTTGACAGATGAAAGAAATGTTGACATAAAAGTAGAAATATTGTTTTAAAAAAGCATTGTTATATGACATCTAAAATGATTAGTATAGCAATGTATGAAGCACAGAAGTCACTTTCAAACCAAGCAACTTTCTTTTGGTTAACACAGAAAATTGACATGACCAATTGAACCCAGTGTGAAATCTGTGAAATCAGTAAATGTGACTGAACCTTTGAAGTAGACATTGTTATCTTAGTAGCATAATTTTGTCAAACTGTATTGGAATCAATTGTTAGTAGAATCTTCCTTGTGAAATCCTGTTGGTGTGCCACATAGAGTTACTCTTTCCATCCATTTCTCAGTATTTTTTCTCTTCTCTTCTCTTCTCTTCTCTTCTCTTCTCTTCTCTTCTCTTCTCTTCTCTTCTCTTCTCTTCTCTTCTCTTCTCTTCTCTAGGCTCTTTCACATTCAGTGTGTTCCCTCACTGGTATGCTGCATTAATAATGGAGTGGGTGTGAAGCTCTTCCTGCCGGAACATTCTCCGTCATTAATCCCAATATGTAGTGTGCTGGAGATCTGACAGGATTCATTTTGGCTGCGGACACGCTCGTGCTCCACTCCTCTATACAGCACACATGCGCACACACATTCATAAAACACACGCAGGCTAGTGTTCCCAACAGAATACTACTTACTTCTTACTGAATACGATGCACTGTATAAAGTATACTTAAAAAAATAAATAAAAACAGTAAGTGAAACAGTCAGCAATATTCCATAATAAACGTTTCAAACAGTAGTATGGAACATTATTTATCATATGACTTCAACACGTTGCATTAGAATCTAATTATTACATTGAAAATTATATTTTACAAATTACATAATTTTTGTTTTCACAAAAGTCTCCATAATTAATGGTTTTCACAGGAGTCTCCATAATTAATTTTGATGTTTTCCTGTTTCTCTCTATGATGCTGCTTTGATACGATCTGTATTGTATAAAGTGCGATAGAAATAAACTTGACTGTTGTGGCATACAGCTGTTGTATATACATAGAATGCATATTACAGTATATACTACAGCAGTATTAGGAGTATACTAATTCCAAAAAAGATGTGCATGTTGATTTGGTGACTTCCTTACAGGAATGCTAAACATTCACTATCCAGATTGTCTGTTTACTCATGGATGGTCTCCATATATGAGTGATTCTTGATTAAGTAATGTAGAAAAAACTTCATGCAAAGATAATCAGCCGGAGGACTAAAAAACAAACATTAACACAGTTAACAGGCTGTGTGAACATACCATCATGCTGAAGCTACTTTAGGCAATAGCCCCATATGCCACTTCAGTCCATTTCCTGTGTCTTCTTCACATTCATATGCGCACAACTCAGCATGTGGATTAGAGTTTGCATATATCTCAGATGCTAATGTCAGGGTCAGGGGTAAAATATTAAATCATTCATTACGGGTTCCACTGGGTTCTCCGAACTCACGCTGCACATATAGGAAGTGACCTGCTTGACATAACATACTAATGAAAGAGAACTAGGTGCTGTCTAATCAGATGGAAATTGGGAGAATATTAATTATAATTTATAATTAATTAAAATTCAAAGGTTGTGAGTTCATGTGTTTGAATAAGAGTTCAGGGTAAAGGAGAGAGACCTATTATCATCATTTTAAAATGAATACATGATATTTGCCATGTTTAAATAACACTGTAGCGAAACATTTACATTTACTTAAAAATTAGTAATCTTTGAAACAGAAGAGAGCAGTTAAAGAGATGACCCAAAAATAAAAATAAAACGGGAGATCACGTGACCCTTCGACTTCGATGCACGCGTAGTCTTTCGCTCTGCTGACTTTGTCAAATATTTTATTATCCTGTCAGTAAATTTCGAACCATTTTGCATCGGACTCATCATGAGTGTTTCAACAGTCAAAGCCGATCGGAAAAGAGAGATTGGGCAATCGCCAATAAAGAAAAAAATCAGGGATTCCACCATCTCCAGAGAGGATATAGACGAGGCTATTGCTAACGGTATCAAGCTAGCATTTAAAGAACAGCAAAGCACTTTGGATTCGGTTGTGACTTCGGCAGTGAGAGATGCTGTGGACTCTGTGCTGATTCCAGCATTACGTAAACTACGTGAGGACATACAAGCGACTAACAATTCTGTTAAATAGCTAAGAGAGGAGTTTGAGGCCATGGTTGCCGCGGCGAAGCAGACACGTGACCGCGTTGATTCTGTTCAGGCAGATACACATGAGGATCGGCGTGCAGTCACGGACTTAAGAAATCAGCTAGAGCGACTCACCGAGAAGATGACGGATATGGAGGATAAAAGCAGGAGAAATAACATACGACTGGTGGGGTTACCAGAGGGGATGGAGGGATCCGATGTGGCTGGTTTCCTCAGAATTAATCTTTCCAAGTGGATTCCTTCCCTGAAAGGTCGTAACATCGAGATTGACTGGGCACACCGCGTATATGATGGAAGGAAAAACTCCGATCGGCCGCATACTCTCATCTTCCATGTGCTAAGATGGCATGACAGATTGGAGATTCTAAAAGGTGCTCGGCAGGCTTATCCGGTAAAATTCACGCAGGACAATGTCATGCTACTATTTTTTCCTGACTTTAGTCCAGTTACAGCTGCCAAGAGAAAAAGCTTTGTTCCGGTTTTGAGGTCGATGACGGCGCTTGGTCTCCAGCCCTTCCTCGCTTATCCGGCGGTAATTAAACTACGGCACGGGGGTGAACAGAGATGCTTCAATTCTCTTCAGAAAGCGGAGGATTTTGTCGGCTCCCTGTCACAGAGTGGGACATTTGCTGCGGATCCACAGGGCAGCGGGAGGGCGGTGGCCGCCCTTTCTTTGACCCGGCGGGAGGGGCTTGGTGGTCGGTATGGAGGAGATGGTGGCAGGAGGGATATGGATGATTGCTAGATCCCTTTTTTTCTTTTTTCTTCTTTCCTCTCTCCTCCTGGGATAGTATTTATATGTTATTCGATACAATTGTCCCTTTGCTGGTAAGACTAACCCCCCCTTTTTTCTTTCTTTTTTTTTCTGGAGGGGACTAATAGGACTAATACATTTACTAATAGGAAAATGGTAGGTTTCATTACAATAATGTTTTTGGTAATGTGAGCCTTTTGGGAGGCTCGTTGTGGGCTGAAGTGGATCGGTCACGGATCATCACAAGTTTTTGTTGTTCAATCAGACCTATGTTCTCGGTAACGTGCGGCCTGAATTGTTGTTTTTTTTGTCTATAGTTGTTGGTTATTTCTGTCTGTGTTGCTTTTATTTTTTACAACAGATATTCATGCTTTTATTTACTTTACCTTTTTTTAAGGGGATTTTTCATCTAGGTGTTTTGATATCTAGAGCGCACACTAGCGTTTACATGTCATTTACAGAATGGGAGTGCGTTTGCTTCTCTTCATTTGTTGAATACAATTTTGAGATTATGAATATTTAATGTATAACGTTACTCTAAATATTTTATTACTGAATGTGACGGGCTTACATTCTGCTGTTAAACGAACCTGTGTGTTAGAATATTTACACCGTAAATCTATTTCTGGTGCCCTGATATGTAACAATGCGTCATCGGGTATTTTTCTCCATGTGTTTTGGGAGTGTCCTGTTGTCATGGATCTGTGGACGCATGTAGACCTGGTTTTGTTTTCCTCACTGCGGACTGATTGCTTTGCTGATACAAGTGTGTGTCTTCTTGAAACTTAATGCAAAGGAGAAGGCTGTTTGCTGGTTTTGCGGCTGCGAGGAGGACGATGATGTAGAACTGATGTGAGCCGCACGTGTGTGGAGAGTCATATTGGATTGCATATTATTATTACAACCCCAAATCAGAAAAAGTTGGGACAGTATGGAAAACGCAAATAAAAAAAGAAAGTAGTGATTTCTAAATTTACTTTGACTTGTATTTCATTGCAGACAATATGAACACAAAATATTTTATGTTTTGTCTGGTCAACTTCATGTCATTTGTAAATATACATCCTTTCCTGTCATTCAGACCTGCAACACATTCCAAAAAAAGTTGGGACAGTAAAGCATTTACCACTTTGTAATGTTGCCATTCCTTTTCACAACACTTAAAAGACGTTTAGGGACTGAAGACACCAAGTGATGAAGTGTTTCAGGTGTAATTTTGTCCCATTCTTCCTGCAAACAAGTCTTAAGGTGGGCAACAGTACGGGGTCTTCGTTGTCGCATTTTGCGCTTCAAAATGCGCCACACATTCTCTATTGGAGACAGGTCGGGACTGCAGGCAGGCCAGTCAAGTACCCGTACCCTCTTCCTCCGCAGCCAGGACTTTGTAATGTGTGCAGAATGTGGTTTTGCATTGTCTTGTTGAAATATGCATGGACGACCCTGGAAAAGATGTCTTCTTGAAGGCAGCATATTGTGCTCCAAAATCTCTATGTACTTTTCAGCATTAATGGTGCCATCACAGAAGTGCAAGTTACCTTTGCCAAGGGCACTGACACAACCCCATACCATGACAGACCCTGGCTTTTGGACTTGTTGCTGGTAACAGTCTGGATGATCCTTTTCTTCTTTGGTCCGGAGCACACGGCGTCCATTCCTCCCAAAAAATACCTGAAATACTGATTCATCTGACCACAGTACACGTTTCCACTGTGTGATGGTCCATCCCAGATGCCTCCGAGCCCAGAGAAGTCGACGGCGCTTCTGGACACTGTTAACATAGGGCTTCCTTTTGGCACAGTACAGTTTTAACTGGCATTTGTGGATGTAACTACGTATTGTGGTACTTGACAAAGGTTTGCCAAAGTAGTCCTGAGCCCATGTGGTGATATCGCTTATAGATGAATGACGATTCTTGATGCAGTGCCGCCTGAGGGATCGGAGATCACGGTTGTTCAGCTTAGGCTTGTGCCCTTGTCCTTTACGCACTGAAATTCCTCCAGATTCCTTGAATCTTTTAATTATGTTATGCACTGTTGAAGGTGAAATATCCAAATCTCTTCCTATCTTTCTTTGAGGAACATTGTTTTTAAACATTTCAATAATTTTCTCACGTATTTGTTGGCAAACTGGCGATCCTCGGCCCATCTTTGCTCCTAAAGGACTAGACCTTTCTTGGATGCTGCTTTTGTACCAAATCATAATTACAATCACCTGTTGACATCAACTGTTTCAAATCACATCATTATTTAACCATTTTACCTCATTACTAGCCCTAAATTGCTCCTGTCCCAACTTTTTTTGGAATGTGTTGCAGGTCTGAATGACAGGAAAGGATGTATATTTTCAAATGACATGAAGTTGACCAGACAAAACATAAAATATTTTGTGTTCATATTGTCTGCAATGAAATACATGTCAAAGTAAATTTAGAAATCACTACTTTCTTTTTTTATTTGCGTTTTCCATACTGTCCCAACTTTTTCTGATTTGGGGTTGTACTTTATTTCAATTTTTTTTTTTTTCTAACATATGTGATTATATAAAGGAAGGACCTGTTTTGTTGTTACTTTTTCCCTCCCTCGCTCTCTCCCCTTTGATTGGACCTTTAAAACATGGAGTATGTGTCTGTTGTTTTGTTTTGTTTGTTTTGAGTGGATGTTATGTTGTGATGTTGTGTGTGAAAAAAGAAAATAAAAATGTTGATAACAAAAAAAAAATAAAAAAAAAAAAATAATAAATAAATAAAACTGTCATTATTTACTCAAGCTGTTTCAATGCAGTTTTTCCCATACAATGAAAGCTATCCATACAACTGATGACCAACATTCCAAGTCTACTGATGGGTTCTGGATCCAAAAATTGTGCAAATGCCTCATCCACTGAGTTAAAATCCTCACCAGTAGCTCATAACCCGGCTGCAAATACGTTTTCTATCCCAGTGCACTCTGAGATGCATGACTTCCTCAGTGGATTGTTAATAGATGTGCTCAGACAGCAAGACAGTGTGTTAAGTGAAAATATATACAGCAAGTAAAGGCTAATAGAGTGTACAGAACCCCATCAAGATTTAGGGGAACAAGCAGACCTGCATTAGAAAGTGTTTTCAGGGAAATTTAATTTAAAAAATATGTATGAGGCAACTAAACCAAGATGAGGTCCAACTCAAGTATTCAAGTGCACTTTGCATTCCAAAACAGTATAACTAAAATAAATAAATACCTTAAAAAAGGAAGGGGAAATTAGCATTTTGATATAGGGGAAAATAAAAAAGACTAAATAAGAATATTTCATTTTAGATTCTATTAGAAAAGGTTTGATTGAAAAAAGCACCTACAGATGCACAGCTGAGCTCTATTTACACATTCTAATACAGCTCAGCTTGAGAAATAACAGGGCTGCTGAAAAAAAAATATACAGAGAAATGAGAAACACTTACAAATGTGCTTGGAGAGCAAATGTTGGATATCTGAAGCGGAACATGTGGTCTGGCCTCTGCCTTGACAGGCCATTATGGTAATCTGTGTTACTTAGAAAGACACCAAGAAGCTAAATATGTGCTATCCACTTTATCAGCATGAATAGAGCAAATTAAAAAGCAAACCCAGGCGCTGTCTCTGTTAGAATGGAAATTGTAAGCCATTTATTTTTATTAGAAGCCTTATAGGAACTTATTGTGTACACATATACCCACGCACACATACACACAAACAGAGCCACTTCTTCCCAATTAGTTACAAGGCATAGCAGACGTGTTCATCTTCTGAGCTGTTAACTACACAACACAATGATGCCATGATTCCCCGAGCATGAAGCCAGTAAGAGAACTGAGACTGCTGCTCTCTTGTTCCCTATTCAGTGGAGTCTACAACTGAACTCAACGGAGCTTCGCTCAGTGACACCAAGATCGTGAAAGTGAAAGCAAAAAAATGAATTCCTGTCACAAAATTTAAATCACAAATAATACTGATGAAAAAGAAAGAGTTGAATGTTGAACACTTTCGTTACCATATAACTATAAACAATGATAAAACTTCACCAGCATGCATTGATTAATCAAATGTTGTATCAAAAAAAAAAAATGTGCGACCTGTCTGCCGCTGGCCGCTTGGTCGTTACTTTAAGAAATAAAAAACTTATTTAACTAACAAAAAAAATGCTCCAAACGTTTTTCTAAATTAACTTTATAAAAAAACAAAACAAACTATAATCACTTTGCCATTACATACAAAACTGAACAATTTTAATAGCTGGAACAGTATAATCTGATTTGGGAGAAGGGGAAAAAAAGACGGGCTCGGGAACGCAATCGCGATTTCTACCGAGGGGGATATCCCTCGGTATTCTATTTCAAAGCTTTCAGAGACATTTAAATATTACACTTATTAAAGTAAAGAATGCAGTTTCTCCACTACTAGTGTCACCTATAGTGGAATTACAAAAATAAAGCATACAACCTTTGCAAATGCCCCTCATGATTATTCTTATCCTTACACTATCTTGCTATTTTATCTGGGGCTTGACATTAAAGAGGTAAAATGTGTAGCAAAACCTTCAGTTTAGCTTACTGGTCAAGAAGTAATCGTATCGATTAAAACTCAAACATCCCATCAAATTCCTCCTGTCAATGTTTAACCTCGTTTTACCCTGTTCTCTGTCTCTACATATTTTGGCACGTCTTCAAATTTTGACTTGAAATTTTGCACTTCCATAACTGAATCTGAATTCCTTTTCTCATGTAATGGGTCAGCCATGGTCCCACACTGGCTAAACACCCTCTGGTTCAGCCTGATACTGTAGCCACGCCCCAAACTCTCGCTATTGGTTGGCCTGGAGAATGATTGTCGGCTGTGAGTGAATCACTCCAAATGTTTTGATGGTGCCTGGGAGAACCTATAGTAGTCGATTAACAATACAGCATGTTAAGAGTATGTATTTTGACATTTAAAAAAATCTTACAAACCTTTAACAATTCAGTAAGAACTGCTTTTCACAATTAATAAATCCACATCTATAAGTTTTAGAACCTGTCCCTAAACTTGAGATTGGTCACATCACATGACTGTCTAAGTGGGCATTTCTTGTTCAGAATGTCTATAGTAAAGTATGGGAGAGTGATGACTGAAAAATCAAATCACCTCAGTGAATGTTTGTGTGCAGATAACTGTATGTCAGACTTCCCAGCATTACCAGTTAGCTTTACCAGTTCTGTGCTGGTCATAAGAGCATGTGTAAGGGTAATTCCCACAATTTTCAGTCTCCCTTGCTCTCTCGGTGTAAAACCAAACAGCATATACAGTGTGTGTTTTCTAATCTGCCTGTCCCCTCAGGCTAGCCGTGCTCTGCAGTAGCATCAGGGCAGAGGCCTCGTAATGATACAGTGTCACCACATAACAGATAACTCTCAACAATACCCATTCATTTCCATCACCACATGCCTCTCTGTGTACGAGAGAGAGCCCGACACAAACAATGGTCCAAAACATTGAGCCGACAGACACATTCATCTGCCTGAGCACACACAAACACACACACACAAACTGCATTATTCCTGGCCACTGTATGGGCCCATTGTGGGATTTTAAAGCACTGAGAGAGAGAAGTGGATAATGTAAGAGAGAGTAGCAGGACAATAAAGAATAACAATGGGGGGGGGGGGACATCAATCAACGTTGTGCATGGTGTCTCAGTAGATTGCTGGAACAGTAACTAATGTCCATTCAGAAAGTCTGGGTTAAAGCCTGCTGGGTCTTTTGCTAATGAAGAGCCACGGTGTGAGAGAGAATCGTAACATCCATAAGGCAGTGGCGTTCCGTCCATATAAACTGTGAATGCGCCACCTAGCCAGGCTGTCTGAGAGAATGAGTTCACAGGCTAATTAATATAAACATGATTATAAATTGATCCCTTGTCATTTGAGATGTGACTTAAAGCTTAATAAAGTGTTGGGAATAAGTATGTAAAATTATTTATTTGAAAACAACTGTAATTTTCTTTAAATCTGCATCAGTGACGGAAGCTTCCGCGTGAGCGGATTCTCCGCAGCTTTGGAGCCTCCGCTCTGTTGCTATGACTCCTCAGGATTGTAGCGCGTTCTCAGTGATTTGCTGGTATGCGCGTGATTTCATGAGCAAGGGAAGCTGTTCGTGAAGCGCTAGCCCAAGCGAAATATGCGCTAGCTGTTGCTGCCAGATCTCGACTGCCGAAAATTACATGTGTTTAATGCAAAACTAACTGGACTAAATCAGATGAATAAAAAAACGTAACTGTATATTTTCATGCTTTCTCAAGCAAAGCAAATTTTGAAAGTCCACTAAAAACATATCTGGTCATCAGGGGCGCCTTAAGATAACCAGAGGCCCCTGGGCTACAGCATTGTGGTACCCCCCCACTACCCCCCCCCCCCCCCCCCCCCCCCCCCCCCCCCCCCCGAAAAGCTTTTTTTTTAAGCTTCCTGACAATTATGTATGTCAAATTTCGATTTGTTTTTTCTTGTTAATATGCCAGTTAACATTCACAACACTGTTCTGCGTAAAATGTGAATATAAGTGAATATGCAAATTCACTCTTTGCCACAAGGTGGCGCTTAAGAACAGCAGAATATAGCCATTACATAACACTATGTTATTACAGGCTTTATCCGGAGGTAATATGAAAAGAAAATGCCATCAAAACTTTCCTGGCTGAAATGTGAGTTTACAGGTATGATTTAAACACCATAAATCACACAAAATATTAATTATTCATCATCAGTAGAACGAAACATGTTGGCATAAATGTGGATTGTTTGGTGATTGCTAACTGCATTTTTATTTGGAAACATGCCATGCTCACGTTTAATTAATTAATTAAATCACAGCCTTATAAAGTTTAATGATCGCATTTAATCAATAGGAGGATTCCTATTTTTCTATGGCTGGGGATACCAAGGCGATTGCGTTCCCGAGCCGTCTTTTTTCCCCCTTCTCCCAAATCAGATTATACTGTTCCAGCTATTAAAATTGTTCAGTTTTGTATGTAATGGCAAAGTGATAATATTTCGTTTTGGTTTTTTAAAAAGTTTATTTAGAAAAACATTTGGAGCATTTTTTTGTTAGTTAAATAAGTTTTTTATTTCTTAAAGTAACGACCAAGCGGCCAGCGGCAGACAGGTCGCAATTTTTTTTTTTTTGATACAACATTTGATTAATCAATGCATGCTGGTGAAGTTTTATCATTGTTTATAGATATATGGTAACGAAAGTGTTCAACGTTCAACTCGTTCATTTTTCATCAGTATTATTTGTGATTTAAATTTTGTGACAGGAATTCCTCTTTTTGCTTTCACTTTCACGATCTTGGTGTCATGCTTTACAAGAAAAGATAATGGTCTGTTTTGCTTATATCTATACACCTTTCACTTTTTAAGACTAAAACAAAAGATGGATTCATTGGTATTCTTAATTAAAAAGCACAACAATCCTCCTAAAATTCTTCATCTTTGCTTTATTGTGTGTATTTGAAGCAGAACTCTTCAGCTGCGCTGACGGCTCTCTGCTGCTGCGGGACACTAAACACCATCGAGCCGCTCTTGACAGCCGCAGCAGCAGGGTCTCCTGTTGTTTCCACCAGCGCGGCAATTTTTTCATCACTAATTGATGGATGTCTAAAATATAAACATAAGGAGAAGCCTAAAACAGGCCCGAGGCCCGGCCTGCGTCTGAACTATGACGTGAAAATTGGCCCGATCGAAGCCCGGTAGGGGCCGGGCTGAAATGCAGGGCTCTAGCGTCCCCCTCGGTAGAAATCACGTTTCTCCCTCGGGGGGCCCCCTCCCATTGTCGAGCACTTAGAATCGTCCTACCCCCCCCCCCTTACGGCGCCCCTGGCTACCACAACCAGAGCGTCACTGAAAATGAGTGTGTGAGTTTGTTCACAGAATGCTGTTGTCACTGCTGCAAACTCCCATATAAATAATTATTAGAAAAATATAATTTCCCTGCAACCAGTGGGCCCCCTTTCCAGTGTAGGCCCCTGGGCTTCAGCCCCCTGAAGCCCGTGAATTAATGCGCCCCTGCTGGTCATAGACAATATTGAAGATGTTATTGTCAACATGCCTAAGTAGTAAATAAAGAAAAAGTTTATAAAAATGTGTATAACATTTTAAATAATTACAAACATCAGGAAAAAAGGAAATATACTTGTTTCGCTTACAGATAAAGTCCTTCTCTGATTTTAATGTTTGCAACGTTACTTGGCAATATTTTAAATATATTATTATTATTATTATTATTATTTGGTATTTTGCATGGTCTATTATTGGAGTAGTGTCACCCTGGTGGGAGTTTTAACTCCTATTCACTGGGAATAAAAAATAAATGAATAAATAAATAAAAAATCATTCAGTCTATGCAGACATATAGAGCGGGGGAATCCCCCATCTCACCATCCTCTGAATATTACGTATCATAACGTAACTAAAAAAGTATGGATAAAAAAGCCACTACTCGCCACCGCCATAAGGCATAGTGTGCCCTTGAACATACTTCTGGTAGTGTTTGTGACCCTGTGCCAAAAGGCAAAAGAGCACATCAAGGGCACATAACAGCCACAAAGGGGGCACTAGTGAGCACAAAAACCTTCTCAAAGTTTTAGAGGATCATCATCTTCTTTAAAAAAAACACCACTGAATTCCAGACCGGTATGCAAGTAGTGTGGTATTATATGTGAACTTGTGAATTACATTTGACTCTTAAATTACGTATATTGTTTTGAACATTTTTGACTCCTTTGTCTTGCTAAGGCTAACTTCATAGCTATAATTTTATGTAGACACTTCTTTTTTACATTTTTAATTTATTTATTTTACATAGGGCTGGATGATATGGACAAAATTTCTATCACATTATATTTCTTAATTTCAGTCTATACAATATACAGTAATTACGATAACTATATGAACAATATTAAAAAATGGAGATTATAATACACTGAAGAATGATCATTTGACTTTTATGTAAACCAAGTGATCTGTAAACACACAAAAAAACTGTTTCCATCACAGTTTTTCCCCAATATTCATTTTTTTGAATTGCCTAAAAAAACCACCTGTGAGTGTAAAAAACGTTTTTGTGGTATATGGGAGTTTTTGCGAAATTGAGGTGTTTCCATTAGGCATATTTTTAATTCGCAAATTCAGTTTGTGCATTTTGAAGGGTAATGGAAACATAGCTAGTGACAAATCCTATAATGTATATTGAAATTTTGGAAATGTGTTTAAAGATCATACACTGTTATTGAAAAATAAATCTAATTGCGATATATATTGATCGTCCAGCCCTTACAGTTTGACAGGGAAAGGCAAACAACAAAACTATTCTGCCCACAAGTGACCATGTCAAATTGATATGGTTGATGTTTATTTCGATCTTTGTTTAGAAATGTTTCAATTTAAGATTTGGCTCTGGGAAAAGAGCAAGACAGAAAAATATGTAAATAAAAGCCATTTGAAGCAAAAATAAATTTAAAAAAGGCATGGCAAAATGCCAAATCAGCATTAAAATATATAGAAACAGAAATTGTTATTTTAAGTTTTAATAAAGTTTCACTGTATTTTTATATCATATTTTGACTGCAGACTTCTTTCAAAAACATTAAAACTTATTAACCCCTGATTTACACTGCATGCGTCTGCGGCAGGTTACGGCTCCGGAGAGGTTTTGTTCCGTCCTCCACACGATGCCAACTTACTGCGTTCAAGTCCTCCTCAGACGTTCGTACTTACGAGTTGACAAGTCGTTATTACGACGTCGGGTGCGTTCAAGTCACTTTGGTCGGAACAAGATGCGATTTAACTTTTCTACATAAAATTCAATGATTTTTTTAACTCTACATCTATAAAATGATGAATGAAGAATGTGCATCATTGTGTTTTTTCTTTTTTCTGTTTTTATTTAATTTATGAAGGTGATGTAAACTGAATAATTATATATTCTATTATAATTATACAATAATATAATATTTTGTATGTGTAACTTATATAGTTTTATTGTACATTACCAAAAAATAATTTTATTCATTTCAACAACTTTACTGACGCTGCATATCTTTAGTCTTTGGCTGCGTCCATTGCATCCCACATGTTTTTTCACTGACACGCCCCCAACTCGGAAACTCGGGGCTTAAAACATTTTTCGAGTTTCCCACTCCTAATAATGACTTTGTGGTGGCTTTCATGTGCATTCAACTCGTAAATACGATGTATCCAACATGACTTGAACACACCATCTCACCATGATTTGCCTGTCCGACGTTGTTTTTCTTGATTTTATTTATTTATTTATTTATTTAATTATTTTTTTTATTTATTTAATTATTTTAAGATGGTTGGCTAAATGTTTTTTTGTCCGGTTTAATTCTGTTTACTACTCATACAACTCCTGCAATTAAACTCCATGCTCCAAACTCCATTTTTTGAAATTGTCCTTGTAAAAAAAGAATTTTTGGTGTCATATAACAATGTGTGTTTTTCAACTTCGAGGATGAACCTCTCATCATTTATTTCTGGCCTCATAGCAAGAATATAGTGATGTGAAATCCGATCGGGAGTCTGCACAAGGTGTTTATTTTGAAATTTAGGTGATATTTTTACTTTTATTTTGTATTTGCTGTGCGGTTTGGATGTGGCGTCCGTCAAAAATAGACTAGGCACCTATCTTTAGTGAAATGGCGCGGAGAGCCGCTTCTGGGACGCTTTTGAAACGTGCCGCGGCATGTCTGGTGTAAACAAAAGCATTGACTAGAGTGGCCGCGATCAGCTCCAGTAGCCGCGTCGGAGCCATAACGTGCCACAGACACGTGCAGTGTAAATCAGGGGTGAGTATACTTTGAAAGCTGCGCGAGACGGAACGGAACGCAGAAAGTGAAGTATACCCACTAGAAGGGATATGTATGTCGCTACTGGGCATGCGCACATCAATACAGCATAATTTTTGTCACACTGTACAACAATAATTACTTTTTTTTTTTCATTATTGTAAGGGGTAGGTGTAGATGTTAATAAAACACAATCTAATAGGTAGAAAAATTATTTCATTTTTCGTTTCCGGTCGGAGCTGTATCCTTTCTAGCCACAACCCCTGCACGCGGACGGGGTGCGCGGCTGTGCGAGCCATCCTGATGACGAAAATTTAAGGAAAATTTAAATGAATGCGGAAAGTGAAGTATACCCGGGCCTTTAGTGACCCCAAACTACAGAACTGTAGTGTAAAAGTGCTGGAAGTTGGGAAAACAACCCATTATACCACATTAAAACGTCTAATGCTGTAAAATATATTAACAAAATATAAGGATTTCAGGAAATCAAAAACAATAATAATGATGGAGGGAAAGACAGAGGCAACAAGATTGGAAGTGAGAGCTAGATGGTGAAATATGGCAAGAAAATGAGAGTAACAGTAGCAGCACGCAAAATGAGTTGAATAAAATGATTTCCCCATGTGCAGTCAACCAAGGGCCATATCCAGGACATTCCAGGCACTGCCTCACAGGATCCAATCAGCCGGCACACTCTCCTCCTTAAAGTCACTTCATCCAGCTGTCATCCAACTGCTTATGACTGTGCTGCTTAGCACCATATTAGCAGTAGCACAGTAAATCTCTCCCTATCACAGAGTCCCAGGTCACTGTTTAGTGAATAATAGTTGGGCGGGGGGTGATTGTGGCCTGAGAGCAAGTAGAGGAGGGCTGCAGCGCTGCTCATATGGTTTCATTTTCACTTCCAGATTTCTCTCTGGGGAACGACACTCATAAAAGTGTGTCAAACCGAGCATCACAGAGGGGGCAATTAGGCACTAGAATTAGAGTTATTGTTTACGATGTCTGAATGAGATAACGGAGACCTTTGAGAAAAGAGTGAGTGTGTGTGAGAATGTCAACAATAGTGAAAGATGAATAAGATGATGACAGGGTTTTAAATGTTTAAAATTATACAACCCAAATTCTGGAAATGTTAGGACATTTTTTTTATTTGAATAAAATGAAAACTAAAAGACTTTCAAATCACATGAGCCAATATTTTATTAACGATAGAACATAGATAACATAACAAATGTTTAAACTGAGAAATTTTACAATTGTATGCACAAAATGAGCTCATTTCAAATTTGATGCCTGGTACAGGTCTCTAAATAGTTGGGACGGGGGCATGTTTACCATGGTGTAGCATCTCCTCTTCTTTTCAAAACAGTTTGAAGATGTCTGGGCATCAAGGTTATGAGTTTCTGGAGTTTTGGTGTTGGAATTTGGTCCCATTCTTGCCTGATATACTGTAGGTTTCCAGCTGCTGAAGAGTTCGTGGTCATCTTTGACATATTTTTCATTTAATGATGCGCCAAATGTTCTCCATAGGTGAAAGATCTGGACTGCAGGCAGGCAAATTCAGCACCCGGACTCTTCTACTACGAAGCCATGCTGTTGTAATAGCTGCAGTATGTGGTTTTGCATTGTCCTGCTGAAATACACAAGGCCTTCCCTGAACAACAAAAGTCTTCGACCTTGTCCCTTATGCACAGAGATTTCTCCAGTTTCTCTGAATCTTTTGATGATGTTATGCACTGTAGATGATGAGATTTGCAAAGCCTTTGCAATTTGACATTGAGGAACATTGTTTTTAAAGTATCCCACAATCTTTTTATGCACTCTTTCACAGATTGGAGAGCCTCTGCCCATCTTTCCTTCTGAGAGACTCTGCCTCTCTAAGACATCCCTTTTATAGCTAATCATGTTACAGACCTGATGTCAATTAACTTAATTAGTTGCTAGATGTTCTCCCAGCTGAATCTTTTCAAAATGTCTTGCTTTTTCAGCCCTTTGTTGCCACCGTGCCAACTTTTTTGAGACCTGTAGAAGGCAACAAATTTGAAATGAGCTAATTTACTGGATAAAAGTGTAAAATTTCTCAGTTTAAACATTTGTTATGTTCTCTATGTTCTATTGTGAATAAAATATTTGCTCATGTGATTTGAAAGTCTTTTAGTTTTCATTTTATTAAAATTTTAAAAATGTCCCAACATTTCCGGAATTTGGGTTGTAAATTATTATAAAATAGATTCTGTGAATGTATTATCTGAATTTACTTTGTATTATTTTAATTATTGGTTGTAATAATTATCTTAGTCTCAAAGGCTTTTTTTGTATTTGGAAAACATCACTGTTCACAAAATTACACTAAATATTTGTTTCCTCCAGAGGTGGGTAGAGTACCCAAAAACTGTACTCAAGTAAAAGTAAAAGTACTTCTAGAAATATTTACTCAAGTAAAAGTAAAAGTAATAGTCTGAATAGTTACTTGAGTAAGAGTAAAAAAGTATCGGATAAAAAAACTACTCAAGTAGTTAGTTACTAGTTACTTCGGATCATATACTGTATATCTATAGTCTATTTTTATTTAGATATATAAATGTATGTAGTGTGTGTGTGTGTGTGTGTGTCTATCTATCTATACACACACACACACACACACACACACACACACTGTCATTCAAAAGATTTGTAATGTTGTTGTTATGTAATTTATTTCAGTGATGCAAATCAGAATTTTCATCAGCCTTTACACCAGTCTTCGGTGTCACATGATCCTTCAGAAATCATTCCAATATGTTGATTTATTATAAATGCTGTTCTTTTTAGCTTTCTATTCATCAAAGAATCCTGAACAAAATGTCACAGGTTCCAAAAAATATTAAACAGCAAAACTGTTTCCAACACTGGTAATAAATCAGAATGATTTCAGTATGACTCTGAAAACTGGAGTAACAGCTGATGAAATTTCTGATTTGCATCACTGAATTAAATTATATTTCAAAGTATATTAATTATGTATTATAGCCTATATGTATATAACCTCTGACACGGAGAGGAGTGAAAACTCCTCACATGACCGCTACAGAACATCTGAACATAACGAAACAAATGCACATTGACGGATCTTCTTCCGTCTGTTCTGCAAAATGTAAACAAATGGAGCCTATATTTCTGCAAGCGTAAATATTGTGAAAATATCAATATTAATTTTGTATAGGCAAAGGTATTCCTCCTGGAACAGGTCGCGCGCCGCTGCGCTCAACGCTCTTGATGTTCTTAAACTTTGTTACAACTCTGAGTGAGAACCGCTTCAGACGACTCAGTGCGTGCGGCAGGGAACTGAACGAATCATTCAAACTGATTCGCGAACCGATTCACTTGTCTGCCAACTGGTTTGATCGAGCCTTTGAACAGAATTGACTCAAAAGAATGAATCATTCGCGAATGGGCATCGATCATTGCCCAGAGAAAAGTAGACGGCGCGTTTGGAATAAATTGAAGCATTTTTAACTTGCATTGCATTAAGATAAAGTAACGAGAGGAGCGTCGCCCACAGTAACGAAGTAAAAGTACCGTTTTTTCACTAAAAATGTACTTGAATAAGAGTAAAAGTACCCATCTTTAAATATACTCTAAAAGTATTAGTTACCCAAAAAATGTACTCAAGTAAATGTAACGAAGTAAATTTAACTCGTTACTACCCACCTCTGGTTTTCTCACACAGTATAAATGGATCTTTTCACATGAGAATATGTATCTGCTTTTATATTTCAGGAAGAGTTCCCTCGCAAGGGCATTGTTATATTTGGGGGTCAAACAAAAGTTTGAAAACCCATGAATTAAAGAGAAAGAATGGTAAAAGGTAAAATATGTCCTGTGCGATTATATTTAAACACACAGTAATTGTGCTGTGACAAATGTATAAATCAGCATGCATAAAAATGTATAAATATGACATTTCTACACCTGGAACCTCTAATAACTATGTGCTGAATCACACATCCCCTGAGACCAGCACAGCTGTCATCAGCTGAGCAACAGCCCACTGACTCCGAATCACGCAACCGTCCTCTTAAACAATCAAATATAATTACATAAAGAACACATACACATGCACAGATAAACCACCGTTTATCCATTTTTATGGAGTTCAGTATATCTGTATATGACAGGCTTGATGGATGATGACTAAAAATAACACAAAAGTAGGCACCTCCCAAGTGTTCGAGCTTGGAGATAATTACTTTCTTGTCGGCCGTCATATCAGTTTCACAAAAACAGGCAGAAGAGAATTAGGATACAATTAGTGGAGAAAAGAGGTCCTTTTTAGACTCTGTAGATTACAAGTCTTCATTAGAAGGCAGGATGGTTCTCATGCTTGGAATGAGTAACTGATAAGGTCAAAGGCCTCAAAAAGAATCAATTCTAGTCCAGCAAACATTAGAAATAAATGAGGAAGCACAGTTTAATCAACAATTGTAAAGGGGTAGTTCACCCAAAAAGAAAAATTCTGGCATTTCCTTATAATATTACAACCATATTTAAAAAAAGTGTAAAAAAAAAAATCAGACCTTGTGAGGCCAACAAGTTATGCAAGTAACTTGTAATTTTATGCTTTAACCACAGATGGCAATAGAGAGGCCACAGTTCACCTTTAAGTGTCCATTGTGTCTCTTTGTTTTGATGGACAACTACAAGTCAGATATCTTTATTTTGCCCCCTGATCTATTCAGACCAGACTGACCCATATTTTTTCTTATCACGTGACCCACTCCTGCCCTCTGCAGATAAAGTCAATGACAAATCATGCAGTTGAGGCTAATCCAGAATACTAGTGTAATAACGAATAACTTTCCTGATAGAGACTGATAGATTCTCGTCGTACTGCCAAAGCAAGGACCCCCCCCCCCCCCTTATCTTCTCATAGTCCAGCCTGACCTGGAAATGATCATTCCATTCTTATCAGTCTAATGAATATTTTAGTGCATTATTAAAGAGCCGTATTGAATGAATTGTTGGGGGTCTCGGCTAAACTCTCGCCATCTTCCCAATTCACCCTCCTCAGCAAAAGCTTTTTATGCAAATGCTAATTGGAGAAACTTTGCTAGTCAGCACAATCTAAAAACAGTCCCACCACACACACAAACACCGCATTTCCTTGCTATTCTTTTCCAATCTGTTTAGTAGCTTATTCTGAATTCACATAGACTGCAGTTGATTGCTTGTGAATTATTTAAAAGAGCAATGATTATGTGTAGATAGAAAAGAGAGCTGAATAGAGAGCAAAGGGCATTTGTTAGAGGTGAAATCATATTGAAATACTAGTCACGTTCATACAAGACTGGACCTATCAAATGTAAGCATGTACACTTTCAGAAAACTCAACTATACTGAACAAAAATATAAACACAACACTTTTGTTTTTGCCCCCATTTTTCATGAGCTGAACTCAAAGATCTAAGACTTTTTCTATGTACAGAAAAGGCCTATTTCTCTCAAATATTGTTCACAAATCTGTCTAAATCTGTGTTAGTGAGCACTTCTCCTTTGCCGAGATAATGCATCCACCTCACAGGTGTGGCATATCAAGATGCTGATGAGACAGCATGATTATTGCACAGGTGTGCCTTAGGCTGGCCACAATAAAAGGCCACTCAAAAATGTGCAGTTTTACTGTATTGAGGGGGTTCCGGGGGGGGTGGGGGGGGGGTGGGGGGGGGGTCCGAAAACCAGTCAGTATCTGGTGTGACCACCATTTGCCATCTCCATCGCATAGAGTTGATCAGGTTGTTGATTGTGGCCTGTGGAATGTTGGTCCACTCCTCTTCAATGGCTGTGCAAAGTTGCTGGATATTGGCAGGAACTGGAACATGCTGTCGTATACGCCGATCCAGAGCATCCCAAACATGCTCAATGGGTGACATGTCCGGTGAGTATGTTGGCCATGCAAGAACTGGGATGTTTTCAGCTTCCAGGAATTGTGTACAGATCCTTGCAACATGGGGCCATGCATTATCATGCTGCAACATGAGGTGATGGTCATGGATCACAACAATGGGCCTCAGGATCTCGTCACGGTATCTCTGTGCATTCAAAATGCCATCAATAAAATGCACCTGTGTTCGTTGTCCATAACATACGCCTGCCCATACCATAACCCCACCGCCACCATGGGCCACTCGATCCACAACGTTGACATCAGCAAACCGCTCACCCACGCAACGCCTTACACGCTGTCTGCCATCTGCCCTGTACAGTGAAAACCGGGATTCATCCGTGAAGAGAACACCTCTCCAAAGTGCCAGACGCCATCGAATGTGAGCATTTGCCCACTCAAGTCAGTTACGTTGACGAACTGCAGTCAGGTCGAGACCCCGATGAGGATGACGAGCATGCAGATGAGCTTCCCTGAGACGGTTTCTGACAGTTTGTGCAGAAATTCTTTGGTTATGCAAACCAATTATTGCAGCAGCAGCCCGGGTGGCTGGTCTCAGATGATCTTGGAGGTGAAGATGCTGGATGTGGAGGTCCTGGGCTGGTGTGGTTACACGTGGTCTGCGGTTGTGAGGCCGGTTGGATGTACTGCCAAATTCTCTGAAACGCCTTTGGAGACAGCTTATGGTAGAGAAATGAACATTCAATTCACGGGCAACAGCTCTGGTGGACATTCATGCAGTCAGCATGCCAATTGCACGCTCCCTCAAAACTTGCGACATCTGTGGCATTGTGCTGTGTGATAAAACTGCACATTTTAGAGTGGCCTTTTATTGTGGCCACACTGTAAAAAGATTACTGTAAATTTTACAGTAACTTATTGGCAGCTGGATGCCAGTAAGTTACTGTAAAAATGGTTACAGTATTATTACCGTAATTGCATTTACAGTATTACCGTATTTCCATTTACAGTATTATTACTGTATTTTCATATACAGTATTATTACCGTATTTCCATTTACAGTATTATTACTGTATTTTCATATACAGTATTATTACCGTATTTTCATTTACAGTATTATTACCGTATTATTACTGTATTTTCATATACAGTATTATTACCGTATTTTCATATACAGTATTACCGCATTTTCATTTACAGTATTATTACTGTATTTTTGTTTACAGTATCAGTGCTGTAGTGTTTATTTTCATGTAGTTTAAACATTTTTTACCTTTAAAAAACCAAAAATCAAATTGTGGTGCAGCACTGTAATCCATGATTTTTACCACCCCCCCTACCCCATAAAAATCACAATAACTCATGAGCATTAGTTCTGATAATATTCTTTTTAATTGTTGAACATTTTCTTTTTAAAAGTACAAATTACAAGTCTTGAGCTCTAGGATGAACTAGCTGAAAAAAGGGCATCATCACAGTCCCCTGGGCACTTTGTATCATGGCAAAACATACACATACTGAAAAGCAAAAACAAGTAAGTACACTAACAGTCAAAAGTTTTTGAACGGTAAGATTTTTAATGTTTTTAAAGAAGCCTCTTCTGCTCACCAAGCCTGCATTTATTTGATCCAAAATACAGCAAAAGCAGTTAACATTGTGAAATATTTTTACCATTTAAAATAACTTTCTATTTGAATATATTTTAAAATGTAATTTATTCCTGTGATCAAAACTGAATTTTCAGCATCATTGCTCCAGTCTTCAGTGTCACATGATCCTTCAGAAATCATTCTAATATGCTGATAAACATTTATTATTATTATTATTATTATCATCATAAATATTTAAAACAGTTGAGTAATTTTTTTCAGGATACTTTGATGAATAGAAAGATCCAAAGATCAACATTTATCTGAAATAAAAAGATTTTGTAACATTATACCATTCAAGAGCTTGGATTCAGTATTTTGGAAATTACTACTTTTATTTAGCAAAAGTGAAGATGAAGACATTTATAATGTTACAAAAGATTTCTATTTCAGATAAATGCTGTTGACAAAACAATTGACAGCTGTTTTCAACATAATAATAATAACAATAGTTTTTTGAGCAGCAAATCAGAATATTATAATGATTTCTAAAGGATGTTAAAAATTCTGCTTTGATTACAGGAATAAATTACATTTTAAAATATATTCAAATAGAAAACATTTATTTTAAATACTAAAAAAATTCAAAATAGTTTTGCTGTACTTTGGATCAAATAAATGCAGGCTTGGTGAGCAGAAGAGGCTTCTTTAAAAACATTAAAAATCTTACTGTTCAAAAACTTTTGACTGGTAGTGTTAGTAAAATGAAATAATATAGTAAAAATGAGTTTTGAGTTGTGTTAAATGTCAGTAATTTTCACAGTCAAAGTTGACAAGCTCTCCGATGAGAAACAGCAGGATGGGATTCAGGCAGATCTTTTTTCTTTGCACCCTCTTTCCAGAATTCCAGCTGATCTGTGACGTTCAATGCATCAGGTGCCACAAAGATTGACCGTCTGAATTAACCTGCAAGCACAAAAAAAAAGAAAAAAAAAAAAAAGCATTATTTTTCAAAGCAGTGTTTACATAATTTATCACAACTGTCAAACTTGGTGCTGTATGCACTTTGATGTTAATAAAAACATTATATACTACATCTGAACGCACCTACAAGGGAAGGTACATAATTAGTTGATAATCCATCACATTCAAATTATTAAAGCTCTATTTTTTACAATGCATTCTCAATCTGTAGAGCAACGTGGTAGAATGCTGAATTAATGGGTTTGATTCAGGGGCGGACTGGGGCCAAAAAGTGGCCCTGGACTTTTTGGCACCACCAAATCTGGTAGGCAACACACCGCACCACACCATAAATGAGTGGTATACTTCTTTACATTATAATTTCTCTTTTCTGGTGTATATGGCAAATAGTAAATCATTTTAAAGATTTTTTTTACGAGGGACAGTTTAATATCACTAAAAGTTAAATCCATGTAATCAGTCCATATGACACAATACTCTGGTATCGTCTAGATTAGAAGACTTGAATAGTGCAGAATGCGGACTGTTTTTATGGGCCTTTCTATTGGTCATCATATACAGTATTTGTCGTTTTGCAGGAGCTTGACATCTATCATTTTAAGGAAAAGAGCTCCAATTGTAGAAAAGAGTGCAAATTATTTTGATGAAGAATGCAGTAAACAGTACTGTGAAATATATATGTTACAATTTAAAATAGCTGTCTTCTATGCGAATATATAGTAAAATATAATTTATTTCTGTGATCAAAGCTGAATTTTCAACATCATTACTCCAGTCTTCAGTGTCACATGATCTTCAGAAATCATTCTAATGCTGCTTTGCTGTTTTAGAAACATTTCTGATTATTAGCAATATTGAAAACTCTTGTGCTGCTTCATATTTTTGTGGAAAATCTGATACCATTCAGTCTTGGGTAAGATTAAAAAATGTTAATTAATATTTTTCTTGAACTATGTTGCATTAAATCAAAGATTATAGAATACAAAAAGGGACTTTAATTAAATTGATTTAAGTGACAGTAAAGATATTTACACTTATTACGAAGTACTTATTTCAAATAAATGCTGTTCTTTAACTGAGAACCATTATACCAATAATAAACCATTATTAATAATTGATCACAAATAATAACAGATAATAATTAAGCAGCAAATTAAGCAGCATTAGAATGATTTCTGAAGGGACACTGAAGACTGGAGTAATGACGCTGAAAATTCAGCTTTGATCACAGAAATAAATTACATTTTAAAACATCCTAAATAGAAAAAACACTATTTTAACTGTAATATTTCATAATATTATTGTTTTACTGTATTTTTGATCAAATAAATTCAATCTTCTTTCAAATAAATAAAAAGCCTTAATTATTTCAAACTTTTAACCACCAGTGTGTATATAAAATAGGCTAATGCATGTGAATTAATAAGCAAATTATATTTGTATTAGGCCTATAATATAAATCACTTTCCTATGCACAGCACTCGAAAGCAAAAGTCTTCAGATTTGCAATGTTCTAGAGTAAGATTGAGAATGAATTTTATAAATTTTCTTAGACATGTGAAATCACGGAAGAAAGCCTATATAGAGATTAACTCTTATCTCATGTCTGCTGAAAACTGCTATGTTATGTAGCCTACATTGGGACGAATAACGTACATGGCATTATTTTTTTATTTTATTTATTTTTATCGTAAACGGTTGGTAAATATTGCTGAATTGTCTCGTCATGTTTAGCTGCTTACATCTTACCTCGCATTCAAGTCGCGCACAGCTCAGCGTCAGTGAACAGTAAATCCCGCCTTCTACACTTTGATTGGCTATTTCAAACATTTTGACATTGACGAGCGCTTTTGAGCCGCTGCACTGAGCCGGAGTAAGCTAAATTAATTAGAATTTTTGAATGAAGTGGGCCGTGCGGCCCGGGCCATTCGTCTGGGCCGATGGTAGGATATACGTACATTTACTACAATCCATTTATATATATATATATATATATATATATATATATATATATATATATATATATATATATATATATATATATATATATATTTATTAGGGGTGGCACGGTACGTTTATTCGTACCGAACCGTCACGGTACAGGCATCTCGGTTCGGTGCATGATGCCTTACGACGAATACAGGCAATTCACCCCCAATCCAGAAGGGGGCGCCCGCAGCAATGAAACGCTGTTTGATAACCGCCAGCAGAAGAACAGCGAATGCCAACGGTGACACAGAGGCGGCCGCGCTGATGTTTGGCTCACTGTATTTTATTTTGATAAAGTACCAACTGGCTTTCAAGTTAGCAATGCTGGAACTGATGTGTGTGTGTGTGAGTGTGTGTGACGCGATCACTTCAACTGTTATTTAAAAGCTCTTTATATTCTGTATTATTCAACAAAGACAAGCAATAAATCATTGTATAGTATGCAGTGTTGGGCACGTTACTTTAAAAAAGTAATTAGTTATATTACTAGTTACTTCTCACAAATAGTAACTGAGTTACATCATTATAAAATAAACTAATTACCAGGGAAAGTAACTATTGTTACTTTTTTTTTAAATGTTCAAATATGTCAAATAACTTGGATGTCCCCAATATTAAATGTTAAATGAATGAAATGGACACTAAATATAATACATTATTATTATAATACATTGCACACTAATCTACACTATTTTAATGTTTCTGTGGGACAATGTGAGAGACACCTATCAAATTCAATTGATTATTGTAAATATGATCAACCCTCTATGGACACCTTGGCAATAGAATCTGCATTGGCTTGTCATTTTTTATAGTATATCAGATAATTAATATTAGTCTGGTGAGTAAACTAAAAAAAATGACAAGCCAATGGAGATTATATTGCCAAGGTGTCCATAGAGGGTTGATAATATTTACAATAATCCATTGAATGATTTTCAATTATATATAATTATATCTATATAAAGCTTATGTTTGTAAAATGGCACAGTTTTTTTAAAATATCTCACTTAGCATCAGTCAGTCAAACATTATAATATGATATTATGATAATTTGGCATTAAATTTTAGCATTATATGATGATATAACTTTAGTAATTAGAATAACCATGTATGAATGCATATTTGTCATGTTGACTGAACTTAGGATTGGTGGTGGTGCTTGTTTGTCATTTAGTGTTTCTATAAAAAAAGGAAAAAGAAAACTACAAATAATACTGATAAGATAACAAAACTACTACGAATTCTACTACTAATAACAATATAAAACGCACTAAGGATTATTGCCAACACACCGAACAGCCGAACACACCACTTTACTCCTACTCTCGCGTGTCACGTGACAGAGTGTAATCGCAGCCTCTGCGGTTGAAGAATCGCGTTTTCTCATATTGCGATATTATCGCAAATGCAATTAATCGTTCAGCCCTAATTTCAACCACAAATAAAGGAAATGGGTCTGATGAGCATGAGCCTCAAGATGAAGATGACGACGGCGTTAAACCAAGTGATAGTGTGTCAGAGGTGATGACTCGTTGTGATAGAAGGAAAAGTGGATCTGTGACAAGTAGCGTTAGTTCTGTGGCATCTTTAACCAGTTCTGCTCCTGTCAAGGCGGAGGCTAAGCATGCAGCACTTTTAGCCCGAGCATCTGCTTTAAGAACGAAGCAAGAATTAGAGGCTGAAGAGTTGAGATTGAAGGCCAAAAAAGAACAGCTTGAATTGGATACAGAAATTGCTGCATCAAATGCGGAACTCAAAGTGTTAAAAGAGTATGAAGAAGGTCAAGATGGCATGAATGATTATTACAGGTCACAGACTGGGTCACAAGCTGGTGATTCATTCAAAGGCCGAAAGCAACGGCAAGTTCAGCCAGTATCTAACCTGTGTAGAAAGTCTGAGCCTATGTCAAGCACCCAGGATCAAAGCTCTATCCAGAGACTATCTCAACTAACCACAGATCATGGTAACACTCAACAGTCGATTGATGATAGCAGATATCTGTTCAATGTGATGTACCGCCAAAACGAAATAACTGAGTTGTTGGTCAAGCAGCAGAGCTTATCCCAATTACCTCAAAGAGATGTGCCAATATTTTCTGGAGATCCTCTTGTCTATATTTCTTTCATAAGGGCATTCGACCACTCGATTGAGAACAAGACTAATAATCCTCAAGACAGGTTATACTATCTCGAACAGTTCACAAGTGGTGAACCACAAGCTCTTGTTCGCAGCTGCGAACATATGAGTCCAACTAAGGGCTATAAAGAAGCAAAACGTCTTCTTCAGCTACATTATGGCAACGAGCTGAAGATAGCTACAGCTTACCTTGAGAAAGCTCTAAAATGGCCGCAAATCAAAACAGAGGACAATAAGGGAATGAAGACTTATGCCTTATTGGATGCAGAAATACCATGGCTGATGTTGAATTCATGGATGAGATGAATAATCAGACAAACATGAGAACAGTCCTTTCAAAACTTCCTTTCAGACTTAGAGAACGTTGGAGAAATACAGTCTTTGATATTCAGCAACGAAATGGACGAAGAGCCACATTTGAAGATTTGGTCAACTTTATTGACTTAAATGCTCAAGTTTTGAATGACCCACTCTTTGGAGATATTCAGAACGTTAAGGTGGAGAGAAAAGGAAAGTCCAGTTTTCCAGAGAAGAACTCAAGGAAGAGTGGTTTCAAAGGTAGTATCTTTGCCACAAATGTCTCGCCGTCTGACAAGGACAAAGCAGAATACTCACGACAAAAGAAACAGAATACAGATAGATCTGATTTTGCAGTTCGAAGAGCTTGTTTGTTCTGTAACAAGGAACACACACTTGATTCCTGTATTAAGCTTAAGAACCAGGAATACAAGGACAGAATTCAGTTTCTTAAAAGTAAAGGTCTGTGCTTTGGCTGTCTAACACAAGGACACATGAGTAAAGATTGTAAGAGGAGAATGTCATGTCCAGATTGCTCACTAAAACATCCAGGTGTCCTACATATCGTTAAACAAGAAGATAAGCAAGATGAAAAGTTTGAAGACCGCGACTTTGCAGTTTCAAATGCTTTTCTCTCACTGGGTCAGGAAACTTGTGGATATACTGGGGCTGGCGATGGTGAGTGCATCCTCTCCGTTATACCTGTAAAGGTGAAATCAAAGAAGAGTGAAAAATCTGTAGACTTGCGCTTTCCTAGACCCAGGAAGCACAAGCACCTTTTGCACAGAAAATCTCATGCATCAACTGAACATACAGGGCAAGAAGACTGATTTTCTGCTTTGCACTATGGGTCAACAAAAAAAAGGTGCGAGGATACTTGCTGTCTGACTTAGAAGTGTGTGTTTTAGAAGAGAATACTTATATCGATCTACCCACTGTCTTGACTCGGCGACACTTGCCCGTGAAATAAGGGAACATTCCTAGACAGAAGGATATTGAGAAATGGCCTTACTTGCATGAAGTTCGTCTGCCACATATCGAGGCTGCAGTAGGGCTACTTATTGGAGTGAACGCTCATAAGGCCATGGAACCATGGAAGGTGATAAACAGCATAAGCAATGGGGCCTTATGCAGTGAAGACAGTTCTTGGCTGGATAGTCAAATGGACCAAAGGAAGAGAGCATCAAGACAAGAAAATCTGGTATACAGAGGTATACAGTGAATCGCATATCTGTGGAGAAGATTGAAGATTTGCTGGTGAAGCAGTTTAATATCGATTTTCCTGAACGTCGTTATGAGGATAATTCTGAAATGGCACAAGAGGACCGGCAATTCATGATGTCTGTGACCAAATCTACTCAGTTCATGGATGGTCATTACTACATGAGATTACCTTTGAAAGACGACAAGATCAAGATGCCGAACAACCAGGTTTTAGCGGAACAGCATCTCGGGAGCCTCCAGAAAAGGCTCAGAAGGTATCCTGATTTCTATGAGGACTACACCGTATTTATGAACAACATCATTGAGAAAGGATATGCTGAGAAAGTACCTGATGAGAATTTACACCGTGGTGATGGAAAGGTCTGGTACATTCCTCACCACAGGGTTTATCATCAGAAGAAAAATAAAATCTGTGTTGTCTTTGACTGTAATGCATCTTACCAAGGATTTTCTTTGAATAGTCAGTTACTTCAAGGGCCTAACCTCACCAACACACTTATAGGGGTGTTGACCAGATTCCGTGAGGAGCCAATTGCAATGATGGCTGACACTGAATCAATGTTTTATCAGGTTCGAGTACCTAGGGAGGACTTTTTGAGGTTCCTCTGGTGGCCGAATGGCAACCTAGATCAAGATGAAGAAGAGTACAGGATGCGTGTACACCTGTTTGGTGCAACCTCTTCACCGAGTTGCTCTTGTTACGCTCTTCGAAGAACAGCAGAAGATGAAATCAACGACACTACTCCAGAAGCAGCTCAGACACTATTGAGGAATTTTTACGTTGATGATTGCCTTAAATCAGTGGCAACTGAAGAACAAGCAGTCATTCTCGCAAGTGACATCAGAGTGCTTTGTAATCGAGGTGGTTTCCATTTGACAAAATGGACTAGTAATAGCAGAACTGTACTTTCGTCCATACCTGAAGAAGAACGAGCCACTGACGTGAAAGTCTTAGATCTGGAGAGTGGGTTGCTTCCCATGGAAAGAGCATTGGGAATTCTGTGGTGTACAGAGAATGACACGTTTAATTTTAAGATTGAAATGCAAAATAAACCACTTACCCGAAGAGGTATATTGTCGGTTGTTGGGTCCGTTTACGATCCTCTTGGGTTCCTAGCACCGTTTGTGCTACCGGCAAAGCTCATTCTGAGGGACCTGTGCAGAGAGAAAATAACATGGGATGAAGAGATTGCAGGGAAAAAGGCTGAGAGGTGGCTGTCCTGGCTGGAGGATTTGCAGAAGCTCGCAAACATCAGTGTGAGTAGATGTATCAAACCTGCAGGGTTCGGGCATGTCAAGACCTTTCAGTTGCACCACTTTGCAGATGCTAGCGAGAACGGATACGGGACTGTCACATACCTCTTGTTGACAAATGACCATGATCAAAAGAGATGCACATTCATGTTGGGAAAGTCCAGAGTGGCACCACTCAAGCAGGTTACTATTCCAAGAATGGAATTGACAGCAGCCACCATTGCAGTTAAAATGGATAGGATGCTGAGACAGGAGCTTCAAATCAATCTTGAGGATTCTAACTTTTGGACTGACAGCACCACAGTGCTGAGATACATTGAAAATGACTCCACAAGATTCAAGACGTTTGTTGCAAACTGAGTCTCATTAATCAGAGAGGCTTCTAAACCTTCTCAGTGGAGATATGTAAGCTCAGCAGATAATCCTGCAGACCAAGCTTCAAGAGGCCTAAATGTGGACAACTTGATCGAAAGCAAAAACTGGATCAAAGGACCTAGTTTCCTGCTGAAGCCACAATGCGAGTGGTCAGTTAGACCTGAGGATTCAGTGTCTTTTGCGGTTGATGACCGTGAGCTCAAAAAGATTTCCATTGTTAACGCAATAGGCACTCAGAACACTAAGGAAGGCCTAGAATGTCTTGTTTGTTATTATTCAAGCTGGCAGTGCCTAAAGAAGGCTGTAGTACGACTAACACATCTCAAAGAAATCCTGCTGGATTTAAGTCGCAAGAGGAAGGAGATACAGACAAGGATCAGTCAAACAGAAAGAGATCCCACTATACAAAACATTCTGGTACAGAAAGAAATGGATACCTATAAAAGAGGTTTGAAAGAAAGAACACCTACCATGGAGGATATGGTAAACGCCGAGCTGGATCTAATTCGTTACAGCCAGAAACAGAAGTTTCAGGAAGAAAGAAAAATGCTGCAACAAGGAAAGATGCATGTCAGGAAAGACAGCTGCATATTCCGATTGGATCCTTACCTTGAGGATGGCGTGTTAAGTGTTGGAGGTAGATTGAGCAGATCGGCGATGCCTGAAAAATCAAAGCATCCCATCATCTTGCATAAATATATAACACATCCACCAAGGCGTTGGTCACTTGGGTCAAAACAGTGTCCTGGCAAAGTTAAGACAGAAATACTGGCTTCCACAAGCAAATTCTGCAGTTAGAAGGATAATTTATGCATGTCTCATCTGCAGACGACTACATGCAAAGACTGGTGTGCAAAAGATGGCAGATTTGCCAGAAGATAGGCTGCTTCCTGACAAACCACCATTCAGTAATACTGGCGTCGATTACTTCGGACCGTTTGAGGTGAGGAGAGGACGCTCTATGGTCAAGAGATATGGTGTGCTCTTTACCTGCCTCACCATTAGAGCTATTCATCTAGAAGTCGCACCTTCTCTGGACACAGATGCATGTGTCAATGCTATACGCCGATTCGTTTGTAGAAGAGGTCATGTCTCAGTAATCCGTTCCGATAATGGAACAAACTTCACAGGAGCTGAAAAGGAGTTGCGTGAAGCATTGCAGAATTTGAATCAGGCAACGATTCAAGAAGAGATGCTAAAAAGAGAAATTCAGTGGATATTTAACACTCCTGGAGCATCTCACCATGGCGGGGCCTGGGAACGTCAGATTCGCACAGTGAGAAAGGTTCTGAATTCCGTACTGAGACAGCAGGTATTGGACGATGATGGCCTACATACACTATTTTGTGAGGTGGAGTCAATTATCAATGACAGGCCTATTACTAAAATGTCTGACGACCCTAACGACCTCGAAGCCTTGACCCCAAACCATCTGTTGTTGATGAGGAAACAAGCAAGCTTACCTCCAGGCGTGTTCAAAAAAGATGATGTCTATGCAAAGCGCAGATGGAAACAAATTCAATACCTGACAGATCTTTTCTGGCATCGGTGGACTCTGGCTAGCAGAAGACACTAACCAGTTTTAAATTCCAGTTGCACAGATGGGGAACGTTATAACACTGCGTTACAATGTGCCCCGCTATTATTAAACTATGCTATTCTATGACATTAGTGATGCAATTTACACCGTTTACTTTTATGAGTTTTAATGAGAAGCCACAATAAGCAGGTGAATAAAGACTGACAATCGATGTTTAATGTTCAGAAATTATTATTTCAAGAAATGTAAAGCATTTTGGCTCGTTTATGTGTCTCGTGTCCTGTGATAGATGTGTGTGGAGGGAGGGGAGGGTATCCGTTATGAATTTCATGAATGTGTTTATTCATTTGCGCACTCTGTTTTGAACTACACTGTATACGTAGCTATGTATTGCGATCAGGGCCGTCCCAAGCATGGTTGCAATGTGTTCATTGTCAAACTCCAAAATTAGATTAGTTTTAATTCTTAAAAAACGCCATTATTTTATTTGAAAAAGTTCATGATTTTATTTTGACAAAATATTTTAGTTTGTCTTGTATATTTTTTTCATTAGATCCGATAACATTTTAAGCTGTCATATGGTTATGTTACAACGTGCCCCTCACATGTTACAATGTACCCCACCTACGGGGCATGCCGTCACGAAAAATAACGAAAAACATATACACTGTAATTATGAAACAACGCAAAATATTTGTACTAGACAAGTGTGAAATTAAAGTGTATAAAAAAAATGATACTCGAACCCCACGTGGATTTACACAAACTAAGAAAGTCAAACAGTGTTAGGTTGTGCCCCGTGCTCCCTACTTTAAATACAATATAACTTGCTTTGGATAAAAGCATCTGGCAAATGTATTAATGTAAATGCAGTGTAAAACAAAATGTATTTTGGGTTACCTAATTCTGCATTTCTGTAAAATGGACAGCTGGCTGTATAATGATTCTGCCCTCATAGTCAGGATCCTGTTTTTGCTTGGAGAAATCTCCTGTAACAGACAGAGTCACAACACCCTATTAGTGTTACTATAGTTTATGATCAGAAAAAAAACAAACTACTGTACAGTAATACAAACATTTTTGGTAACACTTTACAATAAGGTGTCATTTGTTAACATTAGTTAATGTATTAACTAATATCAACAAACAATGAACAATGCATTTATTGCACTATTTATTAATCTTTGTTAATGTTAGTTAATGAAAATACAGTTGTTGTTTATTCATGTTAGTTCACAGTGCATTAACTAATGCTAACAAACACAACTTGTGATTTTAATAATGCATTAGTAAATGCTGAAATTAACATTAACTAAGATTAATAAATGCTGTAGAAGTATTGTTCATTCTTAGTTCATGTTTACTAATGTTTTTAACTAACGTTAATGTTAACTAATGAACCTTATTGTAAAGTGTTACCACATTTTTAATATTTATTAGCATAACTTACTATATTAATATATTGCTAGCCACTGTTGCCAACTCTCGTGAGACAAATAAGCAACCGCATCGCCAAAAACAAGCCCAAATCAAGCCCAATATTCTTTTTGATGATTTACTATCATCAATATTATTTATTATCAATTATTTATTACCAATAAATGAGCCTGCAACATATTACACTGAAACCACTCTTTTATCTGAAAAGCAAAAACAGAAGCTATTTTACAAAAATTAGCAAACTGCAACAAAAGTGGGAACAAAACTCATCTCCAATCACCTGTGAGCAGAATAGGATTGGAGAGATGGAAAAGGAGAAAAGCACAAGAGCTTCAAAGGGGAGCTGTAACATATTATAGCCTAAAATACATAGGGGTCATTCTATGGAAATGTCCATTTTTCTGCCCCTAGCCTTTACAGAAATATTACACTTGAAAAACACTTGGTTACATTTTTTTTAACAATTACACCTCCTTGAGCCATCAATGTGGCAATATTTGTTTTTAATTAATTATAAAGAATTCCAAGCACCACAAAACTGCTCGTTACAGCCATGTACAGAGGGAACGTGCTTTATTTTGAGGTCAAAAACAGGTTTTTCTTCCATTTAAAATAAAATAATGTATACATAACTATCAAATAAATGACATAAAAAAACAAAATGACACATAAATATTATAGAAAAATATATAAAATATTATATTAAATTATAAGATATATTATATTAAAAAAGAAAATGTTATATAATATTATTAAAAAGATTATATATATATTTTTTTAAATCATTAAGCTGTGTATTCATGAAGTCAAAAGGTAATCTAATAATGTGGTCTAAGTTTAAATGTTAAAAAAAGAAATACATTTTAAGACATCTTGCCATACCAGCCTATTCAAACCAAATGTATTTAATCTTAGTATTAGGATATAACTACTTGTTTTTTTATTACAGCCTGTGATAATTAATACATTACAAAAACATTGTAAAAATTTGGCTAAAAGAAACTCATCCCACCCCTCTCGTCGTCTTCTATCATCGCTTGGATTACAGCGTCACGCGTCTTCTTTCTGAATGTGATTTTTCTCCAATGAGGGGCAGAACATATGGCAAATTACTCTACGGCTTATAATCAGTGTTGGGAGTAACGAGTTACAAAAGTAATGCATTACAGTAACGTATTACTTTTTGCTGTAACGCAGTAGTGTAAGGCATTACTGATCAATTTTCAGTAATATTTTACTCGGTACATGTTCAGTAACGCTTGCGTTACAACACACTTTTTGCCCAAAATTTAATTGTTCAAAGAAAAAAGACCGTGAGACATTAATGAATCAAAAATGCTGCAAGTAAGTTCTATTTCCTGTTCGTGGTCAGTCAATAGCCTCGTGTGGTATACAAGATTGTAAATAACAACAGCTTCTAATATATTTGTTTAGCGATTTATTTAATTCATCTCCCTCTCACTGGTGGAACTTTGTATTGTGTGACGAAGTCCAGTGAAGGCCCAGTGAAGGCATGTTTAGGGCGGGTTTTACAGGAGTGCCGCGAGGCTACTGGCCCGACCGTGGAAACGTGGCATGATTTCGGCCTCTGTGCTGGAGGTCCGAGGCTATTAGCCCCGTCCGGCTCACTGTAAGCCAGTGGAAAAGTGGCTAATGGGTGAAGATGGCAGAAGACTGTACATTCGCGAGATGCCTGGATAGCCCACAGTCATTATGCTACACCATATCGCCCCCTACTGGATGTAAAATGCTCTGCAGTATATTTTGTCATTTTGGAATGTTAAAGGGATAGTTCACCCAAAAATGAAAATTCTGTCATCATTTACTCACCCTCAAGTAGTTCCAAACCTGTATGAATTTCTTTGTTCAGAACACAAAGGAAGATATTTTGAAGAAAGTTTGTATACCAGGCTGTTTTGGGGCAACCTTGGGGCACAAAAAAAATACCATAGAAGTCAATGGTGCCCCAGAGCTGCTATGTTTCCAATATTCTTCAGAATATCTTCCTTTGTGTTCAGCAGAACAAAGACATTCATACAGGTTTGGAACTACTTGAGGGTGAGTAAATGATGACAGAATTTTCATTTTTGGGTGAACTATCCCTTTAAATTCTACTTCTGTAGGTATTTTGGTGAAAGTAACTCAAAAGTAATACAGGAGTCATGTAACGCATTACAATTCCGAGACAGTAATATTGTAAGGTAATGAATTACTTTTAAATAACAGTAACAAGTAATCTATAATGTATTACAGTTTGGAAGTAACTTGCACAACACTGCTTATAATACTTATATTATTGCACTGGTTGGCTATTAACTGCGAGCAGACAGAGTGTCAATCAATGTATTGGAGAATACGGCGAACATAAATAAAGAAACGAAGTTGCTTGTCAGATTTCCCAAACAAGCAACCATATTTTAAAAATAAGCCCAAAAAACCGCAACCCGCGACCAGGGATTTTTTCCCGCAACTTTACAAAAAAAGAAGCCCAAAGTCTGGTATAATACGCGGACTTGGCAACTGTGTTGCTAGCCCGTCCCTCTCTTTAAAAAGTAAACTCGTTCTGCGAGTTAGTGAGAGAACAGCAGCCAGTGGCTAATTTGGCTACTTTAGTAACATACATTAGTTAAATTGATGAAAGCTCACCTGTTGTTACGACGGCAATCACAGGAACACACTCCAATACTCCTCCAATGCAGACGACATGACCACAAGACCACAAACTTGAAAATAAAATACAAAAGATGTACTTTACAGTGGTATTTCTTAACTCAGTTTTCCTCAGTATTTCATGTTAGCTCGCGGTTTTATTTTACGTCTCTCACTGAATTTAGGGACCGTCTCTAAAGTTACATACAACATTGGTACACACGTTTCTAACTTAAATAGCATTTGAAGAGTATTACACTTGAGATAGTGGCAGTGTTCAAAAGATATTCTTCTTCTCTGTGTTCGTTAACTTCGGCTAACTGACATTATTCACTTAACGTTACCAGTTGATGTTATCATAGATGGCATTCACAAGAAGAGGCTCCAAAATACACATCCGACGATGCAGATGACATTTAGACTAGAAACTTGAAAAGAACAAACAAAAGAAGTAACGTTACTTGAAAATACTGTTTAAAATCTCCACTGAAACAGTGGTGTTGCCAAGGCACTTTACCTCAGTAACGTTATTTCAGGTTAGTTCGTTGTTAAGGTTAAGTAATGGCTCGCCAGATTAACTAACTTGCATTAAAGGGCAGCAGAACCTACAAACGCGTTTCTCGGTTTAACTAAGGTTTATTTTGACTAATATAGGTGACCTTAATTTACTCACCAGTCGATGTTATCACCGTTATGGCGGCGTTAATCCGGCAGTGTCGTGGCCCAGAGCGACGGCAGCAGTCATTCAGAGAAAAAAAAGGCCCCAACTCCCGACATGAGAAACGACACGATGAATAATGTTAGTTTGCTGTTAACAAGTTAAAACATCTTAAAATATCTCAGTTTTGCATAAAACAGAAATAATATACTAACCTTTTTGTCCAGATAACAGTGCAAGGAGTCTCTTTTGTCCTTTTACCGCTTCTTCCACCAAACAGCAAACAAAATAAATCCCCCTTGCCATTGGTCAGTTTTTCGCGGGCAAGTTCACTACTGTAAATTTACAGTAGTTTACTGTAGTGACCATATATTTTCCCATAATCCTTTGCAGTTTACAGTAAAATACTGTATATACATTTTACAGTATCTTACTGTACATATTACAGTAAAATACTGTTCAAATTACAAAAATCAGTTACAGTGCAGCCTAAGTCACACCTGTGCAATAATCATGCTGTCTAATCAGCATCTTGATATGCCACACCTGTGAGGTGGATGGATTATCTCGACAAAGGAGAAGTGCTCACTAACACAGATTTAGACAGATTTGTGAACCATATTTGAGAGAAATAGGCCTTTTGTGTACATAGAAAAAGTCTTAGATCTTTGAGTTCAGCTCATGAAAAATGGGGGCAAAAACAAAAGTGTTGCGTTTATATTTTTGTTCAGTGTATATTTGAGTATGTTCTACAGTTACTGGGCCAATGCCATATGAGAGTCCATGAAAGCCAAAAATCTAGTTTAAAACACATGCAAATTATTTATGTTGCAAAGTGAAAAATTCATGTTGGTTTCATAGTTTTGAAAACACTTATACAATTTCCAAAATAAAAAAAGACTTTAAAAATGTGGTGTAATCAAGGAAAAATTATGATGATGATGATTGTGATGATGATACATACATACAGTTTATGTGTGTGTATGTGTGTGTGTACCTTGTATTTATCACATTATGGGGACCAAATGTCCCCACAAGGATAGTAATACCAGTACATTTTGACCTTGTGGGGACATTTTTTAGGTCCCAATGAGGAAACAAGCTTAGAAATCATACAAAATGAATGCATGTGTGTGTGTGTGTGTGTGTGTGTGTGTGTGTGTGTGTGTGTGTGTGTGTGTGTGTGTTTAAACATTCTTTTTTTAAATCAAAATATCAGACTTTTCCCGTATGACTGACTTGCAAGGTTTTTCAAATATTAATATATATATATATATATATATATATATATATATATATATTTGGCATGTCATTCTAATAATTAAAAATGAAACATCTTGCTGACTACTTAAAGTTTTAGTTTCATGTATTTAATTATTTTTAAAAATATAAGATGGTGCCGCACATGGCAGCTACAGTGCTTAGCTCTTCAGTGTTTGTACTGTTTTTGTTAGTTTTTCCTGTTTTTTGTTTCTCAAACATGATCAGTTTTACCAGGGATGAACTGCTGAACATTCGGCAGAACACACCACAAAATCTTTTACCGGATTTCGATTATTCGGACGTTTTGCTGGACATTGTACTTGGCAGAGCAGTAGCGCTGGTCAAACGCTACAGGACGCGCAGAAGGGGGAAGCGAGCCAGCGCGCTCGTGAAGCTTCGTCAGCGCGCATTTAAAACGGCGTTGCCTAGCATCCATCTGGTGAATCTCCGCTCTCTACCCAACAAAACTGACGAACTTCTTCTGCTCTCCCAGACAAATAAGGATTTTTCAAACTCTGCTACTCTGTGTTTCACGGAAACCTGGCTAAATGACGCCATTCCTGACAGCGCGTTACATCTGCCGAGCTTTCAGCTGATCAGATCCGACTGCGACGCAGAATCAACGTGGAAACCGCGCGGCGGCGGGACGTGCTTTTACATCAATGAGAGGTGGTGTACAGATGTAACTGTGTTAAAGAAGATGTGCTGTTCTGATCTAGAAACACTCTTCATTAACTGTAAGCCGTTCTACTCGCCGCGGGAGTTTTGTTTGTTCATTCTCGTGAGTGTTTACATTCCAATGCAAGCAAACGCGAGCTCAGCTTTACAGAAACTCGCTGATCAGATCCAGAGGCGGACAAAGTACACAACTCCATTACTTGAGTGAAAGTACAGATACTGCTGGTCAAATATTACTCTATTACAAGTGAAAGTTGTAGATACAGAGTGATAAGGAAGAAAAAAAAATCAAACCTGCTTTAAAACCCAGCAACACAACTGTAGCTGTATAACTTTACAACAGCAACACTACTTTAACAAAAAAGCAAAACAGCAAGACACATAAAAAAAAAAAAAAATGCTGTCTAATCGCTCTCGCAGTACTTTGATGTCACACACAGAACGGCCTGTGCAGTGCTGCTTCAAGTCCAACACCTATTGTGTTTTATTAGGAGACGCACAACAGTTCTTCTGTGGCTTTATAGGTAATATTTTCACTTACACAATTTAGCAAAATCAGACAATTTTGTGTCTAATATATACCACAATATTAACTTATTGAATTGTTGTCACATTTGCAACTGGTCAGTGTTCAAAAAAATGCTGGGAAATCACTTCATGTAGCCCTACAAGAGTGATTACTGATAAACTGTCTGGAAAAAAAAAAGAAAGTCATGTTTTAGAGAAGAAGAAATCACCCACTGACTTTCAAAGCTGCTAACGACTTTCTACTTCGAGGACCTTGATAGAAATGTAGTGAAAAGTATAATATTTGTCTTTCAAATGTAGTGAAGTTAAAGTCATAAGTTTTCAGAAAAAAACAATACTCAAATAAAGTACAGATACTCAAAAAGTGTACTTAAGTACAATACTCAAGTAAATGTACTTAGTTACTGTCCGCCTCTGATCAGATCACAGACACAGAACAAAAGCACCCAGACTCTGTTTTAATCATTCTCGGGAACTTTAATAAAGCGAATCTCTCCCGTGAACTGCCAAAATACAGACAGCATGTTACATGTCCCACCAGAGACAGTAATGTATTGGATCACTGTTACACAGCAATAAAGGATGCATATCACTCTGTCCCACGGGCAGCTTTGGGGCTTTCTGATCACTGTTTGGTTCATCTTATACCGACCTACAGGCAGAAAATGAAATCAGCTAAACCTGTATTAAGAACTGTTAAAATATGGACTAATGAAGCAGAGCAAGATTTAAAAGCTTGTTTTGACCTCACTGATTGGACTGTTTTTGAAGCTACTGCAAACAATCTGGACGAGCTCACAGAGTCTGTAACATCTTATATCAGTTTCAGTGAAGATATGTGCGTTCCTACCAGGACTCATCTAACTTACAACAACAACAAACCGTGGTTCACAGCAAAACTCAGACAGCTCTGTCATTCCAAAGAAGATTCTTACAAGAAGGGTGACAATATCTTGTACAAACAGGCCAAATACACAATGGAAAATGAGATCAGAGTGGCAAAGAGGAATTATTCTGGAAAACTAAGGATTCAGTTCTCTTCCAGTGACTCAGCATCAGTGTGGAAAGGTCTGAAAGAGATCACCAACTACAAGACCCCCCCCCCCCCAGAGAATCAACAACTGGCAGACGATCTGAATGGGTTCTATTGAAGGTTTTAAAAAACACCATTCACACCTCCTGCAACCCCCCCCCCCCCCCCCCCCCCCCCCCTCCTGCAATGCAGATCAGTGAAGATGACATGTGCCAGGTCTTCAGGAAGAACAAGAGAAGGAAGGCACCAGGCCCAGACGGTGTGACACCAGCATGTCTGAAAACCTGCACTGACCAGCTGGCCCCCATCTTCACACAGATCTTCAACAGATCACTGGAGCTGTGCGAATTCCCTTCATGCTTCAAACACTCCACCATCATCCCCGTCCCAAATAAACCCAAAATTACTGGACTTAATGACAACAGACCTGAGGATCTAACGTCTGTGGCCATGAAATCATTTGAAAGACTGGTTTTGGCTTATCTGAAGGACACCACTGGACCCTTACTGGACCCCCTGCAGTTTGCCTACAGAGCAAACAGGTCTGTGGATGATGCAGTCAACATGGGACTGCACTTCATCCTGCAGCATCTGGACAGACCAAGGACTTATGTGAGGATCCTGTTTGTCGACTTCAGCTCCGCTTTTAACACCATCATCCCGGACACCCTTCAGAATAAACTGACACAACTCTCCGTCCCCACCTCCATCTGTCAGTGGATCACCAGCTTCCTGACAGACCGGCAGCAACTAGTGAGGCTGGGAAAATTTTCATCCAGCACCCGTACGAACAGCACTGGAGCTCCTCAGGGCTGTGTTCTCTCCCCACTGCTCTTCTCCCTCTACACCAATGACTGCATATCTAAAGACCCCTCTGTCAAGCTCCTAAAGTTTGCAGATGGCACCACAGTCATCGGCCTCATTCAGGATGGTGACGAGTCTGCTTACAGACATGAGGTTAAGGAGCTGGCTGTCTGGTGCAGTCTTAACAACCTAGAGCTCAACACGCTCAAAACAGGGGAGATGATCGTGGACTTCAGGAGAAACCCCCTTGCACTCTCCCCACTCACCATCATGAACAGCACTGTAACGACAGTGGAGTCATTCAGGTTCCTGGGCACCACCATCTCCCAGGACCTGAAGTTGGACACTCACATAGTCTCCATTGTTAAAAAGGCCCAGCAGAGGTTGTACTTCCTTCGCCAGCTGAGGAAGTTCAACCTGCCACAGGAGCTGCTGAAACAGTTCTACTCTGCCATCATTGAATCCGTCCTCTGCACTTCAATAACTGTCTGGTTCAGCTCAGCTACCAAATCTGACCTCAGAAGACTACAGAGGGTAGTCCGGACTGCTGAGCGAATCATTGGTACAACCCTCCCCACTCTCCAAGAACTGTACTTCCCTATCAGTCGGTCACTCCGAGTCACGTCGGGTGACCGACGAATTGGGATCTCGCTTAGAGAGACCAATCCACTTCGAGTGTAACTAAACGAGCCAATGCACATTGGCATGCGATTATTGCATCCAGCTGCTGCTGATCACAGCGTGAGTATAAGTAGGCAGCAGGTGCAGCGCATATTCAGCTTTTCGCTTCGGAGCCGAGCGGTTACATCGTTCTGCTCCTGACTTCTGCTGACGAGTGAATTCAACGAGTTGAGCACGCTCTTCGGAAGACTCTCGTGCTGGCGGTACGGCGCTTCAGCGGCGGTGGTTCTTATCGTGTCGAGTGGATTGCACACATCAGGTTGCACTACCCCCTGTTTGTGTTGCAGGTGACCATCTCCCCTGTGCGCTTCAGCACATTAAAAGAGCTTTTTCCCTAAAAGAGCATTCACGGGTGCGTCTTTTTAAAGACGACGTTGCATCTGGCAAACTTGACGTTACGTCTTTGTAAAGATGAGTTGGGTTTTGCTACAGACAACGTGTCACCCGTGCGTTTCTGGATGCGGTCGTTACCTGGTGCCGGGTGATGGTCACGATCACTGCCTCACGTGCCTGGGCAGTAAGCATGCTGAGGTGGCGTTCGTGGATGAGGCATCTTCTCATGGTGGGAAGATGATCATCTTGGAGTTGCGGCCAGGCTCCGCTACCTCGACAAGGGGGCGGAGCTCTGTTGCCTCTGCCTCGATCTAGTTGTCGTTCTGGCTGCAGACAGACGAGGACTACTTCAGGTGGTGGCACGGGTGGTCTGAGGATTACAGTGGTGGCAAACCCTCCAGGGAACCAACCCTCGAGGGACCATCACTCCTCTTGCACTCCAAAACCAGTTGAGCTGCCAGTGGAACGTGCTGGACCCTCTACAAGGGGCGTACCAGCAGTATCCCTGGTGCTCCTCCCGATGACCGGATGTCGATCGCTGCATCGGAGGGTGAGCTGGAGCTTTCTGGGGAAGAGGATTCGGCTGCGCTGCTGCTACGGCAGTAGCAATGCCTGAGTCGGATCCAGAATCATGGCTATGCTTTCCCGGGCCGCTGAGAGGGTAGGGCTCGAGTGGAGACTTCCACCGTGTCCCGAGCCCTCGAGGTTAGATGACTGGTTTCTCGAGGTAGTTTGTGCTGGTTCTCAGCACCCTGCCCCGGTGCCTCTCTTCCCGGAGGTGCATGGGGAGCTTATCAGGTTGTGGATGGCACATTTTACTGCCAGAAACTGACCTGTTAGCTCCTCCTCCCTCACCACCCTCGGTGGTGGTGCAGCTAGGGGGGAAAGAGGACTGCTTCAGGAGATGGTGGATGCACCTCTCCCTCCCCCGGAGGAGGGCCGGGCGGAGAATCTTTTGGTTTAAAAAAAAATTAAAAATCTCGACAAGAAGCAGTTCTCTCTGCCTCTGGGTCCCAAGAGGGCATGGAGAGTCATGGACGGACCAACACCGGACCACACTCTTCTCCCTCTCTCGCCAGCAGGCAGCAGTGGGCGGTTCGAGAGCGTCATCAAAGGCCCTACTCACGCACCCTCTGCCAAACTGTGGAACCAGGTAAGTGTTGCACCGCACACTCAGACCCCTCTTTGGTCCGACACGGGCCGGGTCCCTGCGTTTCACCTCGCTGCCCCACCGCGGGTACGTCGGTGGTCCCGCAGGTCCCGCTTGTATAGTGTCTGGGTGCCTGGAAAAAACGCTACCCAGCTCGTCTCGCTGGCTCCTGTGGACCACCTGACTCGGCTACGCGATTCAGTTCGCCCGGCGTTCTCCCAGGTTCCACCTCACAGCAGTAAAGGCTTGTGTGGGGAGATCACTGTCCTATTGGCGAGGGACGTGATGGAGCCGGTCCCTCCAGCCGATATGAAGACAGGGTTTTACAGCCCTTACTTCATTGTGCCCAAGAAAGGCGGTGGGTGGAGACCAATCTTGGATCTGCGCGTCCTGAACTGGTCAAGCTTCCGTTCAAGAGACTCACGCAGAAGTGCATCTTCGGGTGCATCCGTCCCTGAGATTGGCTTTCAGCGATTGACCTGAAGGACGTGTACTTCCTTGTCTCAATCCTTCCGCACCACAGGCCATTCCTGCGGTTTGCGTTTGAAGGACGGGCATATTAGTACAAGGTCCTGCCCTTCGAGCTGTCCCTGTCACCCCGTGTCTTCACGAAGGTTGTGGAGGCAGCCCTTGTTCCCCTGAGAGAACAGGGCATTCGCATTCTCAACTACCTCGACGACTGGCTCATGCTGCCTCAGTCTCAGGACCAGTTGTGCGAACACAGGGACTTGGTGCTCTTGCACCTCAGCCAGTTGGGCCTTCGGGTCAACTGGGAAAAGAGCAAACTCTCCCCGGCGCAGAGGATCTCTTTTCTCGGTATGGAATTGGATTCGGTCAATCAGACAGCACGCCTCACGCAGGAACGTGCTCAGTCGATGTTGAACTGCTTGAATGCGTTCAAGAGCAGGTCCGCGGTCCCACTGAAACAATTTCAGAGGCTCCTGGGGCATATGGCAGCTGCGGCGGCAGTGACGCCGCTGGGGCTGCTTCATATGAGACCGCTTCAACACTGGCTCCATGGCCGAGTCCCGAGGTGGGCGTGGTAACGCAGCACTCACCGGGTCCAAGTCACACCGGCCTGCTGCCAAACCCTCACCCCGTGGTCAGACCTTTTGTTTCTCCGGGCAGGAGTGCCCCTGGAACAGGTCTCTAGGCATGCTGTGGTTTACACGGATGCCTCCACCACCGGCTGGGGCGCCACGTTCAACGGGCTTGCAGTGTCGGGGGTTTGGACGGGGCCCCCAACTGCACTGGCACATAAGTTGCCTAGAGTTGCTGCAGTACACCTGGCCCTGAACCGTCTCAAGAGGCGCTTACAGGGCAAGCACGTACTGGTCCGTACGGACACACTGTGACCGTTGCATACATCAACCGATAAGGTGGTCTAGGCTTCCGTCGCATGTCGCAACTCGCCCGCCACCTCCTCCTATGGAGTCAGAAGCATCTGAGGTCGCTTCGTGCCATTCACATTCCGGGCTTGCTCAACCGGGCAGCCGATGAGCTGTCACGAGCTGCGCTCCCCGGAGAGTGGAGACTCCATCCCCAGACGGCCCAGCTTATTGAGAGACTTCTCATTGCCAGTTGTTTACTCCCTGACTGAGGAAACACTCGGCACGGAATGCACTGGCACTCAGCTGGCCGCGGGGCCCCCGCAAGTATGCGTTCCCCCCCAGTGAGCATTCTCGCACAGACACTGTGCAAGATCAGGGATGACGAGGAGCAGGTCTTGCTCGTGGCGCCGTACTGGCCCACTCGGACTTGGTTCCCAGAACTGATGCTCCTCGTGACAGCCCCTCCTTGGCAGATTCCTCTGAGGTAGGATCTACTGACTCAGAGACGGGGCACCTTAAGGCACCCGCATCCAGACCTCTGGAAACTTAAAACATGTCTGGTCCCGGGACGGGACGCGGAGGTTCTAGGTGACCTACCCCAGGAGGTAGTTGACACCATCACTTCGGCGAGAGCGCTGTCTACGAGACATGCTTACGCCTTGAAGTGGAACCTGTTTGTCGAGTGGTGCTCTTCTCACCGAGAAGACCCCCAGAAGTGCAAGGGTTGGAGCGAAGGCTGTCTCCTTTCACCCTTAAAGTCTATGTGGCTGCGATTGCTGCCAACCACGACCCTGTGGAAGGGAAGTGGGTGGGGAAGCATGACTTGGTCATCAGGTTCCTTAGGGGGGCAGGAAGGTTAAATCCTCCACGGCCCCCTCTATACCCTCTTGGGACCTGTCTCTAGTGCTCAGAGCACTACAGCAGGGCCCATTTGATCCGTTGCAGACAGTCGAGCTGAAGTTTCTTTCAGACTCTGCTCCTGCTTGCATTGGACTCCATCAAGAGGGTAGGGGACCTGCACACATTTTCGGTCGGCGATTCGTGCCTAGAGTTTGGGCCGTCCCAGGTAATCCTGAGGCCCCGGCCTGGCTATGTGCCCAAGGTTCCCACTACTCCCTTCAGGGACCAGGTGGTGAGCCTGCAAGCGCTGCCCTCGGAGGAGGCAGACCCAGCCTTAGCTTTGCTTGTCCCGTCCGAGCATTGAAATGCTACGTTGACAGGACGCAAAGCTTCAGGACCTCAGACCAGCTCTTTATCTGTCATGGAGGCCGGCAGAAGGGAATGCCGTCTCCAAGCAGAGGATGGCCCACTGGATAGTGGACGCCATCACCCTGGCTTATTAGGCACAGGGTGTGTCCTGCCTGTTCAGGTTGAGAGCCCACTCTACTAGAAGTGTTGCATCTTCCTGGGCATTGGCTCGTGGCGCCTCGCTGGCAGATAATTATAGAGCTGCGGGTTGGGCGACCCCTGACACGTTCGCTAGATTCTATAGCCTTCGTGTGGAACCGGTCTCCTCCTGTGTTCTCACCTCAAACGGGTAGAAGCACTGAGAGGCTCCGGTTTCGGATCGGCTTGCTAAAACTGCTCCAGAGAGTCCGTACTGTAGACCCTGTCGAGCTCCTCCGTCCCCTCGGCAGCCAGACGTGGCGGAGCGTCTGGCGCCAGGCCCTCACTCGATGAATCTGTGAGAACCGGTAGAGGGCTAGGGTCCATATGTAGAGACCTAATTGGATCTCATATGTGTAAAGTCCACGGTATAGCCTCAGAGCCCGTGTTTCCCCGGCAGACATTCTGCCAAGAGGCTACAATCACCTCTAAATCTTCCATATGCACCTAAACGGTTGTTCATATGCGTAAGTGCTTCTGAACCTCCTTTGGGAAGGATGGGCTTCCGCAGCGTTCCTGTTCCAAGTGGAACGGGTACGTTTTCCCAGTGTTATCCAGTCTTACTGAGTGGGTAGTGCCATAGCAACAGTAACTGGTCTTCTTGTGAAGCCCTGACCTGCGCCAAAAAGTAGGGGCGCAGGAGGCTTCCACAGGACACTGGAAGGGGCAGTATCCGTGGCCTTCAAGTTTCAAGTTCAAGTTTCAAGTTTTATTTGTCACATACACGACTATACAGAGACTGTATAACCAGCAGTGAAATGAGAGTCGGGTCCGCTCCATGGACAGTGCAAATATTGAAAAAACAACACAAGGGAAGTAAACATAAGATAAGATGAATGAAAAATAAGATATAAAGAATAAAATATAAAATGTAAAAGAATGTGCATGACAGTAAGCTGTAGAATTAAATATTAATATAAGCATGACTGTACAGAGAGGAATGTGCAACAGGTTATACATGGTTGACATGAAGCAGCCAATCACAAAAAATAAAATAAATATAAAAATAAGATACGATTTACCAGATACAGAACGTGTTGTGTGCAAGTGTGCAAGTGTGCAAGTGTGCAAATGAGCAAATGACACTGACAGTTATGAGGTAGTTATGAGGTAGAGATTAATAATGAGTGTGTGATTAGTGATTTTGAAGTAAGTCAGATGATGTTTTTAAGAGGCTGACTTTGAGTTCAGGAGCCTGATGGCCGTGGGGAAGAAACTCCTCCTGAGTCTCTCTGTTTTTGCCATCAGGCAGCGGAAGCGCTTACCAGATGGCAGCCTAGTGAAAAGACAGTTACCAGGGTGATTTGAATGTTTGATGATTTTGTCAGCTCTGCCTCTGCATCGTTTGATGTAGATGTCCTGCAGAGAGGGGAGAGCAGACCCAGAGATACGCTCAGCTAAGCGCACAACTCTCTGCAAGGCTTTGCAGTCTTGGCTGGAGCTGTTTCCATACCACACTGAGATGCACTGAGACAAAACACTTTCTATGGTCCCTGCATAGAAAGTTTTCAGGATTGTTGGCGAGACCCTGAATTTTCTCAGCTGTCGCAGATGGTACAGTCTTTGCCTGGCTTTCTTGACCTGTGTTTGGATGTGTGTAGTCCAAGTCAGGTCCTCGGAGATGTTTACGCCGAGGTACTTGAAGCTGCTTACTCTCTCCACAGGGGTCCCGCTGATCATAAGAGGAGTGTAGGGCAGCAGGTGTCTCTTTCTGAAGTCCACAATCAGCTCTTTGGTTTTGCTCACGTTCAGAGAGAGACAGTTGTCCTGGCACCATGATGTTAGTCTCTCCACCTCATCCAAGTATGCGGTCTCATCATTGTTGGAAATGAGGCCCAGAACCACAGTATCATCAGCAAATTTGATAATAGATGTGGATCTGTGAGGGGACACACAGTCATGTGTGTAGAGAGAGTATAGCAGGGGACTCAGAACGCAGCCCTGCGGGGCTCCTACGTTCAGGGTGATGGAGTTTGAGGTGTACTGGCCTACCTTCACCACTTGAGGTCTGCCGGTGAGGAAGTCTTGGATCCAGTCGCAGAGTGAGGTGTTTAGGCCGAGGCCTGTGAGTTTATTAGTCAGCTTGGTGGGGACTATGGTGTTAAAAGCTGAGCTATAGTCTATGAATAGCAGTCTTGCATAGTTCCCATTGCTGCTGTCAATGTGTGTGAGGGAGGAGTGGAGTATGTGTGAGATGGCATCATCAGATGATCTGTTGGGACGATAGGCAAACTGAAGAGGGTCCAAAGTAACAGGGATGGATGAGCTAATGTGGCTCTTAACAAGTCTCTCAAAAACCTTCATGACTATAGATGTGAGGGCCACTGGACGATAGTCATTCAGGCAGGAGGGTTTATTGTTCTTAGGCACAGGGATGATGATGGATTTTTTAAAGGAGGTGGGAACTATAGAGGTAGCAAGGGACTCATTGAAGATAGAAGTGAACAAACCAGCAAGCTGATCAGCGCATGATCTCAGAACCCGGCCTGTGATCCCGTCAGGTCCAGCCGCTTTCCTGATGTTCACTCCCTTTAGTGCCCTCCGAACCTCGTCCTCCGTCACGGTGATCACATGATTCTCGCTTCTCTGCCTGCTGCTTCCTGACGCGCTGCTCGGCAGAGCCGCGATGCCTCCGTTGCTTTCAAAGCGGCCGTAGAAGGTGTTTAATTCTTCGGCCAGCGACGGATCTGCTCTCACCTCCGCGGAGGATTTGTTTCCAAAGGCACAGATGGTCCTTAGTCCCTGCCACATGCGTCGAGAGTCATTGAGCTGAAAATGAGACTCAATTCTCTCCTTGTAGCGATGTTTGGCGGCACTTACTGCTCGTCTGAGAGCATAACACGAAGCTTTATATTCGCGCATATTCCCAGACAAAAGAGCCTCGTTGTATGCGGCAGTGCGTTTGTTAACCGCTTCACGGATTGATCTGTCCACCCACGGTTTTTGGTTAGGGAAAGTCCTTACAGTTATTGTTTCTGTAGCTTGTTCGGTAAGTGTGTTTACAAAGCTCACTGCTACCTCCGTGAACTCGCTGACGTCAGATGAGCTCGCCCTGAACATGTCCCAGTCGACGTCATCAAGAGCCGACTGCAGCATAGCTTCAGAGTGGGAGGACCAACGCGTCACTTCCCTCTTCACCGGGGGTTCCTGTGCGAGCCTTTGTTTGTATTCCGGTGTGAGGAAGATGGCGGCGTGGTCAGACTTACCAAAAGCAGGTAGAGAGCGGGCCTTGTAGGCGTTCTTAAACTGAGAGTAGCAGTGATCCAGTGTATTCGGTCCTCTAGTTGGACAGGATACATGCTGGTGAAAGTTCGTCATGACCTGCCTGAGGTTGGCTTTGTTAAAATCCCCCGCGATGATAAAGGCAGCGTCAGGATGTTGGTTAATGTAGCCGCTGATCACATCGTGAAGTTTAGACAAAGCCAAGCTCGTGTCTGCCTGTGGAGGGATGTAAACGACAGTAGCGATGACCGCGGAGAACTCGCGGGGTAAATAGAATGGGCGGCAAATAATGGATAGATGTTCCAGATGAGGCGAGCAGGATCGCGACAGAGAGGAGATATTCCTGGGGTCACACCATTCCTTGTTAGTCATGAAACACACACCACCACCCTTGGATTTACCAGCCTCCGCTGTTCTGTCCATCCGTAAAACAGAGAAGTTGTCAGACGGCGTTACAGCAGTGTCTGGAACCGAGGGCGTGAGCCATGTTTCAGTCAAACAGATGATGTTACAGTCCCTTATGTCCCGTTGGAAACTAATCCTGGCTCTAAGATCGTCCATCTTATTATCCAAGGATTGGACATTAGCGAGCAAAAGGCTCGGTAAAGGAGGACTGTGAGCCCTTTTCCTCAATCTGTTCCGAATCCCAGCGCTTTTTCCACGGTGTTTTTTGTTCCGTCTCCTGTGTCCTTTGTTCTCCGCGTTCCGAAGAATCTCAAGAGGCCACGATGGATTCGGTGATAAAGTGTCCTGAACCAGGTTAGTGAGGCGGTTTCCGATGTCCAAGAGTGCACTTTTGTCATAGGTGATCAGTGCCGATGTTATGTGTGTAAAAATAGAAATCAAAAGTAAGTAAAAAAGTAAATAAAAGCATAGTCTTAGCGGAGCGGCCCGGACGGCAGCCGAACATAGCAGCGCCATCTTGGATATGGATCGCCATCCTTTTGGTAGGGATCCCAATTCGTCGGTCACCCGACGTGACTCGGAGTGACCGACTGATAGGGAACGTCTCGGTTACGTATGTAACCCTCGTTCCCTGAAGGAGGGAACGGAGACGTCACGTCCCGTCGCCACGGCTACTGTACCACCGCTGAGCGGCCGGGTCACCGGCTCGGCTCCTCAGCGAAAACCTGAATATGCGCTGCACCTGCTGCCTACTTATACTCACGCTGTGATCAGCAGCAGCTGGATGCAATAATCGCATGCCAATGTGCATTGGCTCGTTTAGTTACACTCGAAGTGGATTGGTCTCTCTAAGCGAGATCCCAATTCGTCGGTCACCCGACGTGACGTCTCCGTTCCCTCCTTCAGGGAACGAGGGTTACATACGTAACCGAGACGTTCTCCAGAGTGAGCAAAAGGGCTGGCAAAATCACTCTGGACCCCTCACACCCAGCACACTCCCTCTCTGAACTGTTGACGTCTGGTCGACGCTACAGAGCTCTGAGCACCAGAATGGCCAGGCACAGGAACAGTTTCTTCCGTCAGGCAATCCATTTCATGAACACTTGACAATAAACGTGGAACATACAACATTATTATGCATTATTTATTCATCACATAAACTTATTTACATTTCAAATTTGCACATATCATACCTGTACATACATAATTGTCTATATTATATATTGTGTTTTTGCTATTTTGTACATTTGTATATATATATATATATATTATTATTATTATCTGTGTCCTGTCCTGTTGCTGTCATTCTGTTGCACTGTGGAGCTTCTGTCACTATAACAAATTCCTCGTATGTGTAAACATACCTGGCAATAAAGCTCATTTTCTCATTCTTATTCTCATTCTCATTCATTCTCATTAATGATTTTTTTCCTCATTATGTTCATTTGTTTACTCATTTGTTTACCTCCTCATAAAAAAAACAAAAAAAGATTTAATAAAGAGATTAAAAGCATGCTCATTACAGAATGGGTGCAGTCAAATACTGATTTTTTTTATGTATATTTGAATCAATTACTAGATTTATTTTATTTTTATTTTCAAAACAATATTAGGTGGCTTGCAGTTTATTCAACACTGATGCAGAAAAAGCAATAATGGTGTGCTCAGTGAGTCAGAAAATGTCAGCAAACATTTACATTCCTTCGCAGTTTAGTGAGATACACAACAAGAAGACACAAATTTTCAGGGTTGTGAAAGAAAAGGAAAAGTCAGAAGAAAAAGAGAAGGAGCTTGAGATGGTGTATGTGTGCAGAGAATCAGAAAAAAGGGCAGGTTGTTTATCAGCCTGATGTCGTGAAAAATGACACAATTTGCTTTAAATTTAGCCATCATAAACCCAGGCAGGAAATGGCCCAGGTGATAAAGACGCAGCCTGCACGCGGGCCACAGACGACGTACTCCTCCGAGACCCAACCCTCGACCGCACTGCATCAGAAACACACCTTTAGCCATGGCAATTAGCAACAAGCTAGGAGCGGGTTCAGCTCAAAAAAAATCTATTGATGTGAGTATGGCTATGCCTAAGCCTTTTTTATTAGTCTCCACTAAACAATTCATTTTGACAGATTTACGAGTCGGGTCTTAATTCACTCCTTCACTGCCGTCTGATTAACAGAGCACTCAGTGGAAATTACTACTCCCCCAAGCCCCTCGGCAGCTGATTTAAAGCCTGTAGACTACTGTTTTTAAACGGTGTCACATCATTAATTTTTTACAGTCTTACATTGATTTGTTTAGTGAGCAACACAAAGTTCATTGTGTTTTAAAAGGGGATAAAAATCTCAGTGTCTCAGCATCAAATGAGCTCATGAATAAACACAGCTTTCGGGCGATGATACCATGAATCCATTTGCATACCTAGTCTCAGGAAATGATGCCATTTGCAAAGTGAAGATTAAACCAACAAAACAAAGCACAAATTGCGAATGTGATATTGTTTTTATATAATAGAAGTTTATGTCGTTCAGTAACTACTAGCACTGTTCATGATTAATGGTCGAATTATCATATTAGTCATATCTCTATTACCTTTAAAAATATATATATATATATAAATTATCATAATTAATCTAGAATGAGGAACTCAAACTGGTAATGTCACAAATCCTGGCCATGAACTTCTGTTCACTCATCACCAGAGGTCACTTCTCCATCACATTGACTTTCACACCACACAGACAGTTACATATCACCCAAAGACTACATTTCCCATAATCCATTGCACTGACGACACACAGCTGATTTCACTGATCACTCATCACACACGCTTTATAAGCCTTGGACTTCCTCTCTGTGAGGCCAAGTATTTTATGCGCATATCGCTACCCTAGCCGATAGCTACCTTACAGAGCCTTTTGTAGTAGTCATAGTTTTGCCTTGCCTTGTGTGTTTCTAGTGTTTCGATTCCTGCCTGTGTTTCCTGGATTAACCCTTTTCCTTGCTGTTCGGACTCTGTTCGCACCTCGTTTGGATTATTGCTCGTGTACCTGGATTATCTCTCTGCCTTGCCCTGTTGGATATTGTTCGCCGATCGTCGACCCACGCTTGCCCTAGGATTACTCTCTGCCTTGTCTGTGCCATACCTGTTTGCTGATGTTTTTGACCCTGCTTGTTTTGTGACCATGTCTATTAATAAAAGCCTGCAAATGGATCCGCACGCCTCTCGTCTCGTCGGCTCCGTAACAGGTAAACTACAAGAGGCCAAAAATGAAACTGAGGGTTGAAACTAAATATTATATATTATTTTTTAACAAATTCACTTGCATTTTTACTATATATATATAAGAATTTTATAATGGTATAATCAAAAGCACTGACATATGACACGACATTAATTTAATACTGTAATATTAAAACTGCAGAAATAAATGATATGCTTCCATACATGGCATTTCTTTTTAACAAAAATGCAATTACACATTTCTTGACATGGCAATATAATATAATTAAGATAATATAATAACAATTGATCTATTTCAGACAAATTCCCAGTTACTTTATATTTTTTACATTTACATACATTTACATTTAATCATTTAGCAGACGCTTTTATCCAAAGCGACGTACAAATGAGGAGAACAATAGAAGCAATCAGACCATCGAGAGAGCAACAGTATACAAGTGCCATGACAAGTCTCAGTTAGTCTAGCACAGTACACGTAGCTAGGATTTTATTATTATTATTATTATTATTTTTTTAAATAGAATAGGTAAGTGTTAGTATTAGTTAGTCAAGTGCTGGCGAAAAAGATGTGTCTTTAGATGTTTTTTGAAAATGGCTAAAGACTCAGCTGTTCGAATTGAGATCGGGAGGCCATTCCACCAGCTGGGCACAGTCCAGGAAAAGGTCCGTGAGAGTGATTTGGTACCTCTTTGGGATGGCACCACAAGGCGTTGTTCACTTGCAGAACGCAAGCTTCTGGAGGGCGCATAATTTTGAACTAGCAAGTTTAGGTATATTGGTGCAGTGCCAGTTGTGGTCTTGTAGGCAAACATCAGTACCTTGAATTTGATGCGAGCGGCAATTGGTAGCCAGTGTAACCTGATGAAGAGAGGGGTAACGTGAGCTTTTTTCAGCTCATTAAAGACCACTCTGGCTGCTGCATTCTGGATCAGTTGCAGAGGCTTGATAGTACATGCGGGAAGGCCCGCCAAGGGAGCATTACAATAGTCCAGTCTGGAGAGAACAAGAGCTTGGACAAGGAGTTGTGCGGCTTGCTCTGATAGGAAGGGCCTAATCTTCCTAATGTTGTATAAGGCAAATCTGCAGGACCGGGCCGTTGTAGCAATATGGTCTGTGAAGCTTAACTGATCATCGATCACAACTCCAAGGTTCCTGGCTGTCCTGGAAGGAGTTATGGTTGACGAACCCAGCTGTATAGAGAAGTTGTGGTGAAGTGATGGGTTGGCGGAGAACACAAGCAGTTCTGTCTTAGCAAGATTGAGCTGAAGGTGATGGTCCATCATCCAGCTAGAAATGTCACTCAGACAGGCTGCAATGCGAGCAGTTACCGTCGGATCATCTGGTTGGAATGAGAAGTAGAGTTGAGTGTCATCAGCATAGCAGTGGTAGGAAAAGCCATGCTTCTGAATAACCGATCCTAATGACGACATGTAGATGGAGAAGAGAAGTGGTCCAAGCACTGAGCCTTGAGGAACTCCAGTAGCAAGAAGTTGAGACTTTGAAACCTCACCCCTCCAAGACACCCTGAAGGACCTATCTGAGAGGTAAGACTCGAACCACAGGAGGGCGGTTCCTGAGATGCCCATCTTTCTGAGGATGGACATGAGGATCTGGTGGTTAACTGTGTCAAAGGCAGCAGACAGATCCAGCAAGATGAGTACAGAGGATTTGGAAGCTGCTCTTGCCAGTCTCAGGGCCTCTGTAACCGAGAGTAGGGCAGTCTCAGTTGAGTGGCCACTTCTGAAGCCAGATTGGTTGTTGTCCAGAATGTTGTTCTGTGCAAGAAACAGAGAGAGTTGGTTGAACACAACTCGCTCAAGTGACTTTGCAATGAATGGAAGAATGGATACCGGTCTGCAGTTTTCTGAAAGTGCTGGATTTAGAGCAGGTTTTTTAAGCAGTGGGCTTACCCGAGCCTGCTTAAATGCTGTGGGAAATGTACCAGTGTGAAGCGAGGTGTTGATAATGTGAGTAAGCGCAGGTATGACCGAAGAAGAAATGGCTTGAAGGAGGTGAGTGGGGATAGGATCTAGCGGACAAGTAGTGGGATGATTGGAAAGGATGAGTTTGGAAACCTCCGTCTCCGAGTGAGGAGAAAAGGAGGTGAGAGATTGTGTATTTGTCGTTATGAAGTTATTATTAGTTTGTGGTGTGAGGAATTGGTCACTGATGGTTTTTGTTTTATTTGTGAAGAAAGTTGCAAAGTCATCAGCTGTAAGGCTGTACAGGCTTTCCTGTAGCTCAAATGGTAGAGCATGGCGCTAGCAACGCCAAGATCATGGGTTCGATTCCCAGGGAAAGCAAGAGCTGGTCAAATGTAAAACTGTAACTTGAATGCACTGTAAGTCGCTTTGGATAAAAGTGTCTGCTAAATGCATAAATGTAAATGTAAGAGTTGATGAAGGAGGAGGGGGAGGAGGACAGAGAAGAGAAGAGAACGTTTTGAAGAGTGCGCGAGAGTCGGAACAGTTGTTAATTTTGTTGTGGTAGTATGTCATTTTAGCAGTGGAGACATTTGCAGAGAAGGAAGAGAGGTGTGACTGATACACACTAAGGTCGGTAGAGTTTTTGGATTTGTGCCATTTCCTCTCTGCAGCCCTTAGTTTAGCACGATGTTCACAGAGAACATCGGACAACCAGGGGGCAGAGGGGGTAGCACGTGCTGGTCTGGATGAAAGGGGGCAAAAGTTGTCTAAGCAAGATGTTAGAGTGAAGCAAAGAGTGTCAGTAGCACTGTTTGTGTCGAGTGCTGAAAACTGAGAGGGTGAAGGTAGTGCGGATGAAACCATTGAGGATAGGCGAGAGGGAGAGAGCGAGCGTAGGTTATGTCGAAAGGTGACCTGCGAAGGAGCGTGTGCTATGTCAGGAGTTAGTGTGAGGTTAGAAGTGATGAGGAAGTAGTCTGAGGTGTGCAGTGGAGTTACTAATGTGTTGTCAGTGGAGCAGTAGCGTGTGTAGATGAGGTCCAGTTGGTTACCTGATTTGTGAGTAGCCGTAGTAGACACTCGTTTGAGGTCAAATGAAGTGAGAAGAGTGTTGAAGTCAGTAGCCTGGGGTTTTTCTAGGTGGATGTTGAAGTCACCGAGCAGTACCAGAGGAGTACTATCTTCAGGGAAGTTTGACAGTAACACATCCAACTCCTCCAAGAAGTCACCCAGTTGACCTGGGGGACGATACACAACTACAACGTGGATTTTAGCAGGGTGGGTAATAGTAATTGCATGAGATTCAAATGAACTGTTGCCTGTAGGAGATGGTAGAAGATCAAATTTCCATTCATTTGAAATAAGGAGACCAGTGCCTCCACCCCTCCCAATTGTGCGAGGGGTGTGGGAAAAAGTGAAATTAGTGGAGAGAGCTGCAGGAGTGGCAGTGTCCTCAGGTTTGATCCAAGTCTCAGTTAGGGCCATGAGGTTGAGACCGGAATGGGTAGCAATAGAAGGAATAAAATCTGCTTTGTTTACAGCAGACTGGCAGTTCCAAAGACCAATTGGAACAGAGAGTAAAGTATTAGAGGACAGAGGGACCGTTCGCAGATTATTAGGATTGGCCTGCCTCCAACGTACAGCGCGTGCTCTCCGAGTGTTAGTAGTAATAGTACAGATTTGAAAGCACATAGTGAGTACAATTGACTAAACAAGTACTAAGTTAGACAAAAAGTAAAGAAAGGGGAGAAAGCAATACTCAAGTGCCTTGTCGGTGTCCTTGCTCGGTGGAGTCGTGCAAGGTAGAGTCGATCGTCTTTACACTTGTCGGTCTTCACACAAGGAGGGCTTCACACGACGGCTGCCACGACCGCTGCCGCGGTGTACAAACCACTTTTATACTTGCCTAATTACTAGTCCCTGAAGTCAGCTGACCACGCCTTCCTACTTAGCAAACCGAAACTGTGAACTCCCACGATAAGCACGAGAACAAACGCGACATGCGAACGCGTTTACCAGGTAAAACACAGTATGCAAAATAATGTTTCCTAGCAACGACAACTGAGCTGAAATCTAATGAGAAAACAAGACAAAACACTTACAAACTGCTGTTCTCTTCTGCTGTTCGACTGCTTCTTCTAACAAGTGTCACTGAGTCAGGTAAATAAGTACTTTCTCTGGCTTAGACCACGCCTTCCTACTTAGCAAACCGAAACTGGGAACTCCCGCGATAAGCACGAGAACAACGTGCTTTTACACCACTTGGCCATTCAAATTACAGAACCGAAACAACCGTAACTGTTGCAAAACATGAAACAAGCCAAATGAGTTTTCAAGTTGAACTGAGAAATAATTAATGTCACTAAAGAGTAATAGACTTAGAAGTCATGTTAAAGTCCTTGCATTTTGCTGCTTTACATTTTGATAAAATGTCAGCCCAGGCATTTCATGCACTGCTTTTACAGGAGAGTGAAAAATGGCCTTTATGGGCTGTTGGAAATGGACAGGCAGAATTAAAAGAATGAGGGAACATACATGCTGGACTGAGCAACGGACACACTGATCAATAATAAATTAAACGATCACAGAAAAAGAACAAAATGTTGCAACCGTCTGGAACAGGGCTGTGATATTAATCCGAAGAAAGGTCTCTCCCGTACATCAAGCTCATAACAACAGCAGGCTGAAGTAATTGCCTTGTCTGCAGAAAGCTGAATAACATGTGCCATGACAAATACTTTGAGTCAGCCAATATCCCCATATCCATTTCAATCCCTTTTACTAGGGTGAAAAAACATATCTCCCTGTTTTTGAGTTCAAATACAAGAGAAAAAAAACAAATTCTCTATAAAAGCAAGCTTCCGCTGACCTGTTTACTGCATGGCGCTTGCAACACCAAGGTTATGGGTTTAATTCCCAGGAAACGCAAGAACTGATCAATTGTAAATGTAAACACATTTCCTCTTATCCTATGTGGGACTGGATTGCACCATCTGCTGGTTGGCCATCTGTTTCATATAATAAAATTTGATTGCATTACAAAATCTCTTTCTATTAAAACTATTTGGGAGAGAGTATGGTCTAACCTCAGCTTAACATCTAAAAATTTGGCTCATCTTCTTATTCACTTCAAAGTCATTCATAGAGCATACATAACTCCTTACAAAAGATTCAAAATTAAACTACAACCAAATTTAAACTGCCATATATGTAACACTGCATCATCAGGTACCTTTCTTCATATGTTTTGGGAATGTCCTATCGTCATTAGTCTATGGACACATGTAAACCTGGTTTAGTCATCCTTACTACAAATTGATTGGCTTGCTAACCCAAGTTTGTGTCTTCTTAATGATGATTCTGGTCTCTGTATAAGTTTAATACAAAAGAGAATGTTGTTTGCTGGTTTTACAGCTGCGAAGAAGACAATAATACAGAACTGGTTTACACCGCACATGTGTGGAAAAACATATTGGATCAGTAGCCTCCTGCAAATAGTGACTTGTGAATGTACAACAGCATGAATGAATGGGGCAAAGCCTTCCACTATTGATGCTTGGCAGTGTTTTTTCTTTAACATACGTGATCATATAAAGGAATTACTTGTTCTGTGTTTTCCTTGTCCTTCCCTCTCTCCCTCCCTTTTGATTGTCCTTTTGAGTATGTTTTTTTTTTTAATGGATGTTGTGTTGTGATGTTGTATATGAAAATAAATAAAAATGTTGATAACAAATTTTTTTTTTAAATGTAAACATTGAATGCAATGGAAGTCGCTTTGGATAAAAGCATCTGCCAAATACATAAATGTAAATGTAAAAAAACACATAAGATGATGTCCCATATTAGGTGATAAGCCAACAAGCTGTGTGAGTACTAAAGGACTGCATTTGTTTTAAAAGCAGGAAAGACAAAGAAAGTATGTTTGCACTCTATGAATAATGTATATACAGGCTTTCACACACTTTTAAGGGTTTCTATGCCGGCCTTCAACAACAACCCATCGTGTATTTTCTACACTGTCTCTCTGGACAGAGATGGGGGTGCCAGATTACAGCTGGGTCATGGTTAAAGACAAAGGTACATTTGCAGGAGGTCGATGAACGACGCTTGTGTTTGCCCAAGAGCAACATGGCGAGATGCTGTTAATATTCTCCCGCCTGCAGGAAGGCTGGCACAGCAGAGAGGATGTGTAATGGATTCCACGCAGACTGCTCTTAAATAAAGCATTAGGGCCGATTTGGGAGCAAGCTTCTTTTTTTTTTTTTACCATTTCACCCACTCTTGCCGCTCTGCATTTTTGTTCTCGGAGCGACTGGCTAAAGGAAACGTGGGTCAGAAAACAACGAGTCGCTTGGTCCATTATGGAGCGCCAGTGCATTTTGTGTTCCATGGTGACTGCACAAATATAATAAATGACTCAGGCACTTTGTGGGATGTACAAGAGTTGTGGTGAGAATACACTAGATTGAAGATGAATCTGCGGAGGTATTGACACGGACAGAGTCTCCGCTGTAAATAACATCCCGCCACACCATATCCATAATCCAGTCATGCTAGTGTAAATAAATATGTACATATTCTAAAATTCACAGTGCATTTTGTCTGTTATTTATTTTTGCTTCCCTCCTGTGCATGACAGATGGTAATAAAACAATGACACGAAGACAAAGAGCTGAGATGCTTTTCCCGCGGATTCTATTGATAAGTGGCTCTGATTTTACATCAAGTGATGGCCAATATTGTTTATAGTACAAAATAAAAAATATATATAATAACAAAATAATAACATGGATATTACTTTATATTACATTTAAACATGAACTGGATAGACCCAATAATATGCAAAGGTATATATTCAATTAATGTATTGGGTTCAGTAATACTGGGGTCAGTAAGACCTATAAATGCTGTTCTTTTGAACTTTCTATTCATTGAAGAATCCTGAAAAAAGTATCACATTTTCACAAAAAAGAAAGAAAGAAAACAAGCAGCACAATGGATTTCAACATTAATAATAATAAATGTTTCTTGAGAAATTCTTGATTTCTTAAGGATCATGTGACACTGAAGACTGGAGTAATGTCTGCTGAAAATTCAGATTGCCACCACATGAATAGATAACATTTTAAATTGTAATAATACTTCACAATATTGCTTTAATGTACCTTTAGGCAGTTATAATATATAAATAAATACAAAATGCTGTGTAAAAGCAACAGTAGATAATTTATATGAATTATATATATACAGTATATGAACTGGATGTTTTTTAAACCCTTACATAACATGCAATTAAGTGTCCAATCAAGTGAAGTGAAGTGAAGTGAGTGAGTGAGTGAGTGAGTGAGTGAAGTGACATGTGGCCAAGTATGGTGACCCATACTCTGAATTTGTGCTCTGCATTTAACCCATCCAAGTGCACACACACAGTAGTGAACACACACACACACACACACACACACACTGTGAACACACACCCGGAGCAGTGGGCAGCCACTTTGCTGCGGCGCCCGGGGAGCAGTTGGGGGTTCGGTGCCTTGCTCAAGGGTCTCACCTCAGTTGTGGTATTGAAGGTGGAAGAGAGCGGTGGTCATTCACTCCCTCCACCGACAATTCCTGTTGGACTTGAGACTCGAACCCGCAGCCTTCGGGTTACAAATCCGACCGAATCTCTAACCATTAGGCCACGACTGCCCCCCACAACTGTCAATTTAGACTGAAATATAGTAGAGTTTGATTGGACATGCTTTGAGCTGTTGATAATTGTATTTATTTTGCTATCTTATTAGGCTACTTATTATATCATTTTGTTGCATTTTATTATTTGCATTAGTGTTATTTTTTTTCCCTGCTGTCTGTGACCCTTATCAGAATAGACCTGTGGTGTATGTTTGTGTTGTAGCCCACCAATTGAGAAGACATACTGGCTTAAACCTTTATGTATCATCATGGGAGCCACCAGTAGAAATGGTGCAAATGCGCTGCCATTCCATAAGCAAATCATGGGACGTAAAATGCCCCGAGCTAAAGAAATAATCCACAGCGAGACGTAGCAGCTGAGGTCACAGAGACAATGGAGGAAGCCTGAAACAATGACACATGAGCATGCTGATTGAAATGTGATGTGAGATGCATCATAAAACCCATTTTATACACACACACACACACATACATACTCACTCATTGATAGCTGGATTAATATTCCCCTTGCACAGTGTTTTTCTACACACTCCAATCCAAAGTAAGGTATCATTAATATGTGAGGGCACATGTGTGGCCCTCTTAGACAGGGTAATTGAATGAACACTGAGGTGAGGCCTGCTGGAAATCCACATGCAGAGATGCTCCTCAGGGAAGCAACACCAGTAATGTGGTTCTTGTATGTCTGTGTCTGAAAACAAAGACAGCTGATTTGCTGCATTACTGACCAATTAGTCAATGATTTGTAAGGATAGTTTACCCAAAAATGAAATATGTTTAAGATTTACTCAATCTAAGGTCATCCAAGTAGATGAGTTTGTTACTTCATCAAAACAGATTTGGAGAAATTTTGCATTACATCACTTGCTAAGCAATGGATCATCTGCAGTGAATGGGTGCGGTCAGAATGAGAGTCCAAACAGCTGATAAAAACATCACAATAACCTGCAAGCAATCCAGATGACTGAAGTCCATCAATTAGCATCTTGTGAAGTGAAAAGCTGCATGTTTGTAAAAAAACAAATCCATCTTTAAGACATTTTAAACTTCAAACCATTGCTTCTGGGTTGAAATTTGAGTCCTATCCATGCTTTCACCAGTGAAACCATATTGTCTAAATTAGGGGAGAAACATGGACAGATCAAGCACCGTTTATAAGTAAAAATACTCCAAAACAACCTCATCTACATCTTGGATGGACAGAGGGTGAGTAAATTTCAGCAAATTTTCAATTTTGGGTGAACTATTCCTTTAACAGACAGCATCTTATCATCCAGAACAAATCCTAGTGCTCATGCAAACATTTAAAAATGTTTATTTAGTCTGGATGCTAAATTAAATGTTCTTAGTATTTTTGTCTTATTTTCTACAAAAAAAAATCTTAATATCATCCTTAAAACAAGATGCGTTTGCTTGAGAAGTTGTGTAAAATAATGTTTACAGTACTTTTCCCTATTAGCATTTATTTTCTTGTTTTAGTCAAGTTTATTATATTAGAACGTTTGTTAGATTTATGCTTAAAAAATATGCAATAAAAAAAGAATAAAATATATTAATACAATATTATGATTATTCATTTAAATATAAAATTAATAATTTAGATCAACAATTGTTAATGCCTTATTTAAATGCTGAATATTTGTGGCAAACAAGTCTTATCTTATGCCATTTAAAATGCTGAAATTATGTTCAAATATTCAAATATGTATATTTTACTGGAAAACAGGACACAATATTAAGAAAGTACAGGTGCATCTCAATAAATTAGAATGTCGTGGAAAAGTTCATTTATTTCAGTAATTCAACTCAAATTGTGAAACTCGTGTATTAAATAAATTCAATGCACACAGACTGAAGTAGTTTAAGTCTTTGGTTCTTTTAATTGTGATGATTTAGGCTCACATTTAACAAAAACCCACCAATTCACTATCTCAACAAATTAGAATACTTCATAAGACCAATAAAAAAAAAAAAACATTTTTAGTGAATTGATGGCCTTCTGGAAAGTATGTTAATTTACTGTATATGTACTCAATATTTGGTAGGGGCACCTTTTGCTTTAATTACTGCCTCAATTCGGCGTGGCATGGAGGTGATCATTTTGTGGCACTGCTGAGGTGGTATGGAAGCCCAGGTTGCTTTGACAGTGGCCTTCAGCTCATCTGCATTGTTGGGTCTGGTGTCTCTCATCTTCCTCTTGACAATACCCGATAGATTCTCTATGGGGTTCAGGTCAGGCGAGTTTGCTGGCCAATCAAGCACAGTAACACCATGGTCATTGAACCAGCTTTTGGTACCTTTGGCAGTGTGGGCAGGTGCCAAGTCCTGCTGGAAAATGAAATCAGCATCTCCATAAAGCTTGTCAGCAGAAGGAAGCATGAAAGTGCTCTAAAATTTCCTGGTAGATGGCTGCGTTGACTGTGGACTCAGAAAACACAGTGGACCAACACCAGCAGATGACATGGCAGCCCAAATCATCACTGACTGTGGAAACCTCACACTGGACTTCAAGCAACATGGATTATGTGCCTCTCCACTCTTCCTCCAGACTCTGGGACCTTGATTTCCAAATGAAATGCAAAATTTACTTTCATCTGAAAAGAGGACTTTGGACCACTGAGTTATTTTTCTCCACAGCCCAGATAAGACGCTTCTGATGTTGTCTCTGGTTCAGAAGTGGCTTGGTAGCCCTTTTCCTGAAGACGTCTGAGCGTGGTGACTCTTGATGCACTGACTCCAGCTTCAGTCCACTCCTTGTGAAGCTCTCCCAAGTGTTTGAATCAGCTTTGCTTGACAGTATTCTCAAGCTTGCAGTCATTCCTGTTGCTTGTGCACCTTTTCCTACCCAAATTCTTCGTTCCAGTCAACTTTGCATTCAATATGCTTTAATACAGCACTCTGTAAACAGCCACACCTTTCAGTAATGACCCTCTGTGACTTACCCTCTTTGTGGAGGGCATCAATGTTCATCTTCTGGATCATTGCCAAGTCAGCAGTCTTCTCCATTATTGTGGTTTCAAAGAACAAGAGATACCCGGAATTTATACTGTAGGGATGGTCATTAATTGAAACTCAAATGTAAATATTCTAATATTTTGAGATACTGATTTTTGACCTTCATGAGCTGTAAGCTCTAATCATCAAAATTAAAACAAAAAAACTTTTGAAATGTTTTACTTTACATGCAATGAATCTAAAATATATGAAAGTTTCACTTTTTGAAATAACTTACAAGAAAAAAATGAACTTTTTCACGACATTCTAATTCATCGAGATGCACCTGTATATTTTGCAGTGTACGCAAACACTGGAAAGCTTCATGACTTCCTCTGTATACTGTGTATGGGGCAGCATTTTCAGCTTCAGAACAGCTACATATACTCACATCCTCGAACAGAAAGTTTCCCAACATCTCTCCATTAACTAAGCTTTATGTGAGGATGCATTTTCAGGCTATGGTGTGCTTTGAAACCACTTCAACTGTTTCTGCAATTACGGCAAAAAGCATACACACGAAAACACACATATACACACACATCAGTATTGACTTTTGACGGAGAGCGTGGTAGACTAAAATATAGCGGTTTCAAGGTATTAAAGGGATACTCCACCCCAAAATGAAAATTTTGACATTTTTCACTTACCCCCATGTTGTTCCAAACCCGTAAAATCTTTGTTTGTCTTCGGAACACAATTTAAGATATTTTGGATGAAAACCAGAAGGCTTGTGACTGTCCCATTGACTGCCAAGTAAATTGCACTGTCAAGGTCCATAAAAGTATGAAAAGCATCGCCAGGATACTTTTATGGACCTTGACAGTGCAATTTACTTGGCAGTCAATTGGACAGTCACAAGCCTCAACTGCAGTTTTTCTCATTCAAAACACGCATCACCGGAAACACAGCATGTCGCAATCTATGACGAAACCGGCGAGAGCCAATGAGCGTTTGATATCGCAAGCAGTGTTGTACCAGATCTAGCCCACATCTGGCCTGCATGGATTTCACGCGGGCCAGATGTGGACCAGATCTGGGCCAACACTATGTTGCTGTTTTGACTTGCTATTTCAAAGATTAAATTTAAACAATACTACACTTAATTAACATTTCTGTGATCATATTATCATATTTTATTTATCTTGTTTTTCATGGGTCTCATAATATGCTGTCAGGTCACTGCCTGATCTGGCCCACATGATCACCGGACTGATCTGGGCCACACTCCTCCCACCAGGGCCGGTGCAAGCTCAACTGCCGCTCTAGGCAAAACCCTGCCGTGCCTCCCCCACTTCACACTTATAATTAAATATGATTTTAAAGATGCATGTGAATGTCACGGTGCACACAGCAGGGAGAAACGAGGAACACGCAGACGAGGATATAACTGAAAATAATAGTCTTTAATGGAGACATCAAGGCAAGACAAGGCAGGAACACAGCTGGGAGCTCAGGAGGCCATGGCGGAGCTGGGAGCTCTGGAGACCATGGCGGAGCTGGGAGCTCTGGAGACCATGGCAGATTATCTTCAGCGCCTTGGCCTCAGTCCCCTCGGCCCGGCCCCTACAGCCGGAACCCTTTTACCCCCCCAAAAAAAATTCCCTGGGGAAGTTAGGGGGTATCAGGAGCCCTCCGGGGCTGGACACACAGGACAAGACAGGATAGCCCTCCAGGGCTAAACAGACGAACAGGACAAGACAGGACCGCCCACAGGAACAGGAAGCCCTCCTGGGCTAGCTTGGAAGCTGAGGCTTCTTCTGGGCATGACAAGGAGTCAGGGGCCCTCACAAGGTCCCTCAGCAACCGCTTCCACATCAACGACAGGAGGGGCAGGCGGCTGGGAATGACTAGAGGAGACGCCTGCCCTCGACGAGTCTCCGTGGACACGACAAGACATGACTGGATTAAAACTGCTCCTGTGGACACAACACGACTTAAAAACGGCACTCCTGGCCGTAACGTGTGGATTGGATCCACGGGGCTAGGGTCAGCGGCGATCCGGCGGGCTTGAGTCAGCGGCGATCCTGCGGGTTTGAGTCAGCGGAGATCCGGTGGGCTTGGGGGAGCGGCAACTCGGGAACTAGGCAAAAAGCATGCGGGCTTGGGATAGCCACAGCCGGCGGCGGATATCTCCCGTGATCGGCGGGCATGAGGGCTCGCGGTCAGTGGACTCGCGGCGATCCCGCCGAACTCCCACGCCAACTTGACGTGGCTAGAGCGGAAGGACGAGTGGCGACTTCCTTGCCGCGGGACAAACACAAACAAAATAAAACTTTATCAAAAACGGAAAACAAAACGGGGTGAATGGGCACCGCTTACGGTTTGGGTCTGGTCTTCTGTCACGGTGCACACAGCAGGGAGAAACGAGGACCATGCAGACGAGGATATAACTCAAAATAATAGTCTTTAATGGAGACATCAAGGCAAGGCAAGGCAAGACAAGGCAGGACAGACTCACAGAAACACCGGGGAGTAACGAGTAGACCAGACGAAATCTAACTCAAAAGACAGAAACTAAATACACAGGGTAATTAACACATAATCACATAAACACAGCTGGACAGGAATGAACTCATAATGACATTAAACAAGGACAGGAAACAAACCAAATATGGACACAAGAGGCGGGAACACATGACACACACTACAGAGGACTGACAGTGAAAGACTGGAGAATTTGTTAATTGATACAACTGCATTAAAATAAAAGCAGACACGGGCATGTTTTCTGATTATTAATTTTTTCCCCTACTCTGCAACATAAAAAAATAATAAATAAAAAAAAATAATAAGAATAAAATAATAATAATAAATAAATAACCACTAATATAGCTGCAAACGCAAATTAAGTGTACAAGCCTGAAGTGGCCATGGGAAGATTTGGGAGAATTCCAGGTGAGCAGCGCAAAACAGCTGGTGTGCACAGCTATTCGTAGTCAGGGCTTAATCTAAACAAACCCGGTCCGGATCCGGTGTTGTGCCCATTTTCGACCCCCTTCCAAACTATTACCCCTCTTGTTGAAATCGCTATATGATTGCCTAATCCTAACCCCACCCCTAATCCTAACCCCTCCCCCACACCTAACCCTAAACCTACCAATACTAGGGGGGTAATAATCTGGCAGGGGTCAGAATTGGGCACAACACCGGCACCTCCGAATTCCGATCATCTCATTTGGCGGATCCCCTTCCTCCAATGAAAGACGTTCGTGTCAGGGTTATTATAGTTTTGCATTTTTAAATTAGTTTTCATTTTAATATTGCTTTCAATTTGCGCTATAAATTTCAGTTTCGTTTTTATTTTTTAATAATTTGGTTAATTTTAGTTTAGTTTTTATTTTGTGAACAGTTTTCTAGCCTATAGTTTTTATACAGTTTAGTTTCCGTTTTAATTTTAGTTTTAGTAATTAAAGTTTAGCAGAATTAAGACATTTTAATTTAAGCTTATTGACACAAACCACTAGCGACACAAAATTAAAGCATACTGAGATTGATTAGAAAACGATTATTTATTTTTTATTATTTTATTTAGTTGCTGTTGGTTTCGTTTTGTTTTAGTTTTTCATTTATAAAAATAAATAAATAAATACTTTCTTTCTTTCTTTCTTTCTTGCCTAAATGCCTTTATTTTCGTCAAATACAGTTCTTAATACAACATATTTTCATTGCAAACGCAAAAGCTGGGTTGTTATGACTGTCCAATAGGAGCGCCGTTACACAAAAACTACCCAAAACTAAAAAAATGTTGCAATAAAATAACCGTGATTTTTAGAGTATATGTGCACACTATAAAAGCAACTGATGCAAGCTGGTAATCACTTAAGTGGGTCATCCAAGTGATTGTGCGAATGATCCCTTACCTCTCCATCCTCTGATGCCGGATCCGTCACCCCGCTTTATTCCACAAATTAAACACTGTATAGCCTTATAAATATGATAAAGGCTAAATATTTAGTTTTCTACTTGGCTAAAACAAAAATAAAACACGGTTTGGATATATGTAGGCCTATTTAATAGATAACATTACACTTGTGTTATCTATTATAGAGAGGGCGTGGCACAAAGTAGCACTTTTTGGCTTTCTCAAATTGTGTAAATCCACTTTGTGTTCAGAGTATATATTTTTTTTATCCACAGTAATTTCACACTTGTCTAGTACAAATATGTCGCTTTGTTTCATAAATACAGTGTATACGTTTTTCTTTATTTACCCTCAAAAATTGGAAGTGAAATGTGACAACATGCCCCATAGGTGGGGTACATTGTAACAGCTGAGGGGCACGTTGTAACATGACCATATGACAGCTTAAAATGTGATCTGATCTTATGAAAAAAATATACAAGACAAACTAAAATATTTTGTCAATAAAATAAAATCATTATTTATTTTAAATAAAATAATGGCATTTTTTAATAATTAAAAGTAATCTGATTTTTGAGTTTGACAATGAACATATTGCAACCATGCCTGGGACGGCCCATATAAACGAGCCAAAATGCTTCACATGTCTTGAAATAATAATTTAGAACATTAAACAATGATTGTCAGTCTTTATTCACCTGTTTCTCGTCGTTTCTCATTCAAATTTATTAAAGTAAATAGTGTGAATTACATCGCTAATGTCACAGAATAACACAGCAGGGCACATTGTAACGCAGTGTTACAACTTACCCCATCTGCGCAACTTTAATTTAAAACCGGTTAGTGTCTTCTGCTAGTTATCGAAGCATTAAAAAAACTGATAAATAACAGATTGGAGATTAAAATAATAGCAGATTTGTCTCATTTTAAATTAGTAATAAAAACTGAGATGAAAAATTGTACTTAAGCCAGAAATATAATTTTACTATGGTAAAATAAATGTTCAGATATCTTCAAAATACTTTTGAAGTTTGGCACACTTTTTTTCTCTATATAATGTTCATATGGTAACTAGTAAATACTGTAAATGTGGTTATGCTAGCATGTGTGGAAATATTAAAAAATATTATAAATGTGTGTTACAACTAACCCCGCGTTACTTTGTGCCCCGCGCTCCCCCTATGTCTCCCCCGCGCTTTCTCTCTCACACACATTAGGCTATAATCTTACCTTTCAGAAGTGCGTGTCTGGCTTTAAAACTCATCAGACATCACAAGCAGCAAAAGTCATTCATGTCTGGATAGTTTTATTCATTTTGATGACATTTATTTATGTTAATGTGTTGCATGTAGAGTAGCCTATTGACTCCGCTCAGGTAGGGGGCGGCGCGGGAGCGGCATTACTATGAAGCAAAGTTAATTTAGATTTAGAATAACTAAGGGGTGATAACTTGTTGATATGAGTGCAATAATTCCAAACGAATGCCCAAAAGATAAACTAAAATATCTGTCCTTTTTGCTGACTGTGCCTGACTGTGCTGCCGCACTAGGCGGCTGCCTAGTTCGCCTATATGCACGCGCCGGCCCTGCCTCCCACCAACAATCGGCCCTCATATTGTTTGCCGTGATCCACGCCGTGCCATCATTGCCACACATGGCCCAGCTCTGGCTGAATGGGTACATGCCATTGCCGACAGGAGGGCAGCAGTGCCAGCTTGAGGCCACATTTGGGCCAAGTCCGTTTGCTATGTGGGCATAGACGGGATTGGGCGCGTGCCCCTGGGCACCAGCCAATTGGGGGGCACCAAGTGATTAAGATAATGACTAGACCTTTAAAATATTTTTCTTGTTTTGTATATATATATTATTTTGAAGAGATGCAGATGCATAGAAAATGAAGAGTTAATGATACAATATATACAGAGAGAATATAAAATATATGCACGCATATAAAGAATTGTGATTGGGTCAGGTCACAGTATTTGCCCCCTCCCCCAGTCAGAGTTGAGCATATTTATTCACAAATGGATAGGCAGCATCATCTTAGCGGTTGTGCGAAACGTAAAAAAAAAAAAAAAGAGAAAATATCACGACACATAGCCATGGCTCTACAATGCGACTGAAAAGTACTGCGTGCGACTATCAAAAATATTTAGGAGCACCTGTGCGACTAACCCGATCAGCATAGGCTATTTGTGTTTGCGCTGAGGGGAGCTTCAAAGATTTCTACTTGGATGTTTTTGTAGCGTTGAGTAATGTATCGCAGACATATGTTGATTCCTTGAATGCAATGTTAATCAGAATCCACTCACTGCTCAAAATACAGGAGTTTTGTTCATTGCTGAGTTATGCATAACAAAGTGTAGACAGGGTGTAAATAAGAGATTCGTTGTGCAGTGTAGAGAGCTTCATTGATTATAATGGAGCTTTGTGAGATCGCAATGAACTGAAGTGAGTGACAGCTTTTAAAGATTATTAAGGGAGTTTGCAAATGTTATATTAAATTAATACAACAGTTCAACAAACAATAAGTTAATATTAAGTGATGTACATTGTATGACTTTAACAATATTGCCTGATTTTGCTCTATTTTGTAAAGGAAAATGGTTTCAAACAGTCACAGCTGAGACGCTGAACATCTCCATTCAAACACAGAGGTGTTTTACCCCTGAATTATATTTAGAAATTTGGGATCTGGTAGGGATACTTATGCTTAACTCATTTAATTTTGCAATTGAACATGGGGTATTTCATAGAGATAAAAACACATCACTGATTTCATTATTTCTTAAAAAAGGGAAAGATCCATTAGATTGTTCCAGCTACAGACCGATTTCACTTATCCCATATGATCTAAAAATCTATGCTAAAGTTTTTGCTTCTCGTATGGAGAAGGTAATTCACAGTCTGATCAAGGAGGACCAAACTGGTTTCATCAAGGGGCGCAATGCATCTGACAATATGCGTCGACTCCTTCATATTCTTGACTTTGTGGACTCCCACCCAACCCCTTGTGCGGTCTTTTCACTTGATGCAGAAAAAGCCTTTGACAGGCTAGAGTGGAATTATATGTGGGCAGTTCTGCAATGTTTCGGCTTCGGTGAACACTTCATTTCTAGGATTAAGACATTATACCACTCACCTGCAGCATCAGTCATAACTGGTAATATTATTTCCCTCTCATTCCCTTTACAGCGGGGAACGAGGCAGGGGTGTCCGCTTTCCCCTTTATTGATTTGTCTATCTCTTGAACCCTTAGCACAAGCCATCAGGAAATCTGAAGTATCGATTAAGATTCATGACCATAATCATAGTATTTCATTATACGCTGATGATATTATTCTATATTTAGACCACTTTGATGTTTCAGTCTCTAGTATAATTAAGGAATTTGATAATTTTAGTAGCCTATCAGGATATAAAATAAATTGGAGCAAATCTGCTTTAATGCCAATTAACAATGTTAAGGTTAATTCTTCTATTCCCTCATTTATCCCTATTAAGGAATCTTTCATCTATTTGGGCATTACCATATATAAAAACATTCATAAGATTGCCAGAGACAATTTTAATAACATTTTAGTTAAGGTCAGAAATGACATTCAAAGATGGAAGAATCTTAAAGACTCTCTCTCCAAGGAAGAATCTCCACTGTTAAGATGAATTTGTTACCTCGATTACATTTTTTTTTCTCTATGCTATCACTTTCTCCCCCTCCAGGTTACTTCAAGGAGATCAACTCCATAATTTCTAAGTTTATCTGGAATGATAAATGTCCCAGAATTAAACTTACCACATTACAACATCCTAATAGCGCAGGAGGACTGGCTGTACCAAATTTTGAATTATATTATTGGTCGTTCCAGCTTAAAGCTCTTCATAATTGGGTTGATCCTCAATCTACAGTTTCATGGAGAGTGATTGAAGCTGACAAGATTAAACCAAATAGACCAAGATATTTTATTTACTGGCACAGGAAAAAAATAAATTTGGTCAGGTTGTGGCCAACTCTATTAAAATCTGGAAAACGGTTGAACGTCGGATAGGAGGACCCTTCAAATTTTGTAACAGTACACCTTTATGGCACAATTTTAATTTTGTATGCGGAAATCGTCCATTTGTCCAACCCTCTTGGTCCTCTTTAGGTGTAAACACGTGCGGTGATATATATGATAACCAGGGCCTCTGTTCATTTCAGACATTAAGAACCAAATTTTGTCTACCAGCTTCCGCATATTTTGTCTTTCTTCAATTACGTTCTGCTCTCAAAGCGTATGGCATTCCTTGGTCTTCTTCCATTTCCTCTCATCCTATGCGGGACTGGATTGCACCATCTGCTTGTCGGCCATCTGTTTCCTTAATATATACTAAAATTATTGATTGCATTACAAAACCTCTTTCTATTAAAACTATTTGGAATAGGGAATTATCTGACCTTAATTTATCTGTCGACTGGGAGAGAGTATGGTCTAACCTCAGCTTTACATCTAAAAATCTGGCTCATCGTCTTATTCACTTCAAAGTCATTCATAGAGCATACATAACGCAAAAGATTTAAAATGAAACTACAGTCAAATTTGAACTGCCATACATGTAACACTACATCATCAGGCACTTTTCTGCATATGTTTTGGGAATGTCCTATCGTCATTAGTCTATGGACACATGTAAACCTGGTTTTGTCATCATTACTGCGAATTGATTGGCCTGTTAACCCAAGTTTGTGTCTTCTTAATGATGATTCAGGTCTCTGTATTAGTTCAATGCAAAAGAGAATGTTGTTTGCTGGTTTTACAGCTGCGAAGAAGACAATAATCCAGAACTGGTTTACACCACACATGTGTAGAAAAACATATTGGATCCGTAGCCTCCTGCAAATAGTGACGTGTGAATGTGCAATGGCGCGAGTCGGTGGGGCCAAGCCTTCGACCATTGATGCTTGGCAGTGTTTTCTTTTTGATATGCGTGATTATATAAAGGAGTGACTTGTTTTGTGTTTTTATTGTCCTTCCCTCTCTCCCTCCCTTTTGACTGGACTTTGAGAAATTGAGTATATGTCTGTTGTTTTGTTTTGTTATATTTTGGATGTTATGTTATGTTATATGTGTGAAAAAAAATAAAAATGTTGATAACAAAAAAAACACAGAGGTGTTTAGTTTCTGAATGAATCAGCCGTTCAAACGAATCAATTGAATGAATGATTCAGTGTTAAGATCACTTCAAATGTGGTCACCCTAGGGCTCTACACTGTGTTAATCTGGGCCTGTCACTGCAACATTATCAGCTGTGACTACACACAGTCTGTAATAAGAAGCACATCATTATAGACAACAAACATACAGTATTGCACCTTCTTTCTCTCTTCCTCTTCCTCTTCTGCTCTCTGTGGACTGCACCATGACTATGGAAACCCCATCAATACATCTTCATCATGCTCACACACAGCTCAAATGAAGTTTATAAGATGGGTCCATAAAAATAAAATGCATTCTATCTCCTTTACGCGAACACACACAGTTATCCGAAGTCCAGCTGTCCCTGTCCATCCCAAACAAACCTAACTTCTTTTCAAAGCAGGAATTAATAAGATTCCTGAACAGTCTGTTGGCATACTTGAGAAGTCATGCTGAGATAATATTTCTGCCTTCATAGACAACATAAAAAGACTTGGAAGATAGTTTTGGCATAAACTCTCAACATTAAATTTATTGACTCATGCACAACTGCCTTTGCACACACAAACACACATTTTCAGTCAGTGGCCAACAATCTCAATCCAACTTAAGCTTCACAGTTTCATGTCTCCTATTGATTTATATATATATTTTTTAATTTAATGTTTTGAAATAATTTTATACATTTGATTATAAATTACAAAATGATCTTATGTGGATAACAATTCGAGTAAAATAAAATGTAATCAATAATTAATATACAATTCACAATGTCGTGATATTTATTTCCCCCTTTTGTTTAAAAACAGCAGCAGCGTGAACTTAACATGTTTGCGCATGTTCTCCAGCATGATCCAAAGAACATCTTGAGCTTCTGTGGTAGAACATCTGACCATCTGTGAAAAGCTGCATGATCACTGTTGCAAATTATTTATATTTGATTAGTGACACAGAAATATTCTGTATTTATTTTACACCTTTCTTGGTTTTAAAATAATGCAAAATTCTAAAACTTGTTTATTTCAGGTTTAAATGCGATGAATGTGGTTTGTTTGCTGTGTGCAGTGGGCTTATTTCATTCAGAGGTTTTGCCAGGTTCTGTTATTGGCAATCAGCGCTCCAAATCTTTTTGACATTTGCAGGTGCTTGATTCTCTAGTTTTCTTCTTGTCTGCAATGCCAAGTAATGTTTATACCTGTAATTACAGACTGACCTTTCAGTGGTACCGGCACCCCAAAATCCTCCATCTCCTCTTTGCTTGAATGTCTTTGAACCCTTTTGCCGTTATGCAGCCCCTTTTAACTTTATCTATACATTGCTTCCTTCCTCGGTCTTTTTTCCCTATCAAATCAAGCAGAAAAGATAAACATTTGTATGTTTGAAAAATAAGATATAGATAAACAAGAGCACATATCTAAATTTGGTCAGTCCAACTGTGCATTTTTTTCAGAGATTATTTCTGCAAGTTACATTGTTACACCAGTAGGTGGCTACAAGTTATTGTTTTTTGATGAGTCAATGGCTACGTCTTTCCAGAAGAGATTGTCCAAATTTGCTAATTTGCTTTTATTCACCATTTCAGGTAGACTATATTATTTGAAGAAATATAGGGAATAGTGAATGAGAGTATAAGAAGCGATTACAGATACAGCCAATGATTCATTCACTCAACCAGTTTGTTCAGGAATGACAATCTTTATGAGTGAGTCATTGAATTATTCATTCAACCAATTAGCTCAAAACATTGATTTTTTAAATTATTAATTCAACCAATTAGCTCAAAACATTGAAACCATTGATTGATTTAGGAACACGTGTGATGCTTTGAGACACAATGGCAGATTTTACTTGGCCTATTTTTGTTGGAAAATCCAAAATAGACAAAATACCAAATATGGAATATTGTGTCTACAAAATAGTAGTTACAAGTTACTAGTTACTATTAATTACTAGTTACAAATAACTCTTGTAACCTATTGTTTATTTAATCATGGTATCAAATCAATATCACTCACAATCATTGTTGGGGGTAACACATTACAAGTAACAAAATTTATGTAATCAGATTACTTTAAGTAACTACTAAAGTAATGCATTACTTTTTAATTTAGAAGGAAATATCCAAGTTACTTTTTCAAATATGTAACAGTTACCTTGTTTCCCATGTATTGACTGACAGCTCTGGCGTTGCCATGTTGACAGAAATCGGGAGTAATTGCAGAGGCATTGTGTGCACTGTTTGAATATGATGTTATTGTAGTTCTAGACTAAATGTGAACATGCATTTACTCATCTCACCTGTATAAAAGCAGATTCAGTATTATACAAGCTCAGATTATACAAACCTGCAATAATTAAATGTTAAATAAGACAAATATCATTTGTGTATTTAATCCCATTTTATTAACCAATGTCTTTGCTACTTCAACCATAATAATAAGCAAAAATGACACATTTGTGTTTCATTTTTGTTTATTGCTGAATAGTGTTGAACTTTCTTCTCCCGCATCATATTCTTCATGCAATTTGTTTGAGCTGCGCCCTCTACTGTACAGACATGAATTTACATTTTCATTCAGCCTGAGGCATATTCATTTCACTTTTGTTGTGAAAGGGCTTTTACGTTTGTAAAAGAAGAACTTTTTTTTATTAAGAACAAACAAGCAAGGCCTGCCCAGATTTAAAAGTAAGTCAAAAGTAACGTAACACATAAAAAGTAACTATATTGTATATTATATAACTACAAAGTAACTAATATTGTAATGCATTACTTTTAGGGGTCATATGATGTGATTTCATGTTTTCCTTTGTCTTTGGAGTGTTACAAGCTGTGTGTGCATATTTAAGATCTGTAAAGTTGCAAAGATTAAAGTCTCAAACCCAAAGATATATTCTTTATCAAAGTTAAGACTCTGCCACGCCCTCCTAAAACACCTCATTTAAACACGCCCCCACGTCTACATCATGGTGTGGGACGATTTACATAACACCTCCCAAACGTATACGCAATGAAAGAAGACATAACTTTTATTCTCACTGTAGCATTGTTGTTGCCGCCGCCATGTCATGGAGACGCTGTGTGTTTCGTTGTGAAAGCGAAAGTACTTTGTTTGGCCTTCCAAATGAGTAAACAACTAGAAATCAGTGGTTAAGTTATATTTACAACACTGTTCCAGAACATTACAATGCAAATATTTGAGTGTGTGCAGCGCATTTTACGGAGGACTGTTTCCTGAACCTAGGAGAGAGTAGCCTACAATGTGAACAGTATGAATGGCAGTGAACACTATAAAGTGGGGCAATTCCAACGTCGCAAGGACAGTCTGGTGCTTCTGACTCACAGCCTGTAAGGACTTTTCAATATTTAAAGAATTTGCTACTGACTATTCAAACGGTGAGGCGCAACGCGTAAAAAGACCGTATGAGTCATTATAATCAGTAATTATGTCCTCACTGAATGCAACAAATGCCTCGTTTATAATGGGTTTTATTGTTTTTGTCTTATCACACCGGGACACGGCATCACAATACGGTGAGGGGCGTAACATTTCCGTCACACGCTTGAGGTATTCGGCCAATCACAACGCACTGGATAACTGGCCAATCAGAGCACACCTCGCTTCTCAGAACGATGAGCTTTGTAAAAATCGGTGCGTTTCAGAAAGGCGGAGCATAGAGGAGCAACAATAATTTACAGTATGGGGAAAATAATGTGTTTTTTGAACCTCGAACCACGTAAACACATTGCATTACACTAAATACACAAAATAATGTTCTTTTTAGCAACATCATATGACCCCTTTAAAACTAACTTTCCCCAACACTGCTCACAGCCATCCTTTTGGTTTTATATATTGCAATATTCCAAAAAGCAGCACTCTTGCCCGTATAGTACTAGACTTATGTGTTTTATGTATTGTTCAGATGTTGCTTTGTCTATTAAAGTAAGTCCCAAACATAAGAATCATATGCCCCCAAGTAGTAAAAATCTTTAGTCTTATATAGGGGTGACCCCGAAAAGTCGACGATTCGATGCTTCGATAGGAGGAGCCTGATTCCGTTTTTAAAGATACTTTTCACTGTCGTTCACTATCTGCTGGCACATACAGCAGTTTTGAGGTGCAACTTTTACAACTAGTCTTAGTAAACCCCATCACTATAGCTCTAATTAGGGATGTAACGATATGCGTATCGTGTATCGAACGGTTCACGGGCAGTTCCAAATGGAAGTGATCATACATATCCCCTTGGAGTGGGGACTTTGGAGTGAACAGGGCACGTGCGTGTCGTTATTTAGTCGTTTGGAATGCACTTGGTGAAGGGACAAGAGAGCAATCTAATTTCCTCATTATCTTCAGCTGGGATGTTCCCGTGACAACGCAGCATGGTGTGCATCAGCAGATTCGCTGACGGACACCAGCATAAAAAAATATACATTTTACATTTTAAAAAGTTTTATATATATTCTTTTTTTATATATTATATATCATATTTTAAAAACTTTTTAAAATATAAAATGTATGTTTATTTGCAACAGTTATGATAACAACAATAAAAAGACATTTGACATTTAAACAGCGACATCTGCTGACAGACACCGTGCTGCGTTGTCACGGGAACATCCCAGCAGAAGATAATGAGGACATTACGCTCCCCTCACCAAGCGCATTCCAAACGACTAAATAACGACTTGCATGTGCCCTGTTCACTCCAAAGTCCCCACTCCAAAGGGATAGGGATGATCACTTCCATTTGGAACTGCCCGTGAACCGTTCGATACACGATACACGTATCGTTACATCCCTAGCTCTAATATATCGTCCTCCTCATCTTAACAAGGACTTTTTAAGTGAATTTGCTGTATTAATGGGGGATTTGGTTACCAGGCATGAACAAATACTGCTGGTGGGTGATTTTAACATTCATGTTTGCTGTTCTTCTAAACCATACTCTGCAGAATTTTTTAATTTGATTGAGTCCTTTGATTTTACTCAATGGGTTTCCAGTCCAACACACATCCATGGTCATACGCTTGATCTGATATTAACCCATGGTTTTTCTATTTCAAATATTGAAATCTGTAGTGCAACTTTTTCTGATCACAGACCGGTCTTCTGTACTGTCCCTCTTACGGGCCGAGTCCTTAGAAATCCATCGTTGGCACGTTTAACTCGCTCTCTTACTCAACATTCTAGTGAAGAATTTTCTGTAGCCTACCGTGATGTATGCAACTCTCTGGAGTCAGAATCTACTCTGCTTAATCTGGACGCTGATGCACATTTTAATCTTTTTAATTCTACCTGTGCTGACATCATGAATTCGATTGCCCCCTTGAAGTATAAAAATCATAAGCCTGTGCCTGTGCCTTGGCACACTGAAACTACACGTACTCTGAGACGGACTTGCAGACAGGCTGAACGCAAATGGAAGAAGGACAGATTGCAGGTTTCTTATTAAATTTTGAGAAACTCTTATAGCATGTTTCAGAAAGCTGCAAAAGCTGCAAAATGCAAATATTTGTCTGAACTTATTACAAATAATTGTCACAAACCTCAAGTCCTGTTTTCTACTATTAACGCTGTCTTAAATCCCTCTGTGTATCCTATTCTTGAGCCCTCAACTTCTCTTTGCTATAATTTTGGGAAGTTTTTTTTTCTTGAGAAGATCACAACATTAAGATCCCAGCTGCTTAATTCAACATATAGTTTGCATGATGTTCCATTATGTTCTTCTACCTGGTCTGAGTTTGAGCCTATTGATTTGATTTCATGTAATGAAATTGTTGGTCACCTAAAACCAACTATCTGCCCTCAAGATACAATTCCACCTCTTTTTCTTAGACAAATCATGGACACAGTTGGTTCTGGTCTGTTATTGGTTATTAACAAATGTTTGTCTACTGGTTCCTTCCCTAACAGTCTTAAACGTGCTGTCGTGACGCCTTATCTTACATTTACATTTTACATTTACATTTAGTCATTTGGCAGACGCTTTTATCCAAAGCGACTTACAATTGGGGAGTACATAAAGCGATTCATCTTGAAGAGGCAATCAGACAGAGGAAGTGCTCGTAACACCAAGTCTCAGTCATTGTTCAAATAAGTACAAGCTAGCAAGGGAAGGAGAGAAAGATAAAGGGAAAGGTTTTTTTTTTTTTTTTTTAAGAACAAGTTTAGGATGAAGTCAAGTAGTGCCGAAAGAGATGAGTTTTCAGTTGTTGCTTGAAGATTGACAGGGATCCAGCATTCCGGATAGGGGTGGGAAGATTATTCCACCATCCAGGAATGGTGAATGAGAATGTTCTGGAGAGTGATTTTGAGCCTCTCTGTGATGGTACCACAAGGCGTCGCTCACTAGCAGATCTCAGACTTCTGGAGGGGTTGTAGATTCGTAATAGTGAGTGGAAGTAGGAGGGTGCTGAGCCTGTGGTCGTTCTGTATGCAAGCATCAGTGTCTTGAACTTGATGCGAGCTGCCACTGGTAGCCAGTGCAGTGAGATGAAGAGAGGTGTAACATGGGTTCTTTTGGGCTCATTGAAGACCAGTCGTGCCGCTGCATTCTGAATCATTTGTAGAGGTTTGATTGTGTTTGATGGAAGACCAGCCAGAAGAGCATTGCAGTAGTCCAGCCTAGAAACGACAAGGGCCTGGACAAGAAGTTGCGCAGCATGCTCTGTCAGGAAGGGCCTGATTTTTCTGATGTTGTGTAGCGCAAACCTGCAAGATCGAGCAGTCTTTGCAATGTGCTCTTTGAAGGTCAGCTGGTCATCAAAGATTACACCAAGATTTCTGACCGAAGTTGATGGGGTAATTATTGATGTGCCTAATTGAATCGAGAAGTCATGCTGTAGGGTCGGAGTGGCAGGGACGACAAGAAGCTCAGTCTTTGCCAGGTTGAGCTGTAGGTGATGTTCTTTCATCCATGCCGATATGTCCGCCAGGCAGCCTGAGATCCGTGCAGCTACCGTTGGATCATCTGGTTGAAAAGAGAGATAGAGCTGTGTGTCATCGGCGTAGCAATGGTAGGAGAAGCCATGTGCCTGTATGATGGGTCCCAGTGATGTAGTGTATGTGGAGAAGAGGAGGGGTCCAAGAACCGATCCCTGAGGAACCCCAGTGACCAGTTGATGTGCTTTGGATACCTCCCCACCCCAGGCCACCCTGAAGGACCTACCGGTGAGATAGGATTCAAACCAGCGAAGTGGAATCCCAGTGATGCCCAGCGATGAGAGGGTGGACAGGAGGATCTGATGATTGACAGTGTCAAAAGCAGCAGAAATATCGAGCAGAATGAGGACTGATGAATTGGAATTGGCCTTTGCGACTCGCAGGGCTTCAGTGACTGAGAGTAGCGCAGTCTCTGTTGAATGGCCACTCCTGAAACCTGACTGTTTAGCATCCAGTTTGTTGTACTGTGAAAGAAACAGTGAGAGCTGGTTGAAGACAACTCGTACGAGTGTTTTCGCTACGAATGGAAGGAGAGAGACAGGTCTGTAGTTTTCTAAAAGAGAAGTGTTTAATGTAGGTTTTTTGAGCAGTGGGGTTACCCGGGCCTGCTTGAACGCTGTGGGGAAGATGCCAGTGCGGAGAGATGTGTTGATAATGTGTGTGAGTGCCGGTAAGAGTGTGGGAGAGATTGCTTGGAGAAGGTGAGAGGGGATTGGGTCAAGAGGACATGTTGTAGGATGGCTGGAGAGGAGAAGTTTGGATACTTCCGCCTCTGTGAGGGGACAGAAGGAGAAGATGGGAGTTTGAGCAGTGGATGTGGTTGGTTGGAGGTCCTGTGTGTGTGGAGTTGAGAACTGGTTACTGATTGTTCTAGTTTTGTCGGTGAAAAAATGGCAAAGTCGTCAGCTGTTATAGAAGTGGTGGGAGGTGGAGGAGGGGGACAGAGGAGAGAATTAAATGTTCTGAAGAGATCACGCATGTCTGGAGCGCTGTTGATCTTGTTGTGGAAGTGTGAGGATTTGGCAGCGTGGACTTCAGTAGAGAAAGACGAAAGCAAAGACTGATACCTAGTCAGGTCTGACGGATCGTTTGATTTGCGCCATTTTCTCTCTGCCACTCTGAGTTTGGTCCGATGCTCACGAAGAACATCGGATAACCAGGGGTTAGAAGGGGCAGCCCGTGCTGGCCTGGAAGAGAGAGGACAAATGTCGTCTAGACAAGAGGTTAAGGTAGAGCATAAAGTGTCAGTAGCTGCATTCACATCCAGAGAAGTGAAATGGGTAGGTGGGGGAAGAGAGGAGGATACTACAGAGGAAAGAGGGGTGGGGGAAAGGGAGCGTAGGTTACGTCTGAAAGTAACCGGTAAGGGAGCTGGTGGCACCTGGGTAGTAAAATGTAAGGTAAATGTAATGAAGAAATGGTCAGAGATATGTAGTGGTTGTACCAGAATGTTATCTGTAGTACAGTTGCGTGTGTAAATTAAATCAAGTTGGTTGCCTGATTTGTGCGTGCTAGTAGTGGTAAGGCGTTTGAGATCAAATGAAGCTAGGAGTGAATGGAAGTCTGCAGCATAAGGCCTGTCTAGGTGAATGTTGAAATCGCCAAAGACTAAGAGTGGAGTGCCATCCTCCATGAAAGAGGACAGCAGGCCGTCCAGCTCCTCTAGGAAGGTGGCTAGAATTTGGCCAGGGGGACGGTAGATTATTACTATCTGGAGTTTTATAGGAGCCATTACAGTAATCGCATGAGATTCAAATGAGTTGTGATTGCCTAGGGGAGAGTGGGTTGAGTATTTCCAATTGTTTGAAATGAGCAGACCAGTGCCCCCACCCCGGCCAACTTGCCTTGGGGTGTGAGAGAAAGAGAAATTGTGAGAGAGAGCAGCCGGGGTAGCGGAGACTTCTGGACAAATCCAGGTCTCAGTCAAGCCCAAGACGCTGAGAGTGGATTGTAAGGAAAAAGCAGAAATTAAGTCAGCTTTGTTGACCGCTGACTGGCAATTCCAAAGACCCACAGGGAAAGAAAGAGGTGTAGTAGAAGATGTAGCGATCGGGCGCAGGTTAGCAGGATTACGTTGCCATCTGCGTGTGTTTTTAGAGCGTGGTTGACAGAGAACCGGAATGGTTTGGAAACACATGATAGAGGTGGAGAGATAGAGGATAGGGAAGGAGAGTGTGTGAGGGAAGATAGAAATGATACTTAAGTGTGTGCTCGGTTGAAGTCGCGCAGGAAAAGTCGTCTGTCTTTACACTCGTTGGTCTTCACACGAGGAGGCTGAGCACTATGGCTGAACGCTTCCGCAGACGCTTCCGCGTCAGCGCTCTGACATCAAATAAATACGGTCTAGGAGACTAGAGTGAAAACAGCTGAGGCCGGCTTCTGCTCAGCACAGCCAATAACCTTAAAGGACTGCTAATTGCTGTATACGAAACTAAACACTTTGCACAATCACACAGGCTCGTTCTTAGCTGAGGTGCAAATTATTCTAATTGCCAGCAAGTGCAATCAAAAATATAAACCTCAACGAAAATGCACAATAGAAATAGGTAGGAAACGAAGTATTCCTTCCTAGCAGCAAGTAAATAATTTAAACAACAGAACTGCGAAAAAGTATTACAACACTTACGCAAGCTGCCGTCCTTCTCTTCTGGTGACTAATCGGCTTTCCCGCTATCTTAAAAAAATCAAACCTGGATCCTTCTTCTTTTTCCAATTTTCGTCCTATTTCTAATCTACCCTTTATTTCAAAGATAATTATCTTTATTTATTATCTTAAAAAAACAAACCTGGATCCTTCTTCTTTTTCCAATTTTCGTCCTATTTCTAATCTACCCTTTATTTCAAAGATCCTTGAGAAAATTGTCTTGACGCAATTACAATCTTATCTGTCTGCTAATTCTGTTCATGAGATGTTTCAATCTGGCTTCAAAGCTCTACACAGTACTGAATCTGCCCTTTTAAGAGTCTCAAGAGATATCTTTACAGAAACTGACTCTGGGAAATCCATGGCTTTAGTTTTATTAGATCTGAGTGCTGCTTTTGATTTGGTTGATCATGAGGTCCTGTTGACACGTTTGGAGACATCTGTGGGCCTGCGTGGCACAGTCTTACAGTGGTTCCGTTCCTATCTGACCAACAGAAGTTTTAATGTTTGTATTGGTCATCCTCTAGTATACCTCTTAATTGTGGAGTGCCACAGGGATGAATCTGCCCTTTTAAGAGTCTCAAGAGATATCTTTACAGAAACTGACTCTGGGAAATCCATAGCTTTAGTTTTAATAGATCTGAGTGCTGCTTTTGATTTGGTTGATCATGAGGTCCTGTTGACACGTTTGGAGACATCTGTGGGCCTGCGTGGCACAGTCTTACAGTGGTTCCGTTCCTATCTGACCAAGAGAAGTTTTAATGTTTGTATTGGTCATCAGTCATCCTCTAGTATACCTCTTAATTGTGGAGTGCCACAGGGATCAATCCTTGGACCGGTATTGTTTACCCTGTACATGCTACCTCTGGCTTCCATTTTTAACAAATATAAAGTATCCTTTCATCTATATGCTGATGATACTCAGATCTACTTTCCTTTAAAGCACAATGATAAAAACGGCCTACAATCGCTGTTGGCCTGTCTAGAAGAACTTAAGCTTTGGCTCTCAAGTAATTTTTTACATTTAAATGAAAATAAAACCGAAATAATTCTATTTGGGCATAAGGAAAAATGTGTGTTAGATGTTGACTGTGGCCCTCTGGCCCCATATGAAACTCAGTGTGCTAGAAATCTGGGAGCTCTATTTGATCTTAACTTAAAATTTGATAAACAGATCAATGCTGTTGTAAAATCATGTTTTTATCATCTCCGTCAACTTTCTAAAGTAAAAGCCTTCTTATCACAGAGTAATTTCCAAACGGTGATCCATGTTTTTGTAACAACTCGCCTAGATTATTGCAATTCACTTTATTACGGTGTTCCTCAGTCTTCCCTCTCCCGTCTACAGCTAGTGCAAAATGCAGCTGCTAGACTTCTTTCTGGTACCCGCAAGTATGAGCCAGTAACCCCTATTTTATCGGCATTGCACTGGTTACCCATCAAATATAGAATTGATTTTAAAATTATTCTATTTGTGTATAAAGCCCTCAATAATTTGGCCCCTCAGTACCTGACAGACCTGCTCTGTCCATACACCCCATCTAGAACATTGAGATCTAGTGATCTCTGTCTACTCATCGTGCCTAGACGTAGACTTAAAAAACGAGGTGATCGCGCTTTTGCGACTGCAGGTCCAAAACTCTGGAATAGTCTACCTCTTTATATCAGACTAGCCCCCTCTATTTCTACTTTTAAGTCTGCTCTAAATACATATCTCTTCTCTCTAGCTTTCAGTGCCCCTTGATCATTGATTGAATTGATGTTTTGTTAATGCTGTGTTTTAAATTTGATAGTCTTGTTGTATCCATCTTATTTCTGTGCTTTTTATTCTACTCTGTACAGCACTTTGGTCAACCTTGGTTGTTTTTAAATGTGCTTTACAAATAAATATTGTATTGTATTCGACTCCCAATCTCACAGTCGAATATTCGCGGGGTGTTATGATCATGCCATTTTGGCTATATGGGGGTGCTCAAATGTCTGATTTCACAGAGAACAGAAGGTTGATATATAAAAAATAGAAGGGGAAAAAAATCAATAATTAAACAACACTGCGTCGTCAGCGTTGGTATTATATCAGACTTTAATGATCAGTGTGCACTTAATGCACTTAACATTATAAGAAATTCAAGTTCAAATGGAGTTAACAAGGTTTTTTACCAGCGAATGACGGAGATGGAGTGTTTTGTCTATCATTAGAACGGCTGCAACTGTATCTGAGGCAGCAAGTGCATCGCATTATATGCTTTCATCAACTTTTACAGGTTATAAAACATTTATTGTAGCTATATGGGCGCTTAGTTTTTCTTGTTGTTTAATACACTTGGCCAAAATCTCAAATTAAGCGCTTATGCACAGGATATGTAAAACGTACAAAAGTTTTGGCTAGACGGCTATAACCTTCTTCTCTGCTCTTCAAGCACACAAAAGCATCAGCCTTTGCAGACATAGTGTTTGAGTAAAGAAAACGCTGTACTATTCAAACATCAATTATTTATTTACCCTTTCGTTGCGAAAAAGCAGAGATCTGTCTCCTCCAGACTGTGCGCGGCACGTCAATCTGGGGTGCGTTTCCCAAAAGCATAGGTAGCTAACTATGGTCGTTAGTTCCATTGAACTCTATTGGTAACGACGGAACTTGCGACCATAGTTGCTTTTGGGAAACGCACCCCTGAATGGAGGCGGGGTGAAGGAGGTTTCGCTGAGAGCATGATGATCCAATAGCGTTACGAAGTTTGACTGACAAGCTCTTTTTAATGCTTATCATTGGTTAAACATTTTTAAAACCCTCCGATTTAAAATAATAATAACAAATTATAATAGAGATATGAAGTTTGGATAATTTTTCACGGCACACCTCACCTGACTGGGTTAGGGCATCTGCCATACGGAAACGCCGCCCCTGATCGCGAGCAGGACAAACAACAATAATATTAATGACTATGACTCGGACTGTCATATACATAACATTATAATGAGAACACTTTTATAATAAAACGCTGTTCATTTTGAGTTTAGCTGCTGTGTTTCTGCACGTTGTTGCATGAAGAACGCACCCACAAAAGGAGTTCATTCAGAGCCACGCAGACACGTTCACTTGTGCACTCGGGGCATTTTGTGCAGATAGCCTGTAAAGTCGTAACATAAATAACAAAGCATATTCTGTATGAGAGAAATTAGTTAAATCCCATTCATTAAAAAATAAGAGCACTATTGAAAAAAAAATGTTGTGAATTCTTAGAGTTTTGCTGACATTTAATGTTAACTATCTTTTAATCAAAACATAAAACATTATTCCCCCGTTTGTATCTGCGAGGCGTCCATTACACATTTTTTAATTACTGTCGAATTCTAACTTGACTCTTGGTAATGTATTTTGCCTCGCCCCCAAATATATGATTCGACTATTAGTCGAATATCGGCAAGATTCGAAAATTCCGATTCGACTATGAAAATCCTTATCTCACCTAGGGCATCTAGTAAGTCAGGACTGCCACCTGGTGTTCTGTCCTTCCAACCACTTCTGTTGTTTCGCTCATCGATTTGTACATCTGCAAACCAAATTGATGTTCTGTTTAAACTGTGATTCATCAAAAAAACTGCTTATTTGCTCATAAGATATTGTTGAACAAATAACACACACCACACAGACTCAGTATTGATTATTAACACAGCGCTGAACTACAAAGGACACCGCTTTCATATAAATTATATTATGATAAGCCTCATCAATGGCTAACAAGCCAGTGCAAGGAAAAGCTTACACCATGCAGAATGAAACCGCTCTGTAGTCTCTGCCATATAGCTCATAAACACAGCACAAACAGGGGTTATGTGCGAGCAAAGTAATTATTATTTTATGATTGAACATACTCGTAGAAGCATTTATAGCTGCCATTTTTCCAATAACAGTCAAGTTGATGGGTAAACAGGCTTTGAATTAGTCAGCCTTGGTTTAAAGGTACAGTGTGCACCCCCCCCAACAAACAAACAAACAAACAAACAAACAATCAAACAAACAGACAAATAAATAATTAAATAAAGTTCTGTCATCATTTACTTACCGTCATGTCATTTTAAACCTGTATGATGTTCTTTCTTCTGTGGAGCACAAAAGAAGATATTTTAAAGAATGTTTTTGATGTTGTTTGGACCCCACTGACTGTAAAATATATTTTTTGTGTTCTGCAGAAGAAGTCCTATTATTTAGAAAGACACAAGCGTGAGTAAATTATTATTATTATTGTTTTTTTGGGGTGAACTATGCCTTTAAGAGTTGAATAACTCTTTTTCTCTCTCACCATCTCTTTCTTTTCTCAGGTGACAAAATGATCCTGAGGCTCTAATCTAAGATGAGAGCAATATCAAAGGCAAAAAATACTCACAAAATAACACATTTTTCCTCTTCCATCTCTCTCTTATTGTCCCTGTATCTCACCTCTCTCTCTCTCTCTGATGAGATATTAGACTTCAGAGGGATGAGAAATATTGGTTGCGCAGTGAGAGGTGCTGAGAATGACACAGGGCAAAAGGAACCCAAATCGAGCCGAGTACACCTATCCTCATCATAGACTCATAAAACACCAGAGATCATAGAGCACAGAGCTTTCATAAACAGCCACGGGGGGTATTCTCAAAGACCTGAACCGTTATTCATTGACTCACTTAAAGATGGCACATCTGATACCCTGCAGGTGCGGATGAGAAGACACTGAAGCCGCCCTGCACAGGAGAGAGGATCATATACACCTGCAGACGGAATAAAATAGTGGAAATGTCCATAGTTAATGTGATGAACTACAGGTGCATCTCAATAAATTAGAATGTCATGGAAAAGTTCATTTATTTCAGTAATTCAACTCAAATTGTGAAACTCGTGTATTAAATAAATTAAATGCACACAGACTGAAGTAGTTTAAGTCTTTGGTTCTTTTAATTGTGATGATTTAGGCTCACATTTAACAAAAACCCACCAATTCACTATCTCAACAAATTAGAATATGGTGACATGCCAGTCAGCTAATCAAATCAAAACACCTGCAAAGGTTTCAAAATGGTCTCTCAGTTTGGTTCACTAGGCTACACAATCATGGGGAAGACTGCTGAGCTGACAGTTGTCCAGAAGACAATCATTGACACATTTCACAAGGAGGGTAAGCCACAAACATTCATTGCCAAATAAGCTGGCTGTTCACAGAGTGCTGTATCCAAGCATGTTAACAGAAAGTTGAGTGGAAGGAAAAAGTGTGGAAGAAAAAGATGCACAACCAACCGAGAGAACTGCAGCCTTATGAGGATTGTCAAGCAAAATCGATTCAAGAATTTGGGTGAACTTCACAAGGAAAGGACTGAGGCTGGGGTCAAGGCATCAAGAGCCACCACACACAGACATGTCAAAGAATTTGGCTACAGTTGTCGTATTCCTCTTGTTAAGCCACTCCTGAACGACAGACAACATCAGAGGCGTCTTACCTGGGCTAAGGAGAAGAAGAACTGGACTGTTGCCCAGTGGTCCAAAGTCCTCTTTTCAGATGAGAGCAAGTTTTGTATTTAATTTGGAAACCAAGGTCCTAGAGTCTGGAGGAAG